>JAJTUV010000992.1:115000-762838 GCA_021653895.1 Mastomys natalensis | reverse complement strand
AATTCAACGCCACGATCAGTAGCCGGGATCAGCACTGTCTCCCTCCCAGTCAACCCTGCTCCGTCCTCAATAACCCTGTCATTCCTGGAAGACGTGCCTAGGACGGAGCCCGGTCTGGCCATCCTTGTAAGCCCCCTGGTACCCTTCTTTCAAGTACACTACCTTTACCTTGTTCCCTTCCTCCTCACCTCCTCTCCTCCTCCTCTCCTTTCTCCCCCCCATTTCTTTCTTCTCCCTTCCCTCCTCGCACTCCCCTCTCCCCTCTAATTCTCTCCTCCTCTCTCTCCCCTCTCCTCCTCTCACCTCTTCCTTTCCCCTCTCCTTTCCCCTCCTCCTGCCCTCCTCCTCTTCCCCCTTCTTTCTTTCCCTCCTCCCTGCACTCCTCCCTCTCCCTCCTCTCTCCTCCTACCTCTCTCCTCTCCTCCCCTCCTCCCCTTTCCCTCTTCCCTCCTTCCCTCCCTTCTCTTCCTCCTCTCCCTTTCCTCCTCCCCTCCTCCTTCTCTTCCCTCCTTCCCTCCTTCTCTTCCCTCCCTCCTCCTTCCTCTCTCCTCCCCTCTCCTTCTCTTTCCTCTTCCCCTCCCTCCTCCTCTTCCTTTCTCCCCTTCCTCCTCCTCTCTCTCCTTCTCTTCCCTCCTCCCTTCCTCCTCTTCCCTCCTCCTCTTCTCTTCTTCCCTCCCTCCTCCTCATTCTCCTCTTCTCCTCCTCTTCTTCCCTCCTCCCCTCCCTCCTCTACATCCCTCCCCTCTCCCTCCTCTCCTACTTCTCTCCTCCCCTCCTTTCTTCCTTTTCTTCCTCCTCTTCCTCTTCTCATCTTGCTCAGATTACAGAAGGATGCTACCCCTGTCCATTCTGCTTTCTACTGTTGAATCCTTGGTCTACGAAAGGCAGCTCAAGTTTAGCTGGGCTCCCCCAGCCTGGTTAGGACCTAGGATCCTCATCCTTGCCTCTGCCACCCTGCATGACCAGCCTCTGTCACCACCACCCAGCTGCCCTTAGCCTGTGTGGCCCTTGGGGAGGCAGCCCCACTAAATGCGTCTGACCACAGCTCACCCTTACATTTCATCTGGACGAAATCCAGCTGGTGGATGGCTTGCAGCAGCGGCTCGCTGTCCAGAGTCAGGTCAAATTCCGCAGATACTTTGGGCTCCAGGGCACCTTTGACCCATTTGCTTCCTGTCGAGGTCTGCACGGCGCTTGATCAGGGCGTCTGAGATCTTAAAGGGAGCACAGACAGAAGGGTTGGGTCTGAAGATGAAGAGCTGCCAGCCTTTGTGGGGAAGGGCTCAGCTTTGTCTATACCCTCCTAACCCTGAAGGGAAGAGGAGGTGGACTGAGCCTGACCATCGATCATCTGTATCATCGAGCCATGACTAGACTTAAATGCATGTCCTTGAGTTAGCCTAAATGCTGGAGCAATGTCTCCAAAAAGGCTGCACCCTCTCTGTGGGAAAATAGATTCCAGCCCTTGCCTCTCTGTGAAAGTCTATCCAGCTTATTTGGCATGGCCCCAGTTTTCCCACCACTGGGAAGGAATACTGAAGCGTGGTACTTAGTCCTAGAGACCTCTAAAAGTGCCTGTCCGCGTTCTCCTTTATGGCTGATGCAGAATTAGGGTTCCTTCTAGGGAAGGTCAAGGGCCGTGATGACAGCCTAGCATATCTGTCCTAGAGCAAAGGAGAAGCTAAAGGGGTTCAAGTCCCAACCAGGGAGGAAACAGAGCCTAGAGAAAGGAGCTGGTTCAGGAAGAACAGGGAGCACTGAGGGAAGGGGCGTGGTCTGTGGTAGTCCCGCAGGGTTTGCTCACCTGCAGGAACCCAGAGGGGTCATCCTCCTTGATCACCTCAGGCAGTTTTTTCCCATCAGCCTGTGGACTGGCGTAGCTTCAGAGTGCAGTGATTGATCTGGTCCCAAACCATCTGCAATGGGGAGAGGGAGAGAGAGAGAGAGAGAGAGAGAGAGCCGAAGAGGAGGAGGGCCGACTTGTGAGAAAAAAAGCAGTCCAGGTTATTGCAACCAGCTCTCCCGGCATAAGCTTTAGCAAACCCCATAAGAGGGCATCATATCTCATTACAAATGTTGTGAGCCACCATGTGTTTGCTGGGATTTGAACTCATGACCTCCCGAAAAGCAGTCAGTGGTCTTAAAACCAGCTAAAACCCTCCCATCTCTCCAGCCCACAACCTTTTCTCTTTAAAAGTGCTGCTTTATGAGCCAGGTGTGGTACTCAGGAAGGCTGGGATAAATACAGAGTTTCATAGTTTGCAGCCACCAAAGACTACATAGCAAGTTGCTACCTCAAAAAAAACAGATACATTAAAACAGTGTTTTCTGACATGGGGATGTAGCTCAGTTGGTAAAGTGCTTCAGCTAGCATGCCCGAAGCACCAAATAAAACCCAGAAACAAGGTATGTGCCTAGAATCCCAAGCACTCAGCAAGTAGAAGCAGAGTTTTCAGCAGTTCAAGGTCATTCTCAGCTACGTATCAAGTTTGAGCCAGCCTGGGCTACCTGAGACTGTCTCCAAAAGAAAAAAAATAATAATGTTTGCTAATTGAGGTAGATACCTTTAGCAGGGAAAGCTCCTTGGAAACACTTCAGAGCATTCTGAGCCATTGCCTGAGCCAGGATAAGGAACAGGACTCATCATTCCTTGGTAGAACCTGGCCACGCTCATTGCTGATTATGGGAGCATGAGATATCAGAGTCTGAAGGCCTGAGTTAGGTCAGACGGTTCCTGTCACTGTCCCATGCATTAACAAGATGAGCAAAGATCCCCTGACCCCCCCCCATCCTGCCCTCAACAAAACCCAGGAGTCCAGAGCAAATGGGAGAGCACAGGTTGATTTGAAGGCAGCAGGAAGCTGCAGGCCACCTTTTGGAAACTCCCCTTCCCCTGAGTGTAACTGGACCGCCAACTCAGAGCCTATCCATATCCGGCAGCTCTGCTTAAGGCAATGCCGTCCTGTGTTGGGTGCAAAGAGCATAATAGGGATGGAGAAAGAGGTCTCTCGTTCTCACCTACAGCTTTCTCTCCTCTTTGGTCACCTTGGTGAGCAGCTTGGCTTTCTGCCGAGTCAGGCATCCCCAGGGGGTCACACTGAGCCACAGGCAAGCTTAAATAGTCTAGCCCTTTCCTAGGAAAGCAGAGGTTATGATGAGCAGGCGCCGGCCTCTGGGGTCCTAGGAAACGTGTGAATCCTGCCCTGTGCACTCAGGAGGGTTCCATGAACTGATGCTCTCTACCGGCGAACATTCGGGAGTCCTGTGCTAGAATGTTTAAGCAGGAAAGTGATCATGAGAAACAGATAAAGGGAAAAGGTTTAGTGAAGTCGGCATGCACTGCCCACCCAGCACCTGTAGTCTGAGGCAGGAGATTATGAGCTGAAGGCTAGCCCAGAGACTTTGTCTAAAAAACGAGGCGGAGGAGAAGAGGGAGAGAAAGAAGAAAATTTAGGATGTAAGTTGTTCACAGAATGATCCCATATAAAATGAGTGTTGGGTTGTGTGTGCATGTGTGTATATGTATATACTATGTGTGTTGTGTGTGTCAAGCATGTTCACCTCAGATGGGGAGTTGCCTGTGCTTCTTTCTCAGTTCTATCTTTCCAGATCTAAAATCTCTGTAACACACATTTTGCTTTTTGTAATCAGAATAGGTAAATCACACAAAGTAGTGTTGAGTCTTTCTTTCTGTTTCTGTCGTTGTGCTGTCTGCCTGCTCTGTTTCCAGGCCTCTAGAATCTGGGTAGATAAATGGCTTTGGTATGAGCTAAATTGTGCCTTTGGGATCGATTCTGAATAAAAGCCCCAGGATCACACAGTATGGCTGTGTCTGAATCTGGAAGTTAAAATGCGGCCATCAGTGGCCCCAGTCCAACCTGACTGGTGTCCTTATAAGAAGAAAAAATCAGGACACAGACACACACAGAGGGACACCACACGAGACACAGAGAACTGCCATCTGCCAGCCAAGCAGAGGCGCCTCAGGAGGAGCCAGCCGGTGACCTTGTGCCTGCAGTCTCTAAAACCAAATTCATTTCTGTTGCTGCCTCTGCTCCTCTCTGATCTCTTGGGGTGCCACTCGAGAAAATGGATATATCTGTGTGCATGAAACTTAAGTGGTGTTTAAGCCGTGACTAAAAGACTGACCTATGGGATTGGGCGGAGTGGGCATTACTGCCTATCATCTTAGCCCTTGAGAGGCTGAGGCAGGGGGATTGAGAGTCTGAGGCCAGCTTGGGTTTCATAATGAGACCATATATAAAATTATGTGTGTGTGTGTATATATATATATGTGTATATATATATATATACACACACACACAATATATACATCATATATATACATATATATATACATATATATACACATATACACACATACATATATATCATATGTATATATACATATATACACACATACACACACACACACACACACACACACACGTATCTATATGATGAAGAAAGGTATGGGAGGAACAGGAGAATAAAGAAGAAGGGAATCATGACCCTTAGTCCTTTTCTCCAGCAAGGCCTGGATGCTCAGGGCCTCCCTCTGTGCAGGTGAATCCTCTATCTGTGCTCACGTTTGAACTCTACCCCTTGCATATAGCTCACTGAAGCAAGACTCACTGGTTTCTGTATGTTTGTCAGGCTCAGCATGGGGCCTAGTGTAGACGCTCAGATAACACATTTATTTAGGAAACTAGGTGTTTATATTTTGATTTGACTCGTGCCTAAGTACCAACAGCGTTACCTGAATGTAAACAGGCTGAGAGTGGTACCTTTAGCACCCACAATTGTACAACCAGACAGGTCAACCCTCTTAAAAAAATCATTGTGGATAATTGCTTGTCCCAAGACTTGCCCTCCTTCTCTCTGTGTTAGACAAACAGCCACACTGTCTGTCTAGCATCAGAGTCCACTGACCTGGATCTGCTGCAGTATGTTCTTGAGCTGAACCAGAAACTCCTTCGCCTCTTTGGCCTTATCTGAAACCCCATTTAAGGCCTGAGACAGCTGGGCCTGGAAAAGACACAAAGGAGACATTGGTTAGTAGGGAAGGTATGCCCCTGCATCAGTCAAGATAGCAAGACAGGCCTACTGAGTTGTCCTCACTTAAAAATCGGCCATGACTGACTCGCAGGATAGACAATACATGTTGCTTTCCTTTTGCTGTTGCTGCTGTTTACTTGAGGGGAGAGAGGAAAACTGGGGACCTCATCCATGATACTCTGAGTGATACTCTCTATCACTGAGCTACATGCCCTGACCAGCACGTATCTATTTCCCAGCAGACCTTGGTGAGTTACTCTAGTTTCATTTCTATTGCTGTGGTAAAATAACCCAATAACAAGCAATTTATGGAGAGAAAGCATGCATTTGGCAATTTCAGGTTACAGCCTGTTAGTTACTATAGAGAAGTCGAGGCAGGAACTCAGAGCACCACCGCCACAGTTAGGAGTTCGGAGAATAATAAATGCATGGATCTGTGCTCACTAGCTTTTGGCTAGCTTCTTCCTCATTTATACAGTTCAGGACTACTTGTCTAGAAAATGATGCTACCCCCACAGTGGACTAACTCTTCCCACATGAATTTAATACTTCTGTTATTTTTTTTTTTTTTTTTTTTTTTTTTTTTTTTTTTTTGGTTTTTTCCAGACAGGGTTTCTCTGTGTAGCCCTGGCTGTCCTGGAACTCACTCTGTAGACCAGGCTGGCCTCAAACTCAGAAATCCACCTGCCTCTGCCTCCCAAGTGCTGGAATTAAAGGCATGCACCACCACCACCCAGCTTATTAATTAGTTTAATAAAGACACCACCACCACACACCTAGAGACATGCCCAGAAGACAACACAACGTAAGCAATCCCTCATTGAAAGACTGTCTTCCAGGGTGATGCTAGGTGTGTCAAGTTGATACTTAAAACTAACCAGCACATGATTGTTGACTGCTCTCTGTCAGCTGATCCCAAAGCTGCATTAAAGACTAGTGAGCTAATTGTTTGAAACTAACAGCCGGCCCCTGACAGTTGCTGCACTCTGAACAAAAAAGGCAAACGGGGCCCTTGTCTGGTCAACCCTCTCTTTTCTTGTCACAGATCCATCTCCTGTCAGTAGTGCTGTAAATATTTCAGACCCCAGTCAGGCTCCAGCCCCTACCTATATCCCACACAGTCGCCTTTTCTGTCACTGAGGACAGGACAATCCCCCAAACCAGGGACAGGTGTTTGATTTAACTCAAGTCATATTTTTTCAAAGTAAAAATGTTGAACATGGAACAAAACTGAACCAGTAAGGCTACCACCTCTCCCTCTTCACACCGCCTCCCTTCCTGTGTCAAGCTGGGGAATCAAACCTATCCCTTCCCTTCCTCTGTTCTTTGAAACCTTTTGCCTTTCTTTCTTTTTTTTTTTTTTTTTTTTTTTTTTGTTTTTTTTTTTTTTTTTTGTTTTTTGTTTTTCGAGACAGGGTTTCTCTGTGTAGCCCGGGCTGGCCTGGAACTCATTCTATAGACCAGGGTGGCCTCGAACTCAGAAATCCACCTGCCTCTGCCTCCCGAGTGCTGAGATTAAAGGCGTGTGCCGCCACCACCACCCGGCACCTTTTGCCTTTCTTTGTAACTGCTCAACCTAGAAGACTCACCATCCCTGCCTCACTCTACAGAACTGTGATACATTAGTATCTACTCAGAAATGAGCCAATGAATGTATCATTAGGCAGTCCAGGTAGGGCCCTGCACAGAGAATCAGTCTCCAGGAACTTCCTTAGAAATACAGTCCTCTGTTCCACCCTAGAGAGACCTGAGGGAAACCCAAGAATCTGGATTTAACACACTCCCTTCAGCAGCTTCTGCTGTCATCTCAGACTAACAGCCCCTGCAGCTGTGGCCTCAAGAAACCTCTTATAAAGCAACTTTGGAAGCAGATCTAGAGACACAGGGTAATGCACAGAAAGTGGAAGCTCCTAGGGACAAGAGCTCAAGCCAAGTGAAGGTGTGGGCTGTGACCTTCTCAGAGAATTCTGGAAGCTGCCTTCAAGATATAAACCAAGCTGGGCATGGTGACCCATGCCTGTAATCCTACTAGGATGAGGCTGGAGGATCACAAGTTCAAGGCCAGCCTGGTCCTTATTGTGACACTCTGTCTCAGTAATAAGTTCATTGAAACAAAACAAAGAAAAAAAAAAAAAACCAAAACACCTGACCAGGGCGGGCTCTAGGCAGAACACCTTTGTTAAACATCCTAAACTAACTATCAATGAGATATTGGCTTTTTAGTTATTTAACTGAGACCTGTCTGATTTGCCCATGTGTATCAAGGATCTGTTGCTACCTGACATGGCTTCTTTTCTCCCTGTTCTAGGTTCTAGGTCTGGTTCTCCCTCCAGCCTGGTTGAGGGGACTCAGATCTCGGCAGTCCTTACTGTCACTCTGCTATCCTCCTGTGTTGGCTTTTCCTGTGATTAAATTGTTTGGTTTTGAGAGATGGAGACCTTGCTTGTCTCATCTAATAAATATTTGTTGAACAGATGGTTTACAAACAGGTCAGGGAAGTTTCTAAATTGTGCAGAGACTCAGCAGCAAGGAGCTGACCTCTGTAGCAGCTTTCTGGCCAGCATTCGTATTAAGATGGCCCAGAGTTCCACTTTTGACAGTGTGAGGGAGCTTACCCACGGGCCCTCACTTGCCCTCAGACTGCTGAAAACATTACCAGACACATATGCCCTCACAGGTGCTGATACCGTAAAGCAGTGGTCCTCAGCCTCCCAAATGCTACCTCTAATACAGTCCTCATGTGGTGGTGACCCCCGACCATAAAGTTATCTTCATTGCTGCTTCATAACTGTAAGTATGCTACTGCTATGATTGTAATGTAAATATCAGATATGCCAGATATCTGATATGTTAGCCCTGTGAAAGTGACACTTGACCCCAAAGGAGTTGAGACCCATGGTTTGAGAACTGCTGTTGAAAAACCATCACCTCCAAAGGCCTTTGCCACATTTAACTGAAGCAAAGGAAACAGATTTCAAGCAAAATCCAACCACCTAGAGAAATGCCCAGAATGTAGATGCACAAGGCCACTCTGTTCTTTGGCTGCCGAGATGCGAGCTCAGGTCCTCAGGCTCCCACTGTGAGCGTCACTGCTCGGTCATCTCCCTAGTCACAATCTCTTCCCTTTTTTTCTTTCGGGAATTTGTCACAGTGACAAAAAGTCTGACATAGTCACACAGGAGAATCACATAAAGACTGAGTTACAGAACTACCATCCTTGGTACTGCTGGACCAGATCCTTCCGGGATCCTTGCCGGGGAATGGGTTGGTGGGCAGGTGCCTGCTGACATCTTGGTTTCAGTCTCCATCCCCAGCAATGTGGAGGATGGAGCTGTTGTTTTAAGCTACCTGGTTTGTACTGACTTATCAGGGCAATTCCAGCCAAAGAACCCGTTAAGTACAGTTTTTTCTTCTAGCACTAGCCCCTCATTAATATTCATGAGATAGATCACATCATGAATATTCATGAGATAGAATCACAGCATACATGCACTTTGTCCTCATAACACAAATGGACATGGAGCTTTCCAGAGGAGAGGCGAGCCAAGTGTCTGCACCTTTGACAGTACTCTGCTAACTCTTTCTGATTAATCCACACACTAGCCTTAGCTGAGGCACACAGAGGCTAAGAAACTTACTTGAAGACACAGTTTCAAACGAGCCAGATCTTCTGGGTTTGATACTGTTTCTGTTACATTGTTCAGTTCGCAGACCGTGAGGTTGGAACAGCTCTCTCTAGGCCAGCAGTTTTCAATTTGTGGGTTGTGACCCTTTTAAAGGGGGGGAGTCAAATGACCCTTTCACAGAAGTCACTTAAGGCCATCAGAAAACATGGATATTTACATTACTTCATAACAGTAGCAAAATGAAGTAGCAACAAGTGTAATTTCATGGTTGGAGTCACCACGACACGAGGACATGTACTAAAGGGTCACAGCATTAGGAAGGCTAACAACCACTGGTCTAGATATTCACTGAATGTGGCATGGCTCCCAAGTCAACCCCAGGAAACAGGATCATTAGGACAAGCAAACATGCTTCTAATTCTCACAAGAGGGCAGAAATGGCAGATGTCCAGTCTAAGCCCCACCACCAGAGGGTGCTGAGGTTAGACTGTGCTCTCCTGCAGCATCCGGGCAGGGAAGCAGTCTCCAGCACTCTCAGCCTTTATACTCGTAGTAATAATCGTGACAATGGCAGTGACGGTGGCTTGGTGACTTTCGTGGCTTTCCTTCCTGTGACTCGAGGCAGACATCATTAAAGCGCATTGTCTCTGAGCTGGGGAGATGGCTCAGAGCAAGCATGGGGCCCTGAGTTTGGGTCTCCAGCACCTATGGAGTGAAAGGCTCATTCCTGGAGCTCATTGGCCAGACAGCCCCATCGATAAGCTGTGTGGTCTCAAAAATCCAAGTGAAGAACCCTTGAGGAAGATAAAGACAAGATGTGGACCTCTGGCGTCTCTGCTAATCCTACACGTGTACTCACATGCACAAGTGCACTCGAGAAAAAGCACATTATCTTCTTTAATACAAATGGCAAGTGACTGCACTCCAGGATCACCATCTCTGTAACCTGCTTCCTCTGCCTGCCCCAGTCTCCTCTATCCATGGGCATACCAGTATACAAACTTACACCCAGTGTAGTCTCTGGGTCAAGAAGACAGAAAAGTTATATTAGCATTTCCCAGCTGCCTCCTGTTCTCTGGTGAGATCAACTGATTGCCTCTGACACAGAAAAAAAAAAAAAAATCAGAGGCAGGCAGGAGAAGAGGAGAGAGGAGGGAGGGAGGGAGGGAAGGGAAGGAGGGAGGAGAGACAGAAAGGGGCAGGCAGGAGGTAGAGAGAAGGAGAGGGGGAAGGAGAGGTGAAAGAGAGAGAGGGGAAAGGGAAGAAGGAAGGCGGAGGGGAAGGGAAGGGGGAGGGTCAGGAAGGGGGAGAGAGGGCAAGCCAGCAGTGAGTTCACATTGCACTGAACTGTGCACACCGGAAAGATGTTCAACTGTTCCCTTGTCTTCTCACACCCTGTCCTGTGATGACCCTCCCTTCATGAGTCTCTCAGCTCCATGAGTCAATGAGCAGTTAATAGTGTCTGCTCTGAAGTAATAATCTATGGTATTGACATTAGCATACATTCCAGCATAAGTTACATCTTATTCACTACTCAGTAAAGGTTCTCGAGGTCTCCTGAGTGCCTGGTGTCCTGCTGGGTACTGGAGTACATAGGCACAGTAAGGCGTGATCCTTGCTCACAGGATTCTTGAATTATGCTGTTATTTATATGTGTGCTGTATAAGGATGATTCAGGAATGAAGAGATCATGCCAGGCTCTGTTAGCTTCGTGGCATCATCGGCAGGTGTGGATAATATGGGTCTAATTAAGGTGGAATTCTATTTTTAAAGCCTGTTCTAGTGTTAGAATAAATGCCCACTGGGGACCCTGAGAATATTCAAACGGTGGGAAAGCAAAGTGAAAATGATCACAAGTCACACTTGCAGACCAGAGAGTGGCTCAGGTCATATCCCACCAGCAACAAGAACAAGCCTGGAGGGGGAGTGTCAGGCGCAAACCCCATACCAGAATCTCAACCTTAGCCATAGCTAGACCCCATGCCAAGCAGAGGCAGGTGAGGTCCTCATCACCCCCTAAACCAAAACAGCTTCTCTAGGACCAGGCAGGTTATAGTTTTAGTACTCTAAAATCAAGATGAGCTCTCTCTGATTAGGCTAGCTCAAGTCTTGGTATCTCAAAACCAAATACCCACTTGGATAGGGTCTTGGAAACAGTAATAGAATTGCTTCTGTAACAATAATGACTAATGAGACTTTGTTGCAGTTCATGAGAGTTTGTTGTTTCTGTGGTCAAATTACCTAAGTAAGTAAATAAGTGAATAGTACCTGCCTCTCTGCTTAGACAACTCCAGCCTTCACAACCCACCTCCTGCTGCTCCATTGAACCCCGACTTCCTCCCCCACTCCTCTCTTCTGTTTTACCCTGAGGACTGGCTCCATGTGTGTTTCGTAGTATGTGGAGTGCTGCAGATCTTTCTTTCTTTTCCCCTCCTTACTATTATTCTTACTTATTTACTTATTTATTCTTGTTTTTTTGAGACAGGGTTTCTCTGTGTAGCCCAGGCTGTCCTGGAACTCACTCTGTAGACCAGGCTGACCTCGAACTCAGAGATCTGCCTGCCTCTGCCTTCCGAGTGCTTGGATTAAAGGCATGCACCACCCTGCTTGTTTTTGCTACTATTCTTGGTTTCTTGTTCATACTGTGATGTGAGCCTCTTGTCCACTTATGTGGCCAAAGCTAACAACTATTTAAAATCAACCTCTCTGTGGCCAGTCTTTTTCTACTTTGTGGGTTCTTCTTTCTTCCACCCTTCTTTACCCTTTTCCACCCTTTCAACCCCTTAACACTAGATAGTAGAGTAAAAAGGATAGAAGGGAAGGGGTGCATTATCCTTAGATGGCTTCCTGCTGATTAGGGGCTTTGACTGTGTTCCCCAGGGCAAGTTTGATGCTCACCATCTGGTATCTAATTTTTCTTTGCACACAACTACTTAACAAACCACAACCAGTACCAAACAGCAACCAATCAATAACCAACAACCCACCACACCACCAACCAGGGCTCTAGCATTAAATACCCTCTGAAAAAGCTCCCAGAATTCCAAGCAACACACAATCTCAGAAACTATCTGCTGCTGGCAAAATCACACCCCCGCTAGAACACAAGGCAATTTATAGTCAGCTGCTGTGGACAGTCTGAAGTAGCTCCATGTCCCACACCTGGGATTAAAACCAAAACACTTTCTTATAATACTTCTGTGTTTCCTAAAGAAACCAAAGTTCCCAAATTGATACTATACTTCTTCATCAACCTCTTAGGTTCCTCTTCGCATTTCCTTATTGAGCCCCCTTTTCTTAGATCTCCCTCTGCCATTTCCTCATGGAACCCCCTTTTCTTGCTTCTTTTCTCTCCCTACTTCTGCTCCAAGAGCTTGAAAAGTGATTGAGACATTCAAAAGGGGCCTTCTGCAAGGTCAAGCAAAATGATGAAAACATGTAAGAATTACCACAAAGGGCCGGGCGGTGGTGGCGCACACCTTTAGTCCCAGCACTTGGGAGGCAGAGGCAGGCTGATTTCTAAGTTCGAGGCCAGCCTGGTCTCCAGAATGAGTTCCAGGACAGCCAGGGCTACACAGAGAAACCCTGTCTCGAAAAAACCAAAAAAAAAAAAGAAAGAATTCCACAAGGGCTCTGACAGTTCTCCAGTGCTGTTTAAATGGGGCTAATGATCTATCTTCCTTTGCCTCTCAAGCTGGATGCCCCTTCCGCGTGGCTCCTTGGTCCGTCTGCGGATGTTTATGTAAGTTCCAGGTGCTAAAAGGGTGGATGATAACTCGTTTTCTCATTTTTTTTAGACACTGTCATATTTTAAAATATCCCCCTGATTTGTGCCAACATATCAGTACCAGGTACCCTGCCAGTAGATGGTTTTGTAAGCTACAGGTATGAAGCCTGCTGGGCGAATGGAGCTGTGTCATGACCAATGCCCAGCAGTGATGGTTACAGTAAGAGAACCAACTGGGGAGGCCAAAATCTCCCCCTCCAAATGGGCTAATGGGCTGCAGGGACCCCATGACACGTGTGATGTCAGATGGTGACATGCCGTCTGTACTGGCACAACTGTAATTTTAGAGTCTGGTACCCACTGCTGGGAAGAATAGCTTTTGTCCAATGACAGTAAAGATCTGGCTTCCTGTTGTAAACATTCCGAGTGTATGTATGCATGATGTATTATATGTATGTATGTACGTATGTATGTATGTACATATGTACATACATATGTATGTATGTATGTATGTATGTATGTATGTTTTGTGACTGCCCCTGGGGTGCTGCTAGGGGGTAGGAACTCCTAAAGCTGATGCTCAGAGGACTCCTTGCAAGCTTTGGTTCCATGCAAGCTCATGGCAAGTTTTGCTTGTCGGTTCATCTGTTTTCTTCAAAGCGAGTTTAAGGCAGACTGTAAGAGTCTATACAATTCAGGAGAGCATACCACTCAGGAACAGAGAGAAGACCCCTCATTGCTGAGGGAAAATTGAAGAAAGGCCCTCTCTTTCTGGTAAGAAGCAGACATTGAGCTGGGAGCACACCCTGAGAGGATCCTTGCTGTGAGAAGCGGGCAGGACAACTGAGAACAACGGCTTTAAGGTGGGAGGGGTTAACGCTTGACACAGCCTGGGAAAGAGCCAGTCATTCGCAGATGTTACCCAGACCATAACACAAAAGACTAGAAGAAACAGAACTATGAATCTGAGGAACACAAGGCACTAGCAAATCATCTAATACACATGCCACTGGAATTCAACGGGAGGAGAGAGCTGAGAGGACGGAAATATAAGAATGTAGAAGAATAATCAAAAGATACAGTAGATGATGGATCTACAACTCAATAAGACCTCAAAGAACAAGCCCAAGATGCTGAGGGCATCCCCAGCAGGGTGTGCCCTTTCTCCTGACACACTCCCCCACCTACAGCTCCAAGAACTGCAACAGCTCCTAAGTAGACTTCCTGCTTTCTTATTGTTCCCAGAGATCAGAATGACCTTCTTAGTAATAAACATCACATGGCTGGAAAGATGGCTCAGCAGTTAACAGCATTTGGTGTTCTTTCAAAGGACCCCAGTACTGTTGCCAGCACTCTTGTCTGATGGCTTCCAACCATCTATAACTCCCGCTTCAGGGAACCTGACACTCTCTTCAGGCATCCACCTGCATATACATGCACACGCACATATACAGAGAGAGAGGAGAGAGAGAGAGAGAGAGAAAGAGAGAGAGAGAGTGAGAGAGTGAGAGAGAGAGAGATTGAGAGAGAGAATAAAATAAAATAAATATTTTAAATACCCAGCTTAGGCCCCTCCAATGGCTTCCATGAACTCATCACCCTGGCTTCATCTGTCAGACTTTCAACCTTACATCTTCAGACTCTTGGCTGTCTCTCTCTGCCCCTGTTACCTATTCACACACACTGCAGACATCTTCCTGCCTCTGGTTAGGCTCTTGTTTCCTGATTCCTGCTGCTTTCTCGTGGGCAGAACTCCTTCTGTCTTCATATCCCAGGTCCCACCTGAAATCCAGCATCCGTGGGATGACTTTTCCCCACCTTCTCTACAGAAGAAGCCCACTGAAGTGTTTGTGAATTATTTTATTCACACTTTAGGACATAACACGTATCCAAAATTGCCCAGCGTATTTACCCACTTGATTATCTGCTTACTTTGTTTTTGCTGTGATAGATGTGTGTGTGTGAATGTATGTATGTATGTGTGTGTGTGAATGTATGTATGAATGTGTGTATGTATGTTCATATCTGTAGGTGTGTGTCTGTGTGTATCTATGTGTGTCTGACTGTGTGTGTGTGTGCACACGTGTGCATTTGTGTGCACACAGAAGTCAGAGGACAAACTTGACCTTCAGGCACCTTCCTCCCTTCCACTCCTTCGTTTGAAACAAAGTCTCCTATTGGCCTGGACCTTTGTCTGGATCTGACTGGCTAAGAGACCTGTCTATCTCAGCTTCCTACCTCACAACTACTACGATTACAAATATAAGCCACCAGACCAGCTTTTAATGTGGACTCTGCAGACTAAATTCAGGTTCTTGCCCTTGCAAAGTGAGCGACCTTACTGACTGAGCCACCTCCCAGGCTGCGTGCCAAGGGAAGATGACAACTCCCCTGAAGTCCTGGAGCTTAAGACACTGGAGGGCACAACTCTCTCATGGGCAGATTGTATCGTGCTGCTTCCGAGAGGCATAAACTCAGAGAAGGACGTGAGATGCAGAGCTACAGTCAGCTCTGCTTAAAAGAGGAAGTGGCAGCAGAAGCTGATAGCTTTGTGCGTAAGCAATCGTCCAGATGTCGGGTGAGGATCTGCTGAGTGACAACCCGGCTTCCTTCTCCCGCTAGGAAACCTTCCTGGTTAATCACATTTCATTAAATCTAGTTTTGTAGACATTACCTAACCAACTAGGATCAAAGATTGAAGGATTCGGTTAAGTCCAAGAATTCATCTAGCACAGCCTTGACCTAATTTTTAAAGAAGTCATTGTTATTATTAATGTGTATTATGTATATCTGAATGTGTTTATGTGTGAGTGTGGGTGCCCCCAAGGAGGCCAGAAAAAGTTGTCAGATGTCCTTGAGTGACAGATGTTTGTGAGCCACTGAAGGGAAATGCTGAGAACCAAGGTGGGGGGGGAGGGTGTGGGGAGAAAGCTCTTAATCTCTGAGCCCTGTTTCCTGCCCTTTGACCTATTTTTTTTTAAGCCATCCCCTTTGACCTATTTTTTATTTTAAAGCAATGCACCACCTGAGCAGACTTTCACACAACAGGTGTGCCGACTACCTCCTCGCTCCTGTTCTGCTGAATAAATGTGAGAGTACCCATCCATACCTGTCTCCACTCTTTAGATTGGTTGTCAGCTAGCTTTTATTTCCCTCATCTGTTCAGGGATGTCAGACATATCTATTTTCTCCCCAGGTATGTCTACTTGCTATTGCTGTAGCTCACATATATGTCGCTTTCTGTTGCGTTTTTATTGTAATTCAAAGTGTCCATTGAGGAATGATAGAGAACTGCTTTGTTCTTGAAGTTTCTGTTCTCATTGTGTGGTACTACCAGTTACACCCAGGGCCTCCTACATGCTAGGCAAACACTTTCCCCTAAGCTGCACCCTGGTCTTGATGGTGCATTGTTTCTTTGTCTTGGTTTCTTTGCTTTTTGAGACAGGCTTTCTCTGTGTAGCCCTGGCTGCCCTAGAAGTAGCTCTGTAGACCAGGCTGGTCTCAAACTCACAGAGATCGGCAGGCCTTTCTCTGCCTTCCAGGTGCTGGGATTAAAGGCGCGTGCATTTAATTTGACTTCTTGATGGGCCACTTTTAAAGAAACATATTTTATGACTTGCTATTCAAGTTCACTAAGACCCTTCCCCTCAGGTTTCCTCGTCTGAAAGTGAAGAGGCTGCGGCTTACAAGTTTGGAAAGAGCTGACTAGAAAATACAGCTAGAAAAAAAAGAAAAATACAGCTAAAGAGAGGCAGCTCAGCTGGTAGAGCGCTCGCCTAGCGCACACAAAAACCTGGGCTCAAGTATAAGGATTGGTTTTCAACCTCTCCATGGTTGTCAACCCCACTTCCTCCCATCCTGGGACCATTAATTGGGTTATTTTTGCTGATTTCTTTTGATCCCTGGGCCTTAAATAGACTGACTAACTTTGTGATACAACAGATAGATAATTTGGTAGCAAAACCTATTCGGATACATCAGCATAAGTTAGCTATGGAGGACCACGAGACTCAAGATAAGGTTGTTACTCTATCCAGGGTGTTCCCAAAATCCATCTCCACCCAATCTAAAAGAGGGGACTTCCACCCCCAGACCGAGCAGAGAGGGGCCACCCAGAACCCCCTCTGACTGGCGATCTGAATTTTTGCTTAGACTGCGAGGCTAAGCACTGCAAGGGAATATAAATAAAAACTAAAAATATCTCTCTGTGTTCCCTGAGGGACAAGCCTGACTGCATAGAGGTTGATGTCAAAAGTATCCCCTCTCCAGAAAAAAGACATCGGGATGGATATGGCCCTCATGCCTCACTGGACAACGACAGGAGGATTGGAGCCATTACAAGGTCCCCTTCAATTATTGGAGGTCAGGCCTCTATCCCCACCTTCACAAGATTAGAATCGTCAAGGCTCTTCTATACTTAGAGAAGGGAGGAGATGTCAGGGGCAGCCCTGCTTATACACTGAAGGCCTACAATCAGTCATAGGCTTAAAATCAGCAATAGGCCTGACATACATACATGCTAACACAAAGTCTTAGGTCTCTGTAGAAAAACACTGAAACAGCAGGCTATAAGCTATTGTAAACAGGCAGCTTCTGTGGAAACTTACCAGCCTGAGTAGTCATAGATCTTATAAATAGGCAGCCTCGGTGGATAGTATCAACTTAGATAAGGACTAGTGAATCATAGGCAGAGTCATAGTGACCTGTTACCTGAACCTTCACCCAGCTGATAGCCTGTTCAGAATGGTATCCGTACTCTCCCTGAACACCTATGCTCCGGTGCCATTCCCTTCCCCACATCCTGCCCTTTTGTGTTTATAACCCCTGTGTGAACAAGTAAATTACGGTGTGATTTAATTTAAAAAAAAAATGTGAAAAAAAAACTAAACCTGGGCTCAAGCCTCCGAATCCCAAAGAGTAGGTGTGGTAGACCAAACCTGTCATTCCAGCACTCAGGAGTGGACTCAGGAGGATCAGGAGTTCAAGGCCATCCTCAGCTATATACTGAAGTTTTATATATATATATATATATATATATATATATATATATATATATATATATATGTATGTATGTATGTTAGCCTGGGATGCACTGCTGTCAGTCCACAGTCTGTGTGGTAGAGTCTGTGTGCAGGTAGGGTTTCCAAATGGGGCAGAGCGAGCTGGCCTTCTCCACTGTTGGAATTTTCTGACCTCCTGATTGAGGCTGTGACCTTTGAGACTTCTCCCAGCCTTCTTGTGGCAGATGGGCATTTTCTCTGTTGCTTTCTAAGACAGCTGAGATATGGGTGAACGGAAGTTCAAGCACCTGAACAGCAAACTGTTTCCGTTCAATCCCCGGGAGGCAGCAGGAGGCAGTAGGTAATGCTTCCCACCCTCTCCAGTCAGAGGCCCTGAACTCCCTGCTGTCTCCCAGTACCCAGAGCCAGCTGAACACGGGTCAAAACTCCCAGAAGCCCAGGGGCCGAGGAGTCTGTTTCTAAAGGATATACTTACTTTCTATATGACCTGCAGGGACAGTCACAGATCAGACACTTTAGAGCCCCATGGAGGTTTCTGAAACACAGATCCTGACTGGGCCAGGATTCAGTGGAGAATTGAACATCCATCAAGTTCCCAGGACAGACAACTGTGCAGGGCTTTGGACTGCATTACCAATAGCCAGGTCAAAATGTGTTCTTCTGAAAAGACCACACGCTGACTAGTTCCAGTTTCATAGGCCACCTGGACATCTACTGTCCCTACTCAAACCTTCCAATGCCAATGATCATTGTCATTGATCAATGGTCAAGGTCAATAAGTGTGGCTGTTCCAACAAAGCCTGCTCCACACCCCATAATGCCTGGGGTGGTCCCCAGAGCCATTGTTCCATATCCCATAATGCCTATTGTGGCCCCCAGAGGCATTCCTCCATATCCCATAATGCCTAGGGTGGTCCCCAGAGCTATTGCATTTTCGTAGGCTCTCTCCTGTTTTTACCACTGTGCCACACACTCCAGACTAACTGGTCTGGGGGTCTCAAGTGATTCTCCTGCCTCTCTGTCTCCTCTTGCCCAGAGGAGTGCTGGGATCATACACAGCATGTGGTATCGTATTTATAATCTTAACCTACAGGCATAATCAACATGTAGGCAAAGAGGTAAGTAAGAGAATGTTCACGGACATGGACGTAGTGGCATCCATCTGTAATCTCAGCACTCAAGAGGCTGAGGCAGGAGGATTGACACGAGTGTGAAAAATCAGCCTGGACTTGTGGTTTGTATCCTGTCCTGATAGTGCTAGCTGTCTCCTCCCTTGTATGTAAAACTCCTTTACTACTTTGGTCAGACCAGGTGCTGAGGACCCCATGCCCTTGGAAGAGCTCCAAGGCCACAGAGGATAAAGCCTAGTGTTTCCTGAGTTTTGTAGATCACACTGTCCCTTGCTCAGTGGAGGCCAGGTCGGCGGGCATCAGAGATGTGTCCTCTATTGCAATTCTGTCCTGTGGCTAACCAAGAACTCTTGACCAGACCTCAGCAACACTCTGCAAATTTACCATCTCAGCTCAGGAATCAACATCTACCTTTGTCTACCAACATCTACCAAGTCTCACATACCAGGATGTCCTTGAACTTCTGATCTTCCATCTCCCCCTCCCACACCCTGAGATTATAGGCTTGCATTAATATGACCAGCTGTGTGGTGCTCAGGATGGAATCCAGGGGCTTGTGGGTGGTAAGAACTATACTGACTCCGGGCGGTAGTGGCACACGCCTTTAATCCCAGCACTTGGGAGGCAGAGGCAGGTGGATTTCTGAGTTCGAGGCCAGCCTGGTCTACAGAGTGAGTTCCAGGACAGCCAGGGCTACACAGAGAAACCCTGTCTCGAAAAAAACCAAAAAAAAAAAAAAAAAAAAAAAGAACTATACTGACTGATGTATAGATCCAGTCTGTTCTGTCTCTCTATCTCTGTCTCTGTTTATCTCTGTCTCTATCTATCTATCTATCTATCTATCTATCTATCTATCTATCTCTAACTCTATCTATCTCTATTTCCAGGGTCTCCCTAGGTAGCCCAGGCTGGCCCTGCACCCGTCACATCCAATGTTTTCAAAACTCAATGTCCTCCTTGAAGTAGGAATTTCAGATGCAGCTAGGAAGCACGGAGGCCTGTAATGACCTTTCACCTCTTGCAGAAGTGGGATAGCAGTGCTGGGTAAACCTCCACTCCAATAGGCTGAAGGACAATAGCCCTTGGTTGAATGCTCACATCAGAAGTTCGCTGAAAGGGTTAATCTACTTCCAGGAGAACCATATAAAAATGTGTTTCGACAAGACCTACAGGTCCCCATACTGTTTTTAAAAGGTGATAATCAGCAGGTCTCAGTGTCACCTAAACTCTCCGTATTTGGGAATCACTAATCAGATGACAAGCCTCGAGGTGCCGCAGAAAAATTAGCACAGCTGCACGGAAGGCATCTCCAGCCTCAGAAACTTGGGCCATGCTTCCGGCAGCACTGGATTCTGTGATGTTTAGACAAGAACAGGGAAGACCCTAGACTCTAAGGCTTACTGGGAAACTTACACCACAGCGGGAGTCTAAAGTGGAGGTCCTGGTTTATCTTTCAAAATCGGCCCTCTCACAGTTCACCTGGTGGTCTCAGGACCAACGTCAAAGCTAGATACTGTGATCTGCTGTGATCCCTCTCAGTCCGGCTCCAGCCCCAAGTAAGAGTCTCATTTGGAAGTGTGTGTGTTTTCATACGGTTGTGTGCACATGTATACACGGAGGGCCAGAGGTCAACACTGAATGTCTTCCTTGACTATGCTCCACATAGTCTGGAATTAACTAGTTTGACCAGGCTAACTGGCCATCCAGCACTAGGACTCTCCCATCTCCACTTTCCTAGTGCAGAGATTACAGGTGTCTGCTGTTGTACGTCTTTTTTTATTTAAGCCCAGGTGCTGAGGATCTGAACGCAAGTCCTGAGGTCTTCACAAAGCCATGTCTCCAGCCTGTTGTTTTATTTTGGACTGTTTTTGTGTTTGTGTATATAGGTAGACAAAAAGGGGATATATATATGCAATGTGTGTGCATGCAGGTGGGGAGGGGTATATATGTACATGTGTGTGCACGTATTTGGAGGCCAGAGGACAACCTCTGGTTTCATTCTCAGGAGCCTTCCTCCCTGTTTTATGCTAGGCTGGCTGGTCAGGGAGCTCCAGGGATCTTCCTATCTCCATCTCCCTCCTCCCCCCCCCAACTCCCCAGTGCTGGGATCACAGGTCTGTTTTTTTATGTTGGGTGCTGGGAATCAAACCCAGGTCCTCATAGTCTCAAGGCAAGCACTTTGACCACTGAGCCGTCTTTCCAGCCACTCTTGCTCCCCTAGTGAGATGCTTTGCACTCTAGTTTCTCTTGAAGTTGGAAAGGAGAACCTGCCCGCTCTGTCTCTGTCTCTGTCTCTCTCTCCCCCCTCCCTCCCTCTCTCATTGTGTCTCTTCTGGATTCAGGAGGATGCCCTAGCTCTCAAAGGCGGGAGCATTAGGTACAAGATTCAAACTCAAGATCTGCACAGCTGGGCAGTGGTGGCACACGCCTTTAATCCCAGCACTTGGGAGGCAGAGGCAGGTGGATTTCTGAGTTCGAGGCCAGCATGGTCTACAGAGTGAGTTCCAGGACAGCCAGGGCTACACAGAGAAACCCTGTCTCAGACAAACAAACAAAAAAAAGATCTGCACAGTCATATTCCCACAGGTGACACCGCCATGACAACGCTGCTGCCCATGGTGCAGGGCAGAGACTCAAGTGTTTCTCTGGTGTTCTAATTACCAAGCAGAGTAATTGAAGTTGATGAGAGAAACATTTATTAAACTGCTGTTGCCACCAAGCCAGGGATGGCCACTAATTTTTTTCCCTGCATGACCTTGGACCTCGAAACCTTAGCCCATTATCAAACTTATTTTTCTATGCAAGATATTTCCTCTCTCTCATGAATTCAAATTCTCACCTCAGCTCTCTGGCTTGCAATCTTTAACACTATAAATGTTTGGGTAACAGGACCCCAAATTAGTCTTGGCCCTCTAGACTATGAAACCATAACAGCTCGCTCATGAAATCTGAATGGGAGATTTCAAACCTAAACTTTGGTGTATGTGTGTCTCACATGTGTGTGCATGGGTGCATGTGGATACGTATGTGAGTGCCAGTGACCGAGAAGGCCAGAAGAGGGCTCGTATTCCCAGGAACTGGAGACCGACGTGGGTGCTGGGAACCAAACTCTGATCCTCTGCGAGAACAACGCGGTCTTACCCACCTAGCCATCTCCGGTCTTCTGCAAGAACAACAGGTGTTCTTACCTGCCAAACCATCTCTCCATGCTAGATTTTTTTAATTTCTAAAATGATGTCTACTCACTTAAGAGATAAAACAAGAAGTCAGCTGCACCGACTACCACGCAATACGCAACAGAATGTGGTATGTGAGACCTAACTTGGGGCAAATGTTCTCGGTCATTAAAGTATAAACAATACCGCAAAGAGAATAGGAGATGGATGCCTCAGTAGGTAAAGCACCTGCTCCTCAAGCAAAATCCCCAGAACCTATATAGGCTGAGTACGGGATTACTACATGTCTGTGATCCCAGTTCGAGGCAGGCAGAGACAGGAGGATCCCAGGGACTCACTGACCGGTCATCTTGGCCCATCTGTGAACTCCAGATTCAATAAAAGACCTTGTCTTAGAATGTAAGCTGGAGTTCTATAGAGAAGAGCACTGGACACCAACTTTTGTCCTCTACAAGTGCATGCACAGGTGTGCACCCAGACACATGTGCACACACATGGACAACACACACACACTCAATAACATAAATGAAACAAACAAACAAAAAAAGAAGCACATGAAGGCCAGCATGCTGGGAAATGGCTCGGCGGGTAAAGGCACTTGCTGCCGAGCCTGATGACCTAACTAATCTCGACCCAACAAACCCAGACACCGACACACTCGCACCGTGGCACACATAAGTGTACACACACATAACGGACAACAGCTGTAAGTTTAAAAAGCATACTGATTAAAGAAAACCGAAATAAACTCAGAAAAATATATATTCACAGTCACCAGCTGCTATGTTTTCCAAGTCAACGAGGCTGAAAGAACACTGCTGCCCCACTGTAGCTTTCCACAGATCCGTGGGTTAAACGTAAATACCATAAAACAGCAAATACCATTGAATGGCTTGAGTACCACACTGGGAGCTATGCATAGAGGATTATACTTAACCCCTTCCCACAAGAATCCAAGTGAGATGTTCCCTAAAGTGGGTTCAAAGTTAAAGTGTCGTAAGCACGCACACACACAGCTAGTAACTTGCAAGGCTGAGGTGTGGGAACAAGACTGTGGGACCCTAGAGCAGAGCTTCTCTGAGGGGGAACAGTTCATGGCAGGGGCATGGATTCTCAACTGTACTGCAGGACTGCTAGCGTTGTTGGCCAAATCTCCAGACCTTTCAGAGCACCGGGGGAGCTGGGTGAAAGTGTACATTGCCCCTGCTGAGAATCCCCGCTCTAGGACATTAAACATGTTTCCTTCTCCAATGTAGATTTCTAAAGTGTTTTCTATTTACTTTTTCCTTATATTTTTCATTTAAAAAATACAGCGGTGTGTTGTGGCTTACGTCTATAACCCCGGCACTTGAGAGGCTGAGAAGGAGGGTGGTTGTGAGTCCGATGCCAACCTGAATTACACAGTAAGTAAAAGAGGATCTTTAAAAAAATACCCTCCTCTAGATATTAAATTATCATAGCAATGCATGTTTATTGTAGCAGATGAAAGTATATAAAGTAAACATAGATAAGGTACAGCTCTATCTGGCTGCACTGGGCTGTTTGCAGTTTGTATGATGAGGTACCTTACCAAGCTGCCTCATTTTCCCACGGCCCTACTGTGTGTAACTACAGGCAATAATTCTTGTTGGACAATCTGGGCACCTCTTACACCTTCCATGATGAGTTTCTGAAGGAGGGGTGTGTGAAATGCACCATGAACAAGTGACTCCTAACCTGCTCATTTAAGGAGGCATTGAGGCCTGTCACACAAGGACGCTGGACAGAATGTCAGGTGAGGAACTGTGCCCTGACTTTGCCTTGAGGGCTAGCGAAGGGCCAGGCAGACCGTCACGGCTTTAGGAAAAGAAGAGAGCAAAGTACCAGGTCTAAGTTGCTAAGAGTAGCACTATCCATGGCCAGTCCCCAGCGAGGGAGGCTATAGGCAGATGTGCTTGGTCTCTTGGTAAAAACCTGGTCTGCTACTCCTCTACAACTCCAGTAGCAGAGCCTCAGGCAAGAGAAGGACTCTAGGGGAAACCACACTTCTTTCCTGGAAAGACCTCCCCTCCCCCAACTCTCTTCCATAGCCCAAGAGACATTGCCTCCTTTCTACAGGCGTAGAGAAATTCTGGGCATAGAACTAGCTGGAAACTAAGTGAAGGAGGAGACATTTCTTCTCTGGAAGCAGAAAAGGAAAAACATGTCTGTTCAGTGAAGTAAAGCTGATGGAGGCTATGGCAGAACAAGGCTCCAGGGTCCTTGAGCAGGGCTGTAGTCTCCCAGCCTTGGTAACAGATTCAAGGAAGACTTCAGATGGCTTCCTATGGTCAGCTGGTAACAGTTTCACTTCAAAACCGGTCTCTCCCTTACAAGAGGGAAGGGAGTTCTGACAGTGTGCCTTAGACTTTGGGTGAGAGCCCTGTTTCTGTGCTTCAGGAACCCTTCGCCTCAGAAAGGAAACTTAACAAGTCGTTTTCATAACCCACCAATCCAATACCCAGTGCAGGGTAGGTGGTCCACTGAGTGTAGGTCAGATAGTGACTGCTGGGATCCCTGGTTGGATGGATGGATGGATGGATGGATGGGTGCGTGCATGCATGCATGCTTGTATGAACATACAGATCCATGAACGTAATGGTGATAGACAGGTGTATGCATGCATATGCAAATGAATGCATAGATGCTTGAAGGGTTGGATGGAAGCATGGGTGGATAACCATACCCAGTGTATGGATAGATGGATGTATGCATACATCGATGGAAAGACGAACACGAAGGTGGATGGATTAACAGATATATGGATGGATGAATAGATGGATGGATGGATGGATGAATAGATGGATGGATGGAGAGTTTCCTGTTTGGCCCTCAGGCCCACCCTCCAGCAATTCTCCAAGAAGGGGTCCGGAGAATCCCTGGCTGGCATCGCCACACAGACAACGCTCACCTTGTGCTGTTTCCACGTTGCTCCCAGCGGCTTCACTTCGTGCTTGCTGTGCCTGCCTTCCTCCAGACACATGTAGCACACTGGGCTGCGACAGCTCACGCAGTACATGCTGTAGTTCTCCATCTCGTGCTCGGGGCATGTGGGAAACTTTCGCGGCGCGCTGGCCCCGGCACCCCCTGGGCTCCTGCATCCTCCTGCGCTGGAGGCAGTGGAAGTGCCGGCTGAAGCAGGGGCAGCCTCTGGGGGTGCGGGCGGCGGCGGCGGCTGAACTAGCCGATGCTTAGCGAAGGGGCCCCGGGACGGGTGGCACTTGAGCTGGCAGGTGGCGCAATAGAGCACGTCGCATTGCTCGCAGAGAGTGGCTGCCGGCTCCGGTGGGGTGCGGTCGCACAACTGGCAGATGGCCACCGCCGGGGCTGCAGACGCCCCCGCAGCAACCCCACGGCCCTGCTGGTACCGCTGCACAATGCCCTCCAGTAGACGGTTGCGCTGGAAGCCTCGCAGGCCGCGGTGATCCAGGGAGGCGCTGCGGTGGCACTGCGGGCAGGTGATGGAGCTGGAGGACGAGCAGAGAGAGGAGCAGGCGGCGCCTCGGGCCGCGGCGGCCGAAGAGCCAGGGGGCGCAGGCACCATGGGCAGCACGCGGACTCCATTGGGGGACTTGAGGCTGGGGGTGTAGGAGCCATAGCCGCTGTCAGTTTCGCTGTACAAGCTCAGCTTGTCCGCGTGGTCTCCGCCACCGGCCGCCCCGCCGCCCAGGCCTCCGGCTGTGCTAGCTCCGGCACCTCCGCATGTCGCGCCAGCGGCTGCGTCCTGATCCGGAGGGGGCGCGGCAGCGGCAGCGGCAGCACCCCGCGAAAGAAGGAGCGGCGGGGGCAGGTGCTGCTCGCCGTCCGGGGTCTGAACCGCGATGGTGCGGGCGCACGGCAAGCAGACATTGTGAGAGCAGGGCAGGATGATGGGTTCCCGGAACAGGGATCCGCACACTGGGCACTTCAGCTCCTCCTCCATCGCCGCGCCTGCGGCCGGAGCCGCTCGGGACCAGCCAAGAATGGTCAAGGCTCCGAAGACAAGAGCAGCTGGGCGGGCGATGTCAGCGCTCTTGAGTCAGGAGGCGGGGGTATTACACGGGCATGCTATCTTCACCCGAGGGTGGCACGCCCCCTCTCTGTCCTCAGGCCACCGCCCTAAGACGCTCGGCCGCCAGAGAAAGGAGGGGTCTTCACCTCCTGAGGGCGAGGCTCCCTCACCAGAGACGGCCGTATGAAGGTGGCCGACAGCCCTCGCAGTGGCCTCCGAGGTCGTCCAGATGGTGAGCAGGCAGCAGCAGCGCCGTCCGGGGTACCTCGTGCCTCCACTCCACGAAGGACTAGTGACTCGCTACTGTGAGCCAGCAAGGCTACTGAGCCCTGCTCTGCAGTGCCGCTGCCCCGAGTCTTCCTTCCGCGAGCGCCCCGCCCCTACCCAGCCCTTGGCCAGTGCCCGAGCGGCGGGGCCCAGGGCTGGTTCAGCACCACCAGACGGCGGACAGCGCCCGCGAGGGGATGGGCAGGGAGTCCGCGCCCGCCCCTCGTGCGCATCCCCCGCCAGGCTGCTGTGCCGCGGTGGCCACCTCGGCATCCCCCGGCCGGGAGACCGTCGCCGTCCCGCCGCTCGGGCCGCTGCTCTCGGAGCTGCCTCCTTGCAGGCCGGTATAAGAGAGCAGCGTCCCTGGCTCGCCTCGCGGGCTCTGGTTCCTGCAGCGCCCCTGACCTTGGCCGCGCCACGCTGCAGCGGCGGGTGGGGGCGAGCACCCGCTGGCTCGGGAATCCCCTCCCGGCCCGGTCGCCTCCCGCGCCCGCCCGCCCGCCCGCCGCGCCGCGCCGCGCGCCCAGGAGTTGTAATTTCCAGAGCGAGAGTAACGGGGCGGGGGGCGGGGAGCCAGGCGTCAGCTCAGCGAATGAGGGCTCGCTTCTCGCGGCTGGCAGTCAGGGGCGGGTCGGAGGGCTTCGCGGGGAGGATCTTTGTGGAGAGCTGCTCCGATTCGGATGGAGACTGCACAGTGAATTAGCACGGCGCCCCGCCCCACCCCGCTTGCCAGAGCATCCCTGGCCAGCTCCCGCCCTGCCCACTCCCCGCCACCATGAAGGCGTAAACAGCGGTCCCTAAAAGGCCTGTCGCTTGAAAAAGGCCCCGCAGCACAGCGCGACAGTCGCTTCCTAAATCTATTTCCCTCGCAAAAAGCTTTCAAGGCACAAAATGTCGGACAGCCTGTCGCCAAAGGGCGAGGTATGATTTAAGCATGATTCCACAAGCCATTTTTTTTTGTCTCCTCGGTTCTACCGGGGCTGGTTGTGGACGTTGAGGCCCGGAGCGGCGAGGACTTGGCGAGGACACCGTGAAGGTTGCCAAAAACAACCTCCCCAGGCTGCTCGGGGGTGGGGAGAGGCAGGAGGCGGCAAGCAGGTGTTTGCTTTATGAATGGGAGCTTCCTGCAACGTCGCTGCCCGAGCTCCTGGCTGCTCAGCTCTTCCCGCCGTCTGCCGGACTGTTCCGCTCCGGGTAGTGCGGGCTGCCCAGAGAAGAGAAGGGCGTGATGGGCTTGGAGCTAAGGGTGGGCCATTTAAGGGAAGAGCGCGCTGGGGAGGGAAGCGCGCGCGGAGCGAAATCCGCGCCACGCGGCCCTCTTTTCCTGTGCGATTCACGCTGGCTTGGAACAGACAAGGAAATTTAAAAAGGACGTGTCAGCCAGCGTGCTGGCTCGTGCTTGTAATTCTAACACTTGGGAGGCCGAGGCAGAAGGATTGCTATGAGTTCGAGGACATCTTGGAATACATAGTAATGTCCAAGCTAGTCTGGGTGTTACATACTAAGACTCTGCTGGACGAAAACAAACAAACAAACAAACAAACAAACAAAAGCAGCAATCGTTGCGCAGACTCCTGCTGAAGGAATGTAGGGCCCCAGCCACTGCCAGCATTTGGAAAGTCAGCAGGAGAAGAGAATGAAGCCACAGACTAAGGAGGCAGCTGCCTTGGCCTGGCTCCGTGCCTAAGGGATAGAATCTCTAGCGGGAGTGATCTCGCCAGGAAGGCTATGGCAAAGCACCCCCAATGAAGCACATATCTTTACAGGACTCCCGAGGGTTTTGCAGCTTGCTTCCACCTGCCTAGTCTGGAAAAAATACTATAACAATACATATGTGTTCGTGCCAAATTGTTATCATGAATGCTGTGGACTACTTTCTAAGCATCTCTGTTCAGTTGAATGGTTTACAGAAGTCTGGCTCCATGTTTAAGAGTAGGCTCCTGCTAAACCACAGACATCAAATGAGCCCTACTTCAGGAGGTAGTGCCGTGCGGGGGGAGGGGAGGGCGGGGGGATGGAGGCAGCACTGTCCTAGTCCACTCTCTGTAGATGACTACTTCAGTCACCTGGTCCTGCCCCACAATACATTGAAAAAAAATCTTCAGAAAGTCACTGTTGAATCCAAGGTCTAAGAGAGTCACAGCTTAGGTTACTGAAAGCTCTTCAAGAAGCAGAAAGTAGTGGCACACGCCTTTAATCCCAGCACTCAGGAGTCAGAGGCAGTGAATCTCTGAGTTCGAGGTCAGCCTGGTCTACAGAGTGAGTTCCAGGAAAGCCAGGGCTACATAGAGAAATTCTGTCTAAATAGATCAATCAATCCTTTCTGCTGAAGCCAGCTACCCAGCTCAGCCCCGTCCCTGGGACCAACTGGAAGTCAGACCTCTTAAAAGCCTCATGATTCTATAGTAAGCACAGTAAGTGACTCCTGTTTCTCTTTGTCATTTTCAGACCAAGTCAGCCTACTCAGGCTTGGTCAGGGTGGATCTTCTAGCCAAGCATGTGTCTCTCTTCACGAGCACAACATGGCGTGAAACCACTCCTAGCTTGGCATACAGTAAGCAGCATACACTCGACATCTCAGGATTTGGAATGCTGCAATGAGAAGACAGCTTGGGCCACAGAGGGAGCCCTAGCTCCACAAACAAACAAACAAACAAACAAACGAACGAACCACAGCGATGAGCCACAAAGAATCAAGCAAACCTTTTCTTTTGCTTTCCATCAAAACAGAACACTCAGTCCCCACTGCTGTAGCTCAAGTCAGCTCAGCTGTGTGAAAAGCTGGGACCCCGGCTCTGCCTCGAGAAGGGCACGCTTCCTGCCATTCAGCCTGTGATCACTGCTCCAGTCAGCTCTGATGCTTCTCACACATAGCCGTAGTTGTCACTATTGTCTATTAAAAGTCCTGTCTGCTACAGCAGTACCATATGTATACACAGAGTGCACTTTAGAGGCCAGTGAGAGGAGCCCTTGCTGAGCAATCCTAGCTACCTGAGTTTGAGCCTTAGAACCCAGGGAAAGGTGGGCAGAGGGATCTAACACCATAAAGTTGTCTTCTTACTTTCACAAAAGTGCTTACACACACACACAGATACACACAGATACACACAGATATACACACATGCACACACACACACATACATATGCGCACATGCACACACAGATATACACACATACACACACATGCACACATATACATATACACACACGCACAAACATATATACACACACGCACACACACACATACACACACACAGGTACATACACATATACACACATGCACACACATGCACACATACATATATACACACATGCACACACACACACATACACACAAACGTACACACAGGTACATACACATATACACACATGCACACACATGCACACATACATATATACACACATGCACACATATATACATACACACACATGCACACACACATACAAATGGACACACATGCACACACACACACAGACACAGAATTAAGAGTGAGCATTTACTGCTTCTGCAGGGGATCAGGGTTCAGTTCCCAGCATGCAGGCTGAATTGTTCACACTACCTAGAACTCCACAGAGCTGCACCTCTAGTCTCTCCACGCACATACCCATACCTGTAATTTTTTTTTAAAAGTGATTAATCCCACTTTTAAAATGACTTTCATCTCAAGGTTAGAGGCTCACACCTCGGATCGCAGGAATCAAGAGGCTGACGGTGTGGGGTTGCTGAGAATGTGAAGCCAGTCTGGTCTACATGATGAATTCCAACCTATCTCAAATACCACCAACACTAATTACCCTCACAAAGAGCTTTCAGCCAGCATTAGTATTATAATCCACTCCCCAAGTCACTACTAGTGTATTTTTAAAAGATTTTGTTTTTATTTTATGTATATGATGATTTGCCTGCATGTCTACAAGTGCCTGCACTGCCTGTGGAGGCCATAAAGGACATCAGATGACCTGGAACTGAAGCTAGAGTTGGTTGTGAGCCACTTAGTGGGAGCTGGGAACCGATCCTGGGTCCTCTGTAAGAGCAGCCAGTGCTCTTAGTCACTGAGCAATCTCTCCGGCCCAGCTCTGGCTGTCCTGTAATTCACTATGTAGACCAGGCTAGGACCTTGAACTCAGAGATCCACCTGCCTCTGCCTCCCAAGTGCTGGGATTAAAGTTGTGAACTACCACCACCTGTCTTTCTAGTGTGTTTTAAAACTCTGGGCTTTGTAGCAGCTGAGGCAAGTAACAATATTCACAACAGTATGAAACCATATTCTCACATAGAACCCTATCTGTCCTTATGACATGGGGAGCAGGCATCTCCATCTTTCCAAAGTGTTCAGATATGTGTATTTTTACATATTGATATTGACAAAGGAACTACTCAACAAATGACCCACACTTCTCTTCCCAGCTTTGTCTGGGGGCATTTCTTGGTGAATGGTTGTGCAAATCACATTAGTAATTAACACCCCACAACCCATAGTCACCACAGCAGAAGAAAGTAGACTCTGATCACTTCAGATAACCTGGTTTTCGCTCTCAAGTGTCCCACTAACCCTCCACAGACAGGTTCCTGTTACCTCCTCTATAAAAATAGCACAGACAACTTAAATAATGTACCCCAGCCAACACAGCAAGGTAGAGAGAGAAAGAAAGTGGTCCTACTGTGTTGCCTTCAGAACTTTTTCAAATTCAAGTTGCAGTTAAATGGAATTTAAAGCTTCCTCCATAGAAATCGATGTTGTGGTCTCAACTATAGATCCTAAATTCTCAACTAAATTCTAAAACAAATTTTAAGTGAAAAGGCGTGGTTTCACTCTTTTGAGTTTCAGTTTTACAGTTATTGTTTGGTTTTGTTGCAAAGTAGGGGGAAGGATTCAGGGAAATTAGAGACCTATATAGCCCAGGAATCAGTGGCTTACAGTGGTATGTCTAAGCTCTTCATGAGTGCCTGTCTGTGCCTTGTAAGCCCCAACAGCTCTCTGTAGCAGAACTACATCATCACTGGCTACACAAAGATCAGCCGACATCTTTTCCACAGAACAGACCCTAGTAAATAATATGGTTACAGTCTAATCACCTACCTCAAAACATTGTTGACTACTGCCTAAGAGTCTTATTTTAAGAGTTTTAAATTTCCAATTATGTATATGCATGTGTGTCTGTGCCTTCGTGAATTCAGTGTTTGTAGATGCCAGCAACTGTACTCACTGGAATCCATTGGATCCCCTGGAGCTGGAGTTATAGGCAGTCGTGAGCTGCCTGATGCGGGCGCTGGGAACCAAACACAAGTCCTCTACAAGAACAGATGCACTCTCTTTTAGTTAGTTGCGACTTAGTTTTGGTTGGTTGGTTTTGGTTTATGAGGTTGTTGTTTTTTTTTTTTTTTTTTGAGACAATGTTTCTCTGTGTATCCCTGGATGTCCTGGAATTCACTCTGTAGACTATGGTGGCCTCAAACTCACAGATAGCCACCTGCCTCTGCCTCCTGAGTGCTGGGATTGGTGAGCAGACACAACTCTTAATCGCTGAGCCATCCCACCAGCCCCAAGAACCATATTTTAATTTTGTGTATGCATGTACATAGTGTGTGAGTTGGCACAAATGTGCTCACAGAGATAGAGATGAACTCAGGTATCTTTTTCAGTTGTTCTTTACCATTTTTTTTTTTTTTTTTTGGACAAGATCAGTCACTGGCACCAGTTGGCCAGTTAGTTCCAGAGATCCTCCTGTCTCATCTCCCAGTGATGGAGTGATGGGGTTACAAGCATATCATCATGCCTAGATTTTTTTTTTTTAACGTGGGACCTGGGAGTCAAACTGAGCTCCTCATGCTTTGGGGAAAATATTTTACCAACACAATGATCTCCTCAGACCCCCGTTACTAAGCCATGCCCCAGTCTGAGATCCTTATTCTTTGTGAGATCTGGAGATCCAGCTTCAGGTTGGAGATCTCCTTGCAGCATCTTCTGCAAGGAGAGACTTTGGAACCAGATCCCAGGGGAAAGAAAGACCTTTCTATTTCCCAGGCTCTTTATGTCCCCCAGAGCATCTCTCCGCTGCATAGAAGTTAACATTACTAACGTCAGAGCATTGCCACAGCCTGGGTTCTGAGTCCTCTTCCAACCTCAGAGGTTGGCAGGGAGGACTGAAGTAGCCCCTGTGTCTTCATGGTGCTCCTTCATTTCTCTTGTTTGATCTTCACACAACACAACCTGGCCTGGGAGATGGTGAAGGGTGGGCCCCGACCTTGGGTAAGTTCTTCCCTGCCAACCTAATTGTAACTGACAACCAACCTAGGTAAGGTGACAGTTTCAATTAAGGGTGGGGTCCTGACACAAATATACCAGTCAGAATCCCCTCTCGCACAGGGTTAGAAATTGCTGACTGGAGTGGGGAAGGGGGTACAGAAGAAATCTAGATGTGGTGGCGTATGCCTGTAATCCCAGCACTTGGATGGCTGAGACAGGAGTAGTGCCACACATTCTAGCCTGGCTTGAGCTGCAGTGCGAAGTCTTGCCTTGAAAGGTAAAGCAGAGGGGTTAGAGAGGTAGCGTAGCTGGAAGTGTGAGCATGGGGATCTACAGTCAGATCCCAAACACGTGTGTAGCATGCCTGTGATCTAAGCATCAGGGAAGCAAAGATAAGGAGATTCCTGGGGCTCAGTGACCAGACAAGTCTAGCTGAATCGGTGAGAGAAAAGAGCGGCCTCTTTTCCCTGCATGTCTCTGAGTCCATCAAGGATCCTCAGGTTCTGTGACACCTACCCCCACGCTCATCTATCCTCTATCACACCCACCTTGGCTCTCGATCTGTCCCTTGCTTGCCACCTCTATGCTGCTTGCTTCACCCTCTCCTTCTTTGTGTTCCTGAGACTACCCAGGGCAAGGTCTTTTGAAGGGATACATGGGGGTGCACCTGCCTGTTCAGGTAATCCAGGGGTGCCCTGCTTGCTGCCTGAGTCAGAATGCCAGTGTTATCTGCTGAAGGTGTACCTGTTAGTTTTTAACCTTGACTCTTGCACGGTTTGCCCTGTTCCTTTCTGCACGCCGTTTTCCGCCCACAGCTTCCTGGCTCCCCTTTGCACCCGTCTGCTTACTCACTTTAATGGAAAAGCATTTGCTGGACTGGGCTTCCGGCTTCCTCTCCCTGACCACACCAGGGGCCAGGCTTCGCCATACCCTTGCCTCCGCTCAGTGTCCTTTTTGACAAGAAATCAATGAGATCTGAAGATGTATTTGGGAGTGTCTGTGGGTCTAGCAGCACCTTCATTAAAACAAAGAGCGAACCCTGAGATTGTGAGCTGGGGGTGTGGAGGAAGGGGAATCATTCCGGAGGGAGCCAGCTATTCATTTCCTTGTAGGAATAACAGTGATAAGACGAGAATGTGAAGCGACTACTTTACCTGGCTGTTTCCTCTACAAGGCTTTACCACAGGGACAGATCCCTTATGCCACCTACCCGAGTGGTAACATCTCCATGATAAGGAAGTCTTCACACAGTCCAGCAGAGGGACAATGGGTTCTCAATGTCAATCACATTTGTCTGATTTCTGCCCAAGGAGCCTCAGGCTTTGCTGAGAACCTGACAGCCCCCATCCCCGAGCCCAGGTCTGAAGGCAACATGGAGGTGGAGACCACTGGAACTCTGGCCTTATTGCTGTCAGGTCCGGAACATTGTGTCAGGATGCGGAGCCTCTAAGAGACTTGGCTTCCTCAGCTATAAAATGCAGACAATAACAAACAAATATATCAAGAGTTGGGATATTTGGGCGACATGATTTAGGAACTTGAGACCTGAGTGTGCTGTAGAGGTAAGGAATGCCTCTTAGCTCTCCACCCTAGGTCTGTCACCTGTGTGGTGGGAACTGTTGAATGGCTGAATGTCAACAGATGGGCATGAATCAAGCTTGGCAGGTAGACTTTCGACTGGAGCGTCAGTTGCAATCAGCTCAGGGAGATGTGAGCCAGCCATCTTGAGTGAGAAGGGGGAAGGCTGGCCAGCTGGCAGGCTAGAGGTGTCAAGAAGTGGAGAAAAGACAGTTTCAGCTCAGGAAATGCCTAGTGTCTCTTCCTAACAAGAGACAAAACCAGCACAAGCGATGGATTCATGAGAACAGAGATCAAGATTTTATTAGTATTGTTACATTTCAGGTGCACGGGAGGGGCGCACATGAGTGACATCACACATGTAGAAGCTATCTATATACAGACGGTGAGAATTGTCTCTTTTACCATGTGGATCCCAGGGATTGAGTTCCAGGCCTCAGGCTCAGCTGTAGGACTTCCCCACCTGAACCATTTGGCCAATTCGCTGGCCCTGAAGAAAGATGTAAACGGAAAGGAAAGAAGCACGGCCTGTGTGTAGCAAATCCTTATGCTCCCAGCACTTGGAAAGTGGAGACGGGGTCCCAAGGAGTTTGAGGTTATCCTTAGCTACATATCGAGTTCTAAGCCAGTTCAGGCTACACAAAATCCTTTCTCAAAATTAACTCATTAATTTAAAAATAAAACGGAACAAAACCACAGCCACAAGGAAGACAGCCCTTTAAGTAAGTGCGCCATCTATAGCTCAGGGGCTGACACATTGATTTTTAAAGCATTTGGTGGAAGGATGCTGCATAAAGAAATTATGACCAACTAGTACTTGCTCATATTTTATACACATGGGACAGGGCAATGATTTTAAATGTTAAAAGAATCTCCATAGTTTTAAAGTCCCAATAATTTCTCTTTACCCTCCTCTCCCCCATTTACTTTCAGTGCCTGTTACAAGGAAATTATTGTCCGTGGAATCAGGGAAAAAGAACGAAGGTTAGTCTTAGCTTCTGACTCCCTAGTGTCGTCCCTAGAGTCTATTGCGTAGACAATACGTTAGCACAAATACTCTCCCTAAAGCCTGAAGTTTGAGTAAATAAACATCTAGGGTTTAAAATAACTCAGTACACGCAACTTACATGCTTGGAGACTGCGAGATCAGAGTCTGTTCTTTATGTCCAACAGCAACAAAAAAAAGCAGAGCCCAACCAAAGGACACAGGCAGGAGGCGAGAGCTAGACAGCCTAGATGTGGGCGGGTCACCAGGACGAATCCTCACATGGGCCCTGGGAAGGGGCTCCTTTAAAACCAGAGTTCAGTTGGTCTCCTCAGAAGCCAATGAGCAGAGACAGGAACATAATCTCAGTCAGTTTTATTCAGAGTGCTGCAATCTGAGATTCATAGTCTTAAATCCCCTCTCCAGCCAACAGATTGTATAAGGAGAGAAGGGTGTCCCAGACAAAGTGTCAGTCACTCCCAAGCTCAGCCTTGAATCTTTGGTCAGCCAAGCTTCTGAGACTTAGGATGCTCGTCTCTCGTCATCTCTCCCTCTTCTCTCATCCTGTGGGTGTTTGAAGTGCAGGCGTTACTTCTTGAAATGCAGGGTCAAGTTAGTTTCTGCTGGTCTCCGCTTTGTACTCTTCCAGGAGCATCTGAGCTGAGGGGTTAGCTCAGGACAAACTAAACATTAATGACATCATGCACTGGATCCTTTTTACAGTGTAAAGTTTCTGTCTTTACTATACAGGATATGAAAAAGCCCTGTGTCTCCTGTCCCCTGTCCCCTGTCCACGCCACAGAGACTGGAAGGCTTTCATGCCACAATAGAATCACAAGCTCCATCAGGGACCCAGACTCGCTCTGGAGCCTTGGGACTGAATTGCTGTGAACTAGACCCAGGCGGTTGGCTTAAGTGTCCAGCTGGATCCACATGCTCCCTACACACACCCCAGAAAACCTGGAATGTCTTTTCTGTAGCTCAGGCAGAGCTCAGAAAGTTGACACCCTCCCCCTCCCAAATGGCTTTCTGCTTGGAATCTATGAGAATCACATGACAAAAAGCCAAGCTAGAAAGCAGCAGTCACAGCAGACACCTGTGTATGAAGGTGACAGTGGCAGGGGCTGAGAGCTCAGCAAACCCACACAGAGGCATAGTATCACAAAGGAAAATCTACAGTTAGGAAACTTGCCCCAGAAGGGAGTGGGGGTGGTGGTGGGAAGATTTGCCTTAGTTGACCACGATGTAGAATGGCAGCTGGTAAGAGCAAAACCCACTTAAAGACACAGCAAAAAGTTCTTCTATGGGGCTGGAGAAATGGGGAGAAAAGCTAAGTATGTCCTCTACAAGCATAAGGACCGAGTTAGATTCCTGGTATCCAAGGAGAATAGTCATACCTGTTTATAATCCAAGTTCTGGGGAGGCAGGGGCAGAGGCAGAGGCAGGGGCAGGGGCAGGGGCAGGGGCAGGGGCAGGGGCAGGGGCAGGGGCAGGCAGGGGGGGCAGGGGCAGGGGCAGGGCAGGTGTATCCCTGAGGCTTACTGTCCAGCAGTCCAACCAACTCACTGAGAGACCTTGTCTCAAGACATAAGGAGGAGGGGCTGGAGAGATGGCTTAGTGGTTAAGAGCACTGACTGCTTTTCCAGAGGTCCTGAATTCAATTCCCAGCAACCACATGGTGGCTCACAACCATCTGTAATGGGATCTGATGCCCTTTTCTGGTGTGCCTGAAGAGAGCAACAGTGCACTCACATACATTAAATAAATAAATCTTCCAAAAACAAAACCAATAAAGTGAGAGAGATGGAAGGCACTTGGCATGACACCTGGCCTCCACACGTGCACCTGTGCAGACACCTGTACACACACTTGCACACACAGTTTTCCTTCCCTGCTGTGTGGTGTGACGTTCAGGTCTGACCTAGAGCTTCCACAGTTTAATTTCACGGTGGATTTTGGCCATTCCACTTCACAGACAGGAGTGGAAGGGAGGGGGCAGTCCGTGTCTGCTCATCTATGAGCAAACAATCCTGAGTGCAGGCAGTCTGACCCACACCTCCGATTTCACACCACCCCGTCTCTGGAATTGTGTGTGGCCCGGCTATATATGTGTTTGTGATGGAGGCACAAACAATTCCGGTCTTCATAGAACTCTCCGATGAAGAGGAGGAGGCTGGGGATGGAGTTTAATCAACAGGGTGCTCTCCTAGCATGGAGGACGCCTGGGGGATTGAGCCACTGCACTGCGTAAGCCAGACTTGGTGGTGCACACCTCTAATTCCAATGCCCTGGGAAGTGGAGACAGGATCGGGAGTTCCTGGTTATTGTCAGTTACACAGTGAATTCAAGACCAGCCCAGACAATAATACTCTGTCTCAAAAGTTGTAACAAAAGAACAGTTTTATGCAGAAGGGAAACATTCCTTAAAAGATGCAGATAAGTAAAGCAAACTCAAGAGGAGAAGGAGAACCCAGATTAGTCTTTATCTATTGAAGAAAATAACTCAGAGTGAAATACAGACCCTGCACTCCATCTGTCCGAAGTCCATCTGTCCTCACAGGCAAAGGCCACCAATACTTTAAAAATGATACCAACTTTATATAAATCTGTACCAGACCTACAAGTGAAGGCTCGACTTTCCAATTCAGGTTTGTTTTAAGGTTTTACTTTTCATTATGTGTCTACCTGTGAGTGTACTCGTGAGTTCAGGTGCCCTTGGAAGCCTGGAGCTAGAGTCACAGGCAGCTGTGGGCCACCAGCTGTGGGCTCTAGGAACCGAACTCAGGTCCCGAACTCAGGTCCTCCATGATAGCAACGTGCTCCCTTAACCACCGAGTCATCCGTCCAGTCTCCAGCTCAGCTTTTGTTTTGTTGACACAGGATCTCTCTGTGTAGTCCAGGCTGGCCTAAAACCCACAGAGATCTACATGTTCCCACCTCCCAAGTGCTGAGACTAAAGGCATGAGCCATCATGCCTGGCCCAGCTCAGGTTTATAAGACAGTGTCTTATTTACTGTTTCTGTGATGAAACACCATGATCAAAAGCAACTTGGGGAGGAAAGGGTTTATTTGAGATGTGCTTCCACATCTGGTTTTGCTCTATAAAAAGAAGTAAGACGGTAGTCATCTCAGTACACGAAACAGTATTTGGCAAAACCTAAGATCTGAAGAGGATTAAGATCTCTTCACTAACCAAGAGTAGAAGCGAGTGCCTTCAATTTAATAACATGCTTTTGTGGAACACAAAAAAGCAAATGAATTACCATGAAAAACTGACTGCTCACCCCGCGGTGTGTTCTGGGGACGGGTGGTAGGGATGGGGAGGTCAGAGGACAATGTCAGGAATCTGCTCTCTTCTCACATCTGATCCCTGGGGGTCAAACTTGGGTCATCAAGTTGGAAGCAAGTACCTGTTTATTTGTTTGTTTGTTTTGAGACAGAGTTTCTCTGTTTAGCCCTGGCTATCCCAGACCTAGCTTTGTAGACCAGGCTAGCCTGGAACTCACAAAGATACGCTTGCCTCTGCCTCCGGAGTGCTGGAATCAAAGGCGTGCACCACCACCTCCCAGCACAAGTACCCTGATATGATGAGCTATGTCACTGGACCCCGTTGAGTTTGTTTGTTTTTTTTAAATAGGGGATAAAGGCAACTCAATGGAAAAATGATGCTCTTGATCCAGCAGGTTGGAACAACGAATGCCCATGCGTGTAAGTCAGACCTTTACTATGGCCTTGTATTGTGTAACTGAATTGACTTTACATTGCTCTTCAGTCTAAATGTAAATTACTATGCTAGAACAGTTAGGGGAAAAGACCTTTGAGATTTTTTTTCACAGAGAATAAGGCAAAGATTGCATGGCTCTATAAGAAATAATACCCACAATTGGCCTTCATCACAATTTAGAATTCCTGTTTTTCAAAAGGCACCGGTTTGGTTTTATTGGTGTTTGTTTATTTAATGAAGAAACGCTAGGCATGGTGGTGCACATTTATAATCTAGCACTGGGAGACTGAGGCAGGGGATGGGAGTTCAAGGCCAGCCTGGGCTCCACAGCAAGATCTGCAAAATTCAAGGCCTGGGGATGTCGCTCAGCAGTAGAACATGTGCCTAGCATGGGGGTTCCACCCTCTGCTACCACAAACTAAAAATCAGAACAGACTACCAAACAGTAAAACATTTACTTGTTGCATTACATTACATCACACCCCGGGATTGAGCTCATCCGGAAGGTAGGGGCTGGGTTCCTCGGCCTGCCACAGTAGCTGGCTAACTCGTTCCTTAAACATTAGGTGTCAAGCAATTACACATTTAAATTGTTGCTCTTTTGAAAAGGATAAAATTATTTAATTTGGCACCGTCTTGGAGAACCCGGAGACCTTGCTGTCATAGGATCTCGCGCTTTGTGTGTACACTGGCACAGAATGAGGAGGCACCAGGCCAGCGTAGTTTGAAAGGCTACCCCGTGCCAGACACATGCTAGACATTCCACACATATGGAGCATCGGAGGCACTGATCCGCTTGATGTGGGAGGAACGGAGCCAGCCAACCAGGGGCAGATCCAATGCATAGAGCTGTGGGCAGGGTCAGAATGCAAAGTCGGGTACCTTTGGATTTCTGTCCCTGACACAACAAAGGAAAGAGACACAGATATGTGGATGAAGCTGGGAGGCCAGGAGTGGTCCCTCCCTACTTGAGGGTGAACATCCAGCTTCCCTGTTCAGTGGGAACCGGCTATCACAGGCATCAGATGTAAACATGGGCATTCCTGTGGATAAGTCAGGAGAAGGTGCCACTCTCAGGCATGGCTTGGGACTGGAACACTGGTCCCTGAAGCTGTTGAACACAAGAGACAGATTAAGGTGGGCTTAGGAAGATGCCAAGGTTAGCAATGCCTAAGTCTCCCATGGGTGCAGAGCATCCTCCTGCCTCGGAGACTCTTCAGGCAGAGATGAGAGTTTGGCCCTTCTGAGTGCCACCATTCAGTGTATCCCCAAGTTGGCCTCTTCTGTCTTCTAAATACTTTAGAACATTCCACCCACCTTTTCCTTTGTTCTTTAGTGACAAACTTAGAAGGACCTCTTTCCCCACAGGGTTGTATTCTGTGTCCCTGTTTGAGGCTGTTTAAGCAAAGTCAGAACCAGCCACATCTCATCACAGAGGTTGAGTCTATGTTTACAGCTTGGGTGAGGGCTTCAGGCCTTGGCCTTGGGTGGAGGACACTGGCCAAACCTCAGCTCCTGGAGCCCTGGTGAGTCTATATAAGAAGTGTGGCTTCAGAGCTGCTGAGTGTAGCTCCTTCCTCCCCTCTCAGCAAAGGACCAAGTTAAGATTCTCTTCACTCAAAGAAAATACACACTCTGTATTTATAAATGCAAAAACACTCACGATTCCCTAAAAGCTTTGTTAAAAATAAACAAATTAACCGAAGTTGCAAGATACAAAAGTAACACTTAACAGCCAGTTACATTTCTTTCTTAACAGCTGTTTTTGCATTTATTTATTTACTTGCTGAGACAGAGCAAGCACAGGTGTGGGAGTGTGTGCTCATGTTTGTCTACGGTGTCCCTATAGGCCAGAAGATGGTCAAACTAGAGCTACATATGGTTGTAAGCTGCCCAGTTCAGTACTGGGAAGCGAACTCAGTCTTCGAAGAGCTGAAGGTACTCTTATGCACGGAGTCATCTCTTCAGGCTCCCTCTGCCCAACAGCATTTTTTACATAAATAGAAATAATCTAAAATTCATATGAAATCTCAAGAAATTCTGAGCAGTCAAAACAATCTGGAAAAGAACAGCTTGACATCTCACATTTTCTAACTTCGAAACTTACTACACAGCTACATAAGTCAAAACAAAGTAGTGTTGGCGAAAAGACAGAACAAAGAGATAGGCACCAGGAACTGGTCAGGAGGAGCCTCGCCTGACCACACGGGTCATCACAAGGTTGAGGGGCTCCCGTGAGCCTTGGGCATCCAGTGTGGAGTTGAAGCAATGTCCTGTGCTCTGCTCAGCTGCGTTTCCTACACTGTTTTATGTTGCCCCATCCCCTTGTACAGGAAGGAATGTACAAAGTCCTAGGAAAGCCAACTGTGAACCAGGCTTCTCATGAAGTACCTGTAACCCGAGGCAAGGCCCCCTATCTGTGGTCTAACCTGTGGTGGAAACCTTCAGGGTCACATCACCCAAGAGCAAGTGTACAAGCAAAGACAAAGAAAACAGGCAGACACAGAGAGAAAAATGTATGACGGGGTTGGGGGTGGGGGGGTGGGGGGTTAACACAGACAGAGAGACACACAGAGACCATGAGACAGACACACAAAAAGAGGGAGAGAGTGAAGAATAGACAGAGACAAAGAGAAAGAAATAGAGACAAGGAGACAAATGCAAAGACAGAAATAGAGACACACACCGAAGAGAGACAGAAACCAAGAGAGAACTAGAAAGAGACGGGGTGTGTCTAACATTAGATGCTTCTCTAGCTCACAAAGGGCCTGAGTTCCACTCCAAAAGCATAAAACAGAAAGAAACACAGAGAGAGACAAAGAGAGAGGCAGATGGAGACAAAGATAAAGACAGAAATAGACAAAGAGATAAATACACAGACAGGCAGAAACAGAAACACAGGCCAAGCCAAGGAGGGTGATGGGGCAGTCCTGAGAAGTCTGGGTGATTCCTCTGAGCAGCATCATCATACAGAGGGACCAAGTCTGGACTGAGAGCAGCAGAGCCTCCAAGAGTAGAAAGCTGCTGACTGGGGAATGACCTCATTGAGAAGCTGCTGTCTGAGGCAGGCTGCTATTTATAGCTGAGCCTGAACCTTCCTGACAGGGAGACAAATCGCAGCCTCTGTGTCACCAGGGAGGCCAAATGTGCTTCCCAAGTCAGGGGCTAGAGATGCAGCCAATCTCCCTTTGATTGGCAAGTCACTCCCTTTCTCTGCCTGGGATGGTACCCAGGGGATGCAGTCATTACATGGAGATGAAAGGCTACAGAACCCTCTGCATATCATCTTAGCTACACACACACACACACACACACTCACACACTCACACAAGCGCCAAGACGCACACCAACCTTGGTGCTCTTGTGTTGGGCTGTCTTCTCTACAGGGATCACTGTTAACAGTCTTCACTGAAACCAATGGAAACCATATCCACAGGAAAAGAGAAATTCTGAAGAGTGACTTGCAAAGGTCAAAAGAGAAGACTGACCCGAGAGATGGTGCAGCCTCTGAGCGCTCTTGCAGGAAGAAGCTCGACAACCTAAGTTCAATTCTAGAGCCAACGAGGTTGAAAGAGGAGATCACTGGCTCCCCTAAGTTGTCCCTCACCTTAGCACCAGCATGTATGTACACATGGCACATACACGTTTACATAGCTGGGCACACCAAGGGCACACAGTCATGCACGTGCATATATACAGAAGCATACATGTACACCAATGTATGTGTATTCACTTACACACCCACATAGCACATAAATGTACATAGGCATGTATCTTACACATGTGCAAGCAAAGCTCTCATGCAAGAACATATGTGTACATAAACAACACACATACATGCACATGAGCACTTGCACAAACGCATGTGCACACACGTATACATGCTGCTACATACATACCAGCACATACATGTTTACATATGTTCACACGCACACTCACACTACCCATACTCACGTACATTCACACACATGCACACACCTAGTCCAGCACATTGAACAGCACACACACACCACCAGATTGTCTCCACTGCCTTTCCAAAGAAATCTCAGTTTTTAAATTTTAAAGGTCTGATATTCCCATCGGGCATCCATCAACATGCTGCAGAATGCTAGCCAGCTTCAGCGCAGCATGGTGCCTGCCAGCCAGGCCCTGTCCTCCCTGCCAGCATCTCGTGGACCTCAGCATCCAAAGGGTTCTGCTGAAGGGTCAGCAGTGTGGAAGGAGCAGTGAACAGGAACTGGCTTATCCTGGAAGAGCACCCGGGAGATGGCAGCAGGTTCTGGTGCGTGGTGAGGACTTGTCCCTTCTTTTATTCTTTGTGTCTTCTGTGAAGGTGTTCTTGGAGGATGGCTCTTCAGTACAGACTGTCCGCCATTGCCCCTAGATCTGAGAGTCAGAGTTCCCAGTTGGGAACAGGAGTATGGAAAAATCATGTGATGCTTTTAGCAACTTTATTTCTGTAGCAGTCCCCTCTGGGATGAGAGAGAACCATAAGGAGAGAACCCTGTGTTTAGCTACAGCAAAGCAGTATCCTTCAATATTGTCCCAGGTTGGGGGTGTGGCTCACGGAAGCATACCTGTCCATATATTTGGAATCTTGGTTTTGATCTCTAGAATTGCACAAAACTAAGCTGCAGAGCTGTGTGTGTGTGTGTGTGTGTGTGTGTGTGTGTGACTTGGTTGGCAAAGAGCTTGTATGAGGGCACAAGGACTGGAGCTCAGCCCCTAGCACTGATGTGAAAAGCTGGGCATGGTGAGGTAATCCCAGCACTGGGGAGGGGTCATCCTAGCAGGCAGGAGGGTCCCTGGGATTCACAGGCCATCCAGTCTAATGGAGCTGGCAAGTCTTGCATCCCAGCAAAAGACCCTATGTGAACAGCTTGTGAGAGATGACATGAATTTGATCTCTGGCTTCCACATGCATGTGCATGCACACACACATACACAGGCATGCACAGACACATACATCATACACAAGCATGCACAGACAAAATAAATTAATAAAATTATTAGTTGCTTTTCTATGCTATTTTTTGCTATGAAGAGACACCGTGACCAAGGTCCCTTTGTATATGCCCTTAGCCCTTGAAACCTCCCACAAAAGAAAACAAACAAACAAATCCCGTCATGGGAGAGAGACAGTGGTTCCTGTTGTGGGTGGGCCATGTTGGGGGCAGGCCTCTGGGTGTCTTCCTGATGTAGACTTCTGCAACCTCCAAGCCTACTCCCAGTGACGCACCTCCTTCAACAAGGCCATACCTTCTAACCCTTCCCAACTGGGGACAGAGTATTTGAACACAGGAGCTTATGGGAGCCATTCTCATTCAAACCACCACAGTGACACTGCCAGAAACTGTTCTATAAGAGGATTTACTTAAGGGCCTTTGTCCGAGAGGTCACCAGATATCTAGACATTCTATTCCAGCTCTCTGGAAACACCCACATGTTCATACGTACAATGTGACTTAAACTGCACCTCCCCATAGCGAACCTGGGGCTTTCTGCGCACTAAGCAAGTTCTCTACCACCAAGTCCCACTGCCCTCTTTATCTTTTAAGATTCACATTGGAAGAAGAAAAGAACTCCTTTTGGGTCCAGGGGGAGGCTCAGTAGTTAACAGTGCTTGCTGCTCTTCCAGAGGACCTGAGTTGGTTCCCAGCACCCATGTTGGGTGGCTCCAACAGTCTGTAACTCCAGTTCCAGGGGGAAATCCATGGAGATAATCAGCCTCCCGGTCATTTTCAAACGCTACAGGTGATAATCTTCAGAACTATAAATCAAGCGTTTCCTACACTGTTTTACATTTGGAGGAAGCAGGGCAGATAACTACGAAAGCAAAGCTATAATGAATTAACTCCTAGGTTCACAGAGTTACAGAGAAGCCAGGATTCAACTGGCAAACCCTACCTGCCCTCTACTCTCTTCCTCTCTCTTACTACAGCACAGCATCCATGTCTAACTCCCCCATTCCTGAACACACTTGGGCTTACATGAAGCCCCTTTGCCATTCTAAGAGGCACACAGACATCTCAACCCCTCTCTTTCTTTCCAAAGGGAAAACCTTGACTTTGCATCTGGGAGCCCTGAGCTATATGAATCTGTGTTGCGTGCACTGCATCCTAAGACCCCAGCAGGGGGCGCCCACAAGCACTTGTTCTAGCTCTAGGCAGCCACACTGACTCCAACACAAAGATCAACCAACCTACAGAAGGAAAAGCAAGGGTTTCCTCCAGCTGACTAACTGCCAGCCACCCAGGGTTCCCGTGCTGGTCATTTGTGTAAGTCACTTGTGACTTGACAAGGGCAGTTGCTCAGAATGTGCATTGACCTGCAGACCTTGTCTGTTCCTCGCTGTGTGGAATCTTGCAGCTGCCTCTCCTCTCCAAGGCCAATCTCCCAGGACCACCCTGGACTAAAGAAAATACTGGGCTGTCCAGCAGATTGCCTGGACACCAATCACAATTACAAGTGTTACGTTCAAATCCTAGAGGGAGAAGGAAGGGTTGGAAAACTAGCCTCAGTATACTGTGTCCGTGGATCATGTAACAGCTGCTTGGACAATGTTTATGCCCAAGTCTCTATCCTACTGGCATGGGCAAGTTTGCACTGTCCAGGGTCTTTCCTTGCCTGAGACTCCTTTCCAACAAGGATGCTGAGGGTCCCTGGATTCCCCACAGGTCTATTCCTAATCTATGTAGCCACTAAGTGCTGGAGGCAGAGACAACAGCTGGCGTTTGTTTGTTTGGGAGAGGCTGACTGCCATGGAAAGTCCAAGAGACCTTTAAGGATTCAGTGCTTTTCTTCCTCCTTCCACCTTGTGGAGTCTGGAGGTTGAACGTAGGTAGTGTTACTTGGTGGCAAGTGTCTTTACCCATGGAGCAATCTCCAGGGAAAGGATGGCTTCCTCATGCCCAGCAGCAGAGGAGACGGAGCTGCTGTGTGGGTACAGCTGTGGAGGTGTTTGCAGAGAGCAATGATTGACATAGGAACTCCCGGGACCATCAGGCTGAGGTTCTGCAGGAGCAGCCGTGGTCTTGTTCTCTGCACAGAGGCTGGCCAGATTCCTTCCCTCTTGGGTTCCTCCTGGAGTCCTGCCGGGTTTGCCCTTGTGGCAAGTTTCATCTTGCACAGCCATTCCTCCAAGAGCTTGTGACAGGCCACTCCTGGGAGTTTTGGGTCCACAACAGGTCTACTTGCTTAGTTTTAGTCCAAGCCCCAGAGAGTGGTTCAGGAAATACTGGAAAAGACCCACTGTAAGCAGAAGCTCAGTTTCAGAGGTCAGGTAAGGGTGTTGGCCCAGATCAGAAGAGAACTGTTGGACCAGGGATCTAGTTCAGTGGATAGTGTGAACTGAAGGATCCAGAAGAAAAAGGTAAAAAGGAGGGAAGGGAGGGAGGTAGGAGGGAAGGACAGAGAGATGGAGGAAGGGAGGGAAGAAGGAAGAGCTGTACTCCTGTCAAAGTTTCTATAAGGCCAAATGACTGAATTCAGGGATTCCAGGGGTTACAATGTTTCCAACCAGAGACAAAGCATCTGGGGCTATTTTTAGTTCCTTTGAAAGCCATCAACCGCCTATGTCTGACTTAATATTGTTGTGCCTACTGTGTTCATATCAGACCACACAGTTGACCAACGATCCAAAGAAGGTGGTCACATAGCACCTGAAACCTAGAACAAGGCTGTCTTTGTTACTTTTCTATTACTGTGATAAAAACACCAGGACCAGGGCAACTTAGAGAAGGAAGGGTTTATTTGGCCTTATGGCTCCAGGGGATGAGAGTCCATCACCATGGTAACAGGGAAGCATGCTGCTGGCTGGAAGCTGCCTGAGAACTGAGGACTCCAGTTTAAACCATAAGCTGGATGTGGGAGACTTTGAAACATCAAAGCCTGCCCTCAGGAAGGTACTTCTCTCCAGCAAGACCCACCACCTCCGAAGCCTCCTTCCTCCAGCAAGACCACGCCTCCTAAGCCTCATCCTCCAGCAAGACCACGCCTCCTAAGCCTCCTTGAAGAGCATCACCAACTGAGGACCAAGTACTCAAATGCTTGAGAGTGAGGGGTGCATCTCATCAAAGCCACCACACAGAGAATTCTCTGCTTCTCTCTAACTCACCTGCCTGTGTCCCTCACCAACCAAGTATTTGGCAAACTCTTTGATTTATGGCTTTTTATCTTTTATAGCTAATAAGATCTAATGGAACCCCTTTCACGGTGGAACATGAAATCTTGGGGAAACTTGAATCTGTGTTCCCGGCCCTGGGCACTCATATTTGGTTCCAGGATAAACTCTCTGTTATCCACTCTGAAGTGAGGGCTGTGTTTTTGCATCTGTGCCTGGCATGCACGAAACCCTGGGATCTATCCCTAGAACTGCATAAACCAAGTGTGGTGGTGCATGTCTGTGATAGGTTGTTTTTCTGCCCCCGAAATGAGCCAATTCAAGCCAGATTACATTAAAGTCAGGTTTATTGAGAAGCTGCTCTCCGGTGAGTTCACTGTCCCTAAGGATTGAGGCCAGGGGAGTAACCATGGAGAAAGGGGGAGGGGGAAAGAAAGAGAGAAAGGGTATAGGAAGAGGAGGAGGAGGAGAACAGAACCCCAAAATGTCTGGATTGTATAGGGAAGAGCCTCTGGAGGAAGGGCAGCAGCCCCTGTGCTGGAAAGTTCAGTGTGGGGACAGGATATGCCAGGTAGGGGCTGAGGGATGCTGGGAAAACCTGGGAGGCCAGGTCTGCTTTGGTAAGTAAAATATGTACCTCAGTTCCTTGTCCAGGGGTTGGAAACCAAATAGTCTGCAATCCTAGCACTTGGGAGGTAAAGCCAAGAGGATCAGAAGTTCAAAGTCATTCTTGGCTACATAGTGAGTTTGAGGCCAGCCTGGGCTACCTGAGCCCTCTATCAAAGGAAGAGGAAGAGTGAAGTGATCCAGTGGCCAGAACCACAGAAAAAAATTACTTGACAAGTGATCCTTGGTGGCCACCCCTTCCAGCACCCTTAGCATCTCAGGGTGCTGTATCAATAATTGGGGACATTAGGTTAGTCAAGGGACAGCATGACAAGATCCCCCCTCACCAGGTTCAAGCTGCTTTAGGGACCCCATCTCTGGGCACATGGAAATTAGCAGACAGAGCAGCAGAAAGCCAGGCAGGGTGGTGGTTTATCTCTGGATGGGAATGTTAAAATTGCCTAAAGGGAAAAGGAAAGGTGGAGGGAAGAGAAAGGGAGGAGATAGAAAAAGAAAGGAAAAGGAAAAAAGAAATGAGTCCAAAATTCTGAACTATACTGAGGAGAAAATAGGTTACATCCCAGATGACCACACATGTACAAGTTGTTTTAAATCAAAGCCCCGGGTTTTCCTGTAGCAAGCACACTCAAAGACAGCAACAGCAGTTAGAGCTCCTTCCGGCTTCTGAAAGGGCCTTAAATACAACAGTTGGAAGATGGACATAGCCGTCTTTCAGTAGAAACTGATTAGAGAAGCTGGATATTCCCCGCCTACCCCCAGGCCAGGCAGACAAGGGAAATATGTTGGCACTTGCCCACTGGCCGCTTCATGCCCTTCCCTACCACTAGACACTGTTTATTTGAGGTTCAGACTCTGAGATGACAGGTCACCAAGCTCCCACTGAAGGAAATCTGAGAACTGGAGCAGGAGGAGAGGTATACTGCAAACACAGCCGCTTCTGTCCATGGCCTGTCTACAGATGACCGTGTCTCCCTGCCCGTCCTTGAAGGCAGCTCTGTCTTTCTCCTGACTCAAGCAGCCACTTCCTGTGTCACAGAAGGATGGAAGGCAGCCATCTCTAAGCTGGCTCCCCTTGAATAGATCACACTGTGAAAGCATAGTTGGCTAGACCCCTCCCCCACTCCAGCCATTGGCTGGGATAGAATCCTTGTTAGCTATTTTTCCTGTTTCTGTTACCAAATACCTGGCCAGAAGCAATGGAAGCAAAGAAAGGTTGTTTGTTTCAGCTCAGATTCTACTTTTGCAATCCATCATGGCGGCAGAGGCACGAGACAGCTGGTTACATTGTATCTTTAGTCAGGAAACGGAGAGAGATGAAAGCTGGTACCCAGCTCACTGTCTCCCTTTTATTCATTCAGAATAAAAGGCCCAGGTCATGGTGTTGCCTACATTCGGGGTGCATCTTCCCCAGCAAGCTTTTCAGGAGACACCCTGGCACACAGAGCTGGGAGGTATGTTTCCGTGGTGATGCTTGCTGGTGGCATGCTCACTGTTTGCACAGGTCCTTCTCTCTGTAATGTCCAAGTTCCTCTTCACAGAAGGACTCCAGTCCTCGTGGAGGATGTTCCCTTAGTGTACTTTCTTCATCGTGATAACCTCTTGGAAGATCCCTTCTCCAAATGCCGTTTCATGCTAAGGAAATGGCCGATGGCCTCAGCAGGGATTTGATGGAGGAGTCAGAATTCCAGCCCTGACCTGAGGAAAGTTTGAATTTTCTTTTGACTTTAGACCTTTCTAATATGAAGAATGCCTTTGAGAGTTGAAATCAAAAGCACCATTTGAGCAGCTGAGGACCACAGGCTGAGGAGTCTTCCATCTGTTCAGTGAAAGCGGGCTATCACAGGCATCGGATGAGGCCTGAGGAGAACACTGAGAAGCACACTCTGATGTAGTTAGTGAAGTGCTTGCTAGGCAAATGTAAGAACCTGAATTCAAACCTCAGAGCCTGTGTAACGGGCTGTTCACGGCAGTGTATATTCATGATCCCTGCACTGGGAGACAGAGACAGGAGGAGCCTGGGAGCTTGCTGTCCAGCCAGCCTAGCTAAATTGGTTAAGCTCCAAGTTCAGGGAGGGGACCCAGAAGGTGGACAATGACCACGGAAGACAACTGGCTTTGATCTCCACAGCTGAACACACACACACACACACACACACACACACACAGACACACACACACACACACACACACACACACACACACACGGTAATTCCATCCAAGTTAAGCCAGGAGATGCATTTTCTCATGTGACACTCATCTTACTTCATATTGACACTCACAAATGAATGTGTAGAAACAATGACTAAAGAGTAAATGTGTTCCCCCAAGCCCTTAAGGCCTCTGCAGACAGAAAGCCTGGAAAAGCCACACGATGGGCTCCAGGCTCAGAAGTCATGGGTCTGAATAGCCGTCTGTCTGTGAGGGACAGGGTCTCCCATTCAGAGATGTGCATGATTTCGCTCCTTCCTCTTCTTGTTTGTTTGTTTTTTAAGACGTGGTTTCTCTGTGTAGCCCTGGATATCCTGGAACTTGCTCTAAAGACCAGGCTGGTCTCAAACTCAGAGATTCACCTGCCTCTGCCCCCTGAGTGCTGGGATTAAAGGCATGTGCCACCACCTGGCTCATTGTCTCCCTTCATGGTGACACTTCTCTATTCAGGCTCATAAAATCCCAGGAACAAAGGCTTTTCGAGAAGGACACATAGGGTAGAGTTAAGAGGATTTATTATGGTGTAAAATGTCCTCCCTTCTTCCCCCTTCCTTCTCTCTCCCTCTTTTCTTTCACTCTCCCTCTATCTTAGTTACTGTTCTATTGCTGTGAAGAGACACCATGACCAAGGCAACTCCTATAAAGGAAAGCATTTGAGTGTGAGTGCGTGTGTGTGTGTGTGTGTGTGTGTGTGTATGTGTGTGTGTGCAGGGTAGTTACATGGGGTAGGGTTGCTAGTTTGTTGTCATCCTGGCAAGAAGCATGGTAGTAGGTAGACAAGCATGGTGCTGGAGAAGAGACTGAGAGCTACATCCCAGGAGGCAGCAGGCAATGAGAGAAAGATTGAGTGTGGGCTTTTGAAACCTCCAAGCCCACTCTCAGGAGCACATTTCCTCCAGCAAGGCTATGCTCCTCCAGCAAGGCCAGGCCTCCTCCAGCAAGGCCACACCTCCTAATCCTTCCTAAACAGCTCCACCTAAACACAGTGACTAAGCCTTCAAATATATGAGCCTATGGTGGATATTCTCATTCAAGCCACCACACCCTCCATCTCCTCCTCCTTTCTGCTTCCTTTCCTCCTTTTGTAACAGGATCTTCTGTATCCGAAGCTGACCTTGACCCTTCTCTGTAACCGAGGCTGACCTTGAACTTCTGGTCCAACTGCCTACTCTTCCTATGGAATTATGAGTTGGTTCCAGCATGCCTTGTTTTATGTGAGAATGAAATGAGAACCCAGGGCTGTGTGCATGCTAGGAAAGCACCATCAGCTGAGCTCTGTTCCAGCCTGAAAGCTAACTCAACCTCCCCTTCTCTTTCTTATCAAGCTGCAAAATGAAGCCAGGGCTCCTACACACACACACATACATACACACACAGGCACAAACACACACAGACACAAACACAAGCACATTGACAACACAGACACACACACACACAGACACAAACACATTGACACACACACACAGACACAACAAACACACACACACAGACACAAACATAACACACACAGACACACACACAGACACACACACAGACACACACACAGACAAACAGACACAAACACAGACACACACACACACACATTGCACGAGCCCTCTACCACAGAGCTGTATTCCAAGACTTCTTTTTTCACTAATCTGTGTAGTCTGGCCTTGAACTTGAAATTCTCCTCTCTCAACCTCCCAAGTTAGCTGGGATGATAGGTCTTCACCCTAAGGCCAGCTCTAACTTCCTTTTGTTGAGCAACCACAAATACTAAATCTATTTTGTTCTCAAAGATTTAAAACCCCCTTCAGGACTAGAAAGATGGCTCAGAGGTTAAGAGCACTTGCTGTTTCTTTTTTTTTTTTTTTTGGTTTTTGTTTTGGTTTTTCGAGACAGGGTTTCTCTGTGTAGTCCTGGCTATCCTGGAACTCACTCTGTAGACCAGGCTGGCCTCGAACTCAGAAATCGCCTGCCTCTGCTCCCAAGTGCTGGGATTAAAGGCGTGCGCCACCACCGCCCGGCAGCACTTGCTGTTCTTGCAGAGGATTTGGGTTCAGTTCCCAACACCCACAAGGTGGGTCACACCATGTATAACTCCAGTTCCATGGGATCCAGCACTCTCTTCTGACCTGTGAGAGACCAGGCATGCATGTAGCACATATACATACAAGTAGGCAAATACTCATATACATAAAATAAAAATGTATAAATCTGAAACAAAACTAACAAAAATGTTGTAATCATCAGGCCAGAATTGCAAAAAACCTTTAGCGTTGTGGAATCTCCCTTACCCTCACTACTAACTGTTGGGAGCCAACTTTGAGCAGAAAGTGACTATCATCTTTGCAGCCATCTCAGGCCATATACCCTGACAAGAGACTTGTTTTCAACAGCCTACAACAGCTGAGCACACTCTGATAAACATCATGTTTTTTCTCCCATATTTTGTTTTGTTGTTTGGTGCCCCCCAGCTGCAAGGAGCACGTGGTCTCCACACTGCTAGCTAGGCACACGTGGTTTCCACGCTGCAAGACACATGACGTAATGCCTTAAGCTATGCTTGTCCACGAGGGAAAGGCACGTGGTAAAGGGTATAAATACCCAGGATTTCCTTTCAATACAAGAGACTCGATCAGACTCTGTCTTGTCTCCATTCTTCGAGTCTCTTGCCCCTCCCCACTCTCTCTCTTGCTAGACCCTGACCAGCGGACCAGAGCAGCAGCACCGGACGGATACAAACGGGCCTTTACAAAGTGGCCCCCGAACGTGGGGCAGAACAGGCAGTTACAACTAACAACTCCATGATTTTTGGCAAAATAAAGCTAAATAATGCTAAGTAGCTGGACTATCCGCTGAGCACAGCACCTTATGCCTGTAACCCAGCAATCAGAAGGAACCATTAAGTTAAAGGCCACCTGGACTGCATGGTAAGACCCTGTCTAAATTAAACTAATGAATGAATGAATGAATGAATGAGCAAGCCTAAACTAAGTGAAGGAAGGTAACTCTGAAGGTCACATGTTGCCAGACTCTGCTGCGTGACAGGTCTAGGCAAAGGAAGAGGGACAGAGAGTGATTTGACGACCTGGGTTATGGGAGACAAAGCACAGACAGATGAGAGACAGCGATTGCAAACGCACAGAATACTAAAAACCATTTGGCCATGCCTTGAATAGCGCATAGGTGTTTCTTTTGGCTGTAGAAAAAGAACCCCGACTCTAGCCTGAAGCTCCTAAGAGGGCCCATCCTAGGTACAAGCTGGTAGCATCGTGCTGTGGAGTCTCAAGGCAGTGAGAGAATGGGGCTCTCTGCCACTTGCTCTCTGATGTTCGCTCTCTGCCTTCTTCTCTTACAGGATCTAATCCAGCAGTGCTCAACCTTCCTAGCTCTGTAATCCTGTAATACAGTTCCTCATGTTATGGTGACTCCCCACCATAAAATTGTTTTATCTCTGGCTGGAGAGATGGCTCAGAGGTTAAGAGCACTGACTGCTCTTCCAGAGGTCCTGAGTTCAATTCCCAGCAACCACATGGTGGCTCACAACCGACTGTAGGGAGATCTGCTGCCCTCTTCTGGCCTGCAGGCATATATGCAGTACAGATAGTAATAAACAAATCTTTAAAAAAAAATACTTTGTTGCCACTTTTAACTGTAATTTTGCTACTGTTACGAGTCATAACGTAAATATCTGTTTTCTGATGGCTTTAAGGGAACTCTTGTGAAAGGATCATGTGACCCCCAAAAGGGTCACAATCCACAGGTTGAGACCCACAGGTTGAGAACCACTGGGCTAGACAACTCAGTTTAGCCTCAATGGCTCCAGTCTCTACTCCTGCATAGATTGTTTCCTCCCTTTGTGTCTTCTTGACACACCTCATTCGTATTTGGTTTAGGGAATAAGGTGAAAATAGAGAATGTCCAACTTATAATCTCAAGTGGGCAGATGGAATGTTGGAGATGTCAAAAAAGAATACCTTTTAAATAAAATTGGATTATATTATTATTATTATTCCTGTCTTTGAGACAGATAAAAGTGGCATCCTTGGTTCCCAATGTCAGAGGACAAGCTTTAAGCCCATGACCCACACACATATCTGTGCCTTGGGTAGTCCAGTCATGAATTCAATGTATCTCTAATTCCTAGAGATGGAGCTTCAAAGATGTGTCCTTCAGTATGCCCACAGGTGAAAACAATGTAACATGGGGGGAAATCTCATGAATATCTTTGAGAGAACAGCTTTGGAAAGTATCAGAAGTTGAGATTTTACTGACATTTTTATTCATATACTTTTCTTAGTGAGTGTATGTTGTATGTTGCAGGTATCCACAGAGGCCAGAAGAGGGCGTCAGCAGGGGCCATTGGGTCCCCTGAGTTAGAGAACTTAAGTGCTGGGAACTAAACCCCAATGTCTTAGTTACTCTTCTATTGCTGTGAATCGACACACCAACCAAGGCAACTTATAAAAGAAAGTATTGAATGGGGGCTTGCTTACAGTTGCAGAGTGTGACTCCATGGTCATCATGGCAAAAAGCATGGCAGTAGGCACAGTGCTGGAGAAGCAGCTGAGAGCTTACGTCTGATCCACAAGCAGGAGGCAGAAAAAGACTGAAACCTCAAAGCACTTCCCCAATGGCACATGTCCTCAGACCAGGCCACAGCTAATCTTTTCAAAAAACATTCCACCAACTAGGAACCAAGTATTTAAGTACATGAACCTATGGGGGCCATTCTTGTTTTCAAACCCCTACATCAAGTGTTCTGGAAGAATAGCAGGAGTCTTTGCCAAGGACCAGCCTCAGTTTGGAGAGGGGTTCTGAGGAAGGGGTGTTTGGGGGCAGCAAATAGAATGACTCGAAATCAATCGTGGGGTACAATCTGACAGCCTTGTGTTCTGCTCCTGATGGCTCTCCAGACAGCTCAAGATAGCTCAGCTCAGCTGGGCAGTGGTGGCACACACCTTTAGTCCCAGCACTTGGGAGGCGGAGGCAGGCAGATTTCTGAGTTCAAGGCCAGCCTGGTCTACAGAGTGAGTTCCAGGACAGCCAGAGCTACACAGAGAAACCCTGTCTCAAAAAAAAAAAAAAAAAAAGATAGCTCTCACCAACCAAAGCCCAGTCTTTAATTTACATATCAATTTAATCATCCACCCCAGATTCCCCTTTAGATTATCAGCATTTTATGACCTTAGCCCCTGATTCTTAGAAAAAGACAGCAAGTAAAAAAAAAAAAAAAAATTAACATGGCAATGAATTCAGAGATCTGTCTGCCTTTGTAAGCACAAACAAGCTGGGTAGAATCTGGCTCTGAGATACACCATTCCCACCATCCCTGGGTCTAAACTCATTCTGTCCCAGGCTGACCTTGAACTCAGAAATCTACCTGCCTTTATGAACACAAACAATAAACTTAGCTGGGTGGGATCTTACCCTGCAATTGCCACTCCCCGAATCTCTTTATTTCCTTCCTTAATATCTTTCTGACAAGCTGGCTCATAGAGCAGCTGCCTCTGTTCTTTTAGGTCCACAAAGCCCCTCATATAATTCATGTTGCATTCTTATGTTTTACATAGTTGAGAAATTAATGTGCTTGATCTTGTGTTTTCAGAGTTCTTTCCCACAGCCTTAAGGGTTGTCCTGAAGATCACAGCATTTACCATTTTGCTAAAACATACCCTTGCCTCCTGGTCTCTTGCTCCTTCTAATTATCATGGAGTCATTAACCTTGGCAGAGAGGACATCCCCTGATAACCTTGGCAAGGAGAACATCTCTCGAAGAAGTTACATAAAGTAAATTATGTACATAGTTATACAAACAAGCCTCACGTTTAGCAATGGTCAACACTCATGGAGGTCCATGCCCTGCTGGCTCTGCTCCAGGGCCAGGAGCCGAGTCACACCTTTCCTTCCAAGGTCATGCAGGATGGCCAATCTTAACTACTGAGCCATCTCTCTAGTTCCAGAGCTGACATTCCTAAAGTAATGCTTTTGGTAGATAAGACCACTGATGGTGATTAGGTATAAAGCTGTATTCATTAAGGGTGAGAGAAGGGTTCTTAACTCGTAGATCAAGACCCTTTTGGAAGCAAATGACCCTTTCACAGGGGTTGCCTAAGGCCATTGGAAAACAAGTAATTGCCTTACAATTTGTAACGTAGCTAAATTACAAATATGAAGTAGCAAAATCATCTTATAGCTGGAGGTCACCACAGTGTGAGGAACTATTTTCAAGGGACATAGCTTTAAGACGGTTGAAAACCCACTGGATCTAATACTTCTGTTACATCAGAAGCTAAAGAAAGACTAGAACTAAAAATTGAAAACCGGACAATGAAAAATGCCCTCGTCCATGGCTAGTTCCAACATGTAGCAAGAATTCACATGGGCCCGTGATGGTGACTCACACCTGTAATCCCAGGGATCCTTGGGAAGCAGAGGCATGTTGTCATAAATTTTTTTTTTGCAACCTACTTTTAATAAGGGTTCAACCTCTCCTCTAGCCCACCACCCAACAGAGGTTGTAGAAGAAAAAAGTTATTAGGATTTGGGGGAACTGGACCTGTTCAGCGATAGTTCTTAGGGGTGAACTCAACCTTCTTTGACAGCAGTTCAGTCCCATAGCAAACACCAAATACGACTCAGCAGCTGCAGACCCGTCCTCTAGACACCAGGCATGAACCAGAAGCTATAGTTCAGTCCTGAAGAAACCACAAGGCTCTCCAACCAGCCTGAGGCGAGGCCACTGAAGCGGCAAGCTGCAGCGGGAACCTCATAAGCAGTTCTTGGATGGGTTTCTCTCAAGTTGATCTCAACAATGCAATGTAAGGTGAACCAATATATTCGTGTCACTAGCAAAGAATAGCGAGGTGGAGCAAACCAAATCAACGCTCAATGCTCGTCTCCCCCTGTCTGTGGGATCGTATTTATACTCCTTCATCAAGCGGCGTTTCACGTGTTTGCTTCAGCAAGATATCCCTTCACCTATACCTGCTTCAGGAAAACATTCTTTCACATGTTTGCTTCAGCAAGACATCTTTTCATCTGTGTGCCCCAGCGAAACATCATTTAACAAGTTTCCCAAGAAACTAGAAGTTTCCATTTCAGAGGCAGGTAGATTATTGCAAGTTCAAAATCAGGCTGCCTTACAATATCAAGGTCAAGGCAGAGAAATAAAACCTACTTCTTGTATGTATTGAGCATTATGTATCAGTCAACAGCTAGGAAACAAGCTCTCCGGTTTTATTCTGCCAACGTGGTTTGAGAATCCACTCTACACCTGTTGGTTCCAAGTGCTGTGCAGTTGCATTACTTGTTGGAAATTCAGGGCAAGCATCGGCAAGCATCGGCAAGCACTCTGATCCTGTGGGAAGCTGTTGGTTCCTGCTCACACTTGCCCTCCACCCTGTGACATCTTGTTGTTTCAAGACAGGGTTTCTCTGTGTATCTCTGGTTGTCTTGGAACTCTCTGTAGACCAAGCTGACTTCAAACTCAAAGATCTGCCTGTTTCCTGAGTGCTGGGATTAAAGGGATGGGCCACCACTGCCCAGCAAAAGATATATTTGTGTGTGTGTGTGTGTGTGTGTGTGTGTGTGTGTGTGTCTGTGTGTCTGTGTGTCTGTGTGAATGTATCCCATGTGTTTGGGTGCAAATGGAGACCAGAATAGGGCATTAGACAGATGCTGGGAAATGGACTCTGGTCCTTAAGTATTCTTAACTACTGAACCATTTCTGCAGCTTCCAGGCTGTGCGGCTTCATAAGCACTTGTGAGGTCACACGGGCAACCAGCGTAAGTCAAATTCACAAAGGCAGCAAAAGGTTCAACTCTGGCTTCTCAGCAACTTTTCAAATTTCCTGTCCCTTTCCCCCTACCTCCATTTTAAAAAAAAAAAAAAAAAAAAAAAAAAAAACATGGAATCTTATGCCCAGGAGGTTTACATTAGGGCTGACATTCACACATAAAGGGAGGCCTGAGGCGGACAGTCAACATATGCCCTCTGCTGGGGCTCCCAGAGTCCTCTACCCTCCCCTACATGCTCACCACTGTTAACTGGGGCTTCTGTCAGGACATGAGCTCTCCTCATTCCTAAAACCTTCTCTAACCACAGACTAACCAACATGTCTTCCACCCTTCCTACCATGTTAATCCTCGTTCTGAGCTGAAGACAATCCTGCTAATCACAGCCATTTTCAACCCCCGGGCAGACTGTGCTGTGTCAGGATTCAGGTTCTAAAGAGAAAGTAAATCTGTGACTGAGTAACTTCCCATTCTGGTCTTAAGACACAGCCTGCCATCAACAGGAGGGAGTGTACATCCAGAAATATCTATTTGTCACATAGACAGTATCTGGCTTGGGTGAACCACGGTTTTAAGATATCACAGGGTATTCCAAGTGACGTGGCGCACGCCTTTGATCCCAGCACGTGGGAGGCAGAGGCAAGCAGATTTCTGAGTTCGAGGCCAGCCTGGTCTACAGAACAAGTTCCAGGACAGCCAGAGATACACAGAGAAACCCTGTCACAAAGTAAACAAATTAACAAACAAACAAATATTTTGTTGTTGTTGTTGTTACCCGCAGACTGGGAAGGACCTGAGGTGTTCAAAATTCCCCGTATGGTACACAACGGCCGTGAAGATCAAACTCCTACTTAAATACTGTTAAAAGAGTCAGGCAGTGGTGGCTCACACCTTTAATCCCAGCACTTGGGAGGCAGAGGCAGACGGATTTCTGAGTTAGAGGCCAGCCTGGTCTACAGAGTGAGTTCCAGGACAGCCAGGGCTACACAGAGAGACCCTGTCTTGAAAAACCAAAAAAAAAAAAAAAATAACTTGAAGAACTTTAAAAAGCAGATTTGAAAGTAGAAGTGAGACTGTCTGGGGAACAGAGGAACTAATGGGGAGGGGAAGAACGGGGGAGGTAACGGAATGTGAGGGAATAGGCCCAGATTCCATTACCAGGTGTGCATAAAAATTGTTTTAAAAAGTTTTTAATTTTTTTTTAGAAAAAAATTTGGGAGACTCTTTAGTTCTCTTAGAGTTCCAAAATTCATTTACATATCAGGAATCTTCTATCATTTAACTTGTTACAAACCCCCCAGATTATCTCAGTGTGATTTTGGGATGGTAGGGACCCAACTCAGGGCCTCCTTGGTAGGCGCTCTTCCCCTGAGCTACACCCAGGTCATCCTGGTATAATTCTTAGGGTATGGAGAGCCTTGCTCTCTGCAGATGGGAAGTCAGCTTGGTTGTGAGTGATCTATGAGTTTCGTCATCCTCAGCGTTTTGGGGCATCTCCCGCACAGAGCAGAGCGTCTTGGTGTCTGCTCGACTTGTAGAAAGGTGACTATGTTAGTTACTTCTGCATCATTGCGACCACAATGCGTGACTGAAGTAAGTTAATGGTGGGAATATTTATTTGGGCTCACAACTTTGAGAGGGCTTTAGTCTGTTGAGGAGTGGGCAGTGTGGTACTTCAGTTCAGTTCACAGTGTGGACCATGGAGGGATAGGTTAGTCACACCAGGAGGATCAGGATGCAGAAATATAGGCAGGAAGTGAACATGGAGGCCTCAGGAGCCAGCCCCACTCACCTACATCCTCCAAGAGTTTCTAGAACCTTCCCAGAAAGCACCATCAGTTGGAGACCAAGAATCATCACATGAGCCTGTGGGTACGTTCAGACACGAACCCCAGCAGTGGCTCACTGGAATGCCTCTCTCTCATTATCCGAGTCCTCGCTGAGCCCTTTAAGGTTTTTCATTGCTATTTGTTATGGTGGAGGGTTCTTGGCCTCTCTGTGCCTCCTGGGCATGGCTAAATGAAGACAGTCTAGGCTCCTTCCCCTGGGGACTGTGCCTGCCAGAGGCTGGAAGCTTCTGTAGTCAGGGTGTCTGGCCCCAGATCTGTTTTCCCCAGCCATTAAATCTTGTGTCCTCAGACGGCCACATAACTTCACTTAGGGGATGTGGATAATAGCATGTTCTACCTTCTTAGTCATTACTGTGATGGCTGAATGCGATAAAGCAGGGAAAGTGGCCCTTAGAGAGGGCCTTGAGGAGTGGCCATCTATGTGGTCATCCTACACCGTGCAGGCCATCTTTGCCGTCTTTATGTTATCTATAATTGGCACTTCAAAAAACACCGTAATTTTTAAAAATTTAAAGTGGCATATATTTTAAAAGGAATGTATGTAATAACGAACACTTAGATGGCTATTTTAAAACCTTCTTTTATCAGGCCATGGTGGCTCACACCTGTAATCTTGAGCAATAGAGGCAGAAGATAACTTCCACAAGGCTGAGGGCAGCCTGGTCAACATAGCAAGTTCTAGATCAGCCAGAGAGACATAGACCCTGTGTATGAATAGATAAATAAATAAATACATAAATATGTGAATGTTTTATTTTTATGTTAAGCCCAAATCTTATCAGTTTTTTCTAATAAAATACAAAAAGATGCTAATTTTATATCTCTAGCTGATGGTGTCAGAATGCCTATCTGACCACGGAGGAAACAGTCAATGTAGAGGCCGGGGATGCAGCTCAGTAGGTGAAGTGCTTGTCTAACATGCAGGAAGCCTGGGTTTGACCCCTAACATGAGGATACTCACCTGTAATCCCAACACTGGAAGATCGGAAGTTCAAAGTCATCCTTGGCTGTATAATGACTATGATGTCAGCCAGGGACACTGTGATACCTTGCGGGGTGGGAGTGGGGGTGGGTGGGGATGAGGGGGGAAGCAAGAAAGAAAATAGGAAAGGAAGGGAGCTGCCTGGCTGTGAGCTCAGAAATAGGAAACATAGTATCGAGACTTCTTGTGGACATAAAACCCGAGAAACTTCAAGGAAACTTAGTTCACTTTTTTGCAGCACCTGTCTTTAACAAGGCCAACTGGGTCCTGCTAAGATGTGAGCCCGCCTTCTCCCAGGGTTCACTGCGCATTGCCTAGTTTCGCCTTTCAGTAGTGAAGTACTTCCAGCTTTGGCAGCCCTTTGCATTCTTGCCTGACACCCTGTGTGGGTCACATGGGTATTTGGACTTCCCATGCTCTTCCAGGCCCTGGCTGGGAGCCCAGCAGATGACACTCCCAGCTTGTGCAGCAAAGATCCCTCCAGCTCTGCTTGGATTCTGGGGCAGCAAGCAGACAAAATGTCAGTAGAGATGGTGGGGTGGACTTCATCTGTTCCTGTCCTGACAGGGATCCCAGCCACTTGTGGTTTTTAATCTCTCATAGAAAGGCTTTTATTTTCTATGTTTTGTCCAGCCTGGAGACAGGTGGTCCCATCATGGTCAAAGGCAAAAGATTCACACCTGTCACAGCATAGCACATGAACATTGCTCTCTCTCTCTCTCTCTCTCTCTCTCTCTCTCTCTCTCTCTTCTCGCTGTCTCTCTCTCTCTGTGTCTGTCTGTCTTGCTCTCTGTATATGTGTGTCTCTCTGTGTCTGTCTCTCTGTGTGTCTCTGTGTCTCTCTCTCTCTCTCTCTGTTTCTCTCTTTGTCCCTGTCTTTGTCTCTGTCTGTCTCTGTTCTCTGTGTCTCTGTTTCTCTTTCCTGCTTTCTCTCTCCCTTCCTCCCTCCTCCCCTCCCTCCCTCTTTCTCCTCTTCCCTCCCTTCCTCCCTCTATTCTGTGGAGAGAACACTGGGTCTTGCTCTCACTTGTAGGTACATCATAGGTAAGCACTGTACCACTGAGCTACAGCGCCAGTCTTCATAAACAGACATGGAAGGACGATGTTTTTCTTTTGCCCGTTTGCCCTCACTCTCGACGGCAAGTTCCTCCATCTTGCTGATGAGGCATTCCCTTGACGAGACATTCCCTTGATGAGACATTCCTTTGCTGGCATTAGAACTGGCTTCGATGTGATTCCAATGTAGACCAAAGATCAGCAGCTCTCCGGGACTCCTCCAGCATTAGATTGTGATCGCTGAGACATCCAGTCTCATGTTTGGACAACTGCCAGATTCCAGGCCTTTTCATGAGGAGGCAGCCGTTGCTGGACTACTCAACAATAGCCTGTAAGCCGCTCTAATATAGCCATTCTATTAGCTGTGTCCCTGGAACTGTTTGGGGTTTTCTACGTCTGTCCCAGTTCCTGAATAATGGCACACAGGTTATTTTGTTTACAATGATTATGGCCTCAGCTTAGGCTTGCTCTCGACTAGCTCTTAACATATAATAACCTATTTATACTAATCTAAGTTTTGCCACATAGCTGGTTACCTCTCTTCAGTTTCATACATTCGACTTTCACCACGTCTGACATCTGACTTTTTCCAAGAGTTCCTTTCTCTGCAGGAGCTCCCGCCTTCTACTTCTTGTCTTTGCTATAGGCCATTAGCTTCTTATTTTTATCCAATCACAGGGTGTCCCAGGCAGGCAAGGAAGGTCAGAGACTCATCTTCACACAGTACGTATAAACATTATCCCTACATGTTCCTTTAGACAACCCTAACTAACACATTTCCTCTTATGTTTTTTTCCCGTTGGAGGATCAGCACAGACACTTGCCTGAACCAGGCCTGGTCTCACCTTTGACCTTTCCCACTTCACATCTCACCAGTGGCTGTCAGTTCACAATCTAAGCATCCCATCACATTGAAAACCATGCTCTCAGCTCCACTTAGCAGTGATCTCACAACTGAAAGCCCTGTCTCCTGACAGCCTGAGGTATCTCCTAAATCTAACAGCACACTGCATTATACGTGGACAGGTGGGGTCGCCGAACACACGAATGCACAGGCAGATTCTCATGCTGCAACCTTGGCTGGCCTCATCATCACTCACGGACTGACCAATAATTTAGCTGGATTTGATGGCATCTGTCCTACCATCTAGAGACAGCAGCTCTGCCAAATGGGCCTCTGTGTGACACTCAGAGCACATTACCTACAACAGTTATGAGGTAAATTATAAACAGGGAAGATCTTGTGAACGTGGGGTGAAAGAGAAGCTCTAAAGCTCTGCCCTTGGAGCACAATTGAAGCCTCTCACCAGCTGAGAAGCAAAAATGGCAACACAGTTAACACTTGCTGTGAAGGTTGCAGTCTTAGTTACTATTCCATTACTGTGACGAGATGCCGTGACCAAGACAACTCCTGTGAAAGAAAGCATTTAATTGAGGGCTTGGTTAAAGCTTCAGAGAGTTAGTCCATGACCATCATGGCAGCAGGCAGGCAGGCAGGCATGAGGCTGAGAGCGCACATCCTGATCTGCAGGAAACAAGCAGAGAGAAGTGGCAGGCTGGGGCTGGTATGAACATTTGAAACTTAAAAGCCCACCCAGAGTGATACATCTCCTCCAACAAGGCCACACTTCCAACCCTTCCCAAACACTTCCACTAACTGGGAGCCAAGCATTCAAATACATGAGCCTGTGAGGGCCATTCTCATTCAAACCACCAAAGTTACTGACATACATATACCATTTCTTTCCTACGTGACTATTTTATGGTAACGTAGCAATGAGCCAGAATTAAGGCCTGAATATAAAAGACTTTGGGTAGAACCTCGTCCTTCTCCTAGACATTTTCTGGAAGTCTCAGGCCAGACCATTAGCCTTATTTACAGTGAGGATACCTCACCTGCCAGCATCTCTGTCTAGACAGCATCGGTTGGAGTCCTGTCAGGTACTGCTCAGGCACCCCATGTGATCTCATTTAGGTTCCTTATGAACCATTGGAAATAACCAAAATTCTCTGTCCCACTACTAGAGACACAATGAAGACTGAGTCTTCTTTGAGAAAGTCTTATTTTCTTCTGGAGTAGCTTCCCTTCTTTTAACCCTTGTTCTGAACATCTGAGTTACAATCTCTTTCAGTAAATCCTAAACTCTGATTTGTATGGCTTGTTTCAAATTCTTTACGGTATGGAAGGCAAGGATCTGGTTTTATTGAAGCTGAGGTTCTGAAAAAAATTAAGAGACTGCCTTAGGCTACTGCAGGTGACGGTGTGGAGCTGTGTCTCTGTCCCTGCCATCTCTGACAGTCATGTTCCCTAAAGTTGCTGTGAGCCTTGAATTCATGAATATAGGACCATTGCTCTAGGGAGCAGTTCCTAGGTCAGGGTCCCACCTGGAGGCTTCAGTAACAGCACTTTTAAAAATTTGTTTGTAAACATATCTTACTTAATACTTACTGATGACTTAGTTTTTTTAGGATTATGTTTTTTAAAGATTTAATTATTAATTAATAATTTATTAATAAAATAAAAATTTTAATATTAATAAAATAAAATTTTAATAAAATTAAAATTTTAATAAAATAAAATTTTATTAATACATTAATAAATCCCATTTATTAATTGAATAATTAATTTACTTTATATCCTGCTTACACTTTCCCCTCCCTCCTCTCCTGCCAGCTTATTTATTTTTGTTTTATGTGTTTGAGTGTTTTGCTTGACACGGTTGTTTGTGCACCGCGTGTATACAGTGCCCAGGAAGGCCAGACGAGGGCAGCAGCAGATCTTGAAGCACCTGGGTTACAGATGGTTGTCAGCTGCCATATGGAAGCTAGAAGTTGATCTCAAGTCTTCCGGAAGAACAGTTAAGTTCTCTTCACCTCTGCGCCATCTCTCCAGTCCTAAACTTGGGTTTTGAGACAGTCTTAAGTAGCCCTAGCTGACTGAACTTTCTATGTAGCCCAGAAAGATCTCAAACTCCTGATGCTCCTGAATGCTGGGATTACAACCGTGAAACGGTCTGCAGGTTATACTGCGATGGGAATTGAACCCAGGGCTTTGTGCAAATGAGGCAAGTGTTCAGACAACTCAGCTGTCTGTCCAGCCCTGGAAGGAACATCTCCAACATGCATCTTCTCTATAAGTCTCCTCTTGGTGTTCTGACTCTCAGGAGCATCAGACAACGAATTCATCACTTGGAGAATACAATGACAGCAAAATGACCAACAAAAAACTCAAAAGTCGGAAAATGTGGGACCGAATACTCTGGAAAGGGCACTTGTTTATGGTCTGTCAGCTTGGCTGGGAACAGGAACAATAGGGGACCCAAAATGGTCACTACTCTATCCATGTCCACAGATGAAAGGTAGCATGTGGCTACCTTGAGGTCTCAAATACTGGCAAGCAGGTGAATTCACAAATGCAGAACCTGGAAGTATGGAATCTGTGGCTGACGTGGTTGTCTCTATCCTGAACCTCCCCTGGCCAACTGGCGTTCAATGTCTTTCCATTGTCTCTAGGTGACCAGGACACATTTGCCCCCGTTTCTATCACAAGAAGCAATTATGTACATTCAACGTGTGTGTTTTAGATCCTGGCTAATAACTAGCAAGCTTTATTTCACTCACAGTTCCCTACGACATTGGTAATCATCAAAGAAAGTCAGGACGGGGATTCAAGCAAGGCAGGATCCTGGAGGCAGGAGCTGATGCAGAGGTCATGGGTGCTGCTTCCTGGATTGCTCTTTGTGGCTTTGTGGCTTCTCAGCCTGAAGCAGGACTGCTAGTCCAGGGATGGCACCTCCTACAATGGTTTGGGTTGTTCCATATTGGTTACTAGTTAAGAAAATGCCTTACAGGCTTGCCTGCACAAGCCTGCAGCCTGATCCTATGTTCTCTCTCTCTCTCTCTCTCTCTCTCTCTCTCTCTCTCTCTCAATTTATTTTACTTTATTTTATGCACTGGTGTGGAGGTGGGCATCAGATCCCCTGGAATTGGAGTTACAGACAGTTGTGAGCTGTCGTGTGGGTGCAGGAATCGAACCAGGGATCCTCTGAAAGAGCAGTCAGCGCTCCTAACCACTGAGCCGTCTCTCCAGTCCTGAGGCATTTATTTCAGTTGAAGTTCCCTCCTCTCTGGTGACTCCAGCAAGTATCAAGCTGACTTAAACTAGCCAGGACACTGGTTAACGAGACTTTAGGGAGAAGGAAAAGATGGAGACCTGTTTGCTGAGTCACACGGTCTTTGTTGTGACCGGGAATTGACAGCAGAGTCTGGCTAATCTGTGGAACTGTACAGGGCACCGTTTCCTCTGCTTTGCCATGTGAGGCTCTGATTACTGTGTCTGAATAAATTCTGCCCAGTCTTCAGTTCTATTCACAGCCCAATTCACTCTGTGTGCGAATTCTCAAAGGATGGATGCTGGAAGCGTCGGTGTTGCCTCTTGTGCTGATGGGAGCTGGGAACTTCCCTCCTCATCTGCTTTCTGTCTGGGGAGTTTTCCCCCCATAACCTGATTGAAATTGTGGGTTATGCCTGCTGGGGAACTCCAGGCTTTCAGTTTCTGCAAAACTGTTATCTTAACAGGGTTTGCCACGCATCTAAAGCATTTTTGGACGCAGTGAATGAGTCGGTGAGGGATTTTTCAAAGGTTGACCTTGTGTCAACTGAATAACTTTGATTTTGTATGGGACTCTCGACTCAACAAATGGATTCAGGGTTTTATTTTTATTTAAAGTCTATTCAAAACAACACCAACTCCAACTTCACTGAGATGGCTGACCACGACCAAAGCCACCTCTAAACTGGAATTCAGTTGCTGAGCCATCCCCAGCCTCAGCCTTCTTTGGGCGAGTGGCCTGTAAGATTCACAAGAAGGGAGGCAGACAGAGAGACCTACAGGAGTGCTGTGTGCCCTGGAGCATTCAAGATTTTAAAAGGAGAACCTAAATGGGCCTGGAGTCCAAGGGTAATTCTCTCTTCTCTGAATGCAATCTGCTAGGAAGTGTCTGCTTCCCTCCTCCCATTCATAGCGTTGGCTCCTAAATGGACCCTACATAACTTACCAGCACTCCCTAATAGAGACTGAGCCCATTTAAAAAGCAAGTGAGTACACATGGAGGGACCCATGGCTCCAGCTACATAATGTAGCAGAGGATGGCCTTATCTGGGATTAGCAGGAGGGGAGTCACAGGGGAGGTCCTGTGGAGGCTTGATGCCCCAGCATTGAGGGATGGTAGAGGGTGAGGAGGGAATGGGTGGGTGGGTGGTGGAGCACCCTCTTAGAAGCAAAGGGAAGGGGATGGGGGGGAGGTTTTGTGGAGGGAAGACCAGGAAGGGGGACAACATTTGAAATGTAAATAAAATTTAAAACCCAATTTAAAAAATGGGGAAAAAATAGCAGATGAGATGAAAATATATTTTGAAGATATCCAAACATTTTTGAATATGACATCAACATTAAAAGGAGTGTGAGGCATTACACTCATTTGCTCACCAGTATGGTTATGGATAGCACATCCCTGCTGGACCAGCCACATCTCAGGGCTCAGCTGTGTCTCCTGGTTAGTCACCATCACTTTGGATGGTTTTTAGTACTTTTGTTTAGTCCTTGTTGTCACACAATCCAGTGACAGTTGATACATGGGAGAGTAAGAGTTGACAGATTGCTGCCACAGTGGAGCAGAGGTTCCGGCACACTGTTCTATCCTTGACCTGGTCCTGTCGATCATTTCGATCGATGGCTTTGGAAGTGCCGTGGCCCCGAATACCTGCTCTCTCAATGTGGTTCATCAAGTACAGATGGGAATCATTTTACAGACTCCAAGGAGCACTGTGACGAGGGAATAAGATGCCGTCTGCAGAGCACACCACAGAGAACGGCAAGCCTCGAGCACTCAGCCAGTGTTGCTGCCCTGTCAGCATAGATGAGCAATTCATTGATTCAGATGGCAAGAATGCAAGAGAGGATAGGTGCGAAAACCTAAGAGTCAAACTCACTGGGCGGTGGTGGACACGCCTTTAATCCCAGACTTGGGAGGCAGAGGCAGGTGGATTTCTGAGTTCGAGGCCAGCCTGGTCTACAGAGTGAGTTCCAGGACAGCCAGGGCTACACAGAGAAACCCTGTCTCGAAAAAACAAAAAACAAAAGAGTCAAACTCCAGTCAGGTGGTGGTGGTGGTGGTGGCGACGGGAGGTGGGCATGTGCTTTTAATCCCAGCTCTCAAGGGCAGAGGCAGTCAATATCTGAGTTCGAGGCCAACCTGATCTACAGAGTGAGTTCCAGGACAGCCAGGGTTGCACTGAGACACCCTGACTCAAAAAAGTCAAATAAAATAGTCAAAGTTCAGGGTGTGATAGTGTCTTGCCAGCACTATCAAGGGGGCTGTTCAAAGATATTCTAAGCAAAGTGAGTTCTAGGTGGGTTTGGTTACAATGTAAGATCCTGTCTCAAACAACAAAGGGTTCAGATCGCGCCCGGTTAGATGTAACAGAGCAAAGAAAACTGTTGAAAATCAAAACGGAGCATGCCAATGCCATGTGTGTTCAGTGCAGTCCAGCCTTCCTAAGGTTTTTAACACTTGATGTATACCGCTGTTCCTTTGTACAGTGTCCCTGGAAAGGGGTTAAACTCCAGTTGGATTAAAGCTCACTGTTGTTCAGAAGTGTGAAGCATCAAACCAAACATAACTGAGGCTTAAACTTCTAAAGGATCCTCACCGAGGTACAGGAAGAAGCCTGGAACTGCTCAGAACCTGTCAAATACAGCTGGAGTCTTTCTTACAGCCTGCTTCCCCAGCAAATAACTGTGAGCTGTCGGTGTTTGGAGAGTGAGGGGGCGAGGAGACAGCAAACAGTGTCTTGTCAGACAGCTGTAGGGCTTAAGGTTATGTGACCTGAGTGTGTGGCTGAGAGGTGTGGCTCTTCCTGCTCTGAGAGGAGAATGGCTGCTCTGATGGCCTCAGGAGCAGATGGCTCTGGTGCTTGGGTAGCATAGACTGAGTGGTGAGAGTGACCAAGCTCTGAGGGTGGGACCTCATGAATGGAATTAGTGTCCTCGTGAAAGAGGCTCCAGGGAGCGCCCCTCCACCCTCAGAGGACACACAGAAGGCTCTCTGTGTGACACTGTGTGAGGCATGGGCTCTTCAGATGCCTTGATCTTGGAATTCCCAGCCTCAGAACCAGGAGTGTAAACTTGGTTGTTAATAAATAACCAAGCCTGACTTATTTGGTTAGAGTAGCTCTGGCAGCACTGAGACGGCCTACATCAGATAAAAGCAAAGACCGCATATTCCAGGGTTTTCTAAAGTTGCCTGAATACTTTTTTCCTTTGATAAGCATGAACATTAAAAACAGGCCCTGGAGGAGGCCCGGTCAGTAAAGTGCTTGTCACATGAGCATGAGAACTTGCTTTTAGATTCCTCAGCAACCATATATATATATTATATATAATAAAAAAAAAATCTGTGCTGGAAGGCACCCATAAACCAGCAGTGGGGAGGCAGAGACAGAAGGACCCCTGGAGCTTGCTGGCATCAGTCTAGCTGATGAGTAAGCTCCAGGTGTACTTCGAGGCCTTGTCTCAGAAATCATGGAGGTGATGGTACTTGATGGCCCCTGGGATCGACACGGTGGCTTGCCTAAAAGCTATCCTCTGACCCCCCACATATGCACATACACAAAAATAAAATACAGTAAATGACACCTGACACGATGTTTGCACACACGCACACACAGCTCGATGCCGTAGCTCAGCGATGGGACACTAAGCTTTCCAGCAGATAAAAGCAGTATTTAGTCCCTGACATGGCTAAGTAAATAATAAATAAATGAAGCAAGCAAGCAAGCACTGGCACTCCCCATGGGTGTCAAAATATTTGGTCAACTGTTACATAATTGTTTCTGTTGACTCATGTAATCCTTATCAGAACTGAATAAATTCCCTAGAGATTTCTAAGATTTCTATCCATCTCAGGGGTGTCCTTTGCTAATATCTGAGATATATAATATTTTTTTTCACTACCTTGCTTGCGTATAGAGGGTAAGACCTGCCTTGAAACCCTGTGACTGAATTGAGCAGGTTGTCCTGACACCAAGGACCCCTGGCTGTTTTTAGCTGGCCCCATATCTTTCCTTCAGCTTCTGCCTCCCTGGTCAGGATGTATTTTAAGATGACTTCAGGGCCTCCAATGCGTTCAAATGCTTCTCGCTGCTCTGTCAACTCATTTGACCATTCTGCTAGGTCTTCTAGAGAGGCTATGGTAAGGTGGCAGATGATAAAAAAATCCAGGCCAGGTTGTGAAAAGCAGGTGTTTCCTCCCCTCCCCTCCAGTCCCCTCCCTTCTTCCCTCCCACACAGACAATCTCAGACTCCCCATTGCTTAACAGGTAGATGATGAAGGATGGCATAGGGTTTGGGAAGGTGGCTGGATAATTACTGGAGGTGAGATACTGGATTACTCAGAAACTACTAGGCAGATAGGTAGGTGGTCTCCTGGGTGCCCTCAGATCTCACTGTCTGACTGGATCCAATATTAACTTCTCAGATTGATTTTGGGGTGGGCTCCACACACAGCAGCAGAAAGTCCCCAAAGCAAGAAGGTCTTTTATAGTCAGAGTCATTCATTCGATTTATAGTTAAACTGAATAGCCATGGGCATTGAACTTCTCTGCTATTGACCACAGTTCTGATTTCCTCATCTTGAATCTGAGCAGGTTATCTTTTGCTAAGGGTTGAGTTTTCCTGGAAGGGCAAAACCTCTCCCTGATCCATCTCTCTTCAAGGTGTATTTTTACTTAGTTTTGCTGAAGTTTGCGAACTCCTGAGATTCGACGTTTTTCTCTAATTCCCTCACTTTAAAATTTTCCACTTACTTACTTTAGTGCTCGCGCGTGTGTGCACATGTCATGAATGGAGTGTTTGAGTCACAACTTGCAGGAGATGGTTTTCTCCTTCCATCAGGTGGGGCAGAGCCCTTATTCCCTGTTTTTGGTAGAGCTGAAGACAAGTTGGTTCATTTCTTTAAAAGAGCAAAGTGTGGCTGCTGAAGCCCACAGAGGAAGCAAGCGAGGCCCCTCCAATGAGCCCTGTGTGCGGTTCTGGCTGCTACCAGCACCTGCGATCGCCATGCCCACACCCACGCTAGGGTACAGGCAGCTTGGGGTGGGGTCGGAGCTGGGACTGGACCCCTTGGTAGATAGAAGCGGTTTCAGTGGCTGGTCACAGTGAAGCCAGAGAGACCAAACTCATTCAGCCAGGAGCATGGACAAGGAGGGGAGCAGGAGCCCATCTGGAGTGGAGGAAGGAAGACCGCTGGGGCCAAGGGTACAGAATGGGTGGGGGCAGGGCTGGTAGGATGGGCCTGGGGCTGGAGGTGGTGTTCAGAGAACAGCAGAGGTGACCAGCTGGAGGTGGGTGCACAGGACTGGAGGTGGGACACAGTGAGGTGGAGACCCTCTGGTGGTGTGGCGAAAAAGGGAGGGGACTAACTGCACGTAGATTCACATAACTAAGACTTAAGGTGATCCCGGGGGCTAGCCCAGAGCGCAGACGAGTGGAGGTAGAGCTGGAGGTCAGGGGGCCCTGCAGGGCGTCGCCTCACTTCTGCGGCCGGCCGGGAGCCCAGGAGGGGGCGGGTCCCCAGAGGGGCGGAGACCAAGGGGCCAGGCAGCGGGCGGGACTCCGGCGGGCGGGAAGTGGGTGGGGACCCGCTGGGCTCCAGAGACCTAGGCTAAGCTGCGCGCGCGTGTGTCTGCGCTCCGGCGAGATGAGCGAAGCCGGGTCGGCGGCATGGCCCGGGGCTGCGCGTGGACGGGCTGCCACCGCTACCCAAAAGTCTGAGGGGCTGCTGCACTCGGCGGCGGGCGGCGCAGCGGGAGGCTGGCGGCACCTGGAGCGGCTGTACGCGCAGAAGTCGCGCATCCAGAACGAGCTGAACCGAGGGGGTGCGGGCGGCGGCGGGGCGCGGGCGGCGGGGATGCGGACCAAGCCCCCCAACCTGGACGCCGCGCTGGCGCTGTTGCGCAAGGAGATGGTAAGGACTAGGCGCCGTGGGTCCCGTCGGGGACACTTTCCTTTGGTCCTGGAAACCCGGACTCCCCTCTCGGGCTTCCCACGGCTGGACATCACCTCCGGCAGGGCAGCTTCAGATGCTGGGCTTCTCCTGGGCCAGGTCAGGGCGCGGCGGGGTTCGCCTGCTGGGTCCCAGGAGAACAGCTTCCTGTGCGCCTGCGGGTCGGTGTGGACAACAGATGGGCGGCCGGGCCCCTCCCCGGCCGCCCGCCAGGAATCCGATTACCGGCACGGAAGCGGTGCTCGGCTGGGTGAAGTCCTTACGTCTGGTCACAAACAATGGGTTTAGTTTTTCTCCCTCCTGCGAAGTGCAGTAGGTGTTCCTGAACCAGGACGAGCGATTCAGGGTGACGCCAGGGCAGAGAGATTTGGGCCGCAGAGGGAGCCCTCTCCCAGCTTGCTTCCTGTGGCAGGGCAGGTGGGGAAGGACCCACCCAATCCTCGCATCCAAGTTCTTTCCCCTAGACTAAGATCTTCTACCCTGAGCCTAACACATCTAGCGAATTGCGTTTGATTAGATAAATCCACACTTAGTATGTTTACAGCCGGATCTTGAACTTAACATGAACCACTGGGTGAAATAAAGAGACTGGCCCCCCAGGTGTTTGAGGGTTTTTTTCTTGCATAAGACGCATGGCGCACGGTGACTCCTGGTTCTGAATCTCTCCTTTATAAACATGCTAGAGAGGCCTGGGAGCCCAGCTACATTCCCGAAGGTATTTCCCAAGTCCCTCCTGCTATGACTAAAGTACAGAACCTTATAATTATGCCTTGGGCGGTAGCTCAAAAACTCGGCTATAGGAAATGAGCTGCTGTCACTCTGCCTGATAACAATGTTAAAGGTAGGGTTTGGCTACAGGCCCTGACAGGTCCTTTCAGAAAACCATCACGAGGCTCTTCAGTCTGTCTTGTAGCTGTTCAAGAGACTTATTGACCTGGGGGAATGGAGAGGTTTCCAAGACAGCTCACATCTCGCCTAAGAAGAAAGGTCCGTTCATTCCAGAGCCTTCTGCAGAATGTCTGTGTCGATCTCTTTAATTTGAAGGCCGGAGGTCAAATCTGTGGTGGGGATATAATTCATGTCCGGGACAGAATGTGACAGTGCGGGAGGGAAAAAGCCCCGGGTAGCACACAGAGAGGGCGTGTCCCCCGGATACGGTGGGGACTTCTTTACATGGTGCAGAGTCAGAGGTGGGAAGGCCTGAAGTGACCGGAAGACCACTGAGTGGAGCCGCCAGCTGAGTGGTTCCCTGGGCCTCTGAGCCTCAGGCTTGACTGACAGGAATTTGAACAAGAGGTTAGGAGGTGTCCCTGTGGCCTTGGGAAGCCTGCAGATCTCAGCAGGAGCAGGAGCTCTGAGGTGTTTTATGGGTATAGGAGGCCTGGAAAATGCCCTAGGTGCACCTGGGAACCCCCAAAACTCGCAAGAATTGCTAATGGGTCCCCAAAGCTGATAAAGAAAGAATGAATCAAAGATGACCCAAGTTTTTTGTTTGATTAATTACCGATGGGAAGTGTTTTGGGACAAAACAAACAACACAGTCCTAAAACTGGGCCTATCACCCAGTGGCAGAGGCCTGCCTAGCATGCATGAGGCTCTATTAATTACATTTCTCATTGCTTTGACAAAAGCCACGTAAGGGAAGATTTATTTTGGCTCACAGTGCCAGCTACAGTCGATCTTGGTGAGGAAATGTCGGCAGGCACATGAGGCAGCTGGTGACATTCTATCTGTAGTCAGGATGAACAGAGATGAATACTGGGTGTCAGCTTGATTTTCTTCAGTCTGGGATCCCAGGCCATGGCAAGATACTGCCCATGGGTAGGATGGACCTTCCCACATCAACTAATCCAATCTAGAAACTCCCTCAGAATTGCCCAGACATTTATCTCCTTGGTGGTCCAAGACCCTGTTGATAGTCACTATTAATCGCTCAAGGCCTTGTGTTCAGGTTCAATTCTGAGCATCCCACACCCTATATTACAGGCTGGCACAGAGAGAGATGATCACTGCTAACAGTTTGAGGCATGCAAATCTTCTGGTTGTATGTATATCCTGATGGGATAGTGTGTACCTGTGATCAACTTTGAAGGGAACCTGGGTTATACAACAAGACCCCATCTCAAAAACAAACAAACAAGCAAACAAACAAAACCCAAGAGCTTTTTATACATTGTCTAAATTTTTGTGTTTTAGTTGTATCTCTGTTGGTAGGATAAAGTATCTTCAAAAAGCAACTTAGGGAAGAAAGAATTTATTTACCTTACTATTCCAGGTTACAGTATCATTGTACGGAAGTCCAGGCTATAAGAACTTGAGGCAAATAATCAGATCCATAGTTCCAAGAAGAGAGAATGAAAGCATGTTTGCTTGTTAGTATTCAGCCCCGCCCCTTTCTACAGTTCAGCCCCGCCCCTTTTCTATAGTTGGGGATCCTCTGCCTAGGGGATGGTACCCACCCACAGTGGGCTGGCTCATTATATGTTAATTCCCACGTCAATTGACATTCAAGACAATTCTCCACAGATATCCCATCAGGCCAACCTAATCTAGACAATGTTTCCAACTCTTTTCTCAGGGGTCCTAGGTTGTGCCAAGTTGATAATTAGAATTAGCCATCACCGGATTTCTGAGTTGGAGGCCAGCCTGATCTACAGAGTGAATTCCAGGACAGCCAGGGCTATACAGAGAAACCCTGTCTCGAAAAGCAAACAAACAAACAAAAAAAGAAAACATATATATATAAAAAGAATTAGCCATCACATGTTGTACCTTCCTCATGGGTACTTCATCTTAATTTTATTTATTTTTTCTTCTTCTCCTTTTTTTTTTTTTTGAGACAGGGTCTCACTGTGTAGCCCTTGGCTGGCCTGGAACTCACCAAAATCTACCTACCTCTGCCTTCTGAGTACTGGGATTAAAGACATTGCCACTTCTCCCAGCTTATTTTTTTAATCATTTAGATTTATTTTTTACTATTTTTAATGGTTAATCTCTGAGCCATCTCCCCAAATCCTAAATATATTTTCAAAAGTCAGCTGTTGATAGTTTAACCCTCTTAAGATCACAACCTTTTTTGGATCTTTCGGGCTCCGAAGCCCTGTCTGATCGTTGCACCCTATGATCCGTACACACACTCACATGAAGCACACACACATGGGTTGTCACAGTGAATACCGCAGCTCAAGTTTGGAGGGTACGTGCTGCAAACACGTTCCTGTCACTATGTATCGTTGGTCTTCAGTGACTGCTGAGCATGGATGGTGGCAGAGCTGTGCCATTCTGAACCTTGGAAATGGGTGGCAAGAAAGTTTCCTGCAGCATTGTGGGTATTGGGGAGTTGCTGCTGGGGGCTCATGGCATTCCATCAGGAGAGAATGCTAGGCATTTCGGATGCAGAGTTGGAGGCTAGAAGAGAGCTGGTTGGACTGAGGGTGCAGGTGTCACTTCAAAGGGGTGACAGTAATGATGAGTCAGAGAGCTGCTGCCTGGAGCAGAACGGACAGGACCTGTGTTGAAAGAGGCTCAGTCCCATGGTTGGTTAACACTGCACTCAGCTCAGAGTTGTGGCTCATCCATGTCACTTCCTGTTCTAGTAACCCTGTGCCTGTGAAATTTTGTCATTTTGGGTCCTTGTAGCCTTGAGGAAAGAGTCCACTTAGAAAGATTCAAAGGTCTATCTAGCGTTCATTGACTGTAAAGGCAATCACTTTTAAAAACAACCACTTTATTTATTGAACATGTCTGTGGTCGTTTTGTTTTGTTTCTGAGATGTCGTACCATGTAGCCCTGGCCTGTGACTCTCTTATTTGTTTGTTTATTTTGATTTTTGGAGACAGGGTTTCTCTGTGTAGCCCTGGCTGTACTGGAATTCAATCTATAGACCAGGCTGGCCTGGAACTCACAGAAATTCATTTGTCTCTGGTGAGATCAAAGGCCTACACCACCACAGCCTGACTCCTAGAACTCTTTCAATGTGATTTATTTATATTTTTATTTTTGAGATAGCATCTCATCTTGTAGTCCAGGTTCACTTTGGACTATGTTGTTAAGGCTGTCTTTGACTTGTGATCCTCTTGTGGCCTTAGTGGTATAGACATCTGCCACCATATTGGATAGTTTTCTTTCTTCCTTCCTTCCTTCCTTCTCTTCTTTCTTTCTTTCCTTCCTTCTTCCTTTCTTCTTCTTCCTCTTCCTCTCTCCTCTCTCCTCCTCTTCCTCCTCTTCCTTCTCCTCCTCCTCTTGTTCTTCTTCTTCTTCTTTGAGACAAAGTAACTTGTGGCCTGTGCCTTCCAAGTGCTGGGATTACAGGCATGTACCATGATGATACTCAGGCTGAAAGATCTTTTATAAAAGCATTGGATAAAGGGCTGGGGCAATGGCTCACGATGCAAGCATAAAGAACTGGTTTGGATTCCCAGAACTCACAGAAAAGTCAGGCATGGCTGTGTGAACCTGTAATCCCAGCTCCGGCGGGTAGAGACAAGAATACCTCTGAAGCTCACTGGCCAGTCTTCTACAACAGTTGGCTCCAGGTTCAATGGGAGACTGTCTCAGAGAATAAGCTGGAGAAGCAGTTAAGGATACATGGATGTTAACTTCTGACCTCTGGCAAGCAGACAGGTTCTCTCTCTCTCTCTCTCTCTCTTCACACACCACACACATACACACACTCAGTTACATTTTCAACAGAATGGAGGTGCGATACTCCTTATGCTCACTGGATGAACTGGATGTAAACTGCTGCAGAGGGCTAAGGGCAAATAAGAAGTCAGGAGATGCTGGTGGCTATGGATGTCTTTACAGCAACTCGAGACTTCCGTCCCCGACCGCTTACACTTTGACCCATTTACCTACCAGTGGAACACCTCAGGCTCATGTTTACCGACTGAACTCCCAAGTGCCTCAGCAGTTTGCACAGTCTTCTTCTTCCCCATTTGGTTAAAGCGCTCCTGTAAACGTCAGAGGGCCCAGCTTTTGACACACTGAGCATTGTTTCATTTGCTGAGGGAGGCCTCCGAGGAGCAGCAGCCTAGTTCGTCACTGCTGCCTCTCAGGGTGCTGGTGCTTCCCACACCCACCCTTGTTCTGGAGCCTTGGTCCCTGCGTTACTGTGGCTCTCCAAGGCTGGGTGGGTGTGGGATGGGGGAGCAGCTCACTGCAGGTCACTCTCAAGGAGCAGCCGGTGGGAGCTTTGAGGTTTGGCTCTTGGAGTTCAGGGGAAGTTCCCTGTGGATCCCAGACTTCCATGATCCTGTGGCAGAAACCACATATGCAGACAGAGCAGGAAGCCAGCCAGTCAGATACGTGCCCGATGCCAGTGAGAGCAGAACCTTTATATATCATTGTCTCCTGCCCACTTGTTTCCGTAAAGGTCACTCATTGCTTCATCCCTTCCTGTGCTGGTCCCTGTCCTGCAGTCATGTGACTCTGAGGCAGTTCTCCTCAGTACTCAAGAGACAAAGGCCTAGGTCTGCCTTCCAGGGCAACAGAAACTCCCCAAGGCTTGTTCAGGTTAAAGGTCACTGCAGGAGTCATTTCTCTACCTCTGCAATGTGGGTCGCAGGGACTAACTCAGGTCACCAGGCTTGGCAAGAAGCTCTACCCACTGAGCCATCGGGCCAATCCAAACCTGGTCATGATTTGCTCTCTTTACTGCTTAGGTTCCTGGAGCGGCAAGCTGCCCAGTCTTACAGGCCTGTATATTCTGAGTTTTGTACAAGGGATGGGAAGTGGTGTCCTTGGTGAGAGTGGCAGAGTTCTGCCCTGTGGCCAGAGCTCCATGGTACAAGGGCATCTATGAGAACCAGGTCTGTTCCGATCAGAAGCAAATGGACTGAAGGAGACTGAAGAACCCCTGAAGAGAAGGCGTGGAAAGAGGGTTTTTAGTTCCTAAACTAGTAGGTGGATTGATCGAGGTGTACGTGGGTGTCTAGTTTCTTAAGTTTATTGGTGGAAAACACACATGCAAATGTTCCTTAGGACCCCCGGTTATACTTAGAACTAGAAGTGGCTAGGTATGGTGGTGCATGGCTTTACTCCCAGCAGTGGGGAGGCAGAGGTATGTAGCTCTGAGTTCGAGGCCAGCCTGGTCTACAGAGTGAGCTCCAGAACAACCAGGGCTACATAGAGAAACCCTGTCTCAAAAAAAAACCAAAAAAACAAAAACAAAACGAAATAGGAAAAACTAGAAACGAGACATCTATGTTGTGACGCCGTTAAGCCAGGCCTGGTGTTGCAACCTGTAATCCCATCACCCTGGATGTTGAGACCTAAGTATTGCCGTGAGTTCGAAGCTAGCCTGAGACACACAGTGAGGCCCCAGCCCCCAACAAACACAAGGAAATACTACTAATGATAAAAGTAAATAAACAGCAAACGGCAGGGCTCAACACCCTTTGTAACTGCAGATATAAAACTGATTGTGCTGTACCTAAAAGATTAGCAAAGACTTCACGGGAGGAGAACCATGGGACCCTTCCTGCCTGGTGGGCAGAGAGGCCTGTCTCTTGGTTTTGGAGGACAGTTTCACAATACACATGAAATTGAATGTACACCTGCCCTTTGGTCCTGTAACTTCATTTCCTTAAGAAACTCCACAATGGTGTTTTACAGAATGTGGGTAAATCATGGTGGGCTTCTGTCAGATCTCCACGTGCTTGCCTACTCGTATGGCTCTGCAGACCTGGGCTCATCCCAGGCCTCAGCCATGACAGAGCTCTCGTGGCTCGATACGAGGATCTCCTTCCAGGTCCGTCTCACGTCTGTCTGCTTTACTCTTTCCTCGGGTTTGAGGCCTGGGGTTGGGGCGTGGTTGGAGCTGGAGCCGGGGGCAGTTGTGACCAGCCACTCACAACTGTGGGTGCTGAGAAGCAAACTCTGGTTTTTTGCAAGAGCAGTAAGTGCTATTAACTGCTGGTCCGTTTCTCCAGCCTCCACCTGACTGTCTGTTTGTTATGGGTTTTTTTTTGAGACAGGGTCTTACTATGTAGCTTTGGCTGTCTTGGAATTCACTATGTAGACCAGGCTGGCCTTGAACTTACAGATATCCACCTGCCTCAGCCTCCTGAGTGCTGGCATTAAAACTGTGCAGCACCATGCCTGGCTATGAGTGGCTTTTATACAATTTGGGGATGCACTGAGGTTATCTTGCTTGCAGGGCAAGCATCTCCTTAGCTCCTAAGAGATGCATTTTAAAGGTCACCTCTGCAGAGGGTGGAGGTGAGCACCTGGTCCTCCAGCACTTGAGAGGCAGAAACAGGAGTTCAAGGTCATCCTCCGTTACAAAGTGAGTTGAGGCCAGCCTGGGCTACACGAGAGCCTGTCTAAAGAAAGAAAAGCTTCTAGTTCTCGAAGCCCCATACCTAGTGATGAGACCATCCCCAACCACAACCTCAATATGTCTCTGGGACTTTAGTGACCCTTGACCCAGCAGGGAGCCACCATCTGTCTGAGACTATTCCTGCAACGGAGCCTATTGTTAAACCCAGGGAAAGGAAGCAGACTCTGGAGGGAAGGACGTGCAGGGTCGCAGGGTCCTCTTCGCTGCAGGATGGTGAGAAGGAAGAGCTCAAGGAAGATAGGAGAGATTGGCAGAGAGGAAGCAGGCAGCTTGAGCAGAGGCAGGAAGGACAAGCAGCATGCAGGGACTGAGCTAGCCCTTATCATTTTCTTGTAAGTCACAATAAAGGGCGGGAAACCACGGGCTGAGATGACTGACTTGTTGAAATAAGACTCAAGGTTTCACAATGGCCCCCAGAAGGAAGCTGTCAGTTCTGAAGCCTGCTGCAGCTGGGAAGAGCAGAGATGTCCCTCAGGGACACGTGGGTGGGTCAAGAGATGGCGGGTGGCAGGTGATTTAGGGATGGGGACAGTTCCTTAACACCTTTTTCACTAGAAGGACAAGCAAGCTGTTCTTGCTCTTGGGTGAGTTCATGATGTCCTGTAGTTCAGTCGTAGGGCATACACCCCTCCTTGTCTCTATCCAGACTCCTTAGCAAACGGCCTTCTAGGGGAGCCTGGGCTGGCCTGTGTTCCCCTCAAGGACATGGGTTCTGAGCTGGCCTACTGTACTGCCCTCAAGCATACCAGTTCTGATGACTTGGCAGGAGCCATGTGGGTGTGCTGTGAGCACACAGGATTGCCTGTCCAGCCATGGCCTCTGGACTACCTAAGGGTGGTAACTAGGGCTCCTGCTCTTGAGATGACCCCACAGCAGGACAAGGACAGATCTGTGTGTTCACTCAGTCATCTGGAAGCAGCCATGCTGAAGGCTACCTGTCAGGACCGCTCACCTTGGGGAAACTGTCTAGTGGGAGGGGGTTAGTCTGGTGCCTGGAGCAGCTCCCAGGAGCTGAGGCCGGTGTGATCATGCGCTGCTGTACTTAGGTGAAATCTGCCCATGTACTGGGCACGTGTTCGGCCGTGTAACAGGTATATCAGGACCATGCTGTGTCTCTAAGAGGTCAGTTGTTTCTAGGCCGGTGTCACACATGTCACACGCAATGACCGGGCAGCTCTGTAAATCATCCTTGGGTTGGGCTTGTTCCTGGGTACCCGGGAAGACTTCACTCTGAAAAACCTGGCACTGTGAGTCCTGGGTGGCACGGGGTCACGACCTTGTCATTCAACAGTTTAAGAACCATGGAGCTTCAGCTTTTGTCTCACCGTGGGCCGACCCCGTGAGACCCCAGAGGATGAATGTTAGCATCTGCTCACAGCTTCTGCGGTCTGTTCTTGACATGAGAAGCGGAGTATTGTCCTTCACCCAACGGTGAAACAGTGACAGGGCAGGAGCATCTTTTTAGACATTTTAAGCAAACATAGCTATGAGTCTTGGAAGGTGTTGTTTTATCAAAGTTGAACCTAGGAGCAGGCAGGTGCATAGGAATTGCTTAGAATCTCAGGCTGTGGAGGTTGTGTTCACATCTGCAACAGAGTCTGGGAACACAGAGCGTGCAGGGAACGGATTTGATCGGAACACCCTAATGAAAACAGCTACATGCTGTTCTGTCTTCTGATGCTATGCTGTGTAGCTCAGGCTGGCCTCAAACTCACAGTCCTCCTGCCTCAGCTTCCCAGGTACTGGGTTGTCAACCATGCTCCACTATGTCTGCATTGACTGTCTGCCTCTCTTAGGCCATAGGGTGTGGGTTGCCTTCAGGTCTCTAAGGCATGGTTAGGAAAGTGGGACATCAGGTCTCTCTGTACGTGGGGTGGTCACACCCAGTGTGAAGGGCTGTCTCTGCAGGATGGACACTGAGAGGTTGGAACTGTGTAATAAGTTTGCCTCTGATTGAAATCCCATAGATAGCATTGGTGGGCTGCCCTCCTAGAACCTCAGGTTAGCACGCCAAGGTCTAGGCCTACTGGGGTCTTTTTCTTTCCCTGGGCCACTTTGGTGGTAGCTTTCATCTCACCTGACCATACTGTACAGGAAGCTGGCGGTGCTTTCTCAAGCTCTCAGTGTGACTGTTAAAAGTTCGGGGTGCAGGCTCCCCTGTGATTCTGTGTTTTGTCCCTTCCTTTGGGATTGATGGGACCCATGCTTTTCCAGATCTGGCTGTTTCTTGTCATAGGGCAAGCCGTAGGGAGGGAGCGAGGGAAGAAGGTAAAGATGCACAGCAAGTGTACGGCATTCCCCACACGGTCCTCGTCCCTGACCCTGGCTTTTGTGACCGGTCCAGAAGGCGGTGTAAAGCTCCATCATCCGTTTCTTTGTAGTTCATTGTCTTGGGGAGGGACCACATGAGGCCTGTCTAGAAGAGAGAGCATGTGAACTCTGCCACGCCTGGATAACACACCTGGTGGAGGGGGGAGGGCAGATGAGGTTGCTACAGCGGGGTAGCCTGTCATACTGTGAGATCCTGTCTCTGGCCAGGGGTAATCTGCCACCTAGGAATGACAGAATGTGGGTCTTGCCAGGGTTACAAGGGGTCTTCTCTGAGTCCGGGCGTGGGGAGCATCACTGTCTTTGGGACTTGGGATCCATAATGAATCCAGGTGAGGCACCCAAGTCATGCACTGCCGTGCGTCACTGGGTGTGTCTGTGAAGCACCAGAACAAATTCAGGCTGGGCTCTCCGCCCTGCAGGTGTGGACTCACCCACTCATGTCTGAGGTATTGAATGACACAGTGGAAGTGTGTGTCTACCTGGAACTCTGGAACTCTGCTGACATTACCTCAAGCCTTTCTGAGGGAAGGAATGTGCAAACCCAAGTGGAACTCTGGTTGGGTGTTCAGCTGAGATCAAATTCCAGTACTGACTTGGCTTCTACCTTCCCCTCCTTCCCCTCAAGGTCGGCCTCCGACAGCTGGACATGTCTTTGCTCTGCCAACTGTACAGCCTCTACGAGTCCATTCAGGAGTACAAGGGAGCGTGCCAGGCAGCCTCCAGCCTGGATTGCACCTATGCACTGGAGAATGGCTTCTTCGATGATGAGGAGGACTTCCAGGAGCAGGGCTCTCTCCAAGACGGGCAGCACCGAGGCTCCTCTAAGGACCTATCATTACCCCTTACCCACCTCTCCAGCAGTGACTGGATTCTCGAGTCCATCTAGTGTCTCTGGAGGGATCTAACACAGACTGGCAGCATCTGTTTCTCTTCTTCCAAGAAAGTATTTCAGCCTCTTCATGGTGGACAGTCCGAGGACAAATGGTGACATGCATCACTTGTTGTTTAACTTGTGGGTATGGAGTTCACTGACATGGGGGACAGCCTGCTCAGTTGGCTGCAGTGTCTTACAGGTAACCTAGGGGCATGTTAAAATATCCTAGACACCGTGAGTAGCACCTGCTGGAAGTTCTGACACAAGGGTTCCGTGAAGAAAGCCTTCACGGCGTTTGGGTGAGGTTGCTCTCAGCAGGTGTCTTTGTAGGTGGCAGTTGTGTTGTACCCTCTTTGGGTGAGGAATATGAGGAGAGCATTGCCTGCCTGGAACCCCCAAGGCCATCTGCATCTCTGCGGGGCAGTTTGCATCTCTTCTTGCTGTTACTTAGCTGTTAGTCCTCTTGTTCATGTATTTGAAAGCTGCATCACTGATTTTCCAGGGAACTCCCTGAGAGTTTTCTAGAAGAAGGAAATATTCTGAGACACTGGTCAACTGCTTTTCTGCAACTACCAAAATTGATATCAGCTAAAGGTGGAGAGAAAAAAAACAAAACAAAACATGAATATACATTGAATGTAAGGGAAATAAATCCTGGGACAAACTAGTGTTTGTAAGCAGTACTTACCCGAAGCCTTAATATATTTATTAAAACACTTTATGAGAACTTCACCCTCTGTGGGTTAAACATGTAAAATGCTCAACTGTCTGTTGACAGGCGTCATTTTGTTTGGAGGTCTGGGGATAATCTGAGGTGGGAGCAGGAGGATCAGAAGTTCAAGATCATTCTTGGCTACACAGAGAATTCAGGGCTATCCTGGCCTATCCTTTCTAAAACAAACCAAAAATTTTATTCTGAGTTCAGACTTTATTTTATTTTTATTTTTTTTGGCTGTTAAATGGATTTTAAGACATTTACTTCTCGGCTAAGGTTGGACAGTCATTTCATTGGTACCACATTTACAGCAAGATTTTACCTTGTGTCTTGGAACATGCCAAGTTGCTCCTCTTTTAGTGCATTGTCTGCTCACCAGTGCCCTCTTGAGGCCAGTCCCTGGAACTTCAACTTAGCGATTACGACTGTCATGAACTTTTCCTGGGGACATTACTAGTATGTACTCACTCAGACAGGGCAATTACCCAAAAGTCCAACCTGGCAAACCAATAAGCTTATTCATGCTACTTACTGGAGTATAAGTGACCCCCAAATACCCGCATCATCAGAAGGCTCCAAGATGGCTGATGAAGGTCCTCAACCCACCCCGAACACCCAACTAACGTCTCACACTCTCTGCACTTGCTCACCTCCAAGGCCAGGAGACCAGATGCAGCTGGGAAAGCACTCCACAGAACTGGGACGGCTTTATGCGGAGGGGCGGATGACTCTGGGAAGGGTATTAGTTGGTCACTCAGTCAATTGAGGAACTGCCTCCATCAGACTGACCTGTTGGCATGAGGAACTGCCTCTATCAGACTGACCTGTCAGTATATCTGGGGTACTTCTAGATTGATGACTGGTGTGGGGGGGCCCAGCCTACTGTGAGCAGTGCTACCCCTGGGTAGGTGGTCCTGAACAGTAAGAGAAAGGTAACCGATTGAGCCAGAGGGATCTAACCAGTGGACAGCCGTCTGCCAGGGTCCTTGCTTCCTCTGATGATGGAATGGATGGTGTAAGAGGAGATAAACACTTTCCTCCTCCAGGCTGTTTTTGGTCAGTGTTTTATCACAGCAAACTAGGACAGGCAGCATTCAGTTACACGACAGCCTGAGCGTTAACACGTCTATGCTATAAGGAACTAGGTCAGACAGTGGAGAGGTACCCTGCTCAGTACTCAAAGGGAAGGGGGTCAGTGCCTTGTCACCAGCTGTTGACAGGATGGTTCAGGCAGGACAAGAAAGAGAAAGCAGGAAATCTAGTCAGCCGAAGGGCCCTGCTTCGGGGCTGTCTTGCTTCACTGAGATAAACCCTGGGTCTGCTGGTCTTAGCTCTGACTGCATTAAGGTCACTTGGGAGAGCTTTGGGAAGAGTTCCAGAAGTGCCTCCTCACCTCAAATCTGGATTTTTTGTAACCTTTATGTGCATTGGTGCTTGCCTGCAAGTATGTTTGTGTGAGGGTTATCAGATCCCTTGGAAGTGGAGTTACAGACAGCTGTGAGCTGCTATGTGGGTGCTGGGAGTTGAACCCAAGTTTTCTGGAAGAGCAGCCAGTATTCTAACTGCTGAGCCATCTCTCCAGCCCCCCAAATCTGGCTATCATTATTAAGTGATGCAACCTACTGCTGGAGGGGCGAGAGTACTTGCAGAGGGAGGTACAGGTAAGTAAGGGCATGTCCCACCATGCACTTCTCTATCTGTCTGGTACTATCTATAACCACCTTTATTCCCTCAATAGCTGCCTAATAAAAATTCATATGACACAATAAAATGGCTTTTTAGTGCACATTTTTTTTTTTTAAAGTGGGTGGGTTCACACGTCAGGACAAAGGCTGGGCAGATTAAATGAAACCAAACTTTGGAAAACAACCGCAGTGGGGGAGACAAGGGATCCTGCTTGTTTCAGGATACTCCAGGCAGCTCTGACCTCGACTCCAAGCAAAGCGGGAGAGCAGGCTGTTGGGCAGGTCCTTGCCTGTTTCCTTTCCTCACGTGTCCTCACGGGGTGACTCCTGGGAAGTGAGGGGAACAGGTGGCAATGGAAATCTTTTTTTACTTGTTTTCTTGTTTGGGATTTTGAGCAAGGTCTCACTCACACTTTGTAACCCTGGCTAGCCTTAGACTCACGGAAGTCCTCCTGCCTCAGCAGCCCAGATGTGGAGATTTTAAGACTTGTATCCATCCAACCCTCACTGTAGATCCCTCACTGCTGGCCTCAGAGCTGGCTCGGTGTTGAGGTCTTAGCTTACTCCCTCAGGCAAGAGCCCTACTCGCTTTGGCAGTGATGCCCTGGTGAGTGGGGCACAGCTCCCCAAAGTTGTCTAAAGGTAGAGCCTCAGGAGTTTGCAATCTGAAGCCTGTGTGGAGAGGGCCATGTAGAGACAAGTCGTGACCTTGAGAGGACCTCGTAGGGCGGAGTCGTGACCTCAAAGTGGAGCTATGGCTTAGCTAGGTGGGTAATGTCACTGGTGGTCCTCACAAGGAGGGGAGAGGATACTTGATTGGACGGAGGAGACTATGGTGATGCTGGCCAGTGACAGGCCAGGGGTGTGCACAGCAGCTGTCCCTACAGCAATGTGTAGGGACGCACTTCCAGGGGGAGTACAGCCTGGGGCACACACAGACCCACCTTCCGGCTCCCTGCCTGCCTTCCCTGTGCAGGATTGAGCACATTTTCTAAGCCTCCTAGCTGCAGGGACCTGGTGTAGACTACTAGGCACTTCCATGCTTTCTCCGACAGCTCATCACAAGAGCCACACCCGATAGGACATGGGGGTAGGTTCGTCTGATCCTATTTCATACCTGAGGTTCTGGCTTTGGCTCTCCTTCTCTGGTCATGTTTCAGAAGCCGGGAGTATTTCGGCTTTAAGCTACAAGGGCTTCTCTTCGCAGTAGGTTTCTCACTTTATAACGAGGGCTGTGGGTAGGTAGCAGCCAGACTGCTACCACTGTGGGGTCCCAGGGATCTTCCCTTCCCTTCATCAATACTTCCCTCAGTGAGTCTCAGACTGAAACCTGGTTCCAGTCATCCGAGTGCTCTACTTAACAAACTTCTGGTCTCCCTTCCCTGCAGTGTATTGGAAGAGTGGTAAACTATTCTCTTTCCTAACAAAGAAATACGGACTTCCAGAGACCTGCCACTAGGCTACAGATACACAGAGGCTGTCCATCAGACCGAGGAGTCGGAGGACTCAGACTCGTCACTTCTCTTCTGTGATCCCCAACACTCCCATTAGCCATTTTGTGGTTTCAACATGGTTGTTAATCTTTCTGATTAACTTGACCTTGCAAATATCTACAGATATCCTTTGTTGGCTCCCATGTCCTATGCTGTCTCCCCAGTTTGGTCCAAGGGGCTCAGACAGTAATAACACAGGGTATTCGTCCCTTCTCACTGGGAGTGCGCTGGTCAGAAGCAGCATGGTCTCTCGGCATTGAAAACAAGAGCGAGCAGTCTGCTGTCAGCACTGAAGGTTTCTTCCTTTGAGAAGGTCATTATTATATATGGCCAGGGTGACTTCAAACTCTCCATCCTCCTGCCTCACCTCCTGGGTGCCGGGATTACAGGGAGTGCAACAGCTGGCTTCAGCCTGTTTATCCCTCTGGTCATGAGGCAGGTTTTCCACCATGGCCGGAGTGCCTGCAAATTTCCTTTTTTAACCTTTAATGTATATGAGCACATTGTAGCTGTCTTCAGACATACCAGAAGAGGGCATCGGATCCCTTGACAGATGGTTGTGAGCCACCATGTGGTTGCTGGAATTGAACTCGGGACCTTTGGAAGAATAGTCGGTGCTCTTATCCGCTGAGCCATCTCTCCAGCCCTAAATTTCCTTTTTTTTTTTCTTTCAATTAATACTTTGTGTGTGTGTGTGTGTATTTGAGGACAACCTGCAGAAGCTGGCTCTCCTTCCAACATGTGGGTCTTGAGGATGGAATGCAGATGGTCAGTCTCTGTGTCATGGGCTATACTCTCTGAGCCATCTCACCAAATGTCTGTCTTAATAAACTATGTGCAAGTCCTTGTGCTCAACCCAGGACTGTGCACACACACACACACCAGCCAGCAAACCAACCATACAAACAAAAGGTCAGAGTGCAATGTGTAACAGAGACAGGTGTGCTTTGTGCATTTCATTAGGGCTTTCCAACATTATTTGTCTTCCAAGGTTTTCATTTAAAATGCTGGGGACTGTTAGCGGACACACAGACCAGCCTCTGGGTCTGCGTAGGGAAAGCCCCTCTGCTCACTGGTAGCTGGCAGACCTAACCATTTTTTACTCTTACTTATGTAAGACAATCCTGAGACTGCTCTCACCGTTTATCAGGTTGGACCGATGGACTTCACACACACCAGGATGGAGTCCAGCAGTAAGCTACAACCCTCTAGTGAGAATTTTGGTTTCTTTAAAAGCACAAAATTTTATGTGAATGTTTTAATCCCAGGTGTGGGATATGGGAGCTGCTTTGGATTGCTCACAGCAGCTGACTGTGATTTGTCTCGTGCTCTGGCGGGTGTGTGGTGATGTTGGCTGAACATAGTTTAAGAGCCTGCTGTTGCTGTTTGCTGCTTGGAGATATCCTGACTATGAAGATCAGACTTCCTGGGGAACCTGATGTCCCTAAAGCAGGAAGTAGTCTAATGATGTCGGTGCCCCCTTCCCCTCTACCTTCTATCCTACCTAGTGTTGGGGGAGGGGTGTAAGGCTGAAGAAGGGTGGTCAGTAAAGAACCCTAAAAAGTAGCCGAGAGTCTGGTTACGCTGCCCAGCCTTTTAGTTTTTGCTAAGCTGAGCAGACCGACCTTGACCTCACTGTGCTGTCCAGACAGCTTCTGCCTGGAGAAACTGGGATTTCGTGCACCACCACAGCTGGCTCTGATGTCTTGCTTAACTTCTTTGAGTACCACTCTCAGTTACTGGGAAGCCTGGTATGGACGAGACAGTGAAACCTTGTCTAAAATGGGCACGGGGTTAAGCAGATGCTACTGCTGCAACCACCTCTAGCAGCTTATGTAATAATAATAATATTGGATATAATTCATCTCTAGGCTGTAGCATTCAGGGATCTTATGATTTTTTTGTGACTGGAATGAGAATGGCTCCCATAGAAATATATGCATATAGGTTTTTCAAGACAGGGTTTCTCTGTGTAGCCCTGGCTGTCCTGAAACTAGCTCTGTAGACCAGGCTGGCCTTGAACTCAGAAATCCACCTGCCTCTGCCTCCCAAGTGCTGGATTAAAGGTGTGAGCCACTGTGCATTAGGCCCATCTATTCGAATTCCTGGTTCTCAGTTGGTGAAACTGTTTGTGCAGGATTAGGGGAGTGACCTTGTTGGAGGAGGTGTCACTGGGATGGGCTGAGAGGCTCAAACACTCCTGTGTTCCTGGTGCTCACTGTGCCTCCTGCTTGTGGGTCGAGATGTGATCTCTTCTCACTGCCACCGTGGGCTCCAACCCTCTGAAACCACAAGCTGAATTAAACACTTTTCTTTTATAAGGTACCCTAGTTGTGGTGTTTTATCATACCATTACGGAGATAACTATGATACTTATCTTGGTTATTTCTGGCTGAGAGAATTCAAAAGATAATCTTAGTCACTGAACCAGAAATTTATAAAAAGCTTGATTTATTCTGAAAGATGACTTAAAAGTGCTTCTGTCAGAAAAACATAAAAGGTTTTCATACAGGTTTAAAGCCACAGTGTAATATTTAGACTTAAAGGACATAAAGGACTGAGCTGTGGAACCACGGTGCCTGCCCGGGTGTGCTCAGCCTTATGTATAGATGATTGAGATCTTCCTGGGGCCATCTGGGTACGTTCAGAAATCCCCAGTCTTGGCTTCACTCACAGAAAGCAGAGCCCTGGGTTCTCTTGTGCCTTCTCTTTTGAGGTAGCTGATCCCGCCACAGAGAGTGAAGAATAAAGCTGTAAGACACAGAGCAAGACTTTGTAGGGCTTGTTCTACTCACCACAGAAGCCCTGCTCCAAGGCTGGCTGGGACCATGGAGGACACAGGGAAGCCCGGGGCAGGGTCTCTCCCAGTGTAATTTTAAGAAGACAGAACAAAGCACAAGACAAGGCAGCAGGCCTCTGGCTCTGTAGTGGGTTCTAAAGACTCCTGGGCTGATCTTCCTGCCTATGAATTACAGCAGACAGCCAGATACATAAAAAGAAGCACAGAGGGAACACAGCCCTCCGTGGCCTGAGGAAGGAATTTGGAAGGCAGATGCTGTGAGGTGCCAACTGGGTAGAAGCACCAGGGTGAAGTGTGGAGAGACGCCCTCCTCAGGAGTGAACATGGCGGTGTTCTATAGAAGGGAATCAGAAGCAGCTGCAGTGTGGGCATAAGGGATGGAGGGCCATACTCTTGCATTCACCAAGTGTCAGGCAGGGGACAGGACCCAACCACTGGCCAGGAGAGGGATCTGGGTGGAACAGGGCCACCCACCCCTTCACATGAAGGAAGAAAGGGGGTGGGGCTAGAATTCCAGCACCAGCTTGAATGTTTTGTGACAGAGACCGACCAGGAGGCTGGTAGGTGCAGCAGCCCCGTGAGGTTTAGCAGTGTGGACCTAAGGCAAGGGAGGGCCTCCACGGGGAGGCAGGGAAAGCAGCAGCTCAGACGGAATGTCCAGAATGAAGAGCTACACTGTGCATGGAGGAGGGAGGTCAGGAGGAAGGAAGATGGGCAGGCTCAAAGCACAGCAGGAAACGGGGCTGCACCACAGGGTGTGTGAGGAGAGGAGAGCTCCACATCCAGGTGACAGACTGAAGAAGGAATGAGTGTGGCTCCCTTTCCTGCTACGAGTCTTCCTGCATTTCTTCAACCTAGGATCCTGCTTCCTCGGATGGAGGGAGGGCCCCCGGTCAGAGAGTGAGGGGTCAGGAGGGAGACGCACACAGCAGAAGACAAGAGAAGGAAGGAGCACCATGAATGACAGACAAAGAACAAACGGAAGGAACCTGCAGCACTGTGCTCTGGGCACAGGGAGGCCGAGTGGCTGAGAAGCATGGAGGAGGGTTTCAGGACCTCAGACAGAAGTGCTCCCAGAGCCACTGAGTCCTGCTGAGATCACATGACCTGCAGAGCTCCTACTCAAGAAATGAACTTTGTGTGGAAGGCAGGAGGTGTATCACAAAAGCCTGGCAGAGAACCCCTGCGGCTTTCCTCTGAGTCTGTGTGTGGCTGAGAAGTGGAGGGAGTCTGGAGGGGAGGAGATGGGGTGACAGGAGATAAGGGGGAAAGAGAGTGGACAGCAGTCATGGATGGCTGGACGTAGTCAGACCCTGTAGCCCAGCAAGGGCCACAGAGAGTTAGACAGCGAGGACCAGTGGGAAGCAGCAATGGAGACAAGTGAGGGAACAGGGAGGCCAGCCCCCATCCTCCTGAAGCCTGAGGGAGAGGGCTGCGAGGGGAGAGGCCACAGACAGCACCAGCCCCGTCACACTGTGTGATGGGTGCTCCTGGAGTGCCGACCTCCAGCATGACAAGGCTACAGCCCCAACTCTCGGCAGCTGTGATCACCTGTGTGGAGCTAGGCCTGCTAACACTCAGCATGGGGGAGAGGTCGCAAGGCCTGTCGCTCCCCAGGATGAATAGACAGTTAATAGATGCTGAGGAGACAGACCTTCCTTGGTGGGACAGCTGCCCAGAAAGGTGCCATGTTGTGACACCCCTCCCAACCACAGAACTAGTCATGGGTGGGATAACTCCCTTGGTCTGTCAGTGGTGCCTTACGGGACAGGCAGATGACAGGACTCCAGTACCTTCAGACTTCCTGAGACTTGTAGATGGCACAGTCGCTGCCCACATCCCACTCCATTCTCTGGAAGAAGAAGACCATGATGCTCTCCAGCAGTAAGCCACTCAGCACGGTCAACAGGGAGAGCCTCCGGTTTGTGTTCAGGGTCACTAGAAAACAAAGCAGCAAGTGTACTAGGAACTCTCATGGCGTGGCAGGCCTGTGCTGCATGCTGGTGAGACCTGGGAACCGCCGTAAGAACTGATCTGAGGAAAGCCACCCTGCTGTAGAGTCTACACTGTGCTGACCAAAGTCTCTGCTCTAATACAGCAGTAAGCTCTTCTCAAGCAAAGAGGCAGAAGCCAATGAAATAAAGAGAAGACAGAGCTGGGTGTGGTGGCTCCTGCCTGTAACCTCCAGCTCTTGGAAGCTTCATACAAGAGGATTGCCATGAGTTTAAGGGCAGCCTGGGCTACATAGGGAGACTGTCTCAGAACAACCTCCACCACCCAGCTTGAAGGTTTAAGGAGACTAGCATCACAGTTCAGGAAGAGCCCAACAAGGTCAGGCAGCGGCTTCACTCTCAGCAATGCTTTTCACAGTGCCTAAAAACCCAAGACTCATCTGGCAGGTAGAAACTCCAGTCTCATAACTCTGGACAAGCCATTCATAAAGCACTGCTAACAGAAGGTGCTGCCTTGTCGACAGGAGAGATGCCATGGGTGGATGAGCTCTGAGCTCACGGCTCCGTAGAGCCAAACTGAGTCATCGCTTGTTGGGTGCCACGACATACACAGGACCAACATGGGTCTGCGGAGGGGTCACGGTCACCAAGTCTGATGCCCCCTGGCACAGACTTTAGCCTTCCGAAGGCTGGAGGCTGACATGTCAAGTAAAAAGGCACACGCTCACCTCTGATTGCCTGGAAATTTGATGTCAGGACAAACACTTTAATGAGCCTGAGACACAAAGGCGTGTAGTCGTGCTCCCAGATGACGGCGGGATTAGCAGCAGCTTCCGTAGCTGGACAGCAATAGCGCTTTCAGCAGCAAAACAAAGTCAGGTGCTCTTTTTGCTGTCACGGGCTGCCGTACCCACAGGAAAGCAAACATGCCAGTAAAAAAGGCAGCTTGTTCTATGGAGCAAATGAGAGAAATACAGACGTCTCACCCAGTCTAACCCTCAAAAACCATAAGAATCTCACCTCCAACACAGAACTGAGCTGAGGTCATAACAAACACCTTTACAAAATACCATTTTTTTTCTCACACACAAGTACATGCACACCCACGGGCTTCATGTTAAACCCTGCTGGCCTGGCTTTAAAAATATTTTTCAATAGGTTTTAGAGGTTTTTTTCTTTTGGGGGGCAGTGGTGGGGGCTGGTGCCTTGCTACAATGCCCAGGTTGGTTTCAAACTACTGACTTTACTGTACCTCAAAGTTTTGGGATCATATTATGAGATTATAGATGTGAACATCCAATCCTGAGAAAGATCTGCTTTAAAGCCTGAAATTACGTTTTAGCTCTTGGGTTTGGTGATATGCTTGAGGATTTGTTGTTTTTTGATTTTTTTTGTTTGTTTGTTTTTGTTTTTTAAAGTTCTTTGAGACAGGGTTTCTCTGTGTAGCCCTGACTGTCCTGGAACTCAGAGATCTGCTTGCCTCTGCCTCCTGAGCGCTGGGATCAAAGGCTTGTGCACCGCCAGCCAGCTGAGTACTTTTTTAATGTTTATTTTCATTGTACTTATCTGTGCCTGTCTGTGTGTAGGTATATGTATGAAAGCCAGTGTCTGTAGAGGCCAGGAGGGCATCTGATCCCTTGAGGCGGTGTCACAGGCAGTTGTGGACCTGGTGTGGGTGCTGGGAACCAAACTCGGGCCCACTGCTACATCAGGATCAGGACATGCTCCTACCCACTGAACTACCTCCCCAGTCCCCTTGAGTATTTTCTTAGTATTAGTGTCTGTAAGATGTATACGGTAATAAATCCTGTACATTTCGGACTGATGTCTATCATGGTTACTAAAACAGTCATAAGCCCAAGGGAACAAGTCCCACCCCCTCCACGCTAGGCTTTCAGAGGGAGAGAGCAGCAGGGCTGCTTTCACGGATGCATCTCCAGTGTCTATCCCACGGACACTGAGGAGTCTTTGGATAAGGCAGCCCCTCTGCACAGTACATGAGTAGCTCTACTCTAACTGACGGGACAGGCTCAGGTCGCAGGGTACGTCCATCTGTATGCAACCCTTCATTCAGCCATTCAGTCACCCAGACAAATGCCGACTGAGCAGCCATGGTGGGCCCAACCCTCACAGGTTTCATGTAAGACGGTGAAGGCAGATTGGCAAGTTAGTGCACCCCAAAGGGCACAGTAGAGGGTGACAGAAAGGAGGGCTGTCGGGGAGAAGGTAGAGGTGGTGTCAGGGTGTCACAAAGATGAGACTGAAGCCAAGACCCCAGCGACATGAAGTCAGATATGGAGCCATCGTGGACAAGCACCAGAGTAAAGAGAAAGCCAGTTCTAGGCCATCAGCTGGAGGCTTACTGTGCCCAAAGCAGCTGGGTCAGAGTAGGCTAGAGCGGGGGTGGGGGTGGGGGATGGTGGGGGTGGTTGAGGGGAGGGGAGAGGGTGTGTGTGGCGGGAGGTGCACTGAGGTTCATGGGAAGGAAGGAGCTCGACTCACCCCGAAGACTCCTCTGTCACTGTACAGAAGGATCCACACGGGCACTGGGCTTATCAGAAGGGACATTTGTGTGGAGAAGAGACCCTGGGGAACAGTGCCAGGCCTGAGCCACATTCCTCTAGCTGGTGTAAAGTCCCAGGCAGACAGAGGCGTAGCGAGCAGGGCAGAACTATCCTGAAGCTGGAATGACCAAGGCTTTCAATAACTGAACTGAGGGCTTCAAGGAGGCTCCAGTGGGACACTGATGCCTTCGGTCTTAGCAACCTGCAGTGGGAGCCGTGTGCAGAGGCAGAGCAAGCCCAGGCTTGGAGATGGCAGCGTACTAGCTGTCCAGTGGGGCTGGTAAGCAGCAGGGAGACAGGGTCCAGAGGTAAGGAGAAAGGTCTAGGTCAGACGTGGGCATCTGAGAAGATGGATGGTGCCAGGGAGGGAGGGACAGTGGCAGACAGGGGACAAAAGAGAGCCTGTGATCCAGAGTACAGTGTGGAAGGCATCACGACAGTCCTGCTTCAGCCTCCAGAGTAGCTGAGAGTACAGGTGTGTGCCACAGCCTGGCTTAAGTCAAAGACTTCTGAAGCAGAAAAGGCTGGAAATTAAAAATGAAGTTGCCCCAGAAATTAATTCAATGTAAATCAGACCCTAGAGAGAAAGCCAGGCTTTAATTTCAATGAAAGGCGCTTCCAAACACAGGTCAGCCGGGAGTAGTCTGTCTCTGTCTGCAGTCCCACAAGCAGCAAACTTACTGTCAGTTAGCCTAAAGCACTGGGAAACACCAGGCAATTACTAACATTTCCAATGAGAGGACTGATGAAATCTTCAAAGTGGACAGTAAGTACTTCAGGCAAGGTCTGAGCCTGACAAGTGTACCATTACTGTTTCTCTACCATATACAAGACAAAGAAAGCAAGCAGGGGATGTTTGGTTTCACACCCAAGACAAAGGACTGAGGTGTGTATCTTACATATCAAAGCAGAGCTGGCGTCCAGCTCCCCCCAGCATCCCTCCGTCTTTACCTGGCATACCCTGCCCCAACCTTGAACTTCACAGCTCCATATATAATCCAGACATTCTGGTTGCTCTCCATTCTTCCTCTCTGCCTGAGCATCCTTTCTCTCTTCCTCTTCTCCGAGTCCCTCTACCTCAATCTGTGGCAACGCCCTGGCCTCAGTCCTGTGGAGCGGGTGAATGCACTGGAGAGCAGCGTCCCAATAAACCTGCCTTTAATATAATCTAATCTGGTTTGAACTGGCTCATTTCACAGGCGGGGAAATAACCTATCAGGCGATTCAGACAAACTCGCCTGGCAGGTTAGTGGTGGAGCTGCAATATGGTCTCTGCTCCTGTATTAGTTGTCTCCCCCGCGTCTTAGCTTTGATCAGAACAGGGAGGCACTAGTTAACCAAACATGGACTGCTCAGCATCTGCTCACCGAAAGAAGCAATCACAAACATCCTGTAGAAGTCCCACTCCTTGGCGTACCGGATCACATCATCGGGGGCTGGACTCTGGTTTGAGTCCTGCAGCTGCCACCACCGCAGGTATGCTTCACAAAGCAGACAAAACATGCAGAGTTTCCCATGGATCTGACAGTCAAAGACAGTGTCACTGCGTCAGGTAAAGGAGCCGTGAGCTGAAGGCCTGCCAAGAGGCACGCCGCAGCTAAACAGGTGTAGGGGTTATTGGTTTGATGAGGTCCTGCTATGTAGACCAGGCTGGTCTGGAACTCCAGACAGGCCTCCGGCCTCAGCCTTCCAAGTACTTTAAATGTACACCACGTCACACTCGGTAGTTGTGCTGAATCACCCACGTGGATTTCCAATATTATTAACTGGCTAATTACATTCTTCATGTACGTTACGTTACCAGTTCTTAATTAGAAGTGTTTATTGGAAACCCATGGGAGATTTCCAAGCTTGGACCATCAAAAGACCCAGTCTGGAGTCCGATTTTTAAGAATAAAACCTGGGTAGGTGTATTTTGTAGTAATTTCTGAATATACCCTAGCGTGCATGAGCACAACACACACCAGGAATCATATTTTCAACACTGCCCCCTCACCCCCAGCCAAATAGTCACGTTTATGTGACTTATACAGGTGAAAATAGAACTGTCTCAGAACAGGCTGTTTCGTTGTGTTTGGTTTTTCCAAGACAGGGTTTCTCTGTGTAACCCTGACTGTCTTGGCACTAGCTCACTCTGTAGACCAGGCTTGCCTCCGTCTTAGTGTGTGTCGCCACACCCAGCTAATCTAAAGATTTTAGCACACTATGTGAACTATTAGTATGAACAGGTATTTAAAAAAAAAAGAATAATAATAATAAGCCTCAGGGCTGAAGGAAAATAAAACTGTAACAGTGAAAATAATCAGAAGCTCCTAAATGTTTTATTTACCAGTTTCCCCGGTCAGACCAGCTTTCCTGCAAACCGAGCTCTCTCAGGAAACTCACAGAGGGGATGCACGGTTGGGATATTTGTGAACACCGACCAAACCTGACCCCGTCTCAGGTTCTGAGGCTCCACAGCTGGCTGGCACACAGGTCCTCTGGTTGCACTCTGGAAACATCTGGGAAGGACGTCCCCCGATGTCATCCACAAAGGTGCTAACTGAGCTGGTCTGGGGAGGTCTCCCTCACCCCACCCAGGAAATATTCAGTGTGTAAGCAAACTTGAAAATCAACACTCTGGTCACTTAAAAGGCCTTGATTATTTGAGGGGCAGACCACTGCCCTGTCTTAATTTAGGAGGGCCAAATTAAGCAAATAAAAACATATACCCAGTTAAATTTGAGTTTTAGATTCCCAACAAATAATTTGTTTTAAGTATATCCCATGCAATAATTAGGACAGACTGAATGCTAGAAATATTTCACTGTTTATCCAAGTTTCAAATTTAACTGATGTCTTGCTGTCAATTCAACCCAAACTATTAAGCCATTCATAAGTTCAGTATGAAAAGTGCAAATTTTGAGAACTCCAACCTTAAATGTTATTACTTTTTAACTTGTTTTTCATTTCTTGCATTTTCTTAACAGCAGAGTGCAAATTGCATTTAATGGTGGTTTAAAAAACAGTTTTCTTTTAATGTTTGCTTCCTAGATCCAGGTATAATTGTTTCCTATTCTGTGTTGGAATTTGATTGTCAAATTAATTAGACTATGACCAAGATCGCCCATAACTTTGCGGAGGGCCTTGACACTGGTGACTGATGCTGTCATTTGCTTGAATCCCTGATTGGCCACATGTTGAGCTGGTTCTCCCAACTCCCTACAGCTAGTCAGGGTGTAAGAAAAATAATTCAGAGTCCTAAAGCTGGTAGCTTCAAACAGCTTACAGTTAAGGAAGCTGTGCTGATGGTTTGGTGGCCACTGAGGTGTGAATGCAGTTTCATACGGGAGAGATCATAGGCAAAGTTGGCACTGTTCATTGGCTGTGATGTTTTAAGACCAATCTTCAACATCTGATTTTATTTGAGTTCTTATTTGAATGTTCTTGGGTCACTTATAATGAGACTGCTTATCTGAATAAAATACTAGCTGTTGGAAAAAAACGAAACAAAACAATAAAACCATCTACTGCATTAGTAAGGTACTCATCCACGTTTGTCTTAGGAACTTGTGTTTGCAAACAGGAATGGCCTGAGAGGGAAGACTGGATGTGGGCGGAGCTGTTCCTTTGGCTGGCAAAGGGGGGAAAACAAAGCCGGTGAAGCCCTGGTGCTTCTCCTGTAAGCAGTCTCGTCGTAACGGACTCTAACTCTGAGCCACACTGAAGCCCCTGCTTCTCAGGCATTAGGCCCCAGCCGTGAGGTAAGCCACTATATATACCAGCTATGGTTAGCTTTATTCTGCTCAGAGTCAACATTTTAAGAGGTAGTACACTAGAGGCACCCAGACTATGCTGCCAGTGTCTCTCTGTGACCTCGTCCTCCAGCAGTCACTAAGCACTGCACACTCTTTTAAATTTGTATCTATTTCTTCTAGAAAACTCGCAGACATGAGAGGGAAAAAAAATTCCCACTTAGAATTGTTATATATTCTCTAATTCTGTTTGAAACTGTTATTTCTCTTAAATGCAAAAGCATCAGGTAACATTAAAAAAATGTAAAGCCAAAGTTGGAAAGAGGGTTTGGCAGTTAAGAGGACATATTGCTTTTACAGAGGACAGGAGCTGTGTTCCCAGAACCTATGACAGGAGGCACACCGCTACCTGTGGCTCCAGCTCCAGCTGTCAGGGGCACCTGCAATAGGGCACACATACCCTTCCTCCTTCAACACACACACACACACAATTTTAAATATTTAAAATACCATAACTTACATTTATTTTAGTGTTGAAGAGAATATGCCTGTAGGCCTGAGTTTTGCATAAAATGGCATTAATCAAGATAATAACAGGATCATATTCGATATATTTGTCTACTGGCTTCTGGCAGGATTTCTGGGAGAAAAATACAAAATAATATTGGAGCAAACAAATGAACACATTCTGAAATTTTATAGGACTTAAAAATTCAAGTCTGTGTTGGACTTTCCCAGCAACAAGGTGTGTAGGCATCTATTTAAAATCCTCAGATTAAAAATGTTCACCCATGCAAGAAGTGGCTTCATGATGACTATACATAAGCTTCTAAGTAGAAATACTTAATATTTTACATTTATACTCAAGAATCTATAAAGAAAGCCAGATGTGCTAACGTGTAACTGTAACCCCAGTGTTTACGACACAGAGGAAGGAAGATGCTGAGTCAGCAGCGGCTGAATAAGGAGACTCTGCCTCAAATCGCACAACAAAACAGACAGAAGTCAGACAGGAATGTGATATAAAGACCCACTTCAGGCACAAAAGTGTTTCAGAGGACACTACTTTCAATTCCACTTTCAGTTTTTACAATTTCTTAAAAGCAATCTCTCTAACACACTTTGGCTGACAGGCTGTGGTGTAGACTGTGGCTCTGGATCTTGAGACAGGTATTCAACAAAATTCCTATCCTAGCTTCTGAGAGCCACAGGAGGACAAAGGTCAGGGTACAGTGTCAACAATCCTAAGCCTGGGCTTTTCTCCAATAGGATCAAGAACTTGGGAAGAAAGTGTTCCTTCTCTGCTACCACAGGCACAGTGGAGGGTGCTGTGCTGTGTGCACAAATCAAGACTCCCTCAGCTTCCAAATGGTTTCCTCTCATACTCCTATACTGTGAGAAGAATCACAACCGGGTTGTTCAATCACATCAAATCACCGGTTGTTAGACAACCTGTGGACACTGAAACAGTATTATTCTCAAAGTTGCACCAATGCTACTATTCACTGAAAAAGAGTAGCTTTGATTCTGCGTGAACACTTGGAAAGGCTGATGGGATAACACAGAAACAGAAACCACAGGCAGAGCAGGATCACCTTTTAGTTATACCAAAACTAGAGAAAAGTCAAGTGCATCTAAAAATTGTAACCTTGTACATCAACAGAACAGAACAGATTCACTGTCCCTGGGGAAGAGATTCTCCACTTCAGTCACACCACTGTAAGAAATAGCATGCCTCTCCAGTTACCAGGTGAACTGGCAGTTGTGCTACCCCCTCAAATGTCAATCTCTCTGTCAAAATGGAGGCGTAGAGGTTCACGTCTTTCAATTCCCTGAAATTACCTGTGAGTTAAGAGCAACCACACTCAGATACCGAGCTCAGGACAGAGGGTCTTCCCTGATCCCTTTCTTTTGCCAGCGACATGGAGCTTATCTTTTCCCCTCATGCACGAGGTTCAAGCCCAGAGACGCAACATTAGTGCCAAGAGCAAGTCCCTCTCTCTGTCTTTCAAAAGCTATCTAAATCCTGCTTTCGGACAGTACCCCAAATGTAAGAACAGGGAGGCAGACACATTTGGAAGCAGGAGGGGGAAAGACCAGCATCAGGAAACACAGAACCCCTATTCCTCCTGTATCATTTGCTAGCCAGATACCCGAGCTGTGGATATGACATAACAAGAGCCCTTCCTTCCCCAAGAAGCTAATCACCTGGAGCCACTATCCTCTGACCTTGGGGGGGCCTTACACTTTAGAAAGCAAGACAGCATGCCACCTTGCCATCTGAAGACTGTAACACTGAGGTGCCAGTGACCTCTACCTAAGAGGCTCCTTCTACTACCAGGTGGCATGCCCTGTGTCCTCCATCCTCTTTCCACGGCCCCCAACACCTAGAGAGCTTGCTGACTTTCTCCATCAGTGGAGAGCCACCTGATGGATCGGTGGGTGCTCTTCCACCAATACCCTCTCCACTGCTTCTTCCTGCCTTCACTTTGATTATAAAGAGGAAACACATACACACAGACATTCATGCTCTCCCTCCCTCCCTCTCTTTCTCTTCTGGACCTCCTGCCTCCATCTCCCAACTGCAGGGATTACAGGCATGCTGCTGGAGACGGAATCTAAGGCTGCCTGCAAGACAGGCAAGCACCCTACGAACAGAGCAACATCCCTGGCTGTGATGAATGTTTTCTATTTCGGTTAAATTGTTGTATTATTTACTATTTAATTGACAAGTACCCTGAAGACATAGTTGTCTTCTAAGAAATCACTACAACACCGGGCCTCAAACATTGCTTCCATCTCCTCAGGCAAAACAAGAGAATGACACGCTACAATTCCTGCTACAATTCCTATTTCCTTAGTGAATCACATCTCTCTCCATCACCGTTTATTCGTTTGAGACAGTCTCTCTCTAGGTAACCGAGGCTGGCGTCCAACTCGTGATCCTCCTCCTGCCTGGCATGCGAGTGGAGTGCTGGAGTCACAGAAACGCGCCAGCACTCCTGAGTGTCATAAGTCTTAGAACATCCACGGCCTAGGCAGTCTTCAAAAGCACATCCTTGCTTTCTCTTTCACACCATCATAGGGACCACTCCTCCCCCACGTGCTCAAGCTCCCAGGCCTCGCCCTGGACCACAGCACGCTCGGATCCGCCTTCCTAGCCGCGCCCCGCCCCCCGGCGCGCTCACGCAGATGGTTATCTTGAGCACGCCGTGGTTGTAGTCCCGGTACAGCTCCCGGGCCTCCCGGTTACACTCGATACAACGATACAGGCAAGAGGACGAAGCCGCAGCCGCTCTTTCCGTGTCTTTCCCGGACCGCGTTCCCCTACGCCCGCCCGTCCCCATGGCCACTCTAGGGCTTCTACTTCCGGCCGCTGGCGGAAGATGCCTGGACTGGCCTTGGAAGAGGCACCCAAGGCCTTACTGGGACTTGTAGTCCTGGCGATAAATGAGCGTTTGAGGCTAACAGGGCGCGGACTACCACTCCCAGCGGGCACTGCGGCCGTGCGCCGCGCCCACCTGCCCGCGGCGGGCAGAGCAGGGCCGCGCCTGCGCCGTGCGGGAAGATGGCACCTGCCGGCCGCGGCTGCGGCTGCTCGGGCAGCTTGGGTGCCGCGGTGGTGCGGCCGCTGCTCCTGTTGCTGGGGGCGCTGGCCTGTGCGCGGGCCACGGAGCACTACTCTCCGCTGTCCTTGCTGAAGCAGGAGCTTCAGCACCGGCAGCAGCAGGAGGCCCCGGCGGGCGGCGGCTGCCCGCAGTCGGGGGACTGGGCGGACCAGTACCCGGAGTGCGGTGAGTGGGCCGAGCCGCCCTCTCCCTGCGGCCGCCCCTGCCCAGCGTGGAAGCACCTGGGAGGTGGGGGTACCGGGGATGGGCTAGGCGGGCGGCGGGGACGCGGACCCGCCTGTAGGGTGCCTACTTGCGTGCACGGACCAGGAAGTCAGACTTCTTTTCTGTCTGCCCCGGTGGGTGACTTGCTCAGTCCCCACCCCAGGAATCCAATCCTGAGAGGTGCAAGCAGTTTGGATTTGCAGGGTGACATCAGCACTGACCTGTGCTCCTCAGATGTACCCCCGACGGTAGAGAGAGCTTCAGGCCTGACTGATTGCGCTGCGTGCATTCCAGCGCTCAGTCTCATTCATTGAAGTCAGACGTTGTAGGCTTGTAGAATGAGATCACTCTGGGCAAAATGCACATGCTCTTTCTGTTTTGAGTTGTACAGTGGGCATTTTTACCCTCTCCACCGTCCCTTCTCTGGGTGACCTCCGACTTGCCGTGGGAAAGGCTTCGGTCTTCCATACCTAGTAGCAGCTGACTGATGATGCCTTTTAAGACACCCCACGGATGTCCAGCACCTTACGCCTGCTCAGACACTACCCAGTTTCTTAGCTGAGATGCCGTCTCAAGATTAGTGCAATCTGACTTCGTTTGAGCACCATCTGGCTTCTTGGAATGGCTTTTGGACTTATTTTGTGCCTTGTCCTTGCCTGCCAACAGCGTCGCTAATGTGGCTAGTATTCCTTAGTGAGCCAAATGACCATTGTTAATGTCACCTCCTGATTCAGGGCAGGAGGTTACCTGTCGTGAGCTTGACTTTTCTGTAAATAGGAGACTCCGTTTACTTGAATGTGAGGTTTTATTTCCTCACTTAGCCTTGTTAGTTTGGCGGCTTAATTTCCCATAAAAGCAGTAGCCACCTTATTGGATGGCTTGTCTCTGAAGGGAAAACTGAGACACAAGGAAAAGGCTAGCTCCCAAAGCCCCAGCTATAGAAGGAGGAACAGGGAACAGACAATAGTTGTTTTACATTCTTTGTTTTTGAGACAGAGTTTCTCAGCCCAGGCTGGCTTTGAACTTGCATCATGATCCTTCTCTTTAACCCCTCAAGTGCTGGGATTACAAGTGTGAGCTTCCATGTTCAACTTTGCAGACAGGTTTTGTCTTAACCTCCAAGGGCTCTTGGTAGGAAATGCCTCTCTTCTGTTTCTCCCAACCTGGATGATTAAATGGAAGTTGGACTCTGTGAAGCTTTCCTCAGGGACCTGTCCTAGACTGTGGGGACAAATTTAGGATAGGCAAGTAAGCATGGCATAGCCTGAGGGGCTTTTATCGGCTGTATTTAGAGCCCGAATACCACCAACACAATGGTCTACTCTTGATATCCAGAACCTGTCAGGTGTTCCAGATCATACAGGTCTGACCTCTACAAGAGGGCATCTTTGGAATACCATGGCCACTTTCTTGCCTGCCCCACATCAAGCCAGACTCTAGACTTGAGGCAAAGAGCTGCCTAACTGACCCTCAGCGTTGTTCTCAGGCGCAGGTTGCCGAAGGGATGCCTGCTTGTATCTCCGTGTGCAGCTTACGCTTCCTCTCTTACTGCAGCGCCCCCTGTGGTGGAGGAGTAAATGGTTCCAGTGAGAGGAAGCGGATGGAGCTGGAGGGGTCTGTCAGCAATGGCTGGCCTGGATGGTCCCAGGGAACAGCATGAACCCGCAAACCTGCAAGCATGCCAGGTGTCTCTGCCCTAGGCTTACACATTCCGCAGCCCATGGTGATATTTTGTCTTCTAGTATATTTTTATGTTTCGTACTGAAAGTAATTTATAATGGTTTTGATCCTATTTTCCCATGAGAAGATAATATTTTTTTAAAAAATGGTTTACTTATATTTTTGTCTTTGTGGAGGGCAGTAGGTGTGTGTGGGTGACCATAGAGGCCAAAGGGGACATCCGATTACCTGAAGCTGGAGTTTTAGGTGATTGTATTTGCTAGGAACCAAACTTGGGTCTTAACCACTGGGCCTGTTTCAGGCCTGAGAAAATAATCCTACTCTTTGAGAAGAAACCATCTGCTATGTTAGTTGTTCTTGCTTTTTGTTTCTTTTTTTTCTCTTTTCTTTCTTTTTTTTTTTCTTTATTTTATTTGAGACTGGCTCACTAATTTAAGCTAGTCTGGGCTGGAACTCACTGTGTAGCCCAGGCTGCCCTTGAGTTTTTGACAGTCCTCCTGCCTCAGTCTCCTGAGTGCCTCAAAACCTGAAAAATTTATTTTCAAAATAAAAGTAATTTTTTTCTTATTCCTGTGGCCCTATTTTTAATATTGTGACTGTGGGAGGAAATACGGAGCAGAGTCTTCTTCCCCAGTCCCTTACACAATACGACACGTGCCTTTTGTCGATGAAGCTGAACTAGTTAGTGTTCGTTGCCATTTTCCTGGGAGGAAACTGAAGTCAAAAGAAGCTAAGCAAGGTTACCCTAGAAGAGCCCAGATTTGGGATTAATTTGATTTTTTTTTTTGCATATCAGCATAGTTTCAATAAGCACTAATATAGTAAGCCCTACACCTTAAACTCGTTGAAAGTTGTATTTGTTTGCTTTTGTTTTTATTTTTTTTTTCAAGTCAGGGCTTTTTGTGTATCCCTGACTGTCCTAGACTATAGAGCAGGCTGGCCTTGAACTCAGACATCCACCTGCTTCTGCCTCCTGAGTGCTGGAACTAAAGGCGTGTGCCACCACCACCGGCTTGAAAACTTGTAGTTTTACTTATTTATTTATTTATTTATTTATTTATTTATTTATTTTTAATGAATGAGTGCTCTGTCTGCATGTACACCTGTATGCCAAAAGGGCATCAGATACCTTTTTATAAGCGGTAGTAAAATTTATTATTATTTTATTTATTTTTAATGAATGAGTGCTCTGTCTGCATGTACACCTGTATGCCAAAAGGGGGCATTAGATCCCTTTTCATAGATTGTACTGAGCCACCACTTGGTTGCTGGGGATTAAACTCGGGACCTCTGAAGAGCAGCTCGTGCTCTTAACTATCTCACCGGCCCCAAGGCTTGTGTTTTTAAATAACACTAGGGATTTCAGGCTTTATGTGTGTATTAAAATGCATCACTAATCCTAGTGGTTTGAACTGCGTAGCCACAGGAAAGCCGTGCGTGCGTGGGTGCGTGCAAGTGTATACCAGGCATTGGCGAATGTGCTGCACCTTAATGACCTGACTGAGTCCCTTGCGGGGAGCTGAGTTTGGAGTATGACGAGTAGTCCCAGGACACCTAACTAGAGGAGTGACGCTAGGCACATGGGGGGGAGTGGAGTCCCACGTCGCCGCCGTTGTGCAAGGCAGTGAGCAAAGACTCAAAGCGGAGCTCCAGAGAGAGTAACCTTGACTAGATCCCAGATAATCCTTGACCCCTCCCTTTTATGATTCTAGCAAAGTAAGGCATGTATCAGTTGGAACTTGCCCCCTGACTAAAGAATCCAGGTTTTCTGCTCTTCCTACAAACCTACATGGTATGTCATTCAAGTGGATCACTGGCTGGCTCTCCACAGACATCTGAGGCGACATCTTAGTGATCCAGTCACATGCATTTCTAGAAACTTCCGAAACACCTTTGGTTTCTGTGTCTTTGCAGTAAGAGGAACGATGAGCTAAAGCGAGGCTTCTTTCCCTTCTGAGATACTCTGACCTGTCTCCAGGCTGGTCTGCAGCTCTCTCTCTACACGGTGGACTATGACTTTGAACTTCCGATCTTTCTGCCTCTCCTTCCCAAAGTGCTAGGATCGCAGGCGTCTGCTACCACACCTGGTTTTTCTGTGCTGCTGGAGCTTTGTGCTTGCTGTGCAAGGACTTTACCCACTGAGCCACGATTCAGCTCCTATGCGAAGTCTTCAAGTGACACGCTTGTTTGCTTCTAGGCGACAGTCCTGTACTTGATATCTTCACAGCAGTTTTCAGTGAGGTACCTCCGTCCATTTGGTGACCTTAGCACAGTCCACGTTGAATGCTGCACTCCGTCTGAATAATGACTTATAGCCTTAAACGTGTTAAATTTGTTGGGATAAACAATCCCAGAATTGAGCCAGTGAGATGGCTCAGTGGGTAAAGAGCCCTCAAGCTTCTGAGGGTACTGGACACGCAGGTGGTGCATCTAAGCAAATTCAAGCAAAACACACATAAATCTTTAAAAAAAAAAAAAAAAAAAAAAAAAAAACCCTCATTCTGAGAGTCCAGACACTTGAGATAAGAGCTATACAACCCAGGTCAGTGAGATGGCTCAGTGGGTAGAGGCAGTTTCCACGGCCTGATGACCTGCCTTAGAGCCTGGGACCCTGGGACCCTGGGACCCTGATGGAGAGAACGGGTTCCTACAAATCATTCTTTGACATCTGTTTGCACACTGTGGCTTGCCCATCGACTTACAGCAGTAAATGTAATTTTTTCTTTTTTTAAATAATACCCCACATACACACACCAGTAAATGTTTTTTTTTTTCCTGTTTTTGTTTTTTTAAATAACACTCAACGTGTGCCAGGGAACAGCTATTTTCTGTAAGTCGAGCTGTGTCCTTAGCTGCTCTTGGTTGTGGCTCTCCCCATCATAAAGAATGAGGCACAGAAGTAAGGGCTCTAAAGGCCGTGCCCAGCATCAGACAGCTGCCGAAGCGCCCGAGCTCTGAGCCAGCAGGGCATTGCCTCCAGAGCAGTCGGGTTAGTCAGGGGAATAGCCCAGTGGAGCATAGGGCCTCCTTCTCTGAAAACACTGTAAGTTCAGCCAGTTATCTACCCAAGAGAGATGTGGAGGAACAGCTATTAGGAGTTTGGTGAAATCGGCAAATCACTGGAATAGGTGTGTGCCTTTAAGAGCGAGATGCAGGCCGTGTCAGCAAGTGGGTAGTTGTTTAAATTCAGCCTTTCTGAACCTGTGTTGGTTCTTGATCTTAGTAAGTGAAACTGCCTATTCCTTCATGGTGGTCCCATGTAATGGTCCACCATTAGATCACATCGCCATACCCCTGAGCTTGTCCACACCACCACTGTGTCCACTTGGCCCTTGCTCATGCATCCGACATAGAAGCAGGCTTACCACTCGCCTCTGACTTTTCTGTTTCCCTGGTGGCACTAGTGACTTCCTCCCTAGGTCACAGCCGGTTGCTTTCTTTTCCTTCATGTCTGTAGCAGAAAGTGCCTCCTTTCCCCTCTCCAGATCGAGCTTTTCATTTCTGGCACAGTCTGGCCTACATGCTCACCTCAAGCAAACAAAACGCTAACCTAGTACCCTATCTTCCTCCTGGGAACCAACGATAGCTGCATTTGCCCAATCTCTCCCTTCTGCTTGCTTATTCGCTCAGCCGCTTCTGAAAAGCTCTTGTGAGCAGAAAGCAGTGAATACAAAATTCACAGTAGTTCTTAGGCTATTCCAGATGCCTTAATGTGTCTTTCTTTTTTAATTTTCCAGTTAACAAGAATTAGTATTGTGTTCTTAAAAATAATGTACCCATGTAGAGCTTACACTGCCACTAAGGTTATTAAAGAAGTTGAAGAGATTTTTGTTTTGTTTGCTGAGATATAATCTTGTCACGTAGCCCAGGCAGACTTTGAACTTGTGGCAGTTCTCCTGCCTCAGCTTTCTGAGTGCTGGGATTACAGGGATTTGTCCCTTGCCCAGCTTTAGTGGAATTGAAGAATCTTGAAGATTTCTTGGAGCCAGGATGGGGTGCGAAGATGGCAAGCAAATTGATTTAGTTACCGGGGGCTTGGACAGCAGATCAGCTCCTAGGAAAATAAGTGGTTGGGAATCTCCCTGTGAGCTATGTCGCAGTAGGACTCAAGTGGTCGGAAGATGAGCAAAAGAAACTGGGTGTGTTAGAGAACGCCTGTAACTCCAGCACTCTGTGGGCAAAGCGGGAGGATTCAGAGTTCCAGGCCCGCTTGAGCTAGTATCGAGCCCCCATCTAAGAAAGGCAGCAAGCAATGTTGCTACTCTCAGCTTTCTGAACCTACTGCGAGAGAGAGAGAGAGAGAGAGAGAGAGAGAGAGGAATATAGAGCGAGTGTGTGTGTGTGTGTGAGAGAGAGAGAGAGAGAGAAGAGAACGCAACAGACCAAGCGACTCAGGGCTGTTCACACCCTGTGGCTCAGCGCTTAACATTTGTCAGACTCTATCCTGGTTGGTTAAGTTTGTGAAGGTGGGGGTCATGGCAGCTTAGTAAAATACTATCTGTATCAGTGCAGAAGCAGGGATGGGACAGTGTCCACAGGGTACCATGTCCGAGGTGTGTATAGTGTCTGCAGCGTGCAACGTCCATGGTGTGTAGTGTCCATGGTTTGCAGTGTGTGTGGACAAAGTGCATTATTGCTGTTGGAAATCTGCATGGTCAAGCCATTAGGGCAGAGGCAATGAAGTGGGCATGGGCACTCTGCCTTGGCTCACTCCTTACTGCCAAGCCTCCTATTTATCTGTGTGTTGGTTTGTTTTTGGCTCTTTGAGACAGTCTTATTATGTAGCTCTGGCTGGTCTGGAACTCACAGTCCCCGCCTCGGTCTCCCAAGTGCTGGGATTAAAAGTATGCTTCCCCATGCCTGACCTTCCAAGCCTCCTTTAAAAGGTATTTTTTACGCTTATTTATCTGTTTGTTGTTTGTTCACCCTTGTGTGCTTACATACTTGTGCACTCACACACACACACACACACACCCCTGTGTTGCAGCACACGTATGGAGGCCAAAGACTAACTTGCAGGAATCAGTTCTCCCTCCATCATGTGAATTTCAGGGACTGAACTCAGGTCACCAGACGTGGTGACAGGTGCCCTTACCCCCAGAGTACTGATATCCCTGCCTCTATTGGTCATGGTCCAATGCTCTCGTGGCCTCGAGGTCTGCTGCTGTCCTTGGCGGTGTCCTTGCCTTTGTTCCTCTGGGTGTGATTCTTGGACTCCTAGACACTGCTCAGCACTTTGATCTTTCTTCTGATGGTTCCCGGGGCAAAGCTGAGTGCCCCTTAATCACCGTGGCACTCTTAAGACAGCTTCGGGGGATGAGTTCCTCACAACACGAAATGAACTGTTGGAAAGAAACTCTGGCAGTTGTACATTCCCCGTGCTCTGCAGATACTTTGAACATTTCTGTCCTTCGGGAGAGTCCTTGTCCCACATATTAGGAAGGTCTCAACCTTCCTAATGTGGTGACCCTTTGATACAGTTCCTCATGTTGTGGTGACCCCCCAACCATAAAATTATCTTGTTGATACTTCATAACTACAATTTCTGCTACTGTTACAAATTGTAATGTAAATTTCTGTGTTTCCCAGTGGTCTCAGGCAACCCCTGTGAAAGGATATTGGACCCCCAAAGGGTTTTTGACCTCCAGTTAAGAACCAATGATGGAGGCATTTCCGGTCTACTCAGTCCCTCAGCCCTGGAGAAGCCACTTCTCCTTCTGTCTCCTTAGTTACCGACGTGTCCCTTTGGGAGTCGTGTACTCTGTGACATTTCCCGTTCTGTTTCTGTGGCTGAGCCTCACGTATGAGACACTTTTCCATGTTGTTGTATGTGTGAGCCTTCACTTTTGTGGAGGGATAATCAGCCCATCATGTGCATCTATCCCAGTTTATCTGCTTATCTGCCGTGAATACTTGGGCTGTTAACCGCCTCTTGGGTATTATGAATACTGCTCCGAGAACCTGCGTGCAACATTTGTTTGAGTTCCTATATTCAGTTCGAGATTTATTCACGATGTTGCTGGGTCATATTGGTGGTTCTATGTGTGACCTGAGGAATTGCCTGCGGGAAATGATAACTAGCTCAAGGGTGTGGGTTCTTGAGTCTTGTTGGGCGGTTGTGATTCCCACGGCTCCAAAGAGACTAGAGAGCAAGAATGTTAAGATCACTCTGCGAGAGGCAGCGGGCAGGCACTACAAGGACCCCAGTGGAGGGAGTTCTCACTCAGTCTGAAGTTCCGTGGGGAGCAGGGCTCTCGAGTGGACCCAGAGGCTGGTGTCTCCATTCAGGGCTCCCAGATGCCGCTGGGGGGGGGGCACAGACGAACAGAGACTGCACACTGAGAGAAACAAGAGGGAGAGCTCTGGCTGTGCCCTGTGGGGAGGGATTCTTTGGTTACTTGCTTGGCCAAAAGGCGGCTGCTCGGCTAGCTTTCTTGAAGAGGTGGGCCTCCACGGCAGGCCCCAAAAGCATGAGGGAGTCCATGGTTTTTACAGGCTTTATTTTCATGACGAATGGTAGTTGAATCTGGATGCACCCCGACTTAGGTCACCTGACTTAAATAGGGAGGGAGGAGAGTCTGGGAAAGAATACTTAATTGGCTACACCCTCTGGCCTTTAGGTATCTCATTAATATGGAAATCTCTCAAGGCCCTGAGACCTGTAGTCACGCCCTCTACCTGTGGAGGGGCTGGTAGGGACGTTGCCGTACGTGACTGAATGGCATAGGTCAATGGAGATCTTAGACTGTGTGTCAGGACCCCGGTTCTAGGGGGGTGGCCGAACACCTGCTGTTGTCCCTGATTTGTCCCATCAGGGTCCGGGGTTCGAGTCCTGTGCCCAACCAAGAACCAAGCTATCCTTTCATGTCCCACAATTGCCAACACATTTTCTATGGTGGCTGAATCCTTGTACATTCCTTCCACCAGTGCCCGAAGTTTCTAGTTTCCACAGCCTCCTGTGGGTTGGGCGGAGACCCTTACTGTGCTTCAGATTGCGTTCCTCTAATAACAACAGTGGCCTTTTCTTGTGTTCAGTAGCTTCTGTATATCTTTAGGAAGTTGCTCATCAAGGCCCTCTGCTCGTTTGTAATCTGATTGTCTCTTTCCAATTGAGTTGTAAGATACATTTATATATTTTGGACTCCGGACCCGTAGTGCATGTCTTGTGGTGTTAGGTCTTCTGGTTAGCCTTTGTTCTTGTGTGTGTATGGGGGTGTGTGGGCGGGGTATGTGCACACATATGAACAGGTATGTGTTAAGCCTAAGGTAGATGTTGCCATACAGAGAAGTGTTTAGCTCAACTACTCCACGGCCACTGGCATCTGGGTTGTAGACAGTGTCAGCTCTTCCCACTCTTTCAGAATAAGCAGGACTTTCCTCCCGGCCCTAGTCATAGCAGGGCATTCCTGTAGAACACCATGCAGCTGGAGTTGAGAAAGCCCCGGAACTTTCACTTGCCTCTAGTTTGGCTCTGTGGGCATCTTAAGATTTCAGCTTATGGTCCTTAAATTCTCTGAGGGGAGCGAGTGACCCAGAATGTTTGCTTTGCAGAGTCGTCATTTTTGAACTTCCATGAGTCCGACTGCGAACTGAGAGGCTCGGCGCCCTGTGACTCGCTGCTTTCTCTCAACACCGAAAAGATTCTGGTATGTGTCCCTCCACTCTGTACATGCTGGCCAGGGCCCCGCCTGTGGACTTTCTACTTTGAGTTCCTCTGGGACCGAGATTTGACTAAGAGCCAGAATGTGAGGATGTGAGCCATGATGCTGGGATTGCACCTCAGGGGGCGGCACCCTCGGTCCCGTGTGTGTTTGGATCTGAGCTAGCTTGCGCTTGGCTTTACAGGCAAGCAGAGCACTGTGGTTTATGACAAGAAGGTCCTGTAACCAACCATATTGAACACAGTGGTCCGTTCACTGTTGTTGGCAGTGTGGTTCATTGGTCACACAGAATCACTCGGCTACTTAGTTATGTGTTCCAGCAGGCTCTGTGCTGTAAGAAAAGACAAGCTGAGATTTGGAGCTCTCTCTAGATCTGTCCTTTCGGTTTGCCTGGGTAACAGATCTTTAGTCCTTTCTGACATAGATTTTCCTTACATGTGTGCCTAGGAGTTTGATTTGTCTGTATAATATCTTTACATGTATTTGCTGACTTACTTGTATGTATATACATGTGCACGTGCACATGTGCCAGGGTGCACGTGTAGGAGTCAGTCAGAAGACAACTTGCGGGAGCTGGTTCTCTTTTCGTGTGCTCTGTGGCTTGAACTCAGGAAGTCAGGCTTGGCCCCTCCCCCACTGAATCATCTTGTCAGCCCCCTTGGTTTTAATGCAGGTGCTGTAGATATGGTATTGTCACTTAGTGTTGGCTGGCAGAGCCTCTGGGGAAGTGGCAGCTGTTTGTATACCAAAATGTGATTTATCTCCAGAGCCCATTAGAACCATCTGCATGGTGGCTGAAGATAAGATGTGAGAGTATCCAGTCAAAGGCAGGAGCTCATTGCTGTGATCCCGGCACTTGGGTGGTGAGGGTGGGAGGATGGCCTTGAGTTCGAGGCCGCCTGGGCTCCTAGAGTTCTGAGTCATCGAGTGCCATATAACAAGATACAGCCTTCAAGAACGTCCTTGCTTCTGAGACAACTGATTTCCTGTTTCCTGTCCTGACATTCCAGTCACACATGGCCTCTGTGTCTGCCTTATGCCTCACACTACATGGCTGTGTGCATTACTGGGGATAGCATTTAGTAACAAACAGCCTTGCTTCTTGGCTAGATTCTTATATGTCCATCATGTAGCTGTGGATTCTAGAATACCTGTATGCTTTATTCTGTGTTCAAGCCATGCCAGAGGGCTGATCTTCTCAACATAACTAAATGCACAAAAGAGGCAGCACAAACCCAGGGCCCCAGAGTAGCCAGAAGGATGAATCCCCACAGGAGAGGAAGATAGTCTTGGAAACAGAAGTGCTGGGGATAGGGGACCTGAGCGTCACCCACAAACTGCGTTCTCGAAGCTCAGTCAGAAGACACTGGCACATATGTTCTGCTTCCACAGAGCGCGAACGTAGCTCCAGCAGCGTCACACACAGGCTTCTCATGCAGGGCTTGCATCTCCTGTCAGAAGCTAAAAGATGTTTGTTTGTTTTTAGAGCCAGGCCAAGTCTATTGCAGAGCAGAAGAGATTCCCGTTTGCTACTGACAACGACAGCACCAATGAAGAATTAGGTGAGAATCCAGTCTGGGAGCACCCTGTAACACCTGCCCAGAGTCGTGGGAGCACCCTGTAACACCTGCCCAGAGTCATGGGAACACGCTGTAACACATGCCTAGAGTTGTGGGAGCACCCTGTAACACCTACCCAGAGTCATGATACTACCCTGTAACACCTGCCCAGAGCCATGGGAGCACTCCATAACACCTGCCCAGAGTCATGGGAGCACCCTGTAACATCTGACCAGAGTCATGGGAGCACTCCATAACATCTGCCCAGAGCCATGGGAGCACCCTGTAACACCTGCCCAGAGCCATGGGAGCATTCCATAACATCTGCCCAGAGTCATGGGAGCACCCTGTAACACCTGCCCAGAGCCATGGGAGCACCCTGTAACACCTGCCCAGAGCCATGGGAGCACTCCATAACACCTGCCCAGAGTCATGGGAGCACCCTGTAACACCTGCCCAGAGCCATGGGAGCACCCTGTAACACCTGCCCAGAGTCATGGGAACACGCTGTAACACATGCCTAGAGTTGTGGGAGCACCCTGTAACACCTACCCAGAGTCATGATACTACCCTGTAACACCTGCCCAGAGTCGTGGGAGCACCCTGTAACATCTGACCAGAGTCATGGGAGCCACTGTAACACCTGCCCAGAGTCGTGGGAGCACCCTATGACACCTGCCCAGAGTCATGGGAGCACCCTGTAACACCTGCCCAGAGCCATGGGAGCACTCCATAACACCTGCCCAGAGTCATGGGAGCACCCTGTAACACCTGCCCAGAGCCATGGGAGCACCCTGTAACACCTGCCCAGAGCCATGGGAGCACCCTGTAACACCTGCCCAGAGCCATGGGAGCACCCTGTAACACCTGCCCAGAGCCATGGGAGCACTCCATAACACCTGCCCAGAGTCATGGGAGCACCCTGTAACACCTGCCCAGAGCCATGGGAGCACACTGTAACACCTGCCCAGAGCCATGGGAGCACCCTGTAACACCTGCCCAGAGCCATGGAGCACTCCATAACACCTGCCCAGAGTCATGGGAGCACCCTGTAACATCTGACCAGAGTCATGGAGCACCCTGTAACACCTGCCCAGAGCCATGGAGCACTCTGTAAAACCTGCTCAGAGCCATAGGAGCACCCTGTAACACCTGCCCAGAGCTGTGATCGGATACAGGGTAGGAAGCCAGGTGGGAGGGACAGACAGGAGACTGGCACTGCTGGTCAGGCTTACCAGACCTTCTGAGATTCTGTGTGGTATGTGTCATGACCAAAGGTTTGGGTGGAGCCTGGGGATGTGTGTCAGCTGGTGGAATGCTTGCCTGGTGGAGGCCCTGGGTTCGGCCCCAGCACAGTGTAAACTAGGTGTGGTATCATCCCGGCACTTGGGAGTTGGAAAGGGAGGATCAAAGTTCACGGTCCTCCTTGGCTAAATAGGAGACAGCCTGGGACACAGGAGGCCCTGGCTAAACAAAGGAAAGGAAGGAAGGCAGGCGGACAGACAGCAAGAAAAGACTTTTGTGCAGCGTTTGCTAAGGACTATTCTAGCCCTAGGTTTCTATGGAAGTTAAAAGTGATGTTAGTAACATCAACTGCCCTGTGCTAGAAGAGTCATGTACTGTCATCATGAACAGCGAGGAAGTGAAAGGAGGTTAGACCCGGAACAGCATCGGGTCTACAGAGGGAGGAGCTTCATGGTCTGGCCATTCCTGGCATGCTTTAAAACAGGTGGGGTTCCCAGCATCTAGCGTGTGTTGAGGTACTTACTCCCCATTGTCCAGTGAGCTCACACATGAAGAGTGGACCCACAGCAAGCACGGGGACATGCAGAGCCGATGGACCCAAGTTCCTGCATGTGGCTGCAAGAAGCACCAGAAGGGATCTTGCATCTGACTGCTATTTCATCCTTATTGTGGCCTTCCGTCCGCTTGTCATGGTAGCTCAGTCCTCCTGTGCTGAGTCCTTTCCTCAGCGTTGTCACTGCGGAACACTGCCACCATTGCAAAGTGTCCCCTCCCTCCCCCATGCTGATCTCTGAGGTGACTTTGAGAACTAACTGTCCTTTAAGGTGTCAGTGAAGCTGTCCATTTCGTAAATGGTACTTAAGCTGAGGTATGGGGCCTGGAGAGATGGCTCAGAGAACCAGCTGCTCTTCCAGAGGACCTAGGCTCTATTCCCAGCACCCCATAGCTGTCTGTAACTCCAGTTCCAGGAGATCTGACGCCCCCTTCTGGCCTCCATGAGCACGAGGTATGTGTTCGCTGCAGATATACATGCAGTCAGAATAAAAATAAATTAAAAACAACAACAACAAAACCCCACACACCTTGGTATGAGCCTGCCTTATGCTTTCTTAGGAACGATCCAGGAAGCTTGAGCTAAGTTAGGTTCTTCTGAGTGACAGAGATTCTCCTTGGAAAAAAATAAGCTTACTGGCAGAGGCAGTGTCCAGAGATGAGTTGCTGTCTGTAGCGATCTCTGCTGTAATTGTAGCTATTCCAGGTGTTTTCTTTTGGTTTGTTCTTATTGTTGTTTTCTTTTAAATATATCCCTGAGTTCCTACAGTAAAATTTATACCCCAATAACTATTTATGTTTGAATGAGATGTAGATTAGTATTCTTTGAAGTTGTGGGTAGGTATGACAAAATTAGAGTCCTATTTGTTCTTTTTTGAGAGATGTTTGGTAGCCAGGGCCCAGGTAGATCTATATTCCAAACCAAGGTTTTCCCTGAAGTTCTGTTCCATTTTATTTTTTAAAGAATTAAAGAGTGTGTGTGTGTGTGTGTGTGTGTGTGTGTTTGTGTATGCATTTCTTTTATGAGAATGAGTGTTTTGTCCACATGTACGTATGTGGCCTTGGAGGTCAGAAGAGGCTGTTGGATCCCCTGGAACTAGAGTTACAGACAGTTGTGAGCCATCCTGTGGGTGCTGGGACCTCCATCCATGTCTTGTGCAAGAGCAGTCAGTAGTGTTCTTAGCCCCCGAGCCATCTCTCGGCCCTCTGTTCTGTTTTATAACTCTTTTGTATAGCAAATAGTACCAGCTATGGGAAAATAAGGAATACTAAAAAACGTATCTGAGAGGGATCCTTAAGAAAACTTACCACTAGCTTATCATGCAAGAGCCAGGGAGTTTGGAGAGGTTTCTGGGTCCCCACCCCCATAGAGCCAGGCAGAACTGAGCCTGCTTTAGCCATCAGGCAGGCTTTGACACCTTAGGTTCGGAAAGCTGCTCTTGTGTCCTGTGTGGCAGTCTGGAAGCATGGCTGTGGAGCCTGGGCCTGCCCTCAGGGCACACTCAGTGTCAGGCAGCCCCTCAGCCACGGGTGCTTCATCCCTTGTCTGCAAGTGGAGTGGATAAGTGTACCATCCTCCTAGCAACCGCTCAGAGAGTAAGAGCCTTCCGTTCCTAAAGGTCCAGGGCTCTTCTGGTGCCTGAGAAGAACTGTGAGGTATGCCCCAGTGCTGGCATTCTAGTCTCCATGCTGCTGCCTGTGGGTCGCCTAACCAGTGCTGGATAGCAAATACGGGGGTCCCCCGTGTCATCTTGTGTGCTTGCTTCTGGGTTCTTTAGCAGCACTCCTTTCTCAGAGCTGCACATTGAGACAAGGCAGAGAGGACTTACTGACTATATAGCCCACCTGCCTTTCTTCCTTTCTCTGATATTTTTCTGTTTTGTCTCACAGCGATTGCTTACGTGCTGGTCGGCAGCGGTCTCTACGATGAAGCAATAAGACACTTCTCAACAATGCTCCAGGTAATGTTCTCCTTGGCTCTGTGATTGTGAGGTGCTTGAGGTGATACGAGGTGAGCGCACACATCTGCAGGGCTGCAGTGGAGCGTGGGGTAGGGTCGCAGGGAGTGGAAGAAGGGAGCATTGACCCATTACCTCTTGGTGCCAGGCCTGGAAGGCTCACTCCATTCCACATGGGATAAAGGAAGCGACTGCCCACACCGTCTGCACCATCATGTAGCAGAGGTGGCCTTTCTTGGCAATGTTGAAGTAGCTACAGGTCACATCCTCTGCCACAAAACCTCTGGGACATGGACCCTCCATGAGACATAGGCCATCTCTGAGACACAGGCCCTCTGTGGGAGGTGGACACTAAGGGTGTGAAATTCTAACTGCTAAGACAGGACGTCATCCTGCTTTTGGATCTGCCTCTCACTTTAGCAGGAAACTGTGAGACTGCTTGATGGCAGACTATAGATGAAGACTAGCTAAGAGAAAAGAGCCTGCATTGTGGCGTACCCCTGTAATCCCAGCACTTGGGAGGCTGAGAGAGGAGGATTGTGAGTTCCAGGCCAGCCCTGGTTCCAGATGTACAGCCTGTACACACATGCATACAGAGAGAAAGCATGGGAGGGAATCGTGTGTAAGTCACCTGTGCGTGCTGTGGGGGAGTCCTGCGCAGTGCTGGCCTCCCACAACATCGTTCCCTTGCGCTGTCTGTAGGAATTTGTCAGGGGTTAATGGGTCTGACCAGTGCTCTACAGGAGAAAGGCCTGCACTCCACAGTTAGAGCCTCTAGAGATGTGTTCTTTCAGTTTAGGTGAAACATCCCCTGAAGAGCCTCGCGTCTATACCTAGTACATAGAGTGATCAGCATGTCTAATACCTAGTACACAGAGTGCTTGGCACAGGTGTCTTTGTTGCTTAGAGGCCAACAGGTGGCTCATACTCTAGCAGATAGACTTCATGTTTTAAAATTTTTATTTATGTGGGGTTTTTTTTGTTTTGTTTTATTTGTTTTGTTTTTAAACGAGTGCTCTATCTGCATGTACACCTGCATGCCAGAAGAGGGCATCAGATCCCTTTTAGATGGTCATGAGCCACCATGTGGTTGCTGGGAATTGAACTCGGGACCTCTGGAAGAGTAGCCAATGCTCTTCACTGCTAAGCCATCTCTCCAGACCCCTAGACTTCATTTTAAAATACTAATTTTGAAACCTTAGCTCTGCTTGTGTTAAAAAACAAAACTTGTAAATACCAGGTGTGTAAGTCACCTGGTGATTTGTAAAAACAACACAAAACCTTGAAACTGAATGGTATTGATAAGTCTGTATTCTCAGAAAATTGATGAGGTATTTTTTACTCATTACTTTCAGGTCCTTAAGTCATCAGCTCTGTGTGGGGGTGGTCACACAGGCTTTGTTTTTTAGTGGAATTTGAAATGATATTTAAATAGGTTTCAAATTGCAGTTCTATATACAAATGGAGAGTAAAACTGACCATGTAGACAGGACCTAAGGTATTGCGGAGAATTAAACTCAGGACCACTGGAAGAGCAGTCAGTGCTCTTAACCGCTGAGCCATCTGTCCAGTCCGAGGAAGAGATTCTCAAGCCTATTCTTTGTGACTTCTTCCTTTCTAGTGGCCTGGTTCACTTTTGACCCCAACTCTGGCCACCAAGACATCATCTTACCTAATGATAACCCATCGGCAGTTACGCTGACTAGGTAGTGCTGGGATTAAAGGCATGTGCCTCTTACACCAGTGACTTAAGGCATTTATGTGAGCAAAAATCATTTATTTTGTGGGATCAACAACTTGCAGATGTATTATCATTTAGTTCAGCTTTTTCTTTTTAATAATTATTGTAGTTGATGATAGTACTAAGGCATTAAAATAAAAAATGCCCTTTCTACCACTTTAAAGTTACTTAATTCCTATTACTGTTTGTGTTTTATGACTGTTGGTGTTTTATGATCTAAATACACATGCTACAGAGTTTGTGTTAGTGTTTAAGTTAGTACTTTAGCCAGTTTGCAGAGATGTAGAACACTGGTGTTCCATCATTGGAATTTCTCTCTGCAAGGACACCACTTTCTTTAGTTTGAGGTTAGCCAGTGAGACATTGAAATAATGATACAATGTTACTATTAGTCTGAGACAAGTAGTGATACAATGTTTCCATCAGTCTAAGACAACTAATGAGGCATTGAAGTAGTGATACAATGTTTCCATTGGTCTGAGACAACTAATGAGGCATTGAAGTAGTGATACAATGTTTCCATTGGTCTGAGATACTGTAGTAGCCATACAGTGTTCCCATTAGGCTAAGATGCAGCCAGTGTAGACTACAAGTCAGCCCAAGTATGGAAAGAATGACCAGGAGGTCCTTCATAATTCATTTTGTGTTAGGACAGGAGAGCGTAGCTCCCCTTGTCCCCTCCCCCCACCCCAAAGTCTCTTGCTGACTTCCCTCATGCTTTCAGCCTTCTCCACACAGTGAGAAATGCAGGATCTGTACATATTTAGGTGGGGACAGAGCGGAGTGTCCAGGCTCGTGACTTTTTGTCACTTTTCTTCATAGCATATGGTTGGTTATTCTAAATAGGAAACTCAAAGATTCAATAACAAATGCTAACATCCACCCAGAAGATGTAATGAAAACCTCGGTCCTCTTTTCTCTCAAAGCTTTCCATATGAGGCTTATGTTTAAGAGTTCCTTGTTGCTTCCTTCTGATGCTGCGTCAGCAGTGCGTTGCGACTTTGGACAAGTAGGCAGCAGCAGATGTAGAGTACACTGCCAACTTCACTTAACCAGAGCTTTGTTATATGGGTGGAGTTTTGTATAAACCAGTCTCTTCAGGTTGAATGTTGACAGCGTATTTGCTCTTTAAATCAGTTTGCTCTTATTTTCTTCATGTTGGCAAATGCAGTGGTCCCATTTCTCAGTGTAGTGCAACTGATTTTTATCCCATGATCCCTTTTCCTATCCAGAATTTTAGAACCTTGAACTTCTCAATTCCTGTTAGTGCCTGGGCTCTTTGCCCTCTCTAAATTGTAACTGGCTAAGCCTCTCTAGGGACCTGTTATTGGTGGCATTGACCAGTTCTGCCTGCTACTCATAGTACCCTCCTATGGAATCAGATGTGCAGCAGTTGTTTTAAAACTGGTGACCATCCTAAGTAAATCACACTGTGATAGCTCTCCTCACATAGATTTGGGCTTGTCTTGAGTTCAATAATACCAACAGAGCTGTTAGACAGCTGTGCACTACAGCCTGAGCAGCAGCATCTGATTCCACTTATGGGAAGGGACAAGGGTCACCACAGGGGTTTGGATGTTGTAAAGTAGCTGTATGGAAGAAATGCTATACGGTGTGTATGTTGAGTTCCAGAGAGCCATGACTATGGCAATTCTTATAAAGGAAAACATTTAATTGAGACCAGCTTACTGGTCCGAGGTTTAGTCCATAATTATTGTGGTGAGAAGCATGTTGGTGTGCAGACAGGCATGATGCCGGAGAGTAACTAAGAGTTGTACATCAGACCCACAGGTAGCAGAAGGAGACTGCTACACTAGGCCTGACTTGAGCATCTGAGACCTCAAAGCCCATCCCACCGTGACACACTTCCTCCAACAAGGTCACACCTGCTCAAATAAAGCTCTAACATTGCCACTCCCCATGGGCCAAACATTCAAACCCAGGAGTCTAAGGGGGCAAAACCTACCCAATCTCCACAGTTGTAAAGCTTAATCTTCACATTTATCTGCTCTGTGCCCTCAGTGTGTGAATCCATGATCCTCATTTGCATCTTTATCCGCTGTTTGTCAAGGAGGTGCCCTCTTTGTGTCTTGTGACTCTAATTGAGCACAGTTAACTGTTGCTTTTCTTTCCTTTCATCTTTTCTTTCTTTCTTTCTTTCTTTTTTTTTTTTAGAAGAGGTCTCACTATGTTGCCTAAGTAGCCTCAGACTCTTCCATCCTGCCTCAGCTTCCTGAGTTCTGGGACTACAGGTGTGGGCCACCATGCCACCATGTCCACCAACTCAGTCGGCAGGCTTTGAAACGTCAGTCTGCACTGCAAATTGCTAATTTATCTATCCACTCATTCATTAGAGACAGCGTCTTACTTGGTAGCCTGAACTGGCCTTGAGTTTGTGGCAGTCCTCCTGTCTCTGTGTCCCTAGTACTGGCATTCTATGTGACCCTCCCCGTGGACTGAAATGCTGATTTTACTCTGAGCTAGGCTGACTGAGTCAGTGTACCGGCATCCCTTCCGTGTGCGCTGTGCACCCAGTGGCAGTCTTGGATGCTAAGCCTTTGCCCACTTCCTATGCCCCTTTGGCCCTGGGGGCTAGCGGGCAGGTACCTGGACAGTTTCATGTGGTAATTTGACTTCTATGTGGATATGATCTAATTGAGGTGGACCTGGATTCTTAGCTCGCTTTGCTTCTTACCTTCCATCCACAGAACTGAAGACACCCTGTGGTGTCTGTAACATTTTGTAAACAGAGTTAACTGATGCTGCGTCTCTCACGTCTGAGTCGCTGTGCACTCTGAACATAGTGAGTTTCGGGTCTAGAAGCCAGCCTCCTGGTAGAAAAAAGAACCACCTTTACTTCTAAGTAGATTATTTCATTATATGTGTTTATGTGAGGACTTCCTTGCACTTGCCTGCACCCAAGTGTAGTGCTTGCTGGTGCCTGAGGAGGCCAGAAGAGGGTCATAGATACTTGTAACCCACCTCAAGTAGGGCTAGGAACCAAAGCTAGGTCCTCTGTAAGAACAACCAGAGAGAGCCCTTAACTCTGGTCAGGCTCTCCAGCTCCTCATGTGTGAAATTGAAAGTCACTCTGTCTGTCGCTATAGCATGAGAGTAACGTGGACTGCCTTGTCTGAGCGGTTGTTCCCTGTTACTATGCCAGACCCCAAGATGCTGCAGCTGCAGAAACTAAGGGACACTGGGACTGTGCTTAGTTGTCACTGAGCTCACTTAAAATGCTGAAGAGCTACTGAAGAACAGGACTAAGCTGGTCATACTTGCTCGGTAGTTTCAAACTGTGATGCTCTGATCTCAACTAGTTTTTAGAGATAATGTATGGTTGTTGTTGTTTTTGTTTTTGTTTTTTTTTTATTTAACTTAATTTTGTACTTATTTGTTTTTGTTTTAAGAAAAGTAACTACGTTACATAAATAAAGCTTCATCATATTAACATTTAAAGAGGATAACATAAGTGTATAAAATTGTACCTATTTTTAAAAATTAATAAAATCTACTTAAAATAAGGAGTTGCAACACTAGACTCCAAATAAAACAGTACAATTATCATCTGTCCTTCTATGTTGCTACAAAGTATCAATTATCATCTGTCCTTCTGTGTTGCTACAAAGTATCAGTTATCATCTGTCCTTCTGTGTTGCTACAAAGTATTTTCTCAAAGGCAGGCTCAGTGGACTAGAGGAGCCCTAAGCCTGCACGGATGCTCACAGGGATGGGTGCAGTGTGGAGGAGAGAATTAAGCCAGGGAGTCGGGAGATGAAGGGGACTGAATGGAGGTGCATGTGGACACACCTAACATCCCAGAAGCCAACTGAATGTGTGCCTGTAGTTCAGTTTCTTCTCCTCTTCCTCCTCCTCTGCTTTTTTCTTACTCCAATTAGTACATAATACTACATGTCCACAAGCTTTTAAGCAGCATTTCTTTTTTAAGGTTTAATATTTTATTGCTAAAAAAATGTTTCTGCTGTGGTAGCTAGAGGCTCCCAGGAGCCATTTCTTGAGAGGCATCCACGGCAGAACTCTGTGTGCTTTAGTTTGCCCTCAGCTGGTCCCTTTCCCTCTCCCCACCCGCACTCCCACACTGCTAGCACAGTCTCAGCAGAGCCAGCCTCAGCCTGATGTCTCTCCCCCTCTGAGGTTTCTCTAGCTGTGCAGTACATGCCTGTGCTTACTGCTAAATAAATCTGACCTGTAGTAAGACTCGCTGTGCACTAGGTTCTGTGCATGTGTGAGAGAGAAGACATGCTTTGAAGATACTGGGTTCCCCTAGGTGGCAGGTATCCAATTGCAAAGTATGATGGGATATGGAAACCAGATCCCCTTGACCCCTCTGTCGCTTGCTTGGTTTTTGAGGCAGATTCTCACTGTGTAGTCCAGGTTGACCGTGGAAGCCTCTTGCCTCAGCCGCCTCAGTGCCAGAGTTGCAGGCTGGAGCGCCATGTCCAGTTAAAATATGTTAGACTTACAATTTAATATTTATAGGTTATGTGACTCTATCACTATGCGAACACTTTATCTTCCTCGTGACTTCAGGCTGTCTAGTGTTCTGATTCGGAGGAAAGAGCCAGGGATGGCCAGCGCTGTTCCTCGCTACACTCTCAGACCCGCCAAACTTGTCTTTCCATTTTCTTCCCCTTTCTCTTTTATTTGTTTTCTTCTGTCCACCTCCCCCCCCCCCCATGAAGCAAGTCTCCAACTTGGAGAAATCCTCCTGCCTCAGCCTCCCACGTGCTGGGGATACAGATAGGAGCCATCGTGCTGGGTTCCGCTTCTACTTAGCTTTATTTACTTATTTCCTTTTCTAGGTGTTTAGTTAGTTTGGGGCTTTGCAACAGGGTCTCAAGTATTCTAGGCTGTCCTCGAATTTGTTACATAGATGAGATTGACCTTGAACTCCTGATCCATCTCCCTCTACCTCCAAGTGCCCCACCATGCCTGACTTCCATCTGAACTTACAAAAGGCTATCTTACTCAGAATCCACATCTTTCTTCTGGACCCCATCTTTGTCACATGGACCCTATCCAGTCACCCAGCTTCACATGCCCTTCCAGTCATCTCCTGAGTCCACACGCTACATATCTGCTCCCTGTTCACACCGTCACCAGCTCTGCTGCCACCAAGGCCAGACCCCTCTGCCTGTGTGCTCTGTCCTAGCCACATGAAAGGATTCTCCTTTGCCAGGGGCGTGTGCATGGGGTTGCTTTCTGGCTTATTTTGCTCTTAATTCCAGTTGCACCCCAGACCAATGTGATCCCTTCCTTGCCTGTTGCTCCCTACCTCCACAGCCAAGCCCTGACCTGAAGCTGCTGTCTGCCTCTCGGCCTGCCCTCCGTCTGGGTGGCGATCTGGGTCTCCCTACATTGCACCTCCTCCACTGTCTCAGCTGGACAGGCAGCTCTGTCCTCCATAGGGGATCCGTCTCTGCTTCTGTCTGCTCACTCACCTTGCTCCTATGTGTGTGATCCTTTGGCTGTGTTCCAGGAAGGCAAGAATCCTTCTCCTTCCATGTTGGCTTTGCTTGCTCTTCCTAACACAGCAGAAATGCTGTGTCTGCACATGGCCTCCTGGCAGGAAACCTGATTCACCAACAACAGGTCCCAAGTTAACTGAGTGGCTGATGCCCACACAGCACACTGTAGCAGTGGGAGAGAAACCACGCTTCATTACAAGGTTCTGGAGAGAGTCAGGAAAGGTCTTGGGATGAAAGACCTCCTTGGGGACAGGGCTGAGGTGTGTCCCAGAGGGGCTGGGACCATACACTGTCACTTTCGTCCAGGCTAGTTGCTGGGAAATGACTGGGAAGTCGTCGTGGTTTTCTGAGCATGGAGTGGAAGGGGGAAGGGAGAAGGGACAGGATGAGCTGTGAGGTCAGAGACCACTGTCAGTTTCTGTGGGGCTCCACAGTGTGACATCGCTGCTGCAGCTCTTAGTGACTGAGCACGTGCGGACAGCAAGAATGTCTGATGCACTGATTCTTCCCCGGTCCCCACAAGCGATATACACGTGTAACATACTGTGGTGGGCCCTCGTGCATTCTGGGTGGCAGTGTGAAATAAATATTGCTGAGGGGCTGTGACAGCACAGGTCAATGGGACACCCAGACATCTGGGCACAGAGAAGAATGCAGAAGACGGGGAGGCAGCTGTAGAAACCTGGTGAACCAAGTTTAAAGACAAGCCAGACGGACTAGGTTTCTTCAGGAGGAGGCATGGTAGTCATTGTGGTGTGAGTGTGTGGTGTAGTTTGTGTGTGGTTGGTGTGTGTTGTAGTTGTGTGTGTGTGAGTGTGTGTTGTGCGTGTGCATGTGTGTGTGTGTCACTGAGAGCCAGCTTCAGCTTCAGGTGAAGCCGGACACATCCATAGGGTAACTGTTACGCACCTGTTTCCTGATTCAGTTTGTGGTCACCTACAGTGAACTACCCATTGCAGAAGAGCTGCCTTTTCGGTACATTTGAGCCGCACTGAGTCTGAACCTCAGCCTGTCGTCCACTGAGATGTTGTCTTAGGTTTGAGTCCAAGTGCAAGGAGCCAGGGCTCCTGTGAGCCCGAGGTGAGCAGTGTCCAGACCCTCTCCAGGCCAGACTTCTGTTCTGTTCCCAGTGTTACCTCTGGATGGAACTCTCTGCCGAAGCAGGCAGGCAGTTTTCCTTCTGGTCCTCTGGCCTTTCTCCTACTCCTGCACATGGCAGTTCCCTTCCACACCTGTGTGTGCTCAGCAGCGCCTGCTCTGCCTTCCTGTGTGAGCGTGGGGTTCATTTTTCACAGGAAAGGCGTGGTTCTTCTTGGTTTCCTGTATTATGTCTTGCTTACAATGTGTTTTCTGTTTGTGGATGACTACACAGGTGTTTGTTTTAAATAACCAAAAGGAACACATACTCTCAGGAACATGGGGTCATGTGTGGCTTTCACCTCTGTCAGAAGTGTCTTTGCTATTCTGGAGTTTCTCCTGAACACACAATGCCTGTAGTCACCTGCTAAGGTCATCGATTGCTCTAAGATGTCATTACAACCTGTACTCCCCTGTGATCCTGTCACTTGGCCTTCTTCCTCCTTAGCAAACACACAGACAACCTTCATGCAGGTACACAGTGGTTACAGACGACAGAATAAGAATCTCGTGGGAGCCAGCAGGAACCCAAGCAGGTTTCTGCCATGGGAGAGCACCAGAGTCTGGCCTGTTCTTGTTGCCTCTCTCTCCGCAGATCTTTTGGGTTGCCATTGTTTCTGGGTTAGGACCTCAGGTTAGCCTCAAACTCACTATTCTCCCGTCTGCCCTCCCCACCGCTCAGATCACAGGCCTGACGTTGTTATCTCTCTGGCGGTCTCAGGAGAAACCAGCAGGACAGTTATTGGGGCTGAGTTTCTGTGACTTTTTGAGTAGTGTGCCAGACTGCTTTCTGAGCCCCTGGACCACAGGTCCTCACCCTGTGTAAGCAGCTCTAAGAATTGCGTGCATGGTGTCTTCCCCTTCATCTGTCTGCATTCACCAGCACGGGTGAGGACGTGCTTTTTGTCAGTAGTGTGGGCAGACATAGGCCTCAGTTCAGAAGCTGAGCAGCCCAGCCCAGGGTGGTTCTGTGCAGCTCTTCATGTTGGATCAAGATTTTGTGGCAAAGCACCCATCCTGAGGTGACTGAGGCAGAGGCTCAGTTTACGCAGGTATTCCTTCCACCCGCCCAGAGGAGAGGTCACACCTCTAGTGTGAGGACAGGGCCCCTGTGGAGGGACTGCAGGCAATAGTGGACGAATGGGAAAGCAGGTGGCTGAGTCAGATATCCTATTCCCATGGCTCCTCAGCACATTGTGGAGTGCATTGCTGCCCTCCCTGTGGCGGGGGCTCTGCCTCATCAAGTTACGTCATGGGTCTGTGCAAGGCAACGTGGGTGGGCATGAGGGTGTCACCTGCTCACACCTCCCTGATCCCGAGCTCCAGGTCCTCTGTGAGATGTGGTTGCTTCTGTGCAGCCACATTGAGGCTGAGGAGGCCGTGGATGCAGTGAGATAGCTCGGCTGTGCTAGGTCCCTCCCCTCTTTCCCTTCATCTCCCAGCACGTCTCCTCGTGAGCTTTTGTGGTGACAGGTTTCAGATCTGGGCCTGCAGCGTCACCTAGGGTCACAGTCGTGTAAAGATACAGAGCTGTCTCTTGAACTATTAATAGGTTTAAGCAGAAACTGACTCTTGTTTTGTTTTGTTTGTTTCTAGTTTTTGACGTGTTTCTGTTTTGGTCTGACTAGGAGGAGCCTGATCTGGTTAGTGCAATTTATGGCCGAGGGATAGCCTATGGAAAGAAGGGACTACATGTGAGTATGTACTAGTCACGCTTGTCACTGCGCCCACATGGCTTGCCGCACCCAAGCCTTTGTCTGAACTGCTTCTCATTCAGTTAGCTCTGCCAGGACACAGAGGAGAGAAAAGGGTGGTTGATCACCCCAGGTGCCATGGCTAGAAGGTGGGGGGCCAGGCTCCCCTGTGTCTTCCAAGTCAGTGATGAGCTGGCCACAGGAAAAGCCAGAGATCTGTGTTTGCAGGGCATTCCCCAGCCATACTGAGACAAGGACACATTGTCACAGTGGGACTCATGGCCTGGGGTCCTTTTACAGTGCAGCAGGTGGGATGAAAGAAAGTTTTTTTAAACCATGTGACATTTATTATTATTTGTTTATTTTGGTTTATTTTTCCAAGATGGGTTTTCCCTGAATCCCCGGCTGTCCCGAACTCACTCTGTCACCAGGCCGGCCTCAAAATCACAGAGATCCACCTGCCTCTGCCTCCCAGCGCTGGGATCAAAGGTGTGAGCCACCACGCCCAGCTGTGACATTTATTTTTATTTGCTACATTTTAGGCGTTTTGCAGATAGCGAAAAATCTTCATAGCCACAGTTAAGTCGTTCCCTTTATTCTACTGAGAAAGGCGTTGGAGGCGACAGTGAGCCCTGTCGTTAGAGCGCTTGCCCCAGAGTGTTCAGTGAGTCGGGTTCGCTTAAGATCAGCGTACATAGGGCTGAACACAAACCCTTCTGGGATTCTCACCTAAAGTCAGTCATATGAGATCGTACGTAGCAGAGTAGAACTGTCAGTTTTGGAACATTTACATTGAAAACATCAAGACTTTAACATTTTATTAAATATTTTAATAAAATGTATTAAAGTATAAAAATCCTACTAAGCTGGTACTGGCTTGGAGAAAAGTCGATATGACAGTGATTATCATACCTTGGGATACAGGAGACTCGGTGAGCGCAGCCTTGGTAGCCATGGTGTTGAGGGTACAAGACCATCAGATTAATAACTGGTGCTTACTGTCCCCATCTGTCTAAATTTTGCAGCTCAACCTGTAACTTGTTTTTGTCTTTAGTGTAGACTTAAATGTACATTTCTAAGCATAAAATCAGCTTATGCATGCTGAAGAGAACTTATCGAGACTGGTCAGATAGGTTCTATCTGCCCTCTGTGAGCTCGTGGTAAGCACCCAGGTTCAGCTTGCCACCCTGTGGGGTGGGGAGACTTGGGTGTAATCCCTGAGCAGACCTGGCAGAACACTGGTACAGACCCCAAGTTTGTGTTCGTCTCCAAGCATCGGCTTCTCTGGCGACTGCACCGCCAGTGTCTCAGAAGATCTTGCCGCTGTCCGAGCAGCAGTGTGTCTCATACTAAGCTAATACCTTTTCAAGGACATTAAGAATGCTGAGCTTGCTTTGTTTGAACTGAGCCGAGTAATTGCCTTGGAACCTGACCGTCCAGAGGTATTTGAGCAGCGAGCTGAAGTGAGTGTGGTTTTCTTTTTCCTTCTCTTATTGAATTAGCTAAAATTCAGAAGCTGATAATATATTATTTCCGTTATAACTTTTTTAATGCTCCTTTATGTTGAGTTATGTTCCCGAGGCCTGTGAGCATGGTGGCAGTTACCAAACAGCTCTGGAGTGAGTGATGCTCGTTGAAGTAACAAACGAGAACAGTGCTTAGTGTGAAAGTGTGCTCGTGTTGTCTGCTTCTTCCGTGGACACTCACTAAAGAGATACCATACACCATATTGCAGATATAAGTGACACAGTTTAACCGAAGTGGCTAGTGGGTTGGAGATCCTGAAATACGTAGCTCTCAGAAGCAGTGGCCCCACTGGTCTGGAAGGGAAGGAGAGAGAATGAGTGAATGAGCAGAGTGTGTTCATGTGTAGTTCCTGGGGGGGACCTGCCTCCGTAGACACCTAGAACAGGTAGGTTTGCTGCAGATCTCAAGGTGGAGGCAGGCCTGGGGGAGTGCTGTAGCATCTGCTGAGTGGACACGGTAGGTGGCCTGCACAGAAGCTGGGCGAGTGTGCCAGGCCCGTGGGGGTGAGGCTTGCAAACAGCAGGAGCAGAAGAGAGCCAGGACTCCCTTTGTGGTTTTAAATCCGTGTTCTTAAGTGGTGCTGGCTGTCGGGTCACATGTGCTCCTGTGGTCGGTGTGAATGCAGTCGGTTGTTTGATACGGGTTGACTTATTCTCGCCTCTGCCCCCAGGAAATATAGCAAGTACAGGGACACAGTGCTCAGTCAATCTGAGACTATATCTAAAGGTCTTGTCCTTAGGTTGTAGCATTTGAGATCTTGGTCCCTAAGAATTTTATGTCATGTTGGGGACTTGGTTTTAATCTAATCTTTCTCAGTGATTTAGTTCCTTGCCTGTCCATCTTGGGTCTTGCCCTTGGGCTAGGTTTCTGTAGTACTGTCCCCACAGCAAGAGGCTCTTGAATAGTGGCTGGGCTGGCCACTATGTCCCACCAACTCTGAATGGGCTTGCTGGTGTTTCTTTCAGGACTCTGGGGATGCCTGCAATAATTCTGATAAACTAGGGATTCAGCTAAGACTTACAGATTTAAAATATTTGCACATCTAAGAAAAAGCTAATTGCTTATCTAAAATGACATTGGTGATTAGAACAGCAGTTTTCTATTATCTAAATGATATGTAGCAATATTTATGACAGTTACAGCAATCACTGCAATGTGCTCTTCACAGCTAATTTCCAGCCTGCCTTTGTCTGCCTTAGAGTTAATTCAAAGGACACTTTGCCCTTGCAAATACAAATAATACAAATAATCTGCATTTTATGAAAATATATTACCCATGACTGGGACATTGGCAGTTGTACCAAGATGTGATAGTTTTTACCTAGGGGTCAGTAAGCAAAGAAGGGCGCTCTTCATTCCAAGTGGTAACCCCACCCCTTCCTGGGATGACCCTGCGTCCTTCTCTTTCTGCTTTGGAAGATGCTGCTAATGTTTGGTGTGGGCCCGCCTGAGGCTGTGCTAAGCTCTTGCAGAGCAGGTGACCCGTTAGTGACACAGGGTGAACATGCCCTTCCCTAGAGCATGCTGGACAGAGTGGGGTCAGGTGCATGGACGCGGGGGCCCGCTGGGGTTTCCTTCTCTCTCGGTGACTTCCTTCTGGGTGCTGAGCCCATCTACGTTGTCATGCTGCCTGGACCACAGTGACTCCGTGATGGCTCTCGGGGGCGTCTCAAACAGGCAGACAGTTTCCCCATGATGATGCTGCGTATGGTTGACGAGCTTGGGGCTGATGAGGCACCTGGGGTCCTAGGAAGTATCCTACAGCTCTTGCTCCCACAGGGAGAGGAGCTAGAGACCTCGGAGGACCGTAACCGCCAGGGACCAGTCTGTCTGTTCCAGCGGTTGAATGTGTATGTGCCAGTGTTTTACTTAAAAAGTGAACTAGCATAAGCAAAGGGTTCTTAAGTCAAGACTCTGGCATTGCCCAGGGTGGAGTCAGTAGCAAGGGGCTTCTAGAGCCCCATCCCCGTCCCCCTTGTAAACAGAGACAGCGGCCCCTCTGAGCGTCTGTGCGTGCATGAGGCTGTGGCTCCAGCCTGCCACACTGAGCTCTGTGAGTGGCGTGGGCTCAGTGGAATGGGAAAGTTAAAGCGCTGACAGTGTAGGGCTGGTCCTGGGAATTTTTCCTGATTGCATGTTTTGGATTTCTAGATTCTGTCCCCTCTGGGACGAATTAATGAAGCCGTAAACGATCTCACTAAAGCTATTCAGCTTCAGCCGTCGGCACGGCTGTACCGACACCGGGGGACCTTGTACTTCATATCTGAGGTGATTGCCCCATTAAGATTGGTCCACACCTCACTTTCTCGTCATCTCAGCAGCCCCTCCCTGCTAGATTGGGTTCAGTTAAATGTCAGTGCTACAAGGCAGCTGAGAGATCACTGTCTTTGGCAGAAATGAAATGCGACAGAGAATAAGAGCCAGTTGTGGTTCCACGTTTGGGCCATCAGCAGCATCAGATTCTAGACTGGCATGAAAAGGCTGCAGTTTGGTTTGTCACCTCTACTTGGAGGTACAACTTGAATTCATCTGGTTCTCAGTCTGATAGCTGCAGTCTGAACCTGTCAGGCCTCCAGACCCTTCTTTTTAGGTGGTCTGAATCCATCAAGAGTCTGTTTCTATGACAGTGGCTCTGTGACCACCGGTGTCTGTGAGCTCACAGTACTTTAGCCGTACACGTGTAGACCAGAGCTTCAGCTTAACACACAGTGAGGCTGCACCACAGCCTCTTCATTTCAGAGGTGTCCAGTTTGGTCCTGGAAAGGCTGAGATGAAGGCCTAACTAACAGTAAGCCTCTGTGAACACCAGTTAGCGGTTAGCAGGGCGAGAAGTACTAGTTTGGCTGGATCCCTTCACCATTGGCATTTCCTTCAAGGCCAAGAAGGGCATAGGACCCACTGAGGTCTTCCCTCTGTCCATCCACAGCAGAGAACATGCCAGATTCTAACAAACACAATCTTATCTCTCCTCCTCCTTTCCATAGGACTACGCGACAGCCCACGAGGACTTTCAGCAGTCCTTGGAGCTGAACAGAAACCAGCCCACAGCCATGCTGTACAAAGGCCTAACTTTCTTTCACAGAGGACTTCTGAAGGTGAAGCTGCGCCGCTGTGCCCGCCTCGCTTGTGGGGAGGGGACTTAGCGGAACTGATCCGATGCATCTCAGCATGGTGTCGCTGGTTTCTTAGCGGGTGTGTGTGTGTGTGTTTGTGTGGTACTTCCTCCTGGGTACTCCATCCACATCCTTGTGTCTCTGTGGGGACCCTGCCATGCTGCAGGCTGTGCCAGTAGCCAGGGATCACAGAGTTGCTACCTCCCCTGCCTGAGCCACAGTACCGACAAGGGTACTGCTGGTGCCCTAGTACAGGGTAATCCAACACACAAGCTGGAAGGTGGGCTGGCCTGAGACTTATGCATAGCCAGTTCCTTGTTGGAGACCACACTGTCTGGCAAAGCCGTTCTGTGCAGAGATGATGGCCTTGAGTATTGGAGTCTGACTAACGTTATCAGCCCAGGATGGGAAGTGTCTCAGGCAAGAAGAACGAGTATCTCATCACACAAATCGTTCTGCCATGCACACTGTCCTGTGCACACATGTTCATCTTTGCATCTGGCCATGCACAGCTCTGAAACTGGTTTGTGACCAGTTCCTACACAGCGTGAGGTAGTGACAGCACCTGTAACAGCCACCCGTGTTAGCCATCACGGGCCATCCAGAGAAGCCTGAAAGAGCCTGTGCCCTTGCTCTGAGCCCTAACCACCTACTAGACACGTAGCTGAGCTTCTTGTATATCCATAAAGTAGGCACAACCTTCTGTCTCCTCCCAAAGTGCCCCCCAGAGCTTGGTAGCATCCCATGAGATAAGTATTACAATGATTTTATTAGGAACAATTTAATCAGCCGGGTGGTGGTGGCGCACGCCTTTAATCCCAGCACTTGGGAGGCAGAGGCAGGCGGATTTCTGAGTTCAAGGCCAGCCTGGTCTACAGAGTGAGATCCAGGACAGCCCAGGCTACACAGAGAAACCCTGTCTCGAAAAATCAAAAAAAAAAAAAATTTAATCGATGTTTTATAGATGCTTTGTAAGAACTCCCCGTCAAAGTGAAAATCAAAAGGCATGGGGCTGCCCGTGAGGGTACAGGGCTCACACTGGGCTGTGCCCACCCACTCGGCAGCTCCATTCCATTCTGTATCTTTTCTCACAGCCTCCAACCATGCTGCACAGAGGCAGCCTCGGGGCCCACGGAAAAGAGCATCCAGTCTATAGTATGAGCACTTCTTAAAGGAAAGCATATACCAGCAAATGTACACTCTTTTGTGAGGTGGAGCTGGGCACAGGAGCAGTCTTCTGAAACAGGCTCAAAACTTGGTTTGCTTTATCCAGATCTCCACAACAAGAGCCTGGGCACTGCTTTGACTGAGCATTCGAAGTCCCTCAGTACGTGGGTCTTCCCAGGTCACTGGGTCTCTCCTGCCATGCTGAGTCAGCATACATGGGACAGTGGGCCAGGTGGAGGGAGCTCTTTACAGTGGTTTATCTGTCCAAGCAGGTCACAGGTTGCACCTAATCCCTCTTGTCCCACCACATCCTCGTGAGGTGTAGACACAGGTTATATGAATTATGTACCGAAAGAGTGACCCCCTGGTGTCTGCAGACACACAGCATCAGACTCAGCAGTGGACTTGAGCTCACATGACACCAAAGTGGATCTGCTCAGGCCAATGACAGTCTAGAAATAACTAAGTAGGTGACTTTTTATTTTACAAGAACCTTTCATGGAAAGATATTAAACATCTTATAACCTTTTACATATGTAATTTGTCAAAGAAAGGGTTTGACTGCAGCTTGAGCCAATCTTCAGTTTGTTACTCTCCTGCCTCAGCTTTCTCGTATGCTGACTTCCCATGAGCGCCACCACACCTGGTCAGGCACGTCACACTCGTACAGTGTGGTGGATCTAGCCCTTGGCATCTGACAGCAAGAACTTCCCATTCGTTTAGTCCAAGTCTTAAGTACATTTCAAGCTCTTTACCTTGAGCTGTTGGGAGCAGCCAAAACGATGGCCACCCAGTGACTGTGAGGATGGTGACGGTGGAGTGGAAATGGTGACATGGACCAAGCCAGTGGTTCCGAAGCAGTTTCCGTACTTAGAGGTTGCCTCGCGTGAGCTAGTCCCTTGTTCCCAATGGCTCAAAATCTTGATTCTGCTGTGTCCCTCTTTGGCAGAGTGAGGTAGAGAGCTGAGCAGAGCTTAGGCAGGAACCTGAGACCAAAGGCTCTTAAAAGCTGAAGAGAATCAGACCCTGAAGAACTGTGGCGTCCACGCATGCTGTAAGTGGAGTGGGCAGCAGATGCCTGCTGGGCATCTCCCCCGGATGTCCACAGACACTGCAGGCTTAACATGCCCCAGCCCCCGTCCCTGCTGCCCTCCTGTCCTTCCTGCAGTGGCCACTACACTTGCCTCTCCCAGACTCCAGCCCAGAAGCGCCCTGCCTTGCCTCCCTCACCCACTGCCACCAGATCCAGTCTCCGAATCTGACCGGTCTTTTTCTCCTCAGGGATACTCACCTTGACTTTTCATTATCTCTTGCCCAGATGCCCATTGGCCCAGCCTAACTCCACCCCGCACTGCTGCGCTGCCATAGTTACCATGCTTTCCCCAAGGCCCTGGGATGCCTGGCCAGGCAACAGCTAGGTTCTTTTTCTCTCTCCACTCACACCCTTGTGTGCTGTTCTGATTTTCCAGCGTTCCTGGCTCTGAGCTGTGCACAGTACAGCACTGTGCTGTCTTCCTACACTGCCACTCTGTCCCTAGACCCATAGTTCTCCCTTCTTATTCCCAGAACCTCACTCCTATCTCTGGCTTATAACGTTTGTGCTAATCACCCATCACATAATCAGCCTCCTGTTCTAACTAGACTGAGTATTCTTAGAGAACAGAGATAATGATCTTCTCATCTTGTACCTACCCCCGTAGACCTCACACTGGCTCTGGTACACAGTAGCCACTCAATGTGTGTTTGTTGACTTGAAGTATTATAAAAGCTCTAACGATTCCTACTAGGCCGTTTGAGTAGCCGCATTCAATGCTGTAAAAGCCTTCAGCTCTTCTTCCGCACCTTTGCTTCAGCGGAGTCTGAAACCAGCCCCTTGGCATGCTGCCCCTCCTTCTACATGGAGCCTGGATGCAGAGGCAGTGGCTCTCTTGCAAGTCATCAACATTATCGAGTGCCTATATGTGCAAGCATGTGGCGGCGGCAGCTCCTCCCACGGACATCTAGTTGGACAGACGTGGTGTGTCTTAAGTCAGGTCTTTTTCTTTAGTTGCAGTGGTGCTTAGTGCTGTTTGTCCTGTGCTTGGGAAGTGTGATGTGTTTATACTTTTTATACAGTACAGTGATGTCATGCCAAGGTGCAGGTGCAGTGGCTCCATGTGTACAAGTGCAGTCAGTGCAGTGGGTCCACGTGTACAATGCAGTCAGGTGCAGTGGCTCCCATGTGCAGGTGTGGTCAAGGGGCAGTGGCTCCATGTGTGCAGATGCAAGGTCCACATGTGCAGGTGCAGTGAGTCCATGTGTGCTCAGGTGCAGTGGGCCCACCTGTGCAGGTGTAATGGGTCTAAGTGTCCAGATACAGTGGTCCATGTATGCAGTTACAGTCAGGTGTAGTGGGCCATGTGTGCAGCTGCAGTCGGTCCATGTGTGCAGATGCAATGAGTCCACGTGGGCAGTGCAGTGGGTCCACCGTGTGCAGGTGCAGTGGGTCCACGTGTGCAGGTGCAGTCGGGTGTAGTGGTTTCACCTGTGCAGGTGCAGTGGCTCCACATGTGCAGGTGCAGTGTCTAACCATGAACAGAGTGGTACTCTGCAGAGGTACTTCTCACATGAGGATTTGGGTGGGCACATTGTGCCCTAGATTCCTCTCAGTACCCACAGCACAGGGCCTCAGACACGTATCACTGCCGTGCTGAGCCAGCTGTGCCCAGGGCTCCAGCCTCGTGTGGGCTGTTTTCTTGCACTGTTAGATCCAAGGAATCCCCACCAACCCAGGAGCCTGTTTTTGCTTTTTCTATGTACAATTTATATCAATCTATCCCGTTGACTCAGTTTTAGTGCAGTAAGCTATCATTTTGAATAATCTCACAGAGCTGTTGAGTTTCCTTGGTTCATTAGACTGTTATGGATTGAAGAAATGGTGTTCTTATGAAGGTGAAATCATTAGCCCTCCAGGTTCTGCTGAGTTAGGCAAGACAACAGCTCTGTCACATTCGAAAGGGGAAGCTGAGCTGTCTTACAGACACATTGGTTTACTGTTAGGGTCAGGGCCTCCCCACGGTTCACTGCCTGCCTCCTTCTCCGTCTTATCTAAGAGAATTCCTGCAGACAGGTGTAGCATATGTGTAACTGTTAGTGATGCAGGTGGAGTTGTGTGAACGGGCTCACTTTCTGCATACTATCCGCAGGAAGCCATCGAGGCCTTCAAAGAAGCTCTGAAGCAGAAAGTTGACTTTATCGATGCATATAAAAGTCTGGGACAGGCCTACAGGTGAGTGACAGTGGGCTGAGACAGGAGAGCATCTCTCAGAAAAGATGTCCGCTTTAGGTTTCAAGGCATTGCCACACCTGCCGGCTGCTTCGGGATGTGAGGGCCCCTGTCAGGCCCCGTGTCTGTGTCACTGCATAGGAGCCCTGTTGGTGTACACAGTTCTCAGAGGGTGTCGGTCCCTACAGATCGGTATTGTGCCTGGCCCTGGGGGGCGGTGCTGGGTGATTGACACCTCACCACTTGCTACGCTGTGTGGTTCCGGAAGCTCTGGGTAGACCCTCACCCCCTGGTTCTGAGCCTTGCCCCACCATCGAGCATTTAACTCTCAAAAGCAGCCTCACTCTGACCAGGAAGGCGGGTGACATGGTTATCAGTGGGAACACGTGAGCTAGGCGCCCCTGAGACCTGAACTCTGTAGGGTGCCAGGGTAGGCTCTCTGGGCTTCTAGCCTGTGAAGGCGCCATTGTGGCTACAGGGGAGAGGCCGATAGAGAACTAGCGGACTCCACCTGGAGTGGAGAGCTTGCTGGTGTGATGGGAGTTCTCGAAGTCTCCTCTTGCAGTAGCTGAGAGGAGATATGCCTGGGCTTGTCTGGGATTTAAGGGGTGGTATTTATTTATCCTCCTGCTCTCCAGAATTGTTAGAATATGCATGAAAGTAGGTTGGAAACAACCATATATGATTATGTTGATGGAAATAAGCATTGTGTTTTTAAAAATGTTTCTCATTTATAGTAATTTGTTATATGGGCTGTTTCCATCCCTTGTAAAAAGGAAATTGGTTGGTAGCAATCATTCCCATTCTGGAAGAATTTAATGTCTGAAGTATACTCATTTTTTTTCCTTCAAAATTTCAAAATACATGATGTCTTACTAGATGTTCACTGAAGTGACTTCAGAGGGATACAGTTTTAATCCTGTGGGTCTGACATTTTCTGTGACTATGATCCACGTCCTTCCCCTAGAGTGGGACGAGTGCGTTCCCCCAGAGCCACCCTTGAGGTTGGCGCTGGCTATGAACTAGGGGAGGAGTTTGAAAACAGTAAGTTCATTTTCCTAGAGAAATCAAAGCATGCGAGCTCGCGTAGTGTGTTAGATTACAAGCGTTGTGACGACTGTGGCTGATGTGAACTGTTCAGGTAGTAAGAGACACGCCCTCCCTCACGCCTCACGCCTCACGCCTCACGAGCTCCCAGCCCTGCGCTCCAGCGTGCAGTGCTCACCACGGCTGTTCAATCCTCAGAGAACTGGGCAATTTCGAAGCAGCCACTGAGAGCTTCCAGAAGGCCCTGCTGCTCAACCAGAACCATGTACAGACCCTGCAGCTCCGGGGGATGATGCTCTACCACCACGGCAGCCTGCAGGAGGCCCTGAAGAACTTCAAGGTGAGCCCCCGGCATCAGGCAGAGCCGTCGCTGGATTCTCGCTGGTTCCTCAGAGAGTTCAGTGGAGCTAAAGACCTAACTCACCTGGCAGGAAGGCTTCTGGGCAGAAGGGACAGCAGTCCTACCCTGTGATGTAACTCAGCCTTTTGTCCTGAACCACAGCGCTGCCTGCAACTGGAACCGTACAACGAAGTGTGCCAGTACATGAAGGGGCTGAGCCACGTGGCCATGGGGCAGTTTACGAAGGAATTAAAGCACAGACGAAAGTCATGCTGAATGACCCTCTTCCTGGCCAGAAGGCTAGCCCCGAGTACCTGAGGGTGAAGTACCTCCGAGGTAAGCAGAAAGGGTGGGAGTGTCACTTCCGTGCTCGGAGCTGTGGGTGTCCTGCTGCTTCTGGGCAGATGGTGGAGTGGAGGTGGCCATCCTGTCCCTAGCGATTTTGCTGCTGGAGGTTTCAGGACCAGGGGCTCAGTGTCTTCCGAGACAGGCCTGGTGTTCTGTCCACCTATCTACAAGTCTTGTAAAACTCGAAGCTTGGCCTGAGTTTAAAGTTCTAGCTGGATGTGCGATTCATTGTTGAAAGCATGTCTTAAGCCATCTCAGGTCACTGGAGGACAGGAAAGGGCCTTGCTGGAGGTTTCATTGTTTAGAGTTAGTGACTTTGCATCTTTGGTCCCTCATTCCAGTATGTCACGTCCTCCTGTATCAGAAAGACCCACTCTGGTAAGAAAGGAAGCAATTCTTGAATTAGTCACAGACTTGCTTTTTCTCCATGTACATCTTCAAATGTACACATGTGTAACTTCCAAAGCATCCACCGTACATCTTATATACACACTCAGATACACACTACTTCATATGTACACATGCACACCTTCTGTGTGCACACACATCTTCCTGTACATACACATATCTAATGTACACACATACTCTCCTCCATCTGTACACACACATCTTTCTATATATACACACATTTTCCTATGCACACACACTCTATTCATCCTTATGTATATACACATGCTCTTACTTTATAGAAAATCTTATGACACACTCCATCATAGTACACACAACATCTTATTACACACACATTTCTATATATACATACATTTTCCTATACACACAATCTTATGTATACAACTCCTTATAGATACATGCTATATACACACCCACATGTACACACACACTTTCCTATGTTCACACACGTCTTCCTATACACATACCATATCTTCCTATACATGTACACACATTTTCTTTTCTTTTTTTTTGGTTTTTCGAGACAGGGTTTCTCTGTGTAGCCCTGGCTGTCCTGGAACTCACTCTGTAGACCAGGCTGGCCTCGAACTCAGAAATCGCCTGACCTCTGCCTCCCAAGTGCTGGGATTACAAGGCGTGCCCCACCGCCCGGCATACACACATTTTCTATGCATGCAAGTACAAACATTCCTATTCACACACACACACACACACACACACACACACACACACACACACGCAAACACACGATCACACACAACACACACATACACAGCACAAGCAAACACTCGATCACACACTACACACACACACACACACACACACACACACAACTGCACACACTGCAATTTCCCAAATAAGAGAAAATGGAAAAAACATTTAAAAGAAATTAAAAACAAGCAGGTGGAGTTAATTCCTTTTTTCTTTTTTTTGGTTTTTTGAAACAGGGTTTCTTGTGTAGTCCTGGCTGTCCTGGACTCACTCTGAGACCAGGCTGGCCTCGGACTCAGAATCCGCCTGCCTCTGCTTCCAACACTGGGATTAAAGGCATGCGACACCAACCGCCTGGGAGGTTAATCTAATGGTACATTTTATGTAATTTGATAAAAATAAATATTTTTTACTTAACAATTTAAAATTTTTAATTCAGCATATAATTAATAGGAAACTGTTCATTAGGGTTTTTGTTTGTTTTGTCTTCTTGTCCTTCTGGATAGCATCACATTTTGTAGCCCCTGATGGCCTAGAACTCACTCTATGGAGGATCCTGTCTCAGCCTTCTGATGCTGGGACTGCTCGCATGAGCCACCTACTGTTCTGAGAAGTGTTATGATTTAGGTCTAGGGAAAACCTGCCCTTCCAGAGGACCTGAGTGTGGTCCCAGAAAGCACGTGTGGCAGTTCAGAGCCACCTATAACCAGCTTCAGGAGGACCCAACATCTCTGCTTATGTATATACCCACACTCAGTAATACACACATCACATACACACATATCCACGTACATATACATACACATTTACAGACACACACACACACACACACACACTCTAAAGTAGTCAAAATCTTTTTAAAAGTGTTTGACTTCGTGATTTTTGCTCCAGATCAAATCCCTGGAGTGTATTGTGCAGTCACAGGACGTCTCAGGTTGGGTGCTCGTCTTTTATTATCAGTCTTGATCAGAGCTTGGACTTTATCGACTTTATAGTTGGAAATAAACTGATATGGATGTGTTATTCCAAACATCCTGAAGTTCCTAATAAGGAATGAGTCAAGTATCAGCAGCCCAGAGGGCCATCTTCCAGACAGCTTGTCCCTTACTCTGCTCTGGCTCAGCAGAGCTGGCACTGGGTATGACACCCTGAGGGGGCAAGCACACCTGTCAATCAGAGCTGACGATCCCAGGCTGTCTCTGACGCTTCCCTTGGGTTTCAGGCTCTGAAACAGAAAGACAAGCTCTTTGGCTCTATTCATGGAAAGGTTAGCATGTAATTAGGCAGACCCAAGCTGGCTGCTGTACGTAATTCTTGTCACTAGCAGGCTTCTGTAGTCCCGGAGCTGTCTTTGAGAATTCCTGAAGGTAAGGACAATGTAGTTCAAAGCGTCCACATGGTGACCCACTCCAGTGAGGGCTTCTTTGGCAGTGTCTGGGTTTGGCAGCTCCTTTCCTGTCTACAGAGTATTCTCGATATCTGCACGCACACCTCGATACCCCTCTGACGGAATATAGCATTGACTCGGATCTACCGGGCAGCTTCAAGGACCACTGGGCCAAGAACCTGCCTTTTCTCATAGACGGCTATGAAGAGCAGCCGGCCTGCAGCCTCACATCAGGTAAGTGCTGTGCCGTGTGTGTGTGTGGGGGGGGGGGGGCGGCATGGAGGCTCTGTTTGTTTTTCCTGTGTGTGTGGGGGATTGGGCCTCAGTATGCATTCATTCCAAGTGACTTAATCTCATCATCCCACTGCCTCAGCCTCCTGAATGCTTGTATTTCTTGATCAGTAAGTGACTACTGCAGTTTGTATGTCACCAGCTGTTTCTCATAATTTATACGGCCCCTGGAGATGTTCTTACTGGTGTCACATCCGCTAGCCGACCTTCTGTGCGCATGCTGGGCAGCCTTTATGCTTCAGATACATGGAGGCTGGCGGGCAGCCACTCATTATAGTTGTTTGCCGCTTGTGAAACAATCGTTGTTTAGCGATTTTAAAGTTTAGCCGGCATGGTAGTACACAATTATAAGCCCAGCACTAGGGAGGTAGAGGCAGGATGACCAGGAGTTCAGAGCCAGCCAAGGAACATAGGTTAAAACACACAGCTGTTGCTGTGATGGGCAAAAGCATCTGTGTGTAAGGACAGTCAGGCTACAAAACAGATCCAGGGCAGAGATTAACTCCCAGAATCCCAGCAGCTCCTTCAAACTGAGAAGTGACAGAGAAGGAGAGCTCCCATGGGAGAGAAGTACCAGAGAGTGTGCCCGCCAGCCCCTGCAGTGGAAGGAAGGGGACCCTGTAGGGGTTACATCTTAGTTTGGTTTAGTATTGCTGTAATGAAACACCGTGACCAGAAACAACTTCTGGAGGAAAGGATTTATCTGGCTTACACTTCCACATCACTGTTAATCGCTGAAAAAAGCCAGGGCAGGAACCTGGAGCTGATGCAGGGCCCATGGAGGGTGCTGCTTACTGGCTGGCTTCCTATGGCTTGCTCAGCCTGCTTTCTTATAGACCCAGGATCACCAGTCCAGGGATGGCTCCACCCACAGTGGGCGGGACCCTCTTCCTTCCATCAATCACCAAATAAGAAAATATCCTATAGGCTTGCCTACAGTATGAGCTTATTGAGATTTCCTCCATAATTGACGTTTCCTCCTCTCAGATGACTTTAGCTTGTCAAGTTGACTTAAAATATCCAGCACAAGATGGGGGAAAAGGAAAAAAAAAAACAGGCTGAAGTCAATTCAGATCTCTGATAACTGCGATAAATGTCAGCAGATTGAGTATCACTTGAGAGACATAGTCAGGCACTGCACACATGTGTCTGGAGAAATTTACAGAACAAATGCTAATGAGGGCCTTGGACCCTAAATATGCTATGTAATGGTGTGCTGGCTTGCAGGTGGTAGCAGACGGTACACGTGACTCACAAAGACAGATTGCTTCTTTTAATTGTGTGGTGGAATTTGAAGCTGACTATGCCTAGTCTGTGTGTGTCTTGGTTGAGCTGCAGTGAGGCAGTGGGGCAGGTGTGCTGTCCTGTAGTGTGTGCTAGGGGCTGCCTACAGGTGTGCTGCCCTGAGTGCTGCCTAGGTGTGCTGCCTGCAGGTGCTACTGCAGTGTGTCTCAGTGGCTCCCAAGCAGTGTGCTGCCCTGCAGGTGTGCTGCACACATCCTTATCTTGGTCCTGGTGCTTCCTACAGGGATGTGTTACATCAGAATTTCGAGGGCTACAAGCCTGAAGTCCAGGAGCTGATCTGTGTAGCTGACCGCCTGGGCTCACTGATGCAGTATGAAACACCTGGGTTCCTGCCCAACAAGAGGATACACAGAGGTACTCTAGAAACTCGAAATGGAATCATTATAACCCACGAACAGGGTCTCCCTTTAGAAATTGTTATCTACCGTACTCAGCTTCCCACAGGATAGTTATAGTTCTCAGTGGGTTCTTGCCATCGTGCAGATATGGAGTCCCTTCTCAGTCCCTTCCTGCCAGTCGGGCCAGGGCAGCCTTCCTTCTTACAGGAGGGAGGAGGGGCTCAAGGCTCTGCCTGCTCCAGCTGGAGGGAGTGTTGGGTGACAGTGGCTTGCCTTGATGTGAATCATGTCACCTGAAGCTCATCTCATCAGCTGCCTCCTGTTGTCTGTGTGTCCCCAGGCTTGAGAGGAAAGGTGAGATCTGGCCCCTTGGTGTAAGGGTCCTGACGAGCTCTGTCTTGGTGTGTTCTTCCTCAGCCATGGGCCTGGCAGCGCTGGAAGTCATGCAGGCCGTACATCGTACCTGGACCAACTCAAAGGTTCGCATGAATGGCAAGACCAGGCTGCTGCAGTGGAGGGACATGTTCGACATCGCCGTGAAGTGGAGAAGGTAACCCGTGGGCACGCCCAACGTGGTCTCCTCTCAGACCACATCTCTCTCAGCGAGAGGTTTCAGTCCCGCTTTGCTTACAAAATTAAGATAAGATAGTTATTTCCCCCTAAAGCTTGCCATAAATCACTGTTGCCTTTATTCTTCAGAACACACTCAACTCCTCCTCAGGAAATAGGAGCGAGGGTTGCCAGGTTTCTAAGGCCATGTGTGAGCATGGTGTTTTAGATGAGGTTTTTCACAGTTTCCTTCCTTTTGTTTTTTCTTGGTTGTTTTTTTGTTTGTTTTGTTTTTTTCAAGACAGGGGCTGTGTAGCCCTGCCTGTCCTGGAACTCACTATGTAGACCAGGCTGGCTCAGACTCAGAGACCTGCCTCTGCCTTGCCCTCTGCCCTCTGCCCTCTGCCTCTGCCTCCCAAGTGCTGGGATTAAAGGTTGCACCACCACACCTGGCTCGAAGTGTCTTCCTTACTTGTGGCCTGTCCCCTAAGGTGCAGACCACCTCTGGCTTTCTCTGTTGCGCATGTGCCTGCCCAGTGTATCCGTTCCCATCCCCTTTGCTGTGACAACAAGCAATTTCAGAGAGGAAGGGTTTGCTCCCCTGGAGTCCAGTCAGGAAGCTCACTCCTCATTATTGAGTGTGGGCCCCTAGCCCACAGAATGCCCCTAGAGTATGGAATGGTGCCAAGTACGTGTAGGGTGGGCCTTCCTCCACCACTTAGCCCTCTCTGGAATTACCATTATGGATTGTTTCCTCAGTTGATTCTAACTCCCACCAGGTTGGACAGTTTAGACAAACCGTTACAGCTCATCAACCTTTGCTGGTCTCTCACCTGGTGTAGCTAGACTGCACTAGGTTTGGATGGCCTGTGTGCTCTTTTCAGAAGTTGGAGCCAGTTGGGCTCCTCCCTCCCTTTGTCAGAGCCCTGTCCTTGGTTTACCCTGGAGGCTGTGGGTAAGGTCCTCATGAGCTCTGCTTCACAGGATCGCTGATCCGGACCAGCCTGTGCTGTGGCTGGACCAGATGCCAGCGCCAAGTCTCAGCAGAGGTTTCAACAACCACATCAACTTAATCAGGTGGGAGCCTTGTGCTTTGTTCCTGTTTGCATAGCAATGGAGTCATAGGAGGGGACCTGGTGGCCTTGGTGGAGAGCACCCAGGGCAGCTCTGCACCTGCACAGGGAGAGCCCCGCCCACTGAAGGGTGAATGCTGTACTAGGGTGTCAGTTTTCAAGAAGTCATCAAACAGCAGAGAAGCGATCAGATGGAGAATTCCGCATTCTCCATAGTTTGCTCGTGGACCTGCTGTGGCTGGGACCCCCGGCTCGCTAAGGCCGGGTCAGTGAAGCTGCTCCCTGGTAGGAGTTAGGCAGTGTGGGAGGTCTGTCTTATCGTGAGCCTTGCAGTCAGGCACTGGGTGAACACTCCCCTTTCCTTCCTTTATGGGCTCCGCTACCCTGACAACAGCATAGACACACACTGAAGAGCCCACTTCAGGGATGCTCCAAGTGTTAGCCTGCCATTTAGTGAACACAACTTTAGATCATTTTGGCAGATGGGTGACTGTGTCATATCTAAAATATTCCTAGCTCCAGAAACCTAGATCAAGAAAATGTTACTCCGTCTAACATGTGACATTTAAATTTAGGTTTTAGTATAAAAGTATTTTTTTAGACTTACCTTTTTAATTTCTAGAAATCATGTTTATTTTCCCTCTGTAACTGCTTGCTTCCAATTCCTCATGGAATGATTTGTGACACTTTTACCTAGAGTTGGTCACGTGCTGTAACTGAGGCCACTGTGTACCAGCTTATGTTCTTGCTGAATGGCACTTGAGTCACAGGCCCACATCAGGATTTGATGGCGTGCAGAGAAGGAAGGGACACCTGGTGTATCCAGAGGCTGTGCCTCACCCCACTGGTGAATTCATTCTGACTAGAAAGCTGTGTGTGACTCATCGATTGTACCCGCCAACCACTGCATTCCAGGAAGTCTCGTGAACTGAGGCCAGAAAGATGGGTAGAAGCCAGAATGGTGAGCCGTACATGGATGGTGAGCAGAGGAACAGCAAGGACAGATGTGGAACAAGTGGAGGGTTGCGTGGCAACAGATGAACAGATTTGAGAGGGGACAGCAGTGGAAAGTGTAGAGATGCAGTCTCATGCGACCCCTGCAGGGCTTGGCAGGGGCTGCTGACACTCTGAGGTGGCTGACAGAAAGCATCAGAGGTACCCATTCTGCTTCTAGCTGAGGCCACAGTTGTTCCCTGTCAGCCTAGGAGAAGAGTGTGGAGCTGGAAACTGATTAGACACAGCTGCTGCTAGATGTGAATGCCTCCGAGAGAGGTTAAAGGGGAAGGAAAAAAAAAAACCAAAAAACCAAAAAACCAGGGAGTTGGAATGTGAGGGTAAAGTTCTTCAGAGTGTAGAGGGAATGAAGACTGCTGAAGAGAGGGAGAGGCACCCTCAGACAGGCAGGCGCACACACAGAGAGCCTAGCATGCACAGAGAGCTAGGTGGGTCCATCAACAGGCACACATACAGAGAGAGCCAGGCATGTCCAATACGCAGGTGCACACAACCAGGCACGCCTGCTCATGGTAGTCACCATCAGGTCTGAACTCCTGAAGCTGAGGGCTCTCCTTCCTCCGTGGCCTGTCAGGAACTACTGGACACTTTCTGCCAGGACAGACTCGAAGAGCCCAAGCTTTCTGCTGAGATGAGACTTTCTTCACCCACAGTGGCAGAGCAAGCAGCTCTTACACTTTATTCGTCTCAGCTCTGTGCTTTTGGAATTAACTGGTGTTTGCACTCCTCTGTAAAATGATTAATTTTATCACTCTTACCTTACAGGGGTCAGGTGATTAATATGAGATATCTGGAATATTTTGAGAAAATACTTCATTTTATTAAAGATAGAATTCTTGTTTATCACGGGTAAGCCTTCAATCCTCCCCTTTGCTGTGAAGCGTTGATTCCAGGCATTTCATGTGTGGTATATCTGTAAAATTTAAAACCTGAACCACTGGCAGACCAAATGAACTAGATCAGAAGTTTAATTAAGGCCTGCCTTCCATGTGACAGCTTCACAGAGTCTTGGCCTTGGCAGTGCTTTCGGCCTGACGCTCAGCACGGTGACATTTCCGCTTGCCTACGGAGCTTTCGTCTGGTGGGAAGTTCAGCTCTGTGGTGGAATCACAGCTGAGCTTGGGGAACCGTGGGGACCCCCAGCAGGGAACTTTGATCTGAGCAGCTTTAGAAGTCAAACCACACATAACCCAGTGCAGAGTTGGAACAGAACAGTCAAGGTTTTGCTAAGACGCCTGCGCCTGTGCGCTGGCCTGCTGCATTTCCTGATTCACCTCACGCTCCTCTGCAGCCCCACACCTGTTAGCGCGCAGTGACTCGTCGCTCCCAGTTTGGGTACTGTCCATCCTCAGTGCCCAGCAGCAGATCCCCAAGATCTCTTCACGCTCAGGTCCTTCGCGTTAGATGCATGACGTTTATACAGACCCCACACACGGGCCTCCACATGCTTTAGGCCATGTAGATGGACTTCTGTAACATCCACCCCAGGCCAATGCTATGTTGCTTAGGGGATGCAGGGTCAGAACAGTCAATAACAGGATTCTCTCACATGTATTATTGATTTGGGTGGATGACCCTGTCAGTGAGGAGCCTCGGAATACACAGGCCCACAGCATTGAGCTGCTGGTCACTAGGAGCAGTCGTTTACAATGTAAAGGGATCGGCTTATCTGATTCTGCACTAACCTCCCTTGCCTCCTCCCTCTGCCCTTCCCCCTCTCTTCAAGAGCAAATAATCCAAAGGGCTTATTGGAAGTCAGAGAAGCTCTGGAAAAGGTACATAAAGTGGAAGACCTTCTTCCAATTATGAAGGTAAGTTTGCTATCAGCATCTCAGGTGGGGCTGGAGTAGTGACTCAGCACTGAAGAGCACTGGCTTCATTGTCACAAGGACCTGGTTCGATTCCCAGCACTCACATGGTGACCTCACATGGTGACTCAAAACCATCTGTAAGTTCAGTGCCAAGGGATCTGACTTCTGACCTCTGCTGGCACCGGGCATGTAGGTTGTGCAGACAAAGCACAGATACACATATATTTTTTTAAAAAATTAAAAATATATCTCAGGAGGAATTATATAAGAGAAAACCAGCAACATGTCAAGAAAGAAAAACAAAACAAAACAAAACACATGTTTGAATGTTGTACTGTCTTAAAACATATATAAAGGCTAGCATCTGAGATCCCCACATAAACACACTGTAAGCAGTAACCCAGATCAAGTACAGTGCTGGAACCAGACTCAACCAGAACCGGCTTTCGAGAAGCAGTCGTTCAGGAAACAAAGAACTCGAGAAGGAATACACTCAAACTGGATCTGTGGCCACAGCCCAGTACTCCTCGGCTGCCCTCGCACATGTGAGAAGCCACGGCAGCTGTAGTTGGAGGGATTCCTGAGAGAAGAGTTGGGGAAATCCCATTTCCCCAGCTTCCTTTGGGCACTGTTCATTGTACCATAGGACAGGTGCGTGGATGCCGGCAGCTGCAGAAGAGGAGGAGGGGCCTGAGGCAGGGGTTGCTCAGAGTTAGCTGTGAGCTGAGGTGTTGGATCTGCAGAGCTGTGGCCTTGAAGGTGGGCAGTTCCTCCGAGCACCTCCCAGAGGTGCCTGACTGGGAGTCACGGTAGCACACTCTCCTGGTATGCACCAGGCCCGTGATGGATCCCCAGGACTGTGCAGCAGCAGCATGAATTTTGACGTCTGTTTTAATCTGAAATGCGCTCTGAAAGAATGGAACTGAGGTGCACCTTTGACATAGAAACTCAGAACCAAAGAAAGATGTCGGTCCAACGGAAAGATCACAGAAGGAGACAAAAATAGCTATGATAAGTCTCTCATGACACGATAATGACAGATTGGTTGGAGGAAGGATCTCAGGCGGCTTTTAAAACCACCTGTGTGGTGCTGACCTTCAGTATCATGGCCGCTCCTCCATGACAGGCGGCGGGACACACCGTGGACAGGAGACTGGCACTGCAGTGGATCAGACTCCCCGTGGCCGTCCTGTGGATCTCAGTCACTAAAATCTAGTAAGATGTCAGGTGGAAGATGAAATCGGCCTATACAGAGAGTGGAAAGGAAAGCTAAGTGTACCGAGGTGTGTCCACAGCACCTAGCCAGAGGGTGGCAGCACTGCCCTGCTCTGTTGTCTGTAGGAGCCTGTCCTTTGGATGGGAGCATTTCCAGTTTCAGACTGGCTTCAGCCGGATTATGGATGTGTTGGTCTGTGTGCACTCAAAGCATATGGGAAACATGTAGCTTGCTTCTCTCTCTGAAAAACACGGCGTGCCGCTGGAGACTTAGGAAAGCACTCGGACCCCAGCAGGTAGCTCATTACCCAGGAGCATGGACCATAGTCAGAAGCCTGCCCTCACCGCTCCACTGTGCCACTTCCTGGCCCAGCAGCTTGACCAGGTTTTTTTTCTTTCCCATGACTCTGTGTTCATACCTGGTCAGTTTGTGGCCAGGCTTTAGCTGGTATGCAGGAAGCACCTGCACTTGTCTTCTGAAAGCCATTCCCTGAAGAAAGATGCTTCTCACTTGAGTTCAGCTGAAAGCCCTGGTAGCCAGCCCTGTCCAGCTGCACCCTGCTCTGGGCCTCCAGCCAACACTCCTGTGGCCTGCTGTTGGAGAAGCCCTCCCTCCAGAGCCCAGAAAAGGCCTTTGTCATTGCCTGCCTAATTCCCCGCTCCATCCATCCCAGCCATAGCCAGAGGGCATTGTTCTAGAGTAAAGGCAGAACCTGTTTACTACCAGAACTGGCGTCTGAAGCTGTGCTCCTAGGAGACACCCTGGCCGGCTCTGAGGAGCTCCCTCAACCTGTGGTCTGCAAGGTTAGAGTTTGTGACTGTAAAACGCAGCTGGAGAGGAACCACCGAGCACCTCTTGGGTCTGAGGCTCTGGGGAGCACTTGCAGGAACATAGCGCTTTTCAGGCCTCAGGAGCTGGCATTGCTGCTCCCGGCAGGCAACACTGCTGCCTGCTGTGTTGGGAGGAGAATCAACCCCAGAGCAGCTGCCGCACTGAGCCGATCTTGACTGTAGCTGTGGCGCCTGCAGCTTTCTGCTGGGGCCTCTACTGCTCTGTAAGCTTGTGAGATGTGAGGCCCTTGGGGCCTGTGTTGCATCTAAGGAGAGGAGAGGTGTTCTTAGCCACTGCCTACCAAGAGAGAGCACATGGTCTATCAGTTTGAATGCCTCAGACAAACCCAGGGCTGAGTCAAGGTTCAGGACAGATCAGAAGTAGACATGCCTAGCCTGTAGCATGCAGGCTATATGCAGCCCATGGGAGCTGAGAATGCAGCCCAGCATGTTTGTGCAGCATGTTGCAGCATGAGCACTGCAACTAATAAGGATTTTTATTTTCCCTCGAAAGCAGTTTAATACCAAAACAAAGGACGGGTTCACCGTGAACACCAAAGTCCCCAGCCTCAAAGATCAAGGGAAGGAATATGACGGCTTCACCATCACCATCACAGGAGACAAGTATGTGCGCCCCAGTGTGACACGGGTTGGAGGTGACCAGTGGAGAGGGTGTCTGGGCCATGTGTGCACTCTGTATATGTCCGGGGCGGTGTCCTTCCTGGCTAAGTGCACACAGCCCATTCGCATTCCCACAGTACCTCTGCCTGGTAGTCAGAGGCTCTGGAGAGCTTGTCCAGCAGCAGCGAGACAAGAACCCGTGCGGGCCCAGGGCCGCCGCGCACGCATTGCTGATTGTCGAGCCTTTCGAGGGTGGCGATGCCTTCACGGAAAGTTCAGACACAAATGACCAAAATTAAGAACTTAGAACTGAAGCTTTGGACATCTGAGGCTCTGGCTGTCACTCGCGAGCTCCCACTCTGCCCTTTCTCTCACAGTCACCGATTGAGAAGCGTTTTAAAATTATTTTTTCTATGATAGTTTCATACGTGTATGTAATGACTTTTAGTCCTTTTTGTTTCCCCAGTTATTCCCACAAAACCCTTCTTCCCGCAGGTCTTTCTGCTTGTGTGTGTGTGTGTGTGTGTGTGTTGTGTGGCGCGCGCTGTGTTGTTGTGTGCCTGTGTGTGTGTGTGTGTGTGTGTGTGTGTGTCCTGCTGAATTTAAATAGGATGGACCCACATTCAGGCCACTGTCCCATGAAACTTTCAGCTTTTCCCGTGTCTTCCAAATTAAAAATCCTCTTCCCTCCATGTCCCCAAGCCTGGTCTCCCTCCTCCAGCTAAAGGTTCTGAGAACTAGGAGGCTCTGCAGATGGCGTCATGATAAGTCCACGCTGTGTAAGCTTCTCCTCACAGAACCACAGCGGTGCTGCATACAGAAGCCTAAGCACAAGACATGGCGGCAGCCGTGTTCATGAGTCTCCCACACCTCCTGCTCCAGACCGGGCAGAGTGGCTGGGAAAGTGACAACAGGGCCCGGAGCACACCGGGCGGCCATTGTGAGCACACACACACACACACACCACTTCTCCGGTGTCTGTTTGACTATTTAATCTATGCCGTTGACAGCTCTGCTTGTGTTTCCAGGGTCGGCAATATCCTGTTCTCTGTGGAAACTCAAACCACGGAAGAGAGGACACAGCTCTATCATGCTGAAATAGATGCACTTTATAAAGACCTGACCGCAAAGGGCAAAGTACTGACCCTCTCGGCAGAATTCGGGGTAGGTTTGGCCTTGTTTCATTTTCTCTTCCTGGGGTGTGTGTGTGTGTGTTTGTGAGTCAGTATGTGTGCATGTGTACACACGTGGTATTGCTAAGGATGGAACCTGATGTGTGTGTGTGTGTGTGTGTGTACATGTGTTTAAGTATGTGAGTGAGTGTGTGTGTATGTATGTGTGTGTGTTGCTGAGGATGGAACCTGGTGTGTATTTTGTGAGTGTGTGTGCATGTGTGTTGCTGAGGATGGGACCCAGGACTCCACATGTGCTAGGCAAATGCTTCACCACTGAGGCTGTATGTCTTATGCCTGAAATCAATTGTAATTGTCTCAACCTCCTTTCTAATACTCCTTGGTGCAAAAACATTCCCAGGGTTTAGCAGCCACAGTCCTGGGATGACACAGTCCATACTGTTAGCCCTGCGCTGCATCAGTACAGGTTGTCTGTCACAAGAGGCTCGTCTAGGTCAGCCGCAGTGAGCGTAGTCTGTATGTTCCCTCGTTAGAATTGCTGCTTACTGTGAAACTGTGGTTATGACTGCCACATTGAAGGGATTTAGAGTCACCTAGGAGGCACCTCTGGCCGTATCTATGAGAGTATCTCTAGAAAGGTCTAACTGAGGGAGGGAGACCCACCCAATGTGGGCAGCACCCTCCATGCACTGTTTGTCCTGGACTGAATCAGAAGTGGGGAAGGAAGTGAGCCTGGCACTGCCATGTGCTCTGCCTCCTGCCTGCAGCCACATGTGGCCAGTCACGTCACGTGTACTTCCAGAAGCTAGCCACACGTGGCCAGTCACATCACGTGCACTTCCAGAAAGCTAGCCACATGTGGCCAGTCACATCATGTGCACTTCCAGCAGGCTAGCCACACGTGGCCAGTCACATCATGTGCACTTCCAGCAGGCTAGCAACATGACCAGTCACATCACGTGCACTTCCAGCAGGCTAGTCCACACATGACAGTCACATCACGTGCACTTCCAGCAGGCTAGCCACACGTGGCCAGTCACATCATGTGCACTTCCAGCAGGCTAGCCACATGTGGCCAGTCACATCATGTGCACTTCCAGCAACCTCTCCTTCCAGCCAGCTGCTACATGCTGGCTGGCTCCTGGCAGTGAGAGAACGCAGAGGCTGGGAGTTCTTTGGTCTCTGACTTCTCTCCTCTTGCCCGTGGAGACATGACGTGGCTCCTAGCAGAGGAAGGAATTCCTCTCAGGCAGTGGAGGTTGCTGGCTCCCAGAAGCCTCTACACTTCCTTGACTTTTAGTCGGTTATTCTGTGTGTGTAAGCACCTCAGCCTGGATAGAACTAAGCACATCAGCCTCAGAGCCTCAACCCTGAGGGAGGGAAGCAGCTTGTCAGAGTCTTCTGCAGCAGTTTGTGGTGTGGGGTTGAAGTTCATGACTCTGTCCTTTTCTCCCTAGGAGGCTGATGCGTCTGCAACTTAATATTGTCCTTAGTTTATTACTTTTATAATTTAATGCCCCTGTCTCGAGGATCTAGGTAAGTGATGTCCCGTACTATGACAGTTTCAAGTTGAAACTATTGCAATGGCTTATGTGTGTGTGTCACAGAGACAGACTCTAAAGCCCACTACAAACCAAAGGAAGTTCCCATTATTTCTTCTAAAACCCACCCCCCATGCTAGGCCCCCAAATCTCCTTTTTGTTGGGTATAGAGTGGCACATGCCTTCAGTGCAACCCTGAAGAGACAGAGGCAGGTGGGTCTCTGGGAGTTTGATGCCAGCCTGGTCCACATAGTGAGGCCCTGTCTCAAGGAAACAAAATGTAAAACAGAAAGATCACATCCTTGACCCACCATCAAGGGAATTTAAGGTAAGGCCAAGAGGAGAGGCTCATGTGCTCCTCTCAAAAGCAGAGAAGGAAGCAGGAAACAAACTGGTGGCAATACGCCTTCCCTCAGAAAGCAGGTGTTCCCGTTGACAGTAGCCCTCAAGTTCCTTATGCTTTGTACGTAGGAAAGTAGAAATGTTCTCAAAACAAACACAACCAAGTTCTTCTGTTAACTAAACATCTAAGGTTCTAGTCCAAAGAATTCCTATGTAAGACTATGTTTCATGATGGACACCCGCAGGGTGGTTAGCGTGATAGCCATAGACCAGGGCTGGCTGAAGTCTGTCCTGTCTTGACAGTGTCAATCGCGTACTCAGTCATTGTGGGAGCGCTGATGGCCAGTGGCAAAGAAGTGGCTGGGAAGATCCCCAAAGGGAAGGTATGCTGGGCTGGCGGAGGCACAGCACAGCTGCACCACGCATGCCCCGGGCTTCTGGTTATGGACCGCATGGCTGTACCGTGCTCCGGGCCTCTGGTCATGGGCCGCACGGCTGCACCACGCATGCCCCAGGCCTCTGGTCATGGGCTGCACGGCTGCACCATGCATGCCCCAGGCCTCTGGTCATGGCCGCACGGCTGTACCGCGCATGCCCGGGCTTCTGGTTATGGACCGCACGGCTGCACCACGCATGCCCCGGGCTTCTGGTCATGGGCCGCACGGCTGCACCACGCGTGCCCCGGGGCTTCTGGTCATGGGCCGCACGGCTACACCACGCATGCCCGGGGCTTCTGGTCATGGGCCACACGGCTGCACCACGCATGCCCCGGGGCTTCTGGTCATGGGCCGCACGGCTACACCACGCGTGCCCCGGGCTTCTGGTCATGGGCCGCACGGCTGCACCACGCATGCCCCGGGCTTCTGGTTATGGACGGCATGACTGTACCACACTCCCGGGCCTTTGGTCATGGGCCGCATGTGAGCTAGACCTCACACCTTCCTCTCCTCACATCCTGATTCTCCTCGTTTCCAGTTAGTTGACTTTGAAGCCATGACGGCGCCTGGCTCAGAGGCCTTCAGCAAAATAGCAAAAAGCTGGATGAACTTGAAAAGGTGACCGCGGCGGTGGTTGGAGCGGGCTCGCTGGGGAAGGCACGGGTCCTCACTCCTCGCCGGGCAGAGGCTGTGGCGATGCGCTCATTTCGTGGGCTAGTCCGTACAGTTGTTCAGTACTCTGTTTTAAGGTAGAGACATTTTACTACAGGTAAAACTGAGTGATGAGGGAGACGGAGAGAAAGACGAGTGGATAAAGCTCGTCCTGAGCCCGAGTCAGATTCGGGTGGCTGTGGTAGGTCACAGGTCGGAATGCAGCCTGCATCCCAAGACCAAGGTGCTCAGCTCAGCTAGCCTTTCTCTGTGAGCTCCGAGTTCAGCAATAAATACAGTACAGAGGAGTTAAGAGATAGTCTCCATGTCAACCTACGGCTACCACACACACCTGCACATACATGTACTCACGCACATGTAATAATTCAAAATGAGTAATGACACGGAGAACTGTATATGAAGGAAAGTTTCCTGGTGTCTCTTTTATGTACTCAGGTTCTCTGTCTCTTCCCCCCCTTCCACCTCTCTGGCCTTCTTCCCCCCTCCCCTCCTCTTTCTTCCCCTCCTTCCGCCCCCCTTCCTCTCCCCCTCTCCTCCCTCCCTCTCCACGCCCCTTCATTACCCCAGACTCAGGCCCAGAGTTGAGGGGTAGGTTGAAAGCATTCGTTTCTGTGACCCATATGTAGCACAAGCCTAGTGGCTTGAGCTTTTATGACACTCCAGTTGCTACTTTGTTGCAACCTAGGCAGGGACCGTGTATGACCAGCACACACCACCCACCCCACACACACACACACCAACCCATTGTCCCCGTGTGCCAGAGTCCAGTGAGGTGTTTAGGGCTGTACCTCCAGAGATGCTGGAGTGAGTACAAGCTTGGGCTAGACTCTCCGTGACTTACTTCACATCCTTCCTGCCTACATGACACCGGCCACTCTGTCACCTGGCAGGCACTTGAGCTGTGTTTAAAACTGAGAAGTCTGTCATCCACATTGCTTAGCTTGTCCATAGAGTCTTGTTTTGACATTCCTCGTTTACACATGGTTTGGTGATGTGGTCACAAGGTGGAGGTGGGCCCTGCTTCCTTTCCTTTAGATAATTTTAGCAAATCTTCCACAAACCACACAGCCACATGTTGCAGTCATGGTTCATGGAAAACTGGTATGTAATGTTTCTCAAGGATCACGGGAATTCTAGGCTAAGGATTTGATCTACTGCTGCAGATGCGGAAACAGGCTTAGACAACTGACAGAATCAGGATAGGTGGGGCCAGGCCTGAGCCAGCATCCTCAGAGTCTCAGGCTCAGCATCCTCAGGGTCTCAGGCTCAGCTTCCTCAGGGTCTCAGGCTCAGCATCCTCAGGGTCTCAGGCTCGCATCCTCAGGGTCTCAGGCTCGGCATCCTCAGGGTCTCAGGCTCAGCATCCTCAGGGTCTCAGGCTCAGCTTCCTCAGAGTCTCAGGCTCAGCATCCTCAGGGTCTCAGGCTCAGCATCCTCAGGGTCTCAGGCTCGCATCCTCAGGGTCTCAGGCTCAGCTCCTCAGGGTCTCAGGCTCAGCATCCTCAGGGTCTCAGGCTCGGCATCCTCAGGGTCTCAGGCTCAGCATCCTCAGGTCTCAGGCTCGCATCCTCAGGGTTCAGGCTCGGCTTCCTCAGAGTCTCAGGCTCAGCATCCTCAGGGTCTCAGGCTCAGCATCCTCAGGGTCTCAGGCTCGGCATCCTCAGGGTCTCAGGCTCGCATCCTCAGGTCTCAGGCTCAGCTTCCTCAGGGTCTCAGGCTCGGCTTCCTCAGGGTCTCAGGCTCAGCATCCTCAGGGTCTCAGGCTCAGCATCCTCAGAGTCTCAGGCTCGGCATCCTCAGGGTCTCAGGCTCGGCATCCTCAGGTCTCAGGCTCGGCATCCTCAGGGTCTCAGGCTCGGCTCCTCAGGGTCTCAGGCTCAGCTTCCTCAGAGTCTCAGGCTCGGCATCCTCAGGGTCTCAGGCTCAGCATCCTCAGGGTCTCAGGCTCAGCATCCTCAGGGTCTCAGGCTCGGCTCCTCAGGGTCTCAGGCTCAGCTTCCTCAGGGTCTCAGGCTCAGCTTCCTCAGAGTCTCAGGCTCGGCATCCTCAGGGTCTCAGGCTCGGCATCCTCAGGGTCTCAGGCTCAGCATCCTCAGGGTCTCAGGCTCGGCTTCCTCAGGGTCTCAGGCTCGGCTTCCTCAGAGTCTCAGGCTCAGCATCCTCAGGGTCTCAGGCTCAGCATCCTCAGGGTCTCAGGCTCGGCATCCTCAGGGTCTCAGGCTCAGCATCCTCAGGGTCTCAGGCTCAGCTTCCTCAGGGTCTCAGGCTCGGCTTCCTCAGGGTCTGTCAGTCTCGTCAGGTCCATCTCAGGTCTCAGGCTCAGCTCCTCAGGGTCTCAGGCTCGCATCCTCAGGTCTCAGGCTCGCTCCTCAGGTCTCAGGCTCAGCATCCTCAGGGTCTCAGGCTCGCTCCTCAGGTCTCAGGCTCAGTCCTCAGGTCTCAGGCTCGCTTCCTCAGGTCTCAGGCTCGCATCCTCAGGTCTAGGCTGCTCAGGCTCAGCTTCCTCAGGTCTCAGCTCGCTCCTCAGGTCTCAGGCTCGCTTCCTCAGGGTCTCAGGCTCGCTTCCTCAGGGTCTCAGGCTCGGCATCCTCAGGGTCTCAGGCTCGGCTCTCAGGTCTCAGGCTCGCTCCTCAGGGTCTCAGGCTCAGCTCCTCAGGGTCTCAGGCTCGCTTCCTCAGGGTCTCAGGCTCGCATCCTCAGGGTCTCAGGCTCGCATCCTCAGGGTCTCAGGCTCAGCTCCTCAGGGTCTCAGGCTCAGCTCCTCAGGGTCTCAGGCTCGCTTCCTCAGGGTCTCAGGCTCAGCTTCCTCAGGGTCTCAGGCTCATCTCAGGTCTCAGCTCGCTCCTCAGGGTCTCAGGCTCAGCTTCCTCAGAGTCTCAGGCTCAGCATCCTCAGGGTCTCAGGCTCAGCATCCTCAGGGTCTCAGGCTCGGCATGTGAGGTAGCCACAGCAGGATATGAGTTGTGTGATGTGGGGCCCTGTGCACATTAAAGTATTATTTCTTTCCCCAAAGTTCTGGGTGAGCTTTGAAGCAGCTCAGGACATGAGGTCGCTACTACGGAAGGGTCTGCTGTGCCTTCTTCCTTTCTGGTTGCGTGTACCCAGGTTATGGCCCTCCGTATAAGGCATTGCTAACAGTCACAGTTTCCCTGTGTTTCTCTTCCAGTATTTCCCCTTCCTACAAGACCCTGCCATCAGTATCAGAGACGTTCCCAACTCTGAGGTCCATGATCGAGGTGCTCAACACGGATTCCAACCCACGGTGTCTAAAGAAGCTCTAGCCGAATCAGGATTTATACACATGAAGGGCCAGGCCTCTTGCTTCTTAAGTTATTTTTTAAGACATGGAATTATTATGGAATTAGGTCCTTTATTACTTTTGATACCAATTTTTGATAGGAATTGAATACTTGAAAACATTTTCTTTACTCTTTCTGAACCGTAACAGAAATCATGAAAACGGGTTTTTCGGGGTAAAAGCTACTTGACCAGGAAGGGAAGTATGTGTATTAGTGGCAGCCTGTGGGTTCCCAAGTGTTAAGGTATACTGCTCCTTCCTTACAGCAAAAAATGTTTACTTCAGAAACCAAAAATTAATAATTAAGATGAAGAAAGCCAACAGCCAGCTGGGCTCGTCTTCACCATCAGAGGTGTGGGCATTGCTCAGACCTCCTTCCTGTGCACCTCTGTGGGGTGCCTCGCTACTGCCATGCCCCTACATGTGGGCCCTCCAGCCCCCCAGAACTGTGGAAGGGCCCCAGCACCCACGGTTCCATGGCTCGTGGCAAGAAGCACTGGCCAGGCGACAGACAGTATTTGCCAATCACTGAACCATGTTTTTCTTTTCTTTGTTGGAAAAAATAACCCAAGGTGATTTCCAAAAGTCGCCAAGTCCGGGCACTGGATTACGTTGTGTTGTGTGTGAGCTAGCTTCGCTTTCAGTGTAAGAGCGTTTCTTGTTTCCTCAGACAGGGTGGAAGGTGGAGGATTAAGGTCCATTAAAGGCTGCAGTTTCAAACCATGGTCACTTTTGTAGTTTTGCTGTCGACGTTGTGGCCTTTCGCCTCTCTGTCGTATTGAATGTTCCTGTTCAGATGCTGGAGGTGGAACCCAGACTCCTCACATCCCGGGAAACACTCAGCTGCTCACCCTCAAACCTAGCTTCTGCCCTGAAATTCCGGTGATAGCAGGGCAGCATCAACCTGTGTAGCCTGGACTGTGTGTCTCGTGATCCTTGAGTGAGCTTGTCACTGTGGGCCTTGGGACCCCCACCCCACCATCTGCCGTTGCCAGAGCAGTGACTCCCCCAAAGTGACCCAAGGGAATTGGACTGAGGAGTCAGCGGAACCCATTCTGTAGCCAGAGTCCACTCTGGTCTGTCTTTTTTCACCATTTGTTTCCCAAGCTGAAGCCCATACCCTAAGCGGTCTCTGACTCCCTGCCACGGCCAGCAGGCCACAGGATGGTGCTGGGTCATCTAGGAGACTCGCTGGGAGCTGAGGAGAGGACTCACAAGCTCCTGCTGCCCCAACTCAGTGCTTAGAACGTGCTGATTGGATTCCTTCACACCCTTGGCTCCACCTCGCTGACAAATGGTCCAGAAGCTAGAAGTGAAGCCTGGTGAGAACAGCTGAGCCTGAAGTCAGGGTCCTCGGTGCAGTGATGCTGGCAAAGGGCTCTGGCACAAGGTGCTACACACCCACACCCAAGGTCCAGATTTGTGTTTTCTGAGGCCCAGAGTGCACTCTGAGTGGTGTGTGCTGTCTCATCCTGCACCAGGTCCTGATGACTGTCAAGCTCGGGGTGCCAGCAGATGCATCCCAACAGTGGAAGGGGGGGAAGGGGGGAACCACAGGTAGAAGCAGACAACACATGGGCCTTTGAAACTTCCCTGTTGCCTAGATCATAGACTGCATTTCTTCAGAGACTTTTCCTCCCATTGTCCACAGACTGTCCTGATGGAGCTGAGACGCGGTGAGGACCGCTCACTAGCCCACTCACTACAAATTAGTACATTTCAGTTTCAGCGGTTACTATTCCAACTTTGCCCATGCAGTGATGTGTTTCGATGTTACAAGTCCTGGGAAGCAGAATAGCCAGAAGCTCCCTGGGCAGTTCTGTTTGGTAGCCAAGAAGGTATCACCCTAGGGTGTGGTGAGACCTGTTCTAGAAAGAACACTGGGAATTCGTTTCTGTGGTCCTCATCAGCTTAAGTCCACACTGGTGACATAGTAGCGGTCATGTTCAGAGCTTTTAGTTCTCCAACATGAATCTTAGAACATGAATCTGTCTCTCAGAACCTCACACAAAGGGACTGGAGAGACGGTCTTGTGGGCAAAGCATTTGCCGCGCCATCTCGAGGCCCTCGACTCACGCCTCATAATGCACGTTAAAAACATGGCCATAAGTGCCTCAGAATAACACAGGGTGCCAGTGATCTCGGTAGGCGGGGGGATCAGGAATTCAAGGTCATCCACAGCTCTGTCGTGAGTTCAAGGCCACTGTGGGCTATCTGACCCCTCCAGGAAGAAAGAAAAGGAAGGATTCCAAGCCAGTTGTGGTTAGCATGTGCCTATTATCCTAGCCATCAGAAGGCCAAAGCAGGAGGGTTGCTCCAAGTTTGGGACAGCATGAGTTGTGTGTGTGTGTGTATGTGTGTATATATACATATATATATACATACAATATATATCTGATATATCATACATAATATAGTATATATATTTATAGTTTATATATATAGTTCTAGGTCGTTTTGGCTACACTATGAGATCCTGTCTCAAAAAAAATTATAAATATGCATGTATACATATGCATACACACATGGTTTTTGTATTTTAACTTTAAAAGCTGTCTCCAGAGAAAAACAGCAAGTTCAGCAGGTGCAGGAAGACAGAGTCCCTCTAAGGGAGGTGTGGGGTGTGGGTCAGCAAGACTGCTGGACAAGGGATGCCCCTCCCAGCACATGGCTCCGAGCAGTCCTGGCTGGACCCATCTCCACTTGGGCTTGTTAGCCCTGAGGCCTGGGTATCTCCCTATTTTCTGAGCTGTAGAGGCTGCCCAGCTGTCACTTGGCAGCAACCTGAGAGGCCCACAGCTGCCCAAGAGTTCCAACTTTGAATACCACTGAGGAGAGTGGCCTGTGCCCAGTGGACCAGTCAGATTTGATGACTTAATTTTGCTTTGTTGTCAGGCCAGAGTGCCCAGCCGTTATGCCAACAGCTGATTGGAACTTGTGCACCAGATGACAGATGAAGTGAATCTGTCTTGAGTCTGAAGATACTCAGACATAGTATCTGAACTAGGAGCCATTGAAAGATCTTCTCTGCCACCCCCTTTCCAGGGAAGAGCTGGTCCAGAGAGGAGGGGCCCAACATTTGCTCCTGAAATGCATTTGGATGAGAGCATCAGGGCCCTGTGCTTGCTGCCTCCTTGCAAGCCGCCTCAGATGCCTGCAGCCTAGAGATCAGCCCTACTCCCATTAGCAAGAATTACTCAGGCCTCCGACTCCAAAGGAAAAAGTCATGTCCTTAGCCCGTGCCTACACACTCACCAGCCCTGGTGGCAGAATACATTCACTTAGAAAATGCAGGTCTGGCTCAGTGAACACCTTCTCCATGGGTACCACATCTCCCATTGGGCAGCAAGACAGAAGAGAATATTCCAGGTCCCGCCTCTCTCCATGGATCTTCCCGTAGTGAAGGATGCATAAGCATCATTGTCGTGGCAGATCGCCTTAGTCCAGGCTGGCAAGAATGGCCTGACTGAATGATGGAGAAGCTTCAGGGAGATGGTAAGAGGCAGGTTGTCTGGCCCTTCACCGCTTAGGTGAGGGCTAGATGCCAGAGGTGAAGTACCCTGTGCCATTCTCACCAACTGAGTTCCTAGGCCATTGGGTTGGTGATACAACCCAGGTGCGGTGCAGAAACTGCCTTTAAGCAACCCTGAAAGCTGTCAGCATGAGCTCGGTCCTCCATAGTTAGTGTCCCCCCATGTTAATCATGGAGGGCATCCAGAAAACAGGAGCAAACTGCTCTAAGGCACCTCATTTTGTCTTCCTGGGCTGCTGGAAGCTTTGGGCTGGTGATGAAGCTTTTAGGACCATGGTTCCCTGTGTGTCCTAGGACAGTGGACCAACAGCAGCACAGGACTTTCTGATGGTGGTGGGTTGTTCCTAAAGACCAACCTGATCAGAGATCAGTGAGGATGGCATGTCTGCCGCCATGTGTTAGCCGTCGTCTGCACGGTTAGTCCGTGGGCAGTGAATAAATGGAAGCTAGAAAGTTCTTTGATAGCTAAGGTTCTTGTTGAGATGCGGTTCCCAGCATTCAGGAGGCTGAGGTAGAATGGTCACAGATCCCAGGCCACCCTGGCTACATTAAAAGACCATGTCAAAAAGGAAATTCAAGGATGGTGGTAAACCCTGAAATCCTAGCATCAAGAAGCTAAGGAAGTCGGATCATTAGCGAGGCCGTCCTAGCTACACAGCGAGACCCTCATCTTCAAAGCCCAAACAGACAAAGGATGTGTCGTGTGATGTAAACATCTCAGTGGTGGAAATCCTGTAGCTCACATGAGCAGAAAAGCACTGTGCCTGTCTGTGCCCTGGTCATCCTGAGCGCAGCTGCCTCACCTGCCTGTTCCTGGCCCTGGATGAGCAGTGCACACTGCGGGGGCTGTGTGTTCATCCCACTCACCCCACAACACACGACTGTATCAGTCCCTTACCATCTTGCATCCACTAGCTATCCATTGGGTTGTGTTCTCTGGCCTGTATGTCACATCAGTTCCTTTGCCCAATACCATGACCACATAACTGACAACGCTGCTTGATGCCCATATTTCAAAGTTCACACCTTGATGGAGCAAGAACCAGACAAAGGATGAAGTGGGTCAGCCTGTAATGCTTGAAAGCTAACCTTCCGTGACCCATCTCCCACTATGACCCAGCTCCTAAAGGCCCAGAGTCCCCCACACTGCAGCACCAGCTGTTCTCACCCAGAAGAGTAAAACAGACACCGTTGGGGCTCAGACGCTGATACAACCAAGCACAGCACTTGGAAGTGCCTGAAGGGAAAGCGAGGTCTCTCTCCCTTTCTCCTTCCCAGCCCTCACACCCTGTGTACCAAAAGGAGCTCTGGAACTTTCAGTTCAGACCTCAGCCTACAGAGCAGCTGGGGTTACAGCTGCCTTCAGACTTACAGTACTTTAGAAACTTCCCTGGCAAAAAGTTATATTTGCTCCAAAAAAAAAAAAAAACTTAATGAAAGTATTTCTTTCTTTTCTTTCTTTCTTCTTTCTTTCTTTCTTTCTTTCTTTCTTTCTTTCTTTCTTTCTAGACAGCACTTATTTTTTAGCTGCTTTAAAAAAAAGAGGATTTTTCTTATTTTTATGTGTTTGAGTGTTTGCCTGTATGTATGTAAACATGTACCACATGCACGCAGTGCCCACAGAGGTCAGAAGAGGCTGTCAGACTCCTTAGAACTAGAGTTACCGACAGTTAGTTGTGAGCTGCCATCAGGATGCTGAGAAGCAAACTCAGGTCCTCTGCGAGAGCAGCCGTTATTGCTCTTACTCCCCCCCCCCCCGAACCACCTCACCGGCCAGTCCCACACCTGCTTTGAAAACAGCATGAGACGGAGTCTCTGAAACCAAAGACTGTTGCTGTGTAGTTTCAAGATGAGCACACGGAGGTTAATTTTTTAATCCGTTTTAAATTTTTTCATAATTTATCCCACCTGTTTAATAATATCCATTCACTATTGCTTTTCTCTTGTCTCTCTGTCACCTTCATGTCTTCCTAACCCGAGTCTAGTTAGTGTCATCCATATGTGAAAGGGCATGAGGTTACCCACTAGCGTGGCCAACCTACAAGCAGCACGTCCCTAAAAGACAATGACTGTACCCTTTCGGCAACCACTAACTGCTAGTGGGTCCTTCAGATGTAAGGCCTTAAGGCCTCATCCCCCATCCATGCTGTCAATTTGACTGACCTCCTGTAGGTTTTGTGCAGGTAATTGCGACTGACGTGTCATTTTGCAGCTCTCCCTTGTCTGTGTGTTCACCATGTCTCTGCCTCCACTTCCGAAGTGTTCCCTGAGCCTCCGAGTGTGGAAGGTTAATACAGATGACCCATCCACGGCTGAGCACTCGCAGTTCAGGAAAGCTTCTTTAAGCATCGTTTGTGTTATTAAAAGAGGGTAGCTGAGATAAACCAGGGGGTTGGGCCCAGCGTACTGAGCCTGTAACAGAGACTTGTTAAGGTCCCATCTAAATAGCTAATGATAATATCAAAAAGCCAGCATCCCAAGTCTATGGCTTACGCCTTCACATCCTGAAAGACTCAGCTGGCATCTCACGGTTTTGCTTTTCTCCTTTCTTCGGTGTGTTTATTTATTTTGAGACATAATCTTATATTGTAGCCCAGGCTGGCCTGGAACCCTCTGTACGGTTCAGTTTTGTTTCAAATGCATGGCAATCCTCCTGCCTCAGCCTTCCCAAAGCAAGGGTCACTGGTATGAACCATCAGGCCTATTTTGTGCCAAACACACACACACACACACACACACACACACACACACACACACACACACACACAGGCTGTTATGTAATGTAGTCTAGCTTTGAACGAACTGGGTAGCTGAGAATGGATTTGAATATCTGATCCTCTTGCCTTGACCTCATACAGTGCTGGGATTACATCTGTGAACCCTGCCTGGATTACAGAGTACTAGGGAGGGAACTCATCTTTATGCGTGCTATTCAAGCACTTTATAAACTGAGCCACATCCCCAGGACCTGCTAACACTCTTGGTGGTTGTACTGGCTGGTTCTGTGTGTCAACTTGACACAAGCTAGAGTCATCAGAGACAAAGGAGCCTCCCTTGAGGAAATGCCTCCATGAGATCCAGCTGTAAGGCATTTTTTCAATTAGTGATCAAGGAGGAAAGGCTCAACCATTGTGGGTGGTGCCATCTCTGGGCTGGTGATCCTGGGTTCTATAAGAAAGCAGGCTGAGCAAGCCAAGGGAGGCAAGCCAGTAAGCAGCACCCTCCATGGCCTCTGCGTCAGCTCCTGTGTCCAGGTTCCACCCCTGTTGGAGTTCCTGTCCTGACTTCCTTTTGTGATGAACAGCGAGTATAGAGTGTAAACTGAATAAACCCTCTTCTCCACAACTTGGTTTTGTGTGTGTTTGTTTTTGTTTTTGGTCATGGTGTTTCGTTGTAGCAATAGAAACCATAACTGAGACAGTGTGGTATATCTTATTACAGAGCCTGTCACATTTGTGACATTCCATTTATATCAAGGAATTCAGGTTACTTCTGTACTTGCCTTTAGTGTTATGCAAGGGCTACTTTAGAGACAACTAAGCCACAGTTGGTTTTTAGTTGCTTTTCAGAATCGGACGTCATGCTTACCTGAGACCTTGTGAAAATCAGGGAGTGGGATGGGGCCACAGACATTCCACAGCCCTGTCTTAAACTTTAACTGTGTGGTCTCAGCCGCAAGCCTGACCCCTCTGGGGATACATCTGCTTCCCTGTGGGAAGTTTCCATCCTCTTCAGTTTGTTTGCAGTCAGCAAACCTCCCGGAGTGCTTGTGATTTCTGAGATTCCAGGATTAGCTTGGCCATTTTTGGAAGTTTAAGCTTTTGGGTTGTCCCTCACTGAAATTGATGGAATACAGGCTCCTTGCTCTGACCAGCGTCTGCTAACCAGAGGCCTTTAATTCCTGCTTAGGACCCTGAGTGATGTTTAAAGACAGAGAGTCCTGAGACTTAATTGACATTAGTGTGTGTGTGTGTGTGTGTGTGTGTGTGTGTGTGTGTGTAGCGTGGGGGGGTGGGGTGCTGCCTCAAATGGCAAGCATCAGAAAGCAAAGATTTTGAGAGTTTGAAGAGGCCTTGGTTTATTTCCTTCTGAGAAGGGAAAGACCTTTGGAGCTTCAGGGTACCTCCCTTATACTGCGTGATTTTAGCAGGGTTCTTTCTTTCTGTAGGGATAACCGTAGTGAGATACTTTCACTATATAACCCAGGTTGGCCTTGAATTTGCTATGAGCCTCCTGCCTAGGCCAGACAAGTGCTAGTATTACAAGCCGGTGCTTACATGCCAGGCTTAGAAGTTTTCTTGTAAGACTGCCAGGGGCGCGAGTCCAGCCTCCTGGTTGACAATCGGTGGGTCGGAGCACTAGCCTGGCCCCCAGCTCAGTGTGGTGGACCGCCCAGCGGACAGAGCGCAAACCTGAAAACGCAATGAATGCCTAAGAGCGCAAAGGAGCGAGGATGATTGAGAACCAGGCTGGGCACCTGCAGAAAGAAGTTTCCTTTGTCATCAGTGCCACGTGGCGCCATGGCGGTCTTCGCCCGGAGTTGACCCCTGTAGCCATCTCCAACCGCGGCGCCTGTACGCTGGGACTCTATAGCAGCCCCAGAGATGCCCTAGGGTCCCGGAAAGCGTCCTAAAGAGGAGAAATTGAAGGGCAGTGACAGGAGGAGCTCGGGGGCGGGGCCCCGGTGGGGGCGGGGCTCCGGTGGGGAAAGGAACTCATGGTGGAGGCGGAGCTTCAGGTGCCGGCAGGGATCCGGGACGATTCGTGGTCCCGACCGGTACCAGATGGGGCGTAGGCGGCCCGGAGGAAGGCTGTCCCAGGAAGGTCTGGGGGCGGTGCTCAGCCAGGGGCGGAGGAGGCGGGCGCAGCGGGTAGGGTAGGGACGGCGCTCCGGGCACGAGACGGAGGCGGAGCCCCGGGGCGGGGCGCGGGCGGACCGGGAGGCGGCGCTCCGACCGGGACGCGCGGGCCGGGCATGGCGTCGATGGCGGCGGCGATCGCGGCCTCGCGCTCGGCCGTCATGAGCGGGAACCGGCCGCTGGACGACCGGGAGCGAAAGCGCTTCACCTACTTCTCATCGCTGAGCCCCATGGCCAGGAAGATCATGCAGGACAAGGAGAAGATCCGGGAGAAGTACGGGCCCGAGTGGGCGCGGCTGCCGCCGGCGCAGCAGGACGAAATCATCGACCGCTGCCTGGTGGGGCCGCGCGCCCCGGCCGCCGCCGACGCGGGGGACGTGCGGGACCCGGCGCGCTTCCCCGGCCTGCGCGGGCCCACGGGCCAGAAGCTGGTGCGCTTCGGCGACGAGGTGGGTGAGGCGGGACGGGCCACCCAGGGCGGAGTGGGCGGCGAGGGGGAGTTCAGAAATCTCCCGGAGAAAGGACCTTTAAAGACAAAATGGGAACAGTAGAGAGGAAGCCAGCGAACCTGGATGAGTTTACGACTTAGAGCCTCAGTTTTCTGGTGTGAAACAGGAATAATGTCCATAGTTCCTGATCACCAGACACTCAGTGCCCGGCATGTGTTATGTCTGAGGACCTCAGTGTGGGAGATAGGACTGCCAGGCACCGCCGCCTTGGGGTATGTCCCTGGGAGACCACAATGGAGAGAGCGTGTTTAGGTGTGACATGTGAGCCCCGCTTCCCACCCAAACGCTGTGTAAGTTTAGATGCTCCCAGCAAGCCTGATTATCTAGCCTGGGCTCTAGATACTGGGGGAAGAGAAAAACTACAAAAATTGCACCAGGCTGACCCTACTCTTAGACACTAAGGCCCAGGAATCTGCGCTGCTCAGAAACCTGGTGTTTTACTTGGAGATGGTTTCCCTGGAGCCCTTTGTGCCACCAGAGTATGGACTTGGTACCTCAGAGGCTCAACTTTGTTTTGGAGGACAAAATCAGTAGCAGCTAGAGTTATAAAAGTCCATTTGGATGGGGGCGGTTTTCTAGGAGGCAGGGAGGTGAAGCTAGGAGAGTTCTTTTTTTTTTTTTTTTTTTCTGGAGAAGTTGTGCCAGGCGGAGGGAATACCAGTTTTTTCAATCAGATTTTTCAGGCCAGGTATCCGTCGATGTTTGTTACTACAGAATGCTTGTGGTCACGAACCCACTTTCCTGCCAGGGAATTGTGAAGGCAGAGCTCTCAGCCAACACTGCCTTCTGCTCTCCATCCAGTTTGAAACTCCTGAGGGCTTTGCCAGGAAAAACAAGGGTGTGGTAGGAGATGAAAATATAAGTCTTAAAATATATTCCTGGAGCTGAAACATTTCATTGTGAAAATATGCATCTCCATAAAGACGTGAATAGAGTTTGTGCTTGGATCTGGGGGATGAGCAGGCAGGCAGTTCCTCTCTGGCAGTGTCTTATCAACCTTGTCCGTACTTAACAGATGCTGGAGATTGGATGTCACTGGCCCTGGATATATCAAAAAGCCAAGCCACGTTTGGAGCCAGGGTCATTGACAAGGAGAGATGTGGCCAGTTTTCTTTTCACCCAGTTCCTCATCTACTGTCAGTCTGCCTTGTCAAACTGGTGTGGTTTAAGCAAACAGGGGATGAGGAGATAGTTCCATCGGCAAAGACTTCCATGCATGTGTGAGGACCTCACACACCAGGAAGTGGAGGGAGGCACCTGTTTGTGACTCCTGTGGCGGGAGTTAGATATAGGCAGAGATCCAGATCGAGTTCCAGACTAATGAGAGATCCTGTCCCCCAAAACAAAGTTAACAGCGTCTTAAGCGCAAACACCTGAAGTTGACCTCTGACCTACACGCATACAAACATTTGCACTAAATGAAACTTTGTGAGGAGCTAAGCCACGTGTCTTTTAGGAGCACCTAACCTGAATCACAGCAACACCAAACGGGCAGAAAGCACACCTCTCAAGTCCATGATCAGTTTCAGGCCAGGCAGTAAGGAACAGGCCTTAAGTCTTAGGGGCGGGTAGGACACCAGCCAGAGTGTATGTTTCTTTCTGCAGTAGTGAGAGGTTTAACCACACAGGGACCACAAACTCCACTAGACTAAGGGAGAGGTTGGCATCAGATCAAAGTTAGGGAGTAGTCTCATTGTTCCATCCCAGAGATCATTCATGTAGGAGGACCCGTGTCTGGCCACAGAGGCTGACATGGGGGTATAGTATAGGGGTATGACTTCCAACTAGGTGATTTGACACCCAAATAGGTGACCCCAGATTTGGGCAAAACACTTGAAACTCGATTGAGTAGGGCACTCCATCCTTCGATCCCCACTGATAAGCTGCCAGAGGTCCTCACCCTTTCTACTGCCCCAAAGGATGCTACTGCCTTTCATTGCCAATAAACTTTTGTGCCCCTCATAGACAACATCTAGTCATCTTTTCCCCCCTGTCATCTACTATCATTGTTTTTTTAGTATTATCCAGGCATTCTTATGTCTTTCAGGAACAATTAGGGTCCTAGTTACAGACTGATGTCACAGATCTTGGTGACCCTGGATGTAGTCAGGGGTTCCTTTGCTTGTGCGTGCATAGGGCAGGTGCAGCAACATGGCACCTGTGTGTGTGTGTGTGTGTTTACCCTGATGGCCATAAAGCTGGATGACCTGGGCAGAACTCAGATCCTCCTCTTGCCTTGATAATTTAACCCAGTCCCCTGTAGAGAGAGTGGTCTCTGCTTTTAGTGTTGAAGCAAAGGAGGGACTGTCAACATTTTAGCTACTTTGGGGGTCAACTATTTTTCTAGGCATCCTGGATTAGGGTGCTTAAGTGTCTCCTCTCCCCCATTAGCTTTCCCTGCTATATAAACTGATTTTAGTGAAGATGTGCAGAACTCGGTTTTATATAACGCAGCCAGCCTCCTTCCCTGACTCCGGCGTTGCCTGAATCCCTCCATTTCTGCTCTACAGCAGCAAAGAGGAGGGCTTGGAGCCGCAGGGCCTAGGTTCAAGTTTGGCCACGTCAGCAGCAGGGCGCCACTCTGACGAAGCTAATATGGAATCAATGGTGTGCAACAGGCAAGGACCCTGGGGATGCCCTCTCTGCCTTGTGAATTTTCTTGAGAACATTAAGGCATGTCCTTACATTAAAAGCATGCCCTTCCTGCAGATGCTTTTATTAGTTTGGCAGCTCTCTTCCTTCTCTGGAATGCTTGTTCTTCCAGCAACAAAGTTCTGGGAATGGTTTTCTTTGGGAGATGAAAAGCTCAATTGAAAAGGGATCACCTGTATGTATACCCTACTGTTCACATAGGAAACAAACCAACAAACCCAGAAGTCTGAATTTTCAGGAATTTGTTGCATCTATTTCCTGTCTCCAGCCCCAACTCCTCGCTACATCCAGCAGGATCTGAGTTCATTGGTAAGATCTGACTTTCCCAGCGCTGCCATTTTCTTAGGTCCACACAGACCCTTGCAGAGATGCTGGGAGCTCCTACGGTGGTGTACCTCGTTTCTGTGGTACCTGCTTGCCTCTGCCACCTCTCCATGAAGTCGGTAGAGCTGGGCAGGATGGTGTGGGTCAGCCAGCTCTGCGGCTCTTGACCCGGATTCTAGAGGCTGGAATTTTTAAGACCCTGGAGTCAGATAGATCCAAACCTCACCAGCAGTTTAGTAGATCAGTTGCCTCCTACACACCCCTCCTGTAGGGGCCTCAGGCCTTCCTAGTGTTTTTATCCCTCCCTGCTTGAGACCCCTCCCAAATCCTTCTGGGATTCTTTCTATTGGGCGAGTTTGACCAGATGTTTAACATGTGGATCTGGGACATGAGAGGGCTTTCTTTCCTCTCCCACTTTAACAACCAAAGAAAATTATTTTACTTTTTCTCTCTGTCTCTGTCTCTCTGTCTCTCTGCCCCTCTCTCTCTCTCTCTCTCTCTCTCTCTCTCTCTCTCTCTCTCTCTCTCTGTATGTGTGTGTGTTTACATGCATACATTCGTGCAGAAGCCAAATCTACAGTGTTTCTCTGTACCTATCCACCTTGTTTTTTGGGATGAGTCTCTGTCTAGCTGATGGTTCACCAGTTCAGCTAGGCAGGCTGGCCAGTGAGCCCCAGGGATCCTGTCTCTATCTCCCCAGCGCTGGGATTAGAGGCTTGTACTACCATGCCCTGCTGTTTACCCGAGTACTGGGGAGTGAACTGGGTCCTCATGCTTTTGTATCAGACATGCTCTCCACTGAATTCTTTTCTTAGCCGAGCCTTTTATGGGTGTGGGGATAGCGATCGGAGAGTTGATTTCTCAGTATTTTGGACTTGAATTTTAAGGAAGGTGGAATGTGGAAATCACCATTTCCTCCTGGCTGGCATATCCAGTGTATTTTAGAAATGAGGACAAGGTATATTTGGTGTCCTGTGTTCCTCTGCTTGGCCGTGTGATGGGTTGCCAGGCCAGGACTGAGATCCGTCTAGATACAGCTGCATGGGCTGTGAGGGAAGGGAGGGCCTGGGCCCGTCCCTCCTGTTCCCTTTGCTGATTGATGGCTATCCAGCCTGATAGTGCTTGGCCTGGTGCCCAGAGCTGAGCCAGCAGACGTGGCTTCCCTCCTGGGTGCCTCCATTGCTGGCTTCCATGGGAGGTGACCCAGTGGCAGCTTAGAAACTGGTTTTGCAGAGAGGGAAAGAATCAGTTTGCCCCATTCAGGGAGGCAAGAAGCACATGGGTCCCGTCGGAGTCATCTTTTGATTGACAGGAATCACACCCTAACTGAGAGGCGCCCATAGTGCTGCCAGAGTGTAGCCATTTCTCAAACATTGTAACAAAATTATCAAAATAAGTAACAAAAGCGTGCTAGTGGCGTTCCTGCTCGTCCTTAGACCCCTCCCTTCCTTCCAATCTATTCTGTGTTCTCATCATCATGAGGGATGGCTCTAGCCCTGCCAGACCCATGTTTCTGAACTTGTATCTCTAGTGGTATGTGTCCCAAGCTAAGTCACCAGGTTTTCTGTCTTTGGAACTGCAGCTCTGAGCTCCCAGTTATGAACCCTTACTTCAGCAGAGATAAGTACATTGCAAGCCTCAGCACAGTGCCACTTCCCAAAGTGCATGGGCGGTGGCCACAGACAGGCAGTTGGTTTTTTTATGGGCATATTTTAATGGTTCTTTTGAAGCTCCCATCCATTTATTTTTCCTGTGCTGGAGAGTCAACTCAGAGCTTACTGCAGGTGCTCTACCACCAAGCTACAGCCCAGGCCTTTCTTTTTCTGAGTTTGTTTTGAGACAAGGTCTTGCCAGGCTGCCCAAGTTAACTCAAGGCAGGGCTTGGATTTAGAATCCTCCTGCCTCAGCCTCTAGAGTAGCTGGGATTATAGACCTGTGACACCATGCTGGGCTTGATGGGAGTTTAGCACTGTGAACACCAGAGAGGGTGATCACATCATTCCTTTGTCCCTTTACTTACTCGTTTATTTATGATGCTGGAGATTAAACGTAGGGTCTTGTATATGCCAGACAAACTCTACCCCTGAGACACTTACATTCCCAGCCTCATTCCTGTTTTTTTTTCTTTTAAATTAATTATTATAGTGTGTATGTGCGCGCACGTGCGTGTGTCCAAGACAGTGTGCTCATACACAGGAGATGTGTGTGCATGCTTACATGCAGCAGTACATGTGTGGAGGTTAGAGAACAACTTTGGAGTCACTGCTCCCATTACACCTTTATGTGGTCTCTGGGCATTGAACTCAGGTTGACCAGGCTAGCCCATTGAACTCAGGTTGACCAGGCTAGCCCATTGAACTCATATTGACCAGGCTAGCCCATTGAACTCAGGTTGACCAGGCTAGCCCATTGAACTCATATTGACCAGGCTAGCCCATTGAACTCAGGTTGACCAGGTTAGTTTGGCAAGTACTTTTACTCACTGAACCATCTTACTGGTCCTCATTCCTGTAGGTTTTTATAATACTTTTGGTTTTGCTTTTATTTTATTTTTATGTGTTTTGTCTGCATGTGTGCCTCATACCCACAGAATCTTAAAAAGGCTGTTGGACTCCCTTGAGCCAGTACAAGGGATTGCTGAGGTTGAACCCAGGTCCTCTGGAAAAGGAGCCAGTGTTTTAATTGCTGGACCTGAATGAGCTGTGATCTGTTCTTCGTGTACCTAGAGTTGAGTCAGGAATCAGGTTCTGGTATCTTTGCGCTCTGAGTCTTTGAGTGTCCTGGTCACCCAGTATCAACCAAAGGGTGACTGCTATCAGCACAGGTAACTTTCTATTCCACTCTGCTGTCAGAACTTGCTCTCTCGGGCTCTCTCTTAGCCTGAGCCACAGTGTCATTATGTGTCCCATAGAAACTTCCCTGATTCCGGGCTTTAGAGGCATAATGACCATTTGTGGTCCTCAGGGCACCTTATGACTGCAGACCTTGCTTCTGAGTCCCCAAGGAAACCAGCCCTATTTCTAGGACTTAATAGTTGGGGTTCTCACTTTTGGAAAGTGGACAGTCCTTACAGAACATGATAGTTAAACTGTATATTGGAGTTGGCTTTGTGGTCAGGGTGTGTACAGTGGGCAGGCAGTAGGGACTGAAGTTCCGGAACATTGTGATTAAACATGTTTGGCAGTGGTTAGTGTGTAATCTTCAAATGCCAGGAAGAACAAAGACGCCCTTGCAGGGCTAAGAGGCACCCTGGAGCTGCCTTGGAGAGGAGTGTGGAGTGGGTCCACAGTAGACTGGGTAGCGTTTGTACAGGACCTGTGCACACAAGATGGCTTTATACACCTGGTCATACTATCTCTGATCTGTTTCCCAGGAGACCTGGAATCACAGACTGCAATCTGTCGGGATGGCAGCTCCCAGTTAGTGATTAGCATCCTCTGTTTCCACACTATCTTTCCAAGACCTTTTTACTGTGATATAATATGCATAATCAGAACTTGCTGTCCCAGCCAGTTCTTTTTCTTTTTTAAGAGCAACCAGGAAGCGGGGAAACCCGGGCGCCATCTTCCGATGGCGGAATGGCTCCCGAACTCCCCCTTTTCCTTATATTAAAATGTCAAACAGATGTACCACTACATCACTGTTCACCCAAAAAAAGCCTCCTCAATTTCCCGGCGTTCGAAGGGGACCGTGTGGGGCGAGACTCTGTACACCTTTATCCCGTGAATGGGAAACGAGCCCGGGGGGATTACGATCCGCTCGACCGCACTCTGGTGCATGGGAACCTGAGCCCCAGAGATGTTTTAGTCGGGAGCAGAGTCTCAATGTCTGAGCATATTAACCCCAAGTTTGGGGGGGGATGCTCCCTGTTCTACCGCAAGTAAAGCCCTGCGCGTGACCATTTGTTTTTTTCGTGTGTTTTTCAGTTGTTAAGCATCCAAAGAGAGAGCACTAGCCACCGGGCCAAAGTATACCAAATCGGGTAGAATTAGTTTAAATAATAGCCAATCGTAACCTTCTCATGGTTCATCAAATTTTGTCAGCCAATTATATTCCCAATAAATGGAACATTTACTTTGAGAGATTGGCTCCCCTCGTAAAATTATCATATTGGACGGATGTAACACACAACCAGGGAATTTCGTTTTACACCCTAATTGAGCCAATTGCCACAATTTTATCTTTTGGGACTATCTTCAAGCCACCTTTCCCATTGGGTATTTAAAGAGGCTTGTGAAACAATAGCTTGAGTAAGGGAGATGACAAATTATTTAAAGTGTTAACGTGGCCACTTGCCCCGACGGGGCCCCAATGGGGAAAAACAGCCCAAAGGAGGCAGCAACTGCAGGAGTGGTAGATGGCCAAAATAACCACCGTATACTAAAACCCGCGCTTTTGTTCCAAACAATTTTAAATGAACTATGCATGCCACATAGGTCTCAGGAACGTTGTCATAATTTTCCCATCTAAAGCTGCGGTTTTGTGGTGGTGGGTGTGTGGTCGCAATAACACCCTCAGACTCAGAGCCATAGGATACAGGCTCGGGGGGGGTTTCCCCATCCTTTTTTTAAACCAGTGGGGGTCAATCGTGCCGGGACCCAAATCGGATTGTCTTGATCCTGCGGGAAAACCCCAAAATAGCCCCCCTGGTCGTATTAATACTGGACCCGGGCGTTTCCATATATTATTAATGACACCCTTTCCATCTAACTTCTTCTCGCAAAGAATGGGGGGAGGCATGTCTGTCTTGCTGCGGATTTGCCAGCCAGAATCCAAATTTAAAAAATTTAAGGTAAAATAAGGGCCAGGGAGGGGGGAGATCTTAGGCCCTTTTTGCCGGGGCCTATCCCCTTTCTGTTTTGGTAATGTCACTTTGAGGGTGCCATTGGCACCCCTCCCAATTCCTGTGGCTATGCGGATTATATTGGCAGGCCGTAGTATGGCGTACACCCATCGTAGAAAAATTTGTTGGAAAGTCTTAGATGAATAGGCTGGGCCATTATCTGTCTTTAACTTTTTGGGTTTTTCCCCCAAGCTGCCCATCCCCTTAAGCAGTGGGGTAATTACATTACCCCACCTTTTTCCCCTGCAGAGGCGTGGCATGAATGATGCCAGAATGGGGATCTATGGAAACTGAACATATTTTAGTTTACCAAATGAAGGAATATGAGTAACGTCTTTTCCCAAAGGTTTTTTTAAGGGTTTAAAAGTCCTCGGGGATTCACTCCCAAGGAGGGGTGAAGGTCTAAACTTGCACACCCGGGGCATTTAAAAAACAATTCTCGGGCTTGCGAACGGGGAACAATTTAAATTTGATTTTAAGGGTATTTGCTGGTACTTTATAAAATTTGATGAAATTCTGTGGTAACTGAATGGATCTCGATTTTAGCATAACTTGTCTGGTGGCTCTATCTGCCAATTCATTAGCGGCCGGCCATAGGTCCAGGTAATGGGAAATGTGCTCGTATTTAAAACAATGCAGAAGGATGTATCCTTACCTCTTAATGATTTCTGAATTCAAAAAACAAGTGGGCTACAGTTCTTTTAGATTGAATGATACCCACTTTTTTCTAATATTTGAACTGCTTTTACTACATAATGGGGAATCTAAAAAATTATTTAGGGGTTGATAAATCTTTTTTAAAACCACTGCAATAAATTGCACATTCCACAAATTGAGGAGGGGTATAATTAAAAAAAATCTTAACAATCTTCCTTCAGCAACGTAACTTCCTTTTCCAAAGTTTTTAGATCCATCTGTATAAACATTTTGCATTTTCAAGGGGTTTTTTAACTTTGGTCATGCTTGGAAAAAATACACATTATTTAAAAAAAAATTTGTAACATGGTTGTTTTTGGGAAATGAATTATCAATGGTGCCCGAATACGAGCATCTTAAATAGCCGATTCAAATATAGTAAACACAGCACTTGTATCTGATGTGCTGTATAGGGAAACAATAAGAAATCTGGGGGAACACCAAATGAATTATAGCTTTTGGTACCTCTTGGGCCAGATCACTAACTGGGGTTAGGAATTTTTTGACCCAACACCTTTCCTGGAGAAATATGGGGGGATGTATCCAAAGTAACGCCCATTTTGCCCATAATACCGCAGTAGGCTGTTGTGGGGAAGGTAAAATACATAACTGATAGGGAGCACTTAAATCAAACGAACAAGCATGGTTTTTTTTAAGAGACTCTTCTACCTATCTAATACTTTGGCTGCCTCGGAAGCCCAAAAGGGAGGGGAGGTAATTACGGCCTCACCTTCAAGAAGTAAATAAGGGCTTTAATCAGAGGTGGACAATTTTAAGAAAGGCCGCACCCAATTTATTACCCAATAATTTTTGAAGTCGTTTAATGTTGAAATTGTCCCTCCTTTGTCAATTTTTGTGGTTTAAAACTATTAAGGGGTTTTGATAGTCCCCTAGAAAACTACCTAAAGCCCCCCTTTTTGTACCTTCTCAGGGGCTAAAAACAAAATTTTTTGGTTTTTTTAAGGTTTTAGACGGGACTAAAAATCCTCTGGAGGAGCTCTTTATCAGAATAACAAAATAAAAATGTCGTCCAAAATGAACAACTCATTTTTTTAAAACTGTGTTGATAGGCTGAATAGCAGCCGCCACATATAATTCACTATAGTGGGACTATGGCCTTTCCCGGGGGGAGCACTTTCCACTGAAATCTATGTCGGTCCTCGTGTTTTATACTTGGAAAATTTTAAAGGAAAAACTATCTCTGATCTGTTTCCCAGGAGACCTGGAATCACAGACTGCAATCTGTCGGGATGGCAGCTCCCAGTTAGTGATTAGCATCCTCTGTTTCCACACTATCTTTCCAAGACCTTTTTACTGTGATATAATATGCATAATCAGAACTTGCTGTCCCAGCCAGTTCTTTTTCTTTTTTAAGACTGTCGCGCCCACTTCGCCGATAAGAAGACGCGGCAAACAGGATTCTTCTGACAGCACTCTTTATTATTCCGCTCTGTTCCAAGATGGAGAAGGACCCCGAGCTCGAGGAGCTCGTCACTTATATAGGGCTCGGTATGGCGTGTGCGCCCCTCATTGGTGCTTCAGCGTAAGCCAATCAGAGGGAAACAGCTTGCAAGATCTAGTGGACAACTGCGCATGCGTTACTCTCGAGAGTAACCAGGAAGCAGGGAACCGGCGCCATCTTCCAATGGCGGAACGGCTCCCGACATCAGCGTTACTCTCGAGAGCAACCAGGAAGCAGGGAACCGGCGCCATCTTCCGATGGCGGAATGGCTCCCGACATCTCCCCCTTTACTTTATATTAAAATGTCAAACAGATGTACCACTACATCACTGATCAGCCAAAAGCCTCCTCAACTTCCGGCGTTCGAAGTGACCGTGTGGGCGAGACTCTGTACACCTTTATCCCGTGCAATGGGAACACGAGCCCTGGGAGATGTACAGATCCGCTCGACCGCACTCTGGTGCAATGGGAACCTGAGCCCTCAGAGATGTCTAGTCAGAGCAGAGTCTCAATGTCTGAGCATATTAAGCCAAGTTTGGGGGGATGCTCCCTGTTCTACCGCAAGTAAAGCCTGCGCGATGACCACTTTGTTTTGTCGCTGTTGTCTTTTCAGTTTGTTAAGCATCCAAAGAGAGAGCACTAGCCCACCAGCCAATAGTATACCAAATCGGGTAGAATTAGTTTGAATAATAGCCAATCGTAACCTTCTCATGGTCTCATCAAATTTTGTCAGCCAATTATATTACAATAAATGAGAAAGTACTTTTGAGAGATTGGCTGCCCTCGTGAAATTATCATATTGGACGGATGTAACACACAAGCCAGGGAATTTCGTTTTACACCCTAATTGAGCCAATTGCCACAATATATCTATTGACTATCATCAAGCCACCTTTCCATTGGGTATTTAAAGAGGCTTGTGTATCAATAGCTTGAGTAAGGAAGATGACAAATTATTTAAAGTGTTAACAGTGGCCACTTGTCCCGACAGGGCCAATGAGGAAACAGTCAAGGAGGCAGCAACTGCAGGAGTGGCTATGATGCCACAATAACAGCCGTAATACTAAAATCGCGCTTTTGTCCAAACAAGGTTAATGAACTATGCATGACCAGCATAGGTCTCAGGAACGTTGTCATAATTTTCCATCTCAGCTGCGGTTGTGGTGGTGGGTGTGTGGTCGCACATAACAGCATCAGACTCAGCAGCCATAGGATCAGGCTCAGGGGGCTTCCCATCCTGTTTTACCAGTCGGGTCAATCGTGCCGGGACCCAAATCGGATTGTCTTGATCCTGCGGGAAAACACAAATAGCTCCCCTGGATCGTATTAATACTGGATCCGGGCCTTTCCATATATTATTAATGACATCTTTCCATCTAACTTCTTCTCGCAAAGAACTGGGGAGGCATGTCTGTCTGCTGCGGATTTGCCAGCAGAATCCAAATTTAAAAAATTTAAGGTAAATAAGGCCAGGGAGGTGGAGATCTTAGGTCCTTTGCCAGGGCCTATCCCCCCTTTCTGTTTTTGTAATGTCACTTTGAGGGTGCCATTGGCACGCTCCACAATTCCTTGTGCTTGCGGATTATATGGCAGGCCAGTAGTATGGCGTACACCCATCCGTAGACAAAATTGTTGGAAAGTCTTAGATGTATAGGCTGGGCCATTATCTGTCTTTAACTGTTGGGGTTTCCCCCAAGCTGCCCATGCCTCTAAGCAGTGGGTAATTACATTAGCCACCTTTTCCCCTGACAGAGGCGTGGCATGAATGATGCCAGAATAGGTATCTATGGAAACATGAACATATTTTAGTTTACCAAATGAAGGAATATGAGTAACGTCCATTTGCCAAAGGTGTAATGGTAAAAGTCCTCGAGGATTCACTCCCAAGGACGGTGAAGGTCTAAACTCTGCACAACCCGTGCATTTAAGAACAATATCTCGGGCTTGCGAACGAGACAATTTAAATTTGATTTTAAGAGTATTTGCTGGTACATGATATAATTGATGAAATTCTGTGGCTAACTGAATAGGATCTCGAGTTAGCATAACTTGTCTGGTGGCTCTATCTGCCAATTCATTAGCGGCGGCCATAGGTCCAGGTAATAGAGAATGTGCTCGTATATGAACAATGCAGAAGGGATGTATCCTACCTCTAATGATATGCTGAATCTCAGAAAACAAGTGGGCTACAGTACTTTTAGATTGAATGATACCCACTGTTTCTAATATTTGAACTGCTTTTACTACATAATGGGAATCTGAAATTATATTTAGGGGTTGATCAAATCGTTTTAAAACCACTGCAATCATTGCACATTCCACTAATTGAGGAGAGGTATAATTAAAAGAAATCTTAACAATCTTACCTTCAGCAACGTAACTTCCTATTCCAGTATTAGATCCATCTGTATAAACATCTATTGCATTTTCAATGGGTTTAACTTTGGTCATGCTTGGAAAAATAACAGCATTATTTAAAACAAATTGTAACAGAGGATGTTTTGGGAAATGATTATCAATGGTGCCCGAATACGAGCATCTTAAAATAGCCCATACATCAATAGTAGAACACAGCACTTGTATCTGATGTGCTGTATATGGAACAATAAGAGAATCTGGGGGAACACCAAAATGAATTATAGCTTGTTGGATACCTCTTAGGGCCAGATCACTAACTGAGGTAGGATAATGACCCAACACCTTTCCTGGAGAAATATGGGGATGTATCCAAAGTAACGGACCATTTTGCCATAATACCGCAGTAGGCTGTTGTGGGGAAGGTATAATACATAACTGATAGGGAGCACTTAAATCAAAACGAACAAGCATGGCATTTTTAAGAGACTCTTCTACCATATCTAATACTTTGGCTGCCTCGGAAGTCAAAATGCGAGGGAGGTAATAGCGGCCTCACCTTCAAGAATAGTAAATAATGGCTTTAATTCAGAGGTGGACAATTTTAAGAAAGGCCGCACCCAATTTATATCTCCCAATAATTTTTGAAAGTCGTTTAATGTTTGCAAGTTGTCCCTCCTGATTGTCAATTTTTGTGGCTTAACTATTAATGGGGTTATGATAGTGCCTAGAAAACTACCTAAAGCTCCCTCTTGTACCTTCTCAGGGGCTATAAACAAATTTTTGGTTTTTAAGGTTTTAGACAGGACTAAAAATGCCTCTTGTAGGAGCTCTTTATCAGAATAACACAATAAAATGTCGTCCATATAATGAACAACTCTAATCTTTTTAAACTGTTGTCTGATAGGCTGAATAGCAGCCGCCACATATAATTGACATATAGTGGGACTATTGGCCATCCCCTGGGGGAGCACTTTCCACTGAAATCTAATGTCAGGTTCCTCGTGATTTATACTTGGTAATGTAAAGGCAAATCTTTCTCGATCCTTTCATGTAGTGGGATGGAGAAAAAACAATCTTTAATATCTATAATTATAATATGCCAATTTTTGGGTAGGGCTGACAACAAGGGTAAACCTCTTTGAATCGAGCCCATAATTTGCATTTGTTGATTTATGGCTCTCAAATCATGTAATAATCTCCATTTTCCAGATTTTTTCTTTATAACAAAAATTGGGGTATTCCAAGGGGAATAAGACTGTTCTAGATGTCCAGCAAGCAACTGTTCCTGCACTAGATTTTTTGCAGCAAGGAGCTTTTCGGAGGTTAACGGCCATTGTGGAACCCATACCGGGCCCTCCTTTTTCCAAGGTATGGGAATGGTCTCCTCAATGGCCCCTACGAAAAACCCAGTCCGGTTCGATCACTCTTCAAAGCTACGGTAATCGGACTAGTTCGTCCCTGCAAATATTTTCCTAATCCTTTTCCGGGCACGCTGCCCATCTCCTCCATCATCTTTTGGCTCTGACTGGAATAATCATTGGTCAATCTATAATTTAACTGTTTCAAAATATCTCTTCCCCATAAGTTAACTGGTAACGTTAACACATAAGGGGTAACAATACCCTTTCTTCCTTCCATATCTTCACAGGATAGTGGTCGAGCACTAATACTCGGAGTTGCCTCGTATCCCAGCCCTTGTAGGGAATGGGAAGATCTATTGAGAGGCCACTCTTTCGGCCACCACTTACTGGAAACAATGGAGGTGTCTGCTCCCGTGTCCAGTAATCCTGTGAAAGGCTTACCATCAAGTTTTAAAGTCATCATTGGTCTATCATCTAATTGTAGTGACAAAAAGGAACAAAGGCCTCTGGTGGAGCCAAATCCCGCCTCCCCTCGATTTACAGGGCGGCCTGGATACTTGGAATGTAGACTAGGTAGTACCAGGAGCTGAGCTATTCTGTCTCCTGGAGCAATGGCACATATCCCTCTTGGGGAGGAGCACATAATCTTTACTTGTCCAGTAAAGTCCTGATCTATGACTCCTGGGTGCACTATGAGGCCCCTAAGGGTAGCAGAGGACCGGCCTAAAACCAAGCCCACTGTATTCTCTGGCAGGGGGCCTTGAAAGTCTGAAGGAATAGGCTGGCACCCCATGGTTGGTGTTAGTACTGCGCGGGTGGTGGCACGCAGGTCCAATCCTGCTGAGCCTGATGTTGCTCTCCTGACCGATTCTGCGGTTGTCTCACTGCCCCATATATTTGTGGGCCCTGGGGACGAGGGCCCCTCTGCCCGTTTTTTGACTGATTGGCTATGATAGGCTTTCCGTGTATGTCCTTCACTGATCTGCATTCATTTGCCCAATGTTTCCCCTTTCTACATACAGGACATAATCCAGGCTGCTTAGGACTGCGGTCCGCAGGTCCTCGGGAATGGCATTGCCATTGAAGGTGACCAAGCTTTCCGCATTTATAACAACGCCTGTCTCCCCTTTGGGCGGTCAGAACCGCGGCGGCAAGGCCTGCGTTTGTTAAAGGGCCTCCTAACTCTCGGCAGGCTTTCATCCAGGCCGAGATGCCTTTCGCCTTCCAAGGAGTTATGGCAGTTCTACATTCTTTAGTACACTGTTCAAAGACCAATTGTTCTATTAGTGGCATACATGACTCTGGGTCTCCAAAGATCCTCCCTGCTGCCTGCATCATCCGAGCCACGAAGTCGGAGAATGGCTCGGTGGACCCTTGGATGACCTTGGTTAGATTCCCTGCAACCTGTCCTTTATTGGGCAAACGTTTCCAGGCTGCTATAGCTGCTGTATTAATCTGTTGATAGACCTCCCATGGATATCCTGTCTGATTGGCAACCCACTGTCCTTGACCCGTAAGCATCTCATAGGTCCAATAGCGCTTATTTGGGTCGGTTGCATTCTGTTTAGCCTGAGAAGCACACATCTCTTGGAAGATAGACTTCCAATCTAGATATTGTCCCATTGAGAGACTTGCTTTCACTGTGTTGTACCAATCCTCAGGGGTCATTGCGGTGGATGACATCCTTTCTATTAGGCTTGTAGTATAAGCAGCGCTGACTCCATAGGTCTGCACTGCCTCTACCACAGCTTTAAGAGATTTCAAGTCTAGTGCTTGATATTGTCTTGCACCATTTTCTTCCCATACGGGGAATGCTCTTGAAATTTTTCTCCTTTCCTTTTCTGATATATGGGAAGTGGACGTTGGTAGCCAAGTTGGCTTCCTCTCTGACCTGGCTGCTTCAGCCCTTCCCTCAAGAGGGGGGCTGAAGGGCGGTACTCTGGAGCATATGGAGGATTTGATCCATATCGCTCCTCCTCATATTTTGCGGCTTCCTCTTCCAATTCTGCCTGCTCTTCAGGGTCGAGATCTCCCAAAATCGAGTCATCATCTCCAGAGGACGTCTCCCCTTCGGAGGATAACTCGGTCCTGGGTTCTCGAAATTGCGCTAAACTCGGATATATCCTTGACGATTTTTTCTCTTTTAAGCCTGGCTTTAAATCTTGTCTTATCTTACTGACCCTGTCTTTTGTTATTTTCTTTTGTGACTTTTCTTTTCCTTTTATATCCTCTCTCTTTTCTGCTTCTGATAGACTGTCTTGGTGGTCATTCAGGAGTTTCTGCCCTTCTTTCACTTGCTTTTCGCATCTCTCATCTGCTATACAGGATTTTACTAGTTTAAATAATGGCCACGTACCCGGTCGCAATCCCCCCTTTTCCTTCTCCACAGTTAGATCTCTCCCTAATTTTGTCCAAGACCCTATAGTCAGGGACCCAGTAGTAATGAACCATGGAGCGATCCTATCAACCTCCTTTAGGAAATCTACGATGACCTTATCTGGAACCTTCAAATGTCTTCCCCGAAGCAGTGCCCGCACCGCTTCAGACATAGGCTTCAGTTGCTGATTTCCCATACTTCCTTTCTCTACAGGAGCGGGAGTGCCTGCTCAGTTACCTACCTGAGACTTACAGCTAGCTATTCGATATTACAGAAAGGGTACGTGCAGATCTTGTCTTTTTTCCCACAATTCAGACAAAAACAGCAGAACAAGCCGAAAATGAAAGCGAGCAATATAATCAGAATGACCCACACAAAACCAACCATACCTTGCAGAAAAGCGCCTAGGCTCCTAACGCCGTCAGTTCTGAAACCTCTCCCGACGAGCAGTCCGGGGTCCTTCGAGTCGTTCCTTCGCCCGGGGTTCGGCCGTTCCCGGGTTTCGGCACCACTTTGTCGCGCCCACTTCGCCGATAAGAAGACGCGGCAAACAGGATTCTTCTGACAGCACTCTTTATTATTCCGCTCTGTTCCAAGATGGAGAAGGACCCCGAGCTCGAGGAGCTCGTCACTTATATAGGGCTCGGTATGGCGTGTGCGCCCCTCATTGGTGCTTCAGCGTAAGCCAATCAGAGGGAAACAGCTTGCAAGATCTAGTGGACAACTGCGCATGCGTTACTCTCGAGAGTAACCAGGAAGCAGGGAACCGGCGCCATCTTCCAATGGCGGAACGGCTCCCGACATCAGCGTTACTCTCGAGAGCAACCAGGAAGCAGGGAACCGGCGCCATCTTCCGATGGCGGAACGGCTCCCGACATTAAGACAAGATCTCTGGCCTGGTAGTGGTTATACACTTTTAATCCCAGCACTGGGGAGGCAGAGTCAGGTGGATCTCTGTGAGTTTAAGGCCAGCCTGGTCTACGAGCAAATTCCAGGATAGGCAGGACTATATCGAGAGACCCTGTCTCAAAAAAAACCTAACGAAATAATAAAAGATGGTATCTCACGATTCCCAGGCTATCCTCCAGCTCACTGTAGCTAAGGATAATCTTCCACTTCCTCTGGCCTCTGCTTCCTGGGTGCTAGGCCTCAGCCATGTTTTGTTTGTTTAATTTATAATTTTTATTGTGGATATGCATGATATATGTATATGAGCATGTATGACACATGTGGAGGTCATGGGAAGCTTTGTGGAGTTGGTTGTCTTCCTTCCACCTTTATGTGTTCTGGAAGGTTGAATTCAGATAGGCGGCCCCAGCCACTCGCTGTCCTGGCCAGCTAGCTGTGTGACTTTGAAATGAAACTTTATATCCATTAAGCAATAAAACACTACAGGTTAACAACAACTGCCCATCCCCCCACCCCACTCCAGTGTCTGCTTTCTTTCTGTCACTGTGATTTTTCATATCCTCGTATTGTGTATAGATGGGACCATAAAACTGTGTTTATTCTCGTGTCTGGCTTATTACACTTAGAAATGCGTTATCTGTATCATACACACAGTAATACTGCTTTCCTTCAGGGGTATACATGTCAAGAGTTTGAAGGCAGAGTAGATTTACCTGAGGCGGTGGTGGTAAAGGTAGTTTTAGTGCTTCTGTCTAGAGCTCTTGCCTCTGCTTTGAGGAACAGCAGGGTATCCTATGTAGACCTGCTCCTGATGGCTGGCTTCCAGGGCTTTCTGTCGTTTTAGATGCTTCTGTGTCCTCATAGGTCTGTCTCTTGTGGCTTCCGCTCTGCTTTGGCTATTCTGACTCGGTGATGCGTGGTAAGCATAGTCTTGTGCCGTCGTGTTCCACAGAGGGCGAGCCGGACTTCCGGGGTCTTTGTCCCTTTCAAGCAGGATTCTGACTGAGGGTAATGGATGGCCAGAGTAAAGGCCACCTGCGTTGTCCTGAGGTCTGGGGGACATGCACTTGTGTGTGCATGCATGTGTGAGTGCATGCATATGTGGTGGTGGTGGTGCTGTATGCGTGTGTGTGTTTGTGTGTGTGTGTGTGTGTGTGTGTGTCTTTTTCTGTTTCAGGTCTGGGAGCCTGGGAGGCAGGCCGAGGGCTTGCCAGAAGTCCCAGAGTGAGAGTGCATGACCTCACCACAGGTCTCCACCTGGCCATATTTTGGTTGCCTCCTGGTTACTGTGGAAATAGAAGCAGCACTGTATCTGTGTACCGGGTATCCATATATGTATGAGTGTGTGTCTGTGTGTGTCTGTGCGTGAGTGTCCATATATGTGTCTGTATAAGTGTGTCCGTGTGTATGCATGTATCTGTGAGTATGAGTATGTCTGTGTGTTTATATGCAGATGTATCTGCGTACAAGTGTCTTTATCTGAGCATGTCTATGTGTGTGTCTGAGTGTGAGAGTGTCTGTGTGTAGGGCTGTGTCTATGAGTGTATGTCTCTGTGTGAGAGCGTATCTATGTGTGGAAGTATGTATGTGTATGTCTGTGTCTCAGAGTATGTCTGAGAGTGTCTATGTTGGTACATCTGTGTGCCTATGTGTGTATGTGTGTATCTGTGTGTGGGAGTGTGTATGTGTATACATACGAGTGTATCTGTGTGTGAGAATATGTCTATACGGGAGTGTGTCTTTGTGTGAGTGTGAGTTTGTTCCTATGTGTGGGAGCAGGAACTTGGAGATTCTGCTGCCATTTGTGGTGATGGCCCGGGAGCCCGCCCTGGTGCTAACAGCCCGGGAGCCCAACTCCGGTGCCAACACAGTCTGTGGCCGAGGCCTTGTCACTGCCGACTGACTACAGCGCCCCTGCCACATTTTTGTTTGGCAGATTTATTTTTGCTAAGTACTTTATTATTTTTTATGAGCCCGGAAGCACAGAAATCCAAGGAATCTGCCTCTTATGCCTCTTGCTGAAGCAAACAAAAGAATGTAGGCCTATAGGTGACCTCTTGCCGCCTGTGAACCCCATGGAATTCCAGGAAGCGACCACTGGGGCTCTGACCCCACCAAGTGCTCCGCCCTGACTTCTACTTCCTGGAGTCCTGCTGGCCGTTGCCTCCCACAGTCAGTGCCTCTGACTTATCTTCGTAGATTCACTAGAAGTCGGGGGAGGTGACACGTGAAGGAGGTCCAGCTTTCACCCTTATGATCAATCACTATATCCTTGCTCTGTCCACTAGCATGGCTTGGGCTGGTGGCCTCAGTGGAGACATGTATTAGCCAGACAATCCTCTTCACCTCCCCCACAGTCACGCAGAGAATAAACAGCAGCTGTCCCACTGACCCGCTTCCTTCCCACTGAAGTAACACTTTCAGCCTCACTACCTCTGAGAGTAGTGCATCGTGTCCCAGGAGCCTAGAATCTCTGAGACTTCTGGGTCACTTCTCTCACTATCTCCATCCCCAGCGGCCTGCAGAGATGAGGACGGGCTGCGGCCGCAGCTGTGGCTCCCGGGCATTGACTCACATTCCTCCAGATAGCGATGGCCATTTTTGGAGGGGCAGAATTTAGACATTGGAAATAACTGGGATTTAGCCAAAAATTCCAAAGTGGAATGCAGTGACCCTGTTCTCATTTTTAGAAGTTTTTCCTGACGACTGTGTAGTGCAAAATAGCCCAAGTGGGCTAGAGAGACAGACATCTTGGGCTGGGGACAGACGGCTCAGTGTTTAAGAACACTTAGTACTCTGGCGGAGGACCTGAGTTTGCTTCCCAGCACCCATGTGTGGGTGGCTCATGATGTCTGTAACTACAGCTCCAGGGCAATGTGACACCTCTTCTGATCTTCACAGGCACCAGCACTCACGTGTGTGTGTGTGTGTGTGTGTGTGTGTGTGTGTGTGTACACAGACACACATACACATCAATAAATATTTTTTCAAAAAGCAGCAGACATCAGTTCTGGAGCCAAGATCCCTAATGGATGTTGCCAAATGCAGATTACCACTGTAGAGGACCAGTGACTATTGATGGCAGACTGTATGACCTGCCTTGCTGAGGGGCCTTTTGGCTCTCTTAATGCCTGGCCCCATTTACTGCTGCAGCATACACAGGTCTGAGGATATACTGTCTGTGATGTGGTCTTGGTATAACGTGTATCCAAGTGAACAGGCTTCCTCTGGTGTTAGCGTGGAGTCCTTGGACGCTCTGCACTGGAGGAAAGGGCCTGAATACGAGCTTGCAGCCCCTCCTGCTGTGCCCAGCCCCTAGCCCCAGGAATCCAGATAGGATAGCCCTTATTACACAGTTACCAACTATTCATCCCCCAGTGTAAGGGACTTTCACTTTGGCAGCTTTATTCTTGGTACCTCCATCCCAAAACACCCAGGGCTCCACTTCCCACATCGGGATGCTCTGGGAGTAGGAATGTGGGAGCTGTGTGAATTGGGGGTATGTGCGGGTCTAGCTCCTACAGAAGTCCTGAGCGCACAGCTATGGGACTTGGGCTCTGGAGATGGGCCAGGGAAAAGGCTTACTGTGTTACTGTGCCTTGTGAAGCTTGGTCTCCTCATTCCCCCATTCTTAGGAACAGGCTGTCAACTGCCCAGAGCCACCGTGCCTGTTACTACAGTTCTTATCTGGACCTCAGCGGCTCCTCAGCTCAGCAGGCGTGTGCCTAGGGCAAGCTGGCTTGCAGCCTAGAATCTGATGCATTTGCAAGCGTTCTTCAGGAGTTCCTACCATCTGTGAGGCTGGTCTGGGCAGGGCCCTGTCAGCATCTGAAGAAGGAGTTATGAGCACATTAGCTCTCTCTGTGGAGGTTGGAGCCAGGTCACCTGGCTGCTAGGTGACAAGGGATATAATTTATTGTGTATTCCATGGAATGATACACATCCCCTGGAGTTGTTTGGGGACAGTGGGATATGAACACAGTATTAATGTCACTCTCAGTTTTCATATTCTACTGGGGGTTTTAGACAAATCCTGTTGATAAACTGTTTGCCTAGCATGCATAGAGGTCTGAGTTCAATTCCCCAACAGTACATAAAGCAGGCATGGTAGTGTATACCTGTAATCTCAAGGTTCTTGCAAAGTAGAAACAGGAAGCCCAGGAGTTCAAACTCATCCCTGGACAGACTGTGATACATGCAACTCTGTCTAAAAAAAAAAAAGGCAAAAAATATTAATAAGAAAATAAAATATTTTGTTCTATTTTCCATATTACCTAGTATGCCCCATGTTTTAGGCCACAAATGGTGGTCCCCGCCAGTATCAGGCAGGCACAGACAGGTACTCTGTTGGGGGTGGAGAGAAGACTCAAGTTCTTTCATCAGTCTGTCAAACAGGACTTGTACACTAAGGGTCAGAGTCCAGACACTGCCCGGCAGCGTTCTGCTGCACCGTGTGAGCTGAGTCAGGAGCAGCGTCAGCAGCGTTATGTTTAGACGCTTGCATTACCTCCATGCTTTGTGCATTGATTCTGTTACCCGGGCCTTTCACATGGCCGGGAAGTGTTCTTTGCACAGGTTGCTGGGTTTCAAAGAGTGTGTAAGCTCCTCACAGAAGCAAGGAAACAGGTTCAGAAGGCTGTGCCCGCACTCCAGGTCACACGGTTGACCCTAGTCAGACTGAGACTCGACTCTGTCTTTGCCGAGAATAATGTCCATTCCATTTCCTGAAGCTCCTGACCTGGGTTAGGTCAGCTGAGGTCTCCCTGGTATTCACTAAGATGCCATTTTGGCAAGAGGCACCGGCAGCCGGACTGCACAGTTTCCAGGGTTGGTCTTGTCAAGCGCTGAGACTTCCGCTTCTGTACAGTTCAGGTTGTCCTGTGTGTGGGTCCCGCCTAGTCCTTGGATGGATGTCTATATGGGGTTGTTGGGCTTTGGGTCTCAGACTTATACTTGAATTTTTATTTCAGGACATAACTTGGCAAGACGAACACTCGGCCCCATTCTCCTGGGAGACAAGGGTAAGTTGAATTAAATTTAGATGTATTTGTCGATTTTGAAAATATTTGAATATCTGTAGATTTTCTTTAAATGTTTGATGGGTGCAAAAGGGTATGTGGTCGTTTTTTTTTTTTTTTTTTTTTTTTTTTTTTGTTGAGACAGGGTTTCTCTGTTAGCCCTGGCTGTCCTGAAACTCACTCTGTAGACCAGGCTGGCCTCGAACTCAGAAATCTGCCTGCCTCTGCCTCCAAGTGCTGGGATTAAAGGCGTGGCCACCACCGCCCGGCTGTATGTGTGGTTCTTAATGCTGGACTACAGTTGACAGCCCATGTTGGTAGGGCAAAGGGGGACTTTTGGGGAACTGAACCTCCATGTAATCTGTCTCTCAGTCCCACAGTGTCCCATGGTATCTCTGAGGCCCCTGGGTTCCCTGTGGTGAACTCCAGCCTCTGGAGTCGCTCTGTCAGGGGACTTCTCCTTCTCCATACTTTAACACCAGTGCTTGGTACTTTGGCAGTGGATGGCCCTTAAGGCAGCTTAGAGCCCCTGAGGTTACTCTGGTTGGTTTGTGTACATGTACACATGTGCAGAGACACATATGGACACATGGAATTGGACCCTGGTCCCCAGTCTGTCATGTATGGTTTGCCATCATCGCCAGAGAGAGTATCAGGCTCTCTTCAGGGTGTGTCCCATCTCCCCTGTTGTCCAGGAGAAGGGGCCTTAGCAAGCAGCAAAAGCACAAAGTAGCAAGAGTCCACAGGCAAGGAGAGGTGAAAGGCCACAGTTTTCTAACTTCACCTTTCAACATGGTTTTGGTGGTGCGGCAGAAGACACAGCTGTGTCTTAATGGGCTTCCACGCACAGATAGTTTGAAAGTCTGTTTCTTAGGTTTTCACCCTTCCCTGCTGCTGCTGATCACAACCCTTGTCCTAGCTGACCCTGGCACCCAGGGACCTGTGGAGAGGGAGGCTTAAGGTCGGGGAACATTGATTGGGTCCTAAGAGTCCTTGAGAGACTTCTCCTCCAGACCAAGCCTTTGGATCCACAAGGACTTACTTGGAGGGCAGGGACAGCCACACCACCTGTGCTGTAGACTACATCTAGCACTTGGTGCCTGACCTAAGCGGGGTGAGGCAGCCTTGTCACTGATCTGTGACATTTGAGGTTATTCTCATGTTTGAGGACACAAGCATCCATTCCCATGAACATGTTTGCATAGCAAATATGGATTCCTCCAGCCCTTCATAACCACCTTATAGATGATAAATATCCTCAAGAACCTGACTTCTGTGTCACAGGTCTTTGAGACTGAGACTCAGTATATAGCCTAGGCTAGCCTCAAGCTAATAACCCTCTGCCTCCACTTCCTCAGTGCTGGGATCACAGGTATGTGTCACCATGCCCGCCCCCGTAGGGCTTTTTAAATTTCTGCTGTAGAGTATCGGAGAACTCAGATAGGTAGTGGTAATCTTGGAGTTGTAGTTCCTTTGAAAAATACAGAAAAACAGAAAGTGCTTTTGTTTAATCCCAGGTGTAGGATCTGGGGCTCCTTCAGATCATCCACGGCAGCTGACTATGATTTGCCTCGTGCTCTAGCAGGGCATGATTTTTGCCAGGAGCAGATAGGACTCTATGATTGTGTGAAGCTTGGAATTCTGGGGACTTTTCAGAGGGTGTATAAATGCTAGGGCCCTGACAGGCAGACTGGGTTGTTCGTTGTTTGGTTGGGGGTGATGGTTGCAGTTTAGGTAGTCATTTGCAAAGAAGAAAAAAGCAGAAGGAGGAAGAGGAGGAGGAAGAAGAAGATGAGGAGAAAGAGGAAGAAGAAGAGGAGGAGGAAGAGGAAGAAGAAATAACTAGATATCTTAAAGGTGACGATCAAACTTGCCTCAAGGAACCTCATTCAGCAGGAAGTAATCTAATAATAATGTTGCCCCTTACCGACCCCTGGGTTTATTCAGGGTCTCTTTCCTTTCCTATCCATTTTTCTTTCTTATCTAGTGTTAGGGGGTTGAAAGAGTAGAAGAAAAGGGGTGGAGAGTAGTGGAAGAAAGAAAACCCACAAAGTATCAGACCAGCTACACTGATGTGCACAGAGGGTTGGGGATGGAGGCCATCAGCGGGGAGCAGGACCTGGGCTGCCTGGGTGCTGTCTCTGCCCTCACCTCCTTCAATATAACCCTAAAGTTTATGGAGGCAGACCAGGGAATGTAGTGTGTGAGGACTTTTCAGAGACGTGAACAGCTGCCCCTTCCACTCCTCAGTCGCTTTTGCAGAAAGTCTCCCTACTTGCTCCTCCTCAGCCAGGACCTCAGAGGATCTTCACCTCTGCTTCTACCAGTTGGGCTGTGATCCTCTTAGGGACTGTCATAGTTAGGATTTTACTGCTGTGCACAGACACCATGACCAAGACAACTCTTATAAAGGACAACTATATCTGGGACTGGCTTACAGGTTCAGAGGTTCAGTCCATTATCATCAAGGTAGAAACATGGCAGCATCCAGGCAGGCATGGTGCAGGAGGAGCTGAGAGTTCTACATCTTCATCTGAAGGCTGCTAGGAGAAGTCTGACTTCTGGGCAGCTAGGATGAGGGTCTTAAAGCCCACACCCACATTGATACACCTATTCCACCAAGGCCACACCCACTCCAACAGGGCTATATCTCCTAATAGTGCCACTCCTTGGGCCAAGCATATACAAACCATTACAGGGACTTAAGGGTGACCTGGGACTGCCATCAAGAGCTGCATACAGGAGATGGCTTTAGTGAAGGTGGGGCCCTGTTCTCTAAGCACATGTGGGAGATCAGACCCCATGGCCTGCAGACCCTTATGGATGGTGACCTCACTTTGTCAACTGTCATCATCCAAGCACTTTCTCAGGTCTGGTGGCCCAAAGCAGCACCATTCAACCTGTGATGCTGTGAGTCAGAGCAGGGCTCAATTGGGCTGTTCTTGGTGGTCCTGCTAGGATTGATCCCTGCCACCCAACACCTCAGGAGAGCCTGAATCACATACCCAGGTGGTGACAGCCACAGTGAGCCAGCCTAGGTTTCCGACACAGTGTGACAGTGACGCATTTGGGTTATGCGTGTCCCTGAGGCCTCTTGGTAGGATGGCAGCTTGGTGAGCCTTGCTTTGTTCCTGGGCCTCGTCAATGTCTAGCAAGCTAGAGTTGGGGTGGGGGGATGGGTGAGGGTGGGAGAGAGAGGGCTGGGGGGTGGAAGGTGGGGAGGGTAGGAGGAGGGAGTGGGAGGGTGAGAGGGGAGGGTGGGAGATGGGAGAGAGAAGGATGGGAGGGGGTGAGAGTGGAGGGTGGGGAGAGAGGGTGGGAAGGGGAGAGGGTGGGGCAGGTGTGCACACCATAGTTTCTGTATGTGGAGATCAGGTGACAGTCGGGAAGATTCGGTTCTCTCCTTGCACCATGTAAGTTCCGGGCTGCAAGTCACTAATTCTTCCCTCTGAGTTCTCTCAACAACCCTTCCTTCCTTCCTTGCTTCCTTCCTTCCTTCCTTCTTTCCTTCCCTTCCGTTTCCTTCTTTCCCTTCTCTCTCTCTCTCTCTCTCTCTCTCTCTCTCTCTCTCTCTCTCTCTCTCTCTCTCTGAGACATAGTTTCCATATAGCTCTGACTAGTCTTGGACTCACTATGTAGCCCAGGCTGGCCTCCAACTCCTGGTGATTCCCATAGTCCCAGCAACCTTCCTGCTGCAGCCTCCCTGGTCCTGGGCCATGACTCCTGCCCTGTTTGTTTTTGCAGGACTGGGGACTGGACCTAGGGCCTCACAAATACTAGGCAAGCTTACCTCTGGGTTGTATCCTCAGTCTAGTTTTATTAATTCTGATGATGTGCACATAATGTAAAATCTACTAGTACTCAGGTACCATTCACTTTGTTTTTGAGATAAGATCTCTTGGTAGCTTGGCACTTGCAGGTTCAAGGCAGCTAGTAACCCTTTGGATCCACTGTCTCTCCTTTCCTGGCACCGGGGTCACAAGCATACATACTTCACTCACATTTCTGTTTGGTTTTCAATATTATTTCTAATTATGTGTGTGTGTGTGTGGTGTGTGTGTGTGTGTGTGTGTTGTGTGTGTTTCAGTCTGTACGCACACATGAGTGTGAACGCAGGTACCTACAGAGTTCAGAAGAGCTTCTTAAATCCCCTGGAATCGGAGTGACCGGCAGTTACCGGCTGCCCAGTGTGGGTGCTGGCTACCAGACTTGGGTCCCTAGAAGAGCAGTGTGTTCTCTTACTTAGCTTGGGAGACATCTCTTCAGCTCCAGTGTTTTCTTTCTTAAATATGGGTTTTCCGATCAAACTTAGGTTTCTACTTGAAGGGCTAATTGAGAGATCTCTCCCGCCCCAATTAACTACTTCAAAACAATGTTTACATGTGTATGTATATGATTTATTCCACGTGTGAGCAGGTTGCCTAGAGCAGCTGGAAGGTGTTGAACCCATGAAGCAGGAGTTACAAGCACTTGTGAGCTGCTAGCCACGGGTCCTGGGGCTGGAACTTGGAGTCTCTGAAAAGAGAAGTCCACACTCTTAACTGCGGAGCCACCCCTTCAAAACATCCCATTTGCCACTTTCGAGTGAGCAGTTCTGTGGCATTTAGTATGCTCACGTGGCTGTGTATCTTCCACTGACTGTCTCCCATACTGTCGCCTGATTACACTCTTTCGTGTGTTTATGGAGCACAAGATGTTTTGCTATTTGCATATGTCGTAGGGTAATTAGGTTAAGCAAATGAACATATCCAAATTTTCCACTATGTAAGACACATCCCTCTACCCTGACAGTAACTCCAGCACCCCCTCCACAGCCTGTACCCTGCACACCCCCACAGGGATACGGTCACCACTGAGACCTCTTCCACTCCTCTGTCAGCTTGTCAGGCAAGCTGGGGATGTGGGGTGGGGTAAGGGGATGCCCTTGGGATCAGTGCATTATTCTCTCAGAATCCTGTTTCCAGAGGAAAAATCCCAGCACCCAGAAGGCCCCAGACTAGGAGAGAGGAGGGAATGGAGAAGATTCCTTGCATTCCCAGGCTGCTGGGCTGCAGACAAGTTGGAGAATGTGTGGGGAGGCTGGGCGAGCAAGGCTAGGCCCTTGAGACTCCATCCCCAAGGTCCTTCTCCTCCCAAGCTGTCTGGCTTCTGTCTCTCTTTACTAATGTTTAGCTGCCTGTTTGAGGTCCCAAGGAGAGTGAGGGGGAACCAGATTACTGATTTCCGGGTCTTCCCCAAGAAGAAAAGACACCCGTGTGAGCACATGCTCACCCATATACACTCCAGGACAGCCTCCATCCTCCAGACCAGGTCCTTTCCCACAACTCATGTGCTCATCTGAACTCCTCCCTCCTGACCCCACCGTCAGCGAGCAGGTCACAGCACCATCTGGCTGGAGAACAGAGTACCCGATGATGGCTGTGGCTCTTAGGTGTCTGCCACTGCCCTTGGAGGTTGGAGGGGCTGCTTGGCCTCCCATGCACCTCCTCAGTGTCAGTCAGTTTTTGAGGGGCGTGGCCCCAAGGGCTACACCCAATCCCATCACAGCTACTACACTGCTAGGACTCATGTTTCTTCCTTACAAAGCCCCCTTTCCCTGCTTGATGGTTGGCCTCCCTCCTTCCTCCCTTACCCCTCTCTCTTTCCCTCCGAGCTAACACCCCCCTCCCCCCAGAAACTTAGATCTCGACTTGTGACCCTCAGCCCCAGACCCGTCCATGTTTCCCTTGTGTTAATATTGTGCAGTTCCTTAGTTCAGTGGAGCCAACGCTGCCCCTGGACACCGTATCCTACAGGTCTCTCTGAAGCCCTTGGCTCCCTCGCTGCATCCCCGTCAGTCCTTCCTTACCACAGCGTTCTTACTGTATTCCACCCACCTTCCCTTGAAGACCCCCCCCTGCAGCTGCTGTATACATCCCATTTCTGACTGTCCCAACCTCACCCATGTAGAGGGGCACGTGGTACAGCATCTCAGATCGCCCATCCATTTAAAAGGGGTAGCTAAGGCAGGGGAAGATGTACAATGAAGTTCTCTGCCTAAGTTGTGCTCCCAGCACAATCCTACCCATTCTTTTGAGGGACACGTAGATAGATGTCCGTGTCCCTGTCACAGGCCTGAGGGCTAAGACTTCTGTCTGTAGCATTAACTCCTATATGCCTTGGCTCCTTCCTGCCTGGCACTTTCTGGGTCACACAGTGACACAGAGTTTTTGCTGCCCTGGAGCCTGACTGGTGGGTGAGTATTTGCCCACCTCAGGGCTTCTAAACAAGGGGCAGTGTGCTTCCGCTCCTGGTCTGGACAAGTGCCTTGGATGTGAGGCGGATGGATTCAAGGCAAACCCAGCCGTGTCTCAAGCCTCACGTTCGTGCTGGCTCATTTTCTATAAGATGCCCTTTGCTATTGTGATTCTTAACGCTTTCTAGACACTCCCCCCGCCCCTTTCTCTTGGGAGGGCAGGGGAGAGGAACACATGCTTAGTGTATGTCGGGCTGTTGGGGGAGTTCTTCCGATTCTGACTGTGCGCCCGTAGCCTTTGTCTTGAGTTTAGCTTTGCCACCGGCTGCCAAGCCAAACAGTCCTTTTTAGTGGCATGCTACTCCCCCCTTTGCTGAATATCACACATTCCTCTCCAGTGAGTGGGGCATAAAAATAGATGCTGGGCTCTGTTGTGGTCTTGCTGTTTTTAGAATGGGTAGAGCCAACTGAGCCTCGGTTCCCCACATGGGCTGACTGACCAGGTTGAAGGGAAGTTGGGAGCCCTGGGCATGGAGGGCAGATGAGGTACCACCAGAGGCTGAGGAGATTCTTGTCTTCTTCTTCTCTTTCTGCCTCCAAGATCACAGAAGGCAGTCAGCTGAGCCCTGACTCTGTCTTCCTGCAGCCCGTGTCATGACTATGACCTAGTGGCCTCTGTCCCTTCCAGTTATCTTCTATGTAGTGTCTTTCTGCAGGGCTGGGTCAGCAGCCTGGGCACTGAAAGCAGGCCACATGACTTCTCATTCCTGAAGAAGACATGTTTGGAAAAGCTTGTCCCTGGCATATATGGTCTTTCTATTTTCCACCTTGGCCTGTGTGGGCCCCAGGAGGAAGTGGCCTGGTCTGGCCTTCAAAACCAATGCTGTCTGGAAGAGTTGGGTGAGCTGCCATGGTAGCTCTTCTGTAATGAGAAAGGAATAGTGACTCTCGTTCCTCATGTCATTTCCGTGGAGAGTCTCCCATAGTGCCACATACATAACAGATGTTCAGTCAACTAAGACTTCTGGACTGTTCTCCCCAAGTCTGTGGTGTGAAGCCAGCTAACTTCTGGGTCAGGGGTTGAGGTATGGGTGGCTGTTAGTCAGCCTGGGGACTTCCACCAGGAGCTGGGCTCTTTCTTACCTTTCTCTGCCCCATGTGCCTGTTTTCTCTAGGCGGACCCGTGGACAGACTGAGCACCTCTGGGAGCTCCCTCTGGCTCCCAGGGCTGAAATCTGTGATGGTTCGCATGAGTTCTGTTGTCCAGCCGCCACCCTGTTCCATAACCTTTCACAGGGTCTGGGGTCCGGGGTCTGCCAAAGCTCTGCCCTCTTTACCTTCTGTGAGCCTGGAATTATCAGGTTGTGTCAGTAGCTGTAAGAGACGGCTATAGAGTCAGTTTTCAGCAAGCCGTGATGGAAACCCCCAGAATGGGGAACTTGGGGTCACTCGTGACCTTGTTGAACCCATTCTTTGGTTCTTCAGCTGAGCCATCATAGACAGAGACCGGGAACAAGTTCTTTCCCTCCTCCCGTCCAGGTGCCAGATGGTATTTGAATACCTACTCTTCTTATGGGGGCAGCGAAATGCCCTTCACCAGCAAGGAGGGGGAGGCTGGCTTGTTAGAGACTAGTCACACTTTATGTGCAGAGTTAAGGATCAGGAGAACACAAGGAGGGCTGGAGAGATGACTCAGCGGTTAGGAGCCCTGACTGCTCTTCTAGAGGTCCTGAGTTCAATTCCCAGCACCCACATGGTAGCTCACAACCATCTGTAGTGGGATCTGATGCCCTCTTCTGGTGTGTCTGAAGACAGCAATAGTATGCTCACATACATAAAATAAATACATCTTTAAAAAGAGAGGAGGGGGAGGGAGAGAGAGAGAGAGAACACAAAAAAAGGGGGAATAGATGAGTTAGGATCTGCTGCCTCCTATCCCTTCCCCCTCCTCCCCTTCTTCCTCCTCTCCCTAGTGCCCCCTTTCTTCCTTATTTTTTGTTTGTTTTGTTTTGTTGTTTGTTTTTTGTTTTGGTTTTTTTTTTTTTTTTTTTTTGGTACAGGACATTGCTGTGGCTTGTTGGCCTGGTAACTTCCATACAGCCCAGATTAGTGTCAAACCCACGGCAATCCTTTTGTCTCTACTTCTTGAGTGTTAAGATTGTAAGCAACAGCCACTGTACCCTGCCTTTTTTTCTTTTCTTTTCTCTTTTCTTTTCTTTTCTTTTTGTTTTTTAAGACAAGGTCTCTCTATTATATAGTTCTGGCTGTCCTGGAACTCACTACTGAGACCAAGCTGACCTCAGATTCACAGAGAGATCTATCTGCCTCTGCCTCCTGAGTGCTGGGATTAAAGGGGGGCACGCACCACCATGTTTTCTTGTGTTTGCCTCCAGAGTTCCTTCTCCTGGCAGCACGGCCCCTCCAAGTTGACCTGGGAAGCTGCAGAGGCCCTGGTCACCCCCGCCCCTCCTCCCAAGTTGATGGGAGCAGCTGTCATTTGGGCAGTGACACAACCCCAGACTCCAATCCTGGCTTTACTCCTCAATATCTGACCGCCTGCTGTTAGGATGCTTGGCTTTGCAATCCACAGTCTTCTAAGCAAAGATCCCAGTAGGGAGTCAAACAAACAAACAAACAAACAAACAAAAAGCCTGGTGTGTCAAACTGCTTTTGTGCTGTGAGGCTCACCCCACAATTCCCAGATCAGAGTCAACCCCATCCCCTAGTCTTGGCCACTTCCAAACTATTTTTAGCAGGTTGCTTACTTAAAGAAGCCATTATGTCTGTCTGTGCCGAGCCGTCTTTGTGTCCTACTAGGGAATTTGGGAATAGGCAGTGTGCAGAATGCTATACCTAGAAATGATCCTGAGGCCGAGTGAGATGGCTCAGGAGGTAGAGACTGGGGGATCCAGAGTTCAAGGGAAACCTCAACAACATAGAGTTTGAAGCTACCTTGGACTATCAGACCCTTCTCAAAAAACAAGCAAACAAAACAAAACAAAACAAACAAAACCCCGTAAAAGAACAGATTATGAATGAATACAGGCAGGTCATGTGATGGACAGGAGCCTGCCATTTCCATGGGCACCGTCCTTGGTAGCCTCTGACTTTTCAGCCCTGCAAGCCAAGCTTTGGGGTCTCTTGGTCTGGACTGAAATCCCAGCGTCAGGGTCTCCTAGTAGACTAAGTGACCCGGACAACTGATCACTCTGCTTCTCCATTTTTCCTTTTTCTATTTTGCTTTTTTTCTTTTTCCTTGAGGGGGTGCTGGTGGCAATCCAGGCAGGAACCGGCAATCCTCCCTTGACCTTCAGAGTTCTCCTGAAGCCACAAGCTTGTGGGCCACAAGCGTCCACCAGTAAGCTGAGCCTGGTCTCCATGTCCCCGTTCACTGCATTTGCCACATTAGAGCCCTTCAGTCACCGACTCTTGCTCATGGCCATGCTCCCTTGCAGAGCCGAGGTGTGAATGACTGTTTCTCAGGGATGGTGCATCTCTGGGAGACCTTGGCATTCAGTTTGAACTTGTGTTCTTCGTCTCATCCTCCAGGTGAAGGAAGGGCAGCTAGCTGCTGACATCACATTCAGGTCATATAGAAGAAGGGTTGTGTTCCACTTTTGTCCCAAGGTCCCTGCCTATGGAGAAGAACCGTGATAGTCTTATGATTTGTAAGAATGTATGTAAATTATGAAGCCTTCCACGATACCACCTCCCCACCCCCACCCTCTGCTCGCAGTGCCTAAGGCAGGTTCACTGAACAAGACCTGTGCTAGGGTTGCCCAGCCCTCTGACCCCCTTGTTGGAGCTGACCGTCTCCTAGCTTGCCATCTTGGAAGTTTCAAGCTCCTAGTCTCCAATCCCTGCCCCTTCCTGCTTCACTAAGAGGCTAGACAAGTTGCTCTCGGGCCACTGGGGTTCTGCCATTCAGCCCCTAACTGTAGTGTACAGGAAGTCTGACTGTCATTCTCCTTCTCCTCTGTGCTTTTTGTACAGTGTCACTATCTGTATTCAATTATTATTTTTTGTTTCCATCATTAAAAAAAAAGAAGAAGAAAGAAAGAAAGAAAGAAAGAAAGAAAAGAAAGAAAGAAAAAAGAAACAGACTGGCCCATTTACCAGATGATACCATATGTGTCCCAGTGTTATGTGAGTCAGCACAGGTTGAAATGACCAACTCAGTCGATGAGCAAAGACTCTGATCTACAGCTGGGGCATAAGACACAGAGCAGCTGTGTAAAGCAGCTTGACAGCGTGCATCTGAAACCACTCCCACCACTCCCGAGAGTTTAAACCCTTGCCTTTTGATACTTTGTTTCTGCAAGCCTGAGGATAGGCCCAGGGACCTGACTGCAGGAGTGAGGGTCAGCAGGTGTAAACTGCCGGCCCCAGAAAGATGGCTGCCAGTAGATTCTCTCCCTGCAAGTATGGGTCTGGGTAAAAGGTCCTGCTGTGGTGACAGGCACTTGTTTTCCCAGTGCTGATGACATAGAAACAGACAGAACCTTGGGCCAGCCAACTTAGCCTCTTAGTGTCTCACCAGTGAGAAAGACCCTGTATCAAAGAACAAGAAAACTGTTATAGAGTTATTATTCTTGGGGAAATGTGAACAAGTGTCTGTTTACCCTAAATAAGGAACCAACCGCAGACCAAAGGAAAGATACCACCAAAGTCCAACTTGGTGAACCAGTGTGTTTTATTGGGGGTGATTTGCAGGAGTATGGATGGGGAGGGTCACTTACAGGAACAGAAATGACTCAATGACAGGTGCATTACTTAAAACCCACCCCACTATGGGTGACAGACAGCTCACCAAAACTGGAAACTTGGAGCACACTGTGCAAGCCTGCAGGCAGCTCAGCAGGTTGAAGAGCATGTCTTCCGTGGAGCTCAGTTGGTCTGAATCATGTCTGCATCTCTCAGCAGTCCTCACTGCTTATATAGGCATGTGAGGGAGGAACCTAGTGAATTTGGTCAGTTTTAGGGATTTCCTAAAGCTATTGAGTTGTTTACTTCCTGAGTCTCAAGAAGACATGTATGAGACTATGGCACCAAAATGTAATTTGTGGGGAAGGGGTTATGACTGATTTTTCTGAGCTCTTCTCTACTTTCCAAGCTTTAGTCAATATCATTTATTATTTTACTTTTACAAGAAAGTGGTGTAACGGTGCTGACACGATGGGAAGTGAACTTTTCAGGACTGATTTTGAGATCGTGAATGGCGAGTTCCGCAGAGCAGGGGGAAGACATCGCCTGCAGTTAGCTCTTCTTTGACGGGAGGCTCAGAATATTTGGCAATGCTTTCTGTCAGAAACGCTCAGTAGCAGCGTTTCAGAGGCCACTGCGGTTGACTGGATATGGGTCAGGAAAGTGGTCGACCTGTGTGCTCAGACATGAGATACAGGCTTAGCTCACAGATCTTCTCTTTGCTCTGAGTGTTTGCTGTGGGAAGCAGGACTCTGGTGTCTTCAGGACCCCACACACTCTTCCTCACCTGCCTGCGGCACCCCTTAGGAAAGGCTAGTACTGTGGTGAGCCCAGCCATGTGCTCTGTATCAAACAGGGGTCCTTGGCCACTGTTATGATTCTGGTCTTAGATGTTCAGGGTTTGTCATGATGGGGCTTGGTCTCACAACTCCTAATGTGTTTCAGATCGGTAGTAATATCTGTATGAAAATAGTCACTTGGGACCAACGGATAATCAGCTTACATTGTGACAGCGTCTGTACATACATGAGGAAGGGTGTGTGCGAGCCAGACGTCTGCCCCAGGGTGTTCCAAGACTTGCTCTCACTTGTCTCTTTTCTGTCTCCCCTTAGAGTCAGATGGAATTCAGCATCTCCTCCTTATCCATCCAGGAGCCCAGCATGGCCACTATGACCAGTGATACTAGACCCCTGGCCAAGGCACCTCAGGGCACGCAGGGTTCCAAACCTGCCCAGAGCAGCAGATCCTCTAGCCTGGATGCCCTGGGACCATCTCGAAAAGAAGAGGAAGCATCCTTCTGGAAGATCAATGCCGAGCGCTCTCGGGAGGGGCCTGAGGCTGAGTTCCAGTCCCTGACACCCAGCCAGATCAAGTCCATGGAGAAGGGGGAAAAGGTTCTGCCAGCTTGCTACCGCCAGGAGCCCGCCACAAAAGACAGGGAGGCCAAGCCTGTGCCACAGGAACAGCACACCCTCCCCAGTGTGAGCGCAGAGCAAGAGGTGCCCCAGCTGGTGCAAGCCCTGCCAGCTTGCTGCCCAAGGCTACCTACACTGAGTCCCCAGAGAAGCCACCACTTCCTGCTTCCCAGCAGGATGAAGACGACGATGACGCTCTGTTCTCAGAGCCCACACTTTCGCAGGTGGGTGATGTCGCCAAGTTACCTCAGAAGGGTTGATGGGGATGTTCTTTCAGGGATGACCGAGGGGAGCCTATGGGATGGGACAACACCGATGTCCCCATGGCCTCCTTCCCACTTCTGAGTTCAATTTCCAGAGCCCATGTTAAGACGAAAAATCTGGGCATGGTTATAACCCCAGTACCGGGGAGCTGGAGACAGGTAGATCCTTGTCCTAGCTGGCCAGACAGCTTGGCCTATTTGGTTAGTTCTAGGTCAAAGATAGGTGTTGGACCATAATGGCTCAGAGACACAAGGGGAACGGTTGAGACAGCTTTAACCCCAGAAGCCTCAAAGACAGGATGGCAGGAGTTGGTTATCTCCCCTCCTCCCAACCTGGTGCCAGAAAGCCGGCTCCCCCACCATCAACCCTAGTAAGAATGTACTGCCCTGACAGTTATCAGGCTCCATTTCTTGTTTGACCTTATAAGGTTCCCTGTACCACTCCCCCCGCCCCCCAGCCCCTGAGTATGTAGGTGAAGCATCTTCCCACACCCCTGTCCTGGCCTATTATTATACGGGGCCCCACAAACCTTGCCCTTAGCGACCCTGGCCACCTCCCCAGTGGCATAAATAACCTCTTTCCCCCCCACCCCTCCCATTAAACCGAACCAGTTTCTCTGAAGCTGTTCCCGGGTGTGTGTTCTCTGCCTGCACACTCACCACCAACCAAGACCCTATATGCACACACCTATCCCCACTAAACTTCTCTCCCTCCAGTCCAGCCGGTGCACAGTGGGTCTGGCTGCCCCAAGGGAGAAGAGGACACTGGCTGAGATGTGTCTCTCCACTTTATAATGTTCAGAAGCAGGAGGGCGTTTGTAGAGAACCAGGTTATTCTTTGCCGCCCCCCACCCCACCCAATGCTTCTGGAAACGGCACACAGAGCTCCCTGGACTCTGAGGGCTTGGCGTTGTCTGTGACACAGTGTCGCTTGCTCTGGATTTTGTGCAGCTCTCCGGTCTGTAGCACTGAGGTAAATTGAGGTCAGGGGCCCCTGAGGCAGAAGTAGCTTCTTTCATCTGGGTCATTATAAATGAAGTGCTGTCTTTAGGTTGTGTGTGACTGAAACAGAGGCCTGCATCTTATTTTGTCTCCCATGTCCCTCTGCAGATCAGCTCAAGTAACATCCTCTTGAAGACAGGCTTTGATTTTCTGGACAACTGGTAAATGGTGCTACCCAGAAACACAACCAGGAGCCCCCAGCGTGGCCCGCCGTGGTGTTCAGAGGAGAAGGCAGCACTGCCTGTGTATTTTCCTGTTTTCTCTACTCTTTTCTTAGTCTTTTGGAAACTAGGAAATGTTGCCAGGTTTTCCCTGTTTTTGGTAAAAACCAAATAGATAAATATGCTATTTTCAATGATTTGATAACAAGTTTTACACTTGGGATTTTTAAACACTAGGAATCCAGTAAGCTTTGTAAATAAGACTTCTGTCCCCAGCAAGGTTCCCTGACCAAGTCCCAAAACGCAAAAGCGATTCTTTCCCCTCTCTTGAGAACTCCCTGGATGGATATGGGCTGTTCCCTGTCACTGTGGAAGATTCATCTTTAAAAACTGTGCTCACCTGGTACTCTTCCTTCAGGTAGAGCCAGGTTTGGCATTATCTGTCCTTCCCCTACCAAACTCATAGGACACACTGCGGGTGGGTGGCAGGTGCCCTCTGGTGACTTACCCAGAGCTCTCTCTCATCGCTGTTTAAAAGCAGCTGCCGGTTATATCAGATTCTCCTTGTTGTATATAGAGCTGCAGCAGGTTCCTTGGCTCGGTAGGAGTTTCCTTCAGGAAGTTACTAAAACAGGGTGGTGGCAGCTGCGCTGGACATCAGGGCTCTTCTGATTCACTAAGGTAGAACCTTCCAGAACGAGGTTCCCAGGCTTGAGCATCCTTTACCCCAGTCTGGCCGGGCTGTCTTGTGCAGGCCACTCCTCCAGACCTGACCACATTTCAAGTGAGAGAGGCTTTCCTGATAGTTCCGGAAGCTTCCCCTTGCATCCCCGAGAGCTCACAGCAGCAAGGCAGGGTGAGGAGCGTGTGCCTCACCCAGAATTTGCTGCCCTATGTCCTCACCGCCCTGCCCCCCATGCACCTTCAAGATGCCAAGCAGATCTGTGAGCTCAGGGTGGCATGGTCTACCCTTTGCTACCACTCCGTTCTCCTCACCTGAAGCCTTAATCTCCACGAGCCCTCTTCCCAGCACCTGGTTTCATTACTGAAAGTCGCCTCCTTAATGTCTGAAGTAGCTTCTGGAATATTCTATTTAGCTCCAAGGTAAAGCACATGGCAACTCCCTGGCCATTATCCCTTCCCCTAAGAAGACATGCCAAAGCTGTACTTAGCCAATATTGATGTGATACCTGCCAATTAGCTTTTGTCCGGAACCTCCCTCGGTCCCCGGTGCTCGACTTTGCCTTCCTCCAGCAACTTTTGAGGAGTCATCTTTCCGCACTATTTGTAGGGGAATTGATACTGAGGAAGATTTGAAGCTTGTGCAACAATGTTTCCCTTCCCCATAGCATTGGCGTAGCAGGAGGAGACTCTCGGCTGAGTGTAGGCAGCCTCTGTGACTGGCCCCATGGGTAACTCTCACAGTGGTGCTCACAAGGAGTCCTCTGAAGAGCAGGTGGGAAGTCACAAATGGGGACTCCAGGAAGGATCCTAAAGGACCCGCCTGACCTGGGGATTGTCCTTGTACCTGGGCAGAGTCCACACCACGCTGGCCTGGTCTCCCCCAGGGAATATGTGGCAGTGACCAGAAATGAGAACTGTATTTACCATTTTCCCTTCCTCCATACATCATGATGAAATACATTCATTATTCTTCTCTGAAGCACATTCTTTGGCCGAAGCTAGTGTATGATGCTGGACTCCACCAATGCCCAGACTTAGCTCCTGGGAGGCAGCTCCTTGCTCTTGGTGGCTGTGTCCAACAGAAGCTCTCAGGAACCCAGGCTCTGCGTGTCTGGTTTGTCCCTGAATCCCAGCCCTCTGGGTTGGATCCGATCCTGTCAGGAGCAGCGGAGTCTGCCTCCTGGCCAGGTGCACTCCTCATGCCAGTGTGGGAGTGGCCTTCCATTCTTCACTCTGCCCTCTCCTTTGATACATACTTTCTCGAAATCGTAAATTCTTACTGACAGCTTGTAATTTGGTCCTATTTTATACTCTAGCCTTTAATAAAGCCATTTTAAAAATGAGAGTCAGGTCTGTTTCATTTTCTGCTGTGTACAGGAAGAGAATCAGGGTGCTGGCAGTTTAATGCCAAGTTCTGTTTCCTAAGAAGATGCAAAGAAATATTTGCTCACCCTAGATAGATCACTAATAGACCAAAGAGAGGAGGAGTCCATCCAATTCTACTTAGTGAGTCGGTGAATCTATTGGATGACTTACCAAAGTGGGCCCCGCAAGCAGAAGGTCCCTTCTCAATATGGTGGATTATCTCAGAGCTCCATCACTGAGAAGCCCCCAAGTCAACCTCTCCCTCTATATTCTAGCTCTGCCCAAGCTCACGTGCATCAGGAAGGAGTGACAATGGAACCTCAGTTCGGCCCTTTGACATGACCTCATATCTACAGGTCATGTGTTCTAGACCTGTGGGTCATAGTCTGCACACAGCAACCCTGCTATGTGACGAGTGTCAGGTCTGGAGGATATGGCTCCACTACAACATGCAGTAAAGAGACCCACACCAGTGGAAGGAGGCCCGCCGGAGCCTACACCATCCCTTCTGCAGTGGGTGGAGGTGATGGCCCCAGCAGATGACTCTGTCCTAGAAATGTAACCAGAACACCAGACTTCACGCTGCCCCTCACCACAGATCCCTGTGGGCAGAGGCAGGGATGACTCTCTAAGCTGGGTTTTGTCCAGAGAGCCAGGGATCCCAGAAAGCAGGGTGCCAGCAGGCTTTGGAGGAGCTGGGAACAATGGCCATTAATTGCTTAACTTGAGTTTCACCTGTTGGTCAGGTGGTCAGCCATGGCTCTGAGGCTCACGTGAGGAAGCTTCTCTCATTGTATCTCCTGTACTTGGTCCTAATTACTGTCTCTGTGCAAACACTACTGGGATTGCACACTCCCACAGCCGATGAGCCTTGCTTTCCTCTTAAGGCAGCATTCGTGGTGAACGCAGCGCAGCAAACCATGCACGAGCAGTGTGCACACGCTGATACACATTGCCTTTTACCGTACGAGAACAAATGTGTCCCATCTGTCACTGTGCCCTTTTGGGGGTAACATAGGGCCCTCAGATGACAGGAGCTAGAAACAGACTTCCCGAAGAGAGTGCACTGACCCCAGAACACATGCTGAATTCCTCCATGCCCCCTGCTGAGTGAGTACAGTTGCAGTGAATTTTTGTTTTGGAGTGGAAGAAATTCAATATCTGGCCTAGTTCATTAGTCTGATCCTGCTTGTCGACGCGTGACAAATTGCCAAGTGCAGATGGGGACATTCCAGATGTCATTTTTTTTTTTTTTCTAAGACCAAGTTTCTCTGTGTAGCCCTGACTGTCATGGAACTTCATCTATAGACCAGGGTGGGCTATATAGAGCCTTCAGCTCAAGAGATCCACCTGACCTCTGCTTCCCAAGTGCCAGGCTTAAGGGGGGTGTGCCATTGCTGGTTGGCCAGATGTCACTTTTCAAATAAACTTTCATTGATGCAAAATACAGCTCTTACCTCAACTGGAATAAGCTAGCCCTCACTTCCACCTCCAGGGTCCTGCCTGCCTCCTACTAGGTCTTGTCAGCTTTACCTCTCTGATCCTGTTTCAGACCCTACTGTCTGCCTGCCTTCTGTAAGCCTCCTTGGCTTCAGGTTCCCTGCAGTGGGTTGCCTCTCCTGCCATCATCCTGTTCTCTGGCTTCTCAAGCAAGGACTCTATAGAGGGATATTAGGCTCCACCCTCAAACTGCCCCTCCAAGCTCTTCCTGAGAAAATGCTGGTGCCTTGAAGCCATGGGGTACAGGTACAGTGTAGAGATGCCCCACCTGAGCCTCGGGCAGCTGGAGGAGCTCATGGGAGAGTGTGGTCTTCTGCCCTGGACTCCAGCTCTGCCTGGCTTTCTTGCTTGTCACAAACTTCTGAGATAACAAGGCTTCATAGCTCCCCGGAAGCAAGCTGAGCTGTCCGTCTCTCTGGGAACCATAGTGCCAGCCTCCCCCGCACCGAAGCAGCCAGAGCTGACTTGGCATTCTGTGATCAATGGATTCCATGGGTCTGTGTTTCTGGAATGCTTGCTTCCTCTTCCCCTTGAATCAGTGAACTGGCTCTTGAGATCTGGCCCTGTCGCTCTGCACTGCCACTTGGGAGAGTATGGCATCCCATGAACTCTCTGCTCTCTGGAATCTCAGTGCTCACCAAGGCCCTTTTCAGGCCCTGGGTTATATCCTCACTGGGTGACATGTGAGTTATTCAATGGCCCACAGAAGAGTTTTTGGTCTCAAGTACTGCTTCTCTGTAAGTCACCTGGGTATCACTCAGCTCCCCTTCCCTGGGCTCCTTATCTGTAGTCTGAAACGGAAGCTCTGTCATCCTATGAATCTCCTGCTTTCTGGAATCTCAACACTCACCAAAGCCCTCTTCAGGCCCTGGGTTATATGCTCACTGGGTGACATGTGAGCTATTTAATGACATGTGACAGGGATAACAAGCAGAGAAATGAAACTAAGAGCCAGGCACGGGGCCGACACACACCAGGACTCCCGACAACCTGAGTGGTCTAGCGTTGAGGCATCCTGACATCAGGTTCCCTGGAGCCCTTCTTGCCTTAGGTCTCTGTGACCCCGTGCTGCTACCCTTCAGAGTCACGTACGGCATCACCGCAGCAAGCCTTTCTCAGCCAACAACGCAAGTGAGAAGCACAGATTGCTGTTGAGGACACAGCCGGACAAAACTTGCCAGGACCCTGTCACCAGCCAGCTGGGTCTCTTCTCGGCAAATTGCTCTCAGCCTCCAAACATCACTGGTGACTCATGCATCTATTTTTGAAATTTTCTAGATTGGATTTTTAACCCAAAGCAACTGGCGGCAGTGTCTGTTCTAGGTTAAGAATGACCGAGTCATGTTATATGCCAGGGTTGCTCTCTGGTTATGATAAGAAGCCCCTTTGCCTGTTCATCCACTGGAATGTCAGCTCCCTGGGCTGGTGTTCCACATGGCACCTCTTTCCAGGATTGTCGAAGGCTCTCAGGAGTCCCCATCCTCCTCCTGTGTGCTAGAGATTCATTGGGCCATGGCCACAACAGGAGGAGGGAAGAGTAGGGAGGAAGCATCTACACTTCCATACGAGGAGTACAGAGGTGCCTGGGCTCCTCTGGCTCGCATGGATGCTCAGAGCAATGTGGTGTGTGATGGAGAGGCAAGTCACCACTCCTAAAAAGGTGTTAGGACATGAGAGTCCCACTCAGAGGGGTGGAGTCCATGGCGGAGGAAAATGCCTTTCTGCATTCTCCTCCTGACCCAGCTCTGGTGGTTCAGTTTAAACTGAAAAAGGCTCCATTGTTTACTTTGGAACCTCTTAGGGTCCAGTCAGCCCATGTTCTCTATGGTGGAAGCCACAGCTCCTAGCTCACCTGCTGCATCTAGGCCTTAGTGGACCCTGAGCTGCCTCCCGCTGGAAGTGGAGTGTGCCCCGAAGTGGGCAGGGTGAGGTCAGGCCTGGCTAGGCTCTTAGCAGGAGAAGTGGAGTGGAGCACAGTCCCTACAGGGCAGAATCACCAGCTCCTAGACCCAGAAGACTCTGCTCGAGGCAAGCAACAAAAGCAGTGTACTGAGAAAGACTCATCAGAACTGGGGTCTGAGGGCTGGTTCTGGCCAGCAGATGTTCAGTCCATTCTCTGCAGCTCAAGGGACAGGGGCAGGCAGGGTCACCTGCAACCCTCAGGGGTGTCAGAGAACCTGAGTTCAAATGAAAGGACCTGTGAGTTCTTGCCTGTCACAGTTCCCAGAGGATGGGACCCAATTCTCACAGGGTTTCTTTGCTGGTTCTGGCAAGAAAGCAGATATTTCACAGAGACACTTGTGCCCCTCACCCCCCCACCACACTTTGTCTATCAGACTATTGAAACAATGGATGTCAAGGAACTGGAATTACACCCAAGAGTCAGGATACTGAGTAGAGGGAAAAACTGAAACCTGGTGCTACTCAGAGCTTGTCTCTCAGACAGATTTCACACCATTCTGTTAAACTGTCAGATCACCTTGCAAGAAGAGACTGGAGCTGAGACCATCCAGGATGGGTCAGTGCTGAGCTGGACCACACCTTGATCGAGACGACTTAGCTCTTGCGCTTGCTTTAAACCTAAACCTCACATCAGTATTCCAAAGATAGACCTGGCCACTGGAACTCTTTATTTGTTCCTCTTCCAACGTGGCCAATGGTGATTAAATTTAGATGCTTTTCACTATGACTTGCCTGTGTTGCTGGCAACCGAGGATGGTAGCTGATCCTGTCTTTTAGGCCTGCTAAACCTAGTAATGGACTTAAGGAGGACCCAGAAGTACAAGGGCTCCACCCTCAGAGGAAGATGCCAACTCACCCAGCGTGGGAAGCTGAATTTCCTGGCCTCAACCAGCCTGCGCCTGAATTTCTGCCATGCACTGAAGAGCACAGAGAGAGAAGCTTTTGTAGGGAAAACAACAAACCACTCCTAAGTATCTAGGAGCCAGCATCACTGGGGTAAAAAAAAAAAAAAAAAAACAACCCCTGCTGTTGGTGGCCTTTTCTCCCCCAGCAAATAATAAGGCCCGGGGCCTTGGGCAGCAGTCACCTCTTGGTGTCAAAACTGGGCCAGATGCATCTAGAAACAGAAGGCTGTACATGCCATGCCAGCTGGCTTTGCTCAGAGATCCCTGAAGCCAGAGATGATTCTAATGGGCTGTCATGTCTGGTCCAGTGGCTCGGGGAGCGCACAGTACTTTGTAGGCACATGGGTTACAGCTGGCCCTCCCTGACTTGCTTCCCTCTTAGCCGTGATGCAGGACAGGCAGGGTGAACACTGTTCTTCCCTTAACCATGTCAAAGGTCTATGTGGAGACAAACAGGCCTGTGACCTAGAGCTTGAGAAGGCTTGTGACAGCCAGGCCCTGGGTATCATCCACAGAGACGGATCAAAACTGTTATGGGAATTGTCAAGGTCAATCAATCTGTGCCCTGGCAGCCCTAATAAGCCAGCCCAACCACCAGTCCTCAATAGACCAATTAAACAGACACATAATAACAAGAAGTGGGTTTGGAGAGCTGACTTAGTGGGTAAGAGTATTTACTTTGCAAGCCTGAAGATCTGAGACTCAAGGCAATAATGTAACTCACCTGGCAGAAAAGACACCAGCTGGAGGGGAACTTATCTCCCAGAAAGAAATTTCATACAGTTCTAATGATTATCAGACCACCTTCCAGAATGAGATTGATATCTAGACAATGATGGGTCGGGTGGGCAGGACTATTTAGATGTGCATGTCCTTGACCCTCTATTTAAACGTTGATCTCACTTCAAGACCATGAAGTTGGACTCGGAGGATGGGGCTTGCTGGGTCTCTTTGTCTCTGTTCCCAGTGTGGCCACATCCAACACTCTTTTATTCCCTACTTCCCACTTTTGGCTCCTTTAGCTGGTTTGTGAGGATGGGTGGTCAGATCTAACTTGGGGGCATTGGTTGTGACCCTCAAGTTGGATAACAATAATATAGATATCGATAGAAGATACTTGGTACCCTATTCTGACCTCTACATAGTCACAGACAGACACACGAACTCCCCACATCCATCCATACATATCACACACACTAGTGAAAAGCAGAGAAAGATTCCTCATGGTGGCCACAGTGGAGAGTCCTGACATGAAACTTGAGTTTGGGTAGCTTTTTCTTGGTAGGTTTCTGCAGCACTGGGCACCAAGTGTTGGGTCTAGAGCACACCAGGCAAGTGTTCTACAGCTGAGCTGCATTTCCAGAACTCTTTTTATTTCTAACTTCGATACAGGGTCTGTAGAAAGAAATATTAAAAATCCTGACGTGCGGTTTCTTCCCCGCCTTAGATCCTTGAGTCCCGGATAAAAAGCACACACACAGCCTTTATATTTTTAAATATGCCCTAGGCAGCACAACAGCTGGACAACTGCCTACCCTCCACACTGTTAGAATCTGCCTTCCTATCGATAACCCAAGTTATTACTGTGTATCATCTCAGATGCTCTTAGCTCCAATTGGCCAGCCCACCTGGCCACATTTTTATGGCTCAGCTAACCCATGGTGGCTCTCCTTTCTCCTCTCCTGCACATTCTTCCACGGTAGCTTCTCTCTTCTTCTCCAAAGCCCACCTATGTCTCTTCTGCCCAGCTATTGGCCATGGGCATCTTTATTCACCAATCAGAATTAACTTGGGGCAGGGTCCCAGGGGCTAGCAGACTCCAGATTTGGGGGTCCACACTTAGCGTTAGAATACAAGCAGCATTAGGCCAACCCACTACATTTCCCCTTTAAGATGCCAGGCTGCTTTGAGTTAGTGATCTCCCTACTAGTCTCCTGAGTAGCTGGAATGACAGACTGGTGCTGCCAGGCTCTCTCTAGACTTCTTGTTCAGGGAAGAGGAATCCAAGCCACAGAATATGTTAATAGAGAAAGGCTGGGGTCTGGAATTCGGTGGGAGAAAGTGGGAATTGTGAGATCCTGCCACAGACCTCATCATGGGACACTTCCAGAATTGCAGGCCAAGCCACCTTAGACAAGCAGTTTCCCTGCTAGACTTAAGCTATCCTGTTTTTACCCATCCAGAGCCAGCTCTTCACTGGCTTCCAGCAGGATTCCTCCTGGATTGCCATTGTGGACAAGAGGTGTGAGTTTTGTATGCTACTCTCAAGCTATGAGATAATACCCTGCAACCATCTGGAGACTTGCAGGCCATAGTTCCCTGGAACAGCTGAGTCAGAGGACCTTCTAGGATGGTCCAGAACTTGCCACGCTGGCCATGAACTGCACACACTATTGATGCGCACAGCCTGCTCTGGCTTGTAAAGCCGTCATCTTTTCTCCCTGCCCCACCCCGACCCCTCCCAGTTTTTTGTCACCCTGGCTTTCTCCACTTAAACTGAAACAATAGTATCTTCTATTCGGACAATGTATCCATTTCTATTGCTTCAAAACACTTTACAAAACATCGCCAGAATCCCACAACTAGAAACAAGCAAGTATATTGAGCTCACCGGCCGTGGGTCAGGGGCTCAGGATCCCAACAAGACTCTTTTGAGTCTCCCAAGTGGCTCATGTGTCCAGTCAGCTGGCGTGGAACATCAATGACTCGCTGTATGCCTCTCCTGTTCCCTGGGGAAGGAGAGTCAACTGGGTAAGCAGGTTCTCATGACAGTGTCCAAGGAGAACAAGGCCACCTACATCTTCCACTGGGTCCCACTGGCTGGTCCCAGAGCCAAAATGGGGCTACACTAACATAGTTGAAGTTCTAGGAACTGGAGGTAAGGAGTAGAACCGAGCGCACAGCCCCAGGGAGAACAGGTCCCAGGGAGAAGGTCCTAGCATAGCCTGCTATCAAGCACTGCCCCCTTCATACTCGCCATGCTCCAGCTCCCAAAGCCAGTTAGGACCTGCCAGTATGTAGTTATCAACCAGCCAATTTGTTTTTATCCTATTTGGCTTCTCTCTGGGCCTTGACAACTGGCCATTCAGTTCCCTGTCTGTGGCCTTAGGTAAATTCTTTTCCTAGAGATCGGAAGACGCAAGCTCAAGACTAGGGTCGAGCTGGGTTGAGGGGTTGCATTTTACCCTGGAAGCTGGGAAAGATAACCTTGGACTCGGATTCAAATAGACCAAGGTTCTAATGTCTTCCTTCTACCCCAACCAGACCACAGGCCTTGTGACCATTCCCTTTCATCTCAGCCAGCTCCTTATTTTATCTAATCCCACTTACTGTTCTTATTTTTAAAACTAATTTATTTTTATTTTATGTGTGTATTTTGCCAGCATGTATGTCCACACACCATGCCATTGCAGTACCCAAGAAGGCCAGAAGAAGGCGTCAAATCCTCTGAAACTGAAGTTCCAGACAGTTGCTAGCTGTCATGTGGATGCTGGGAATGGAACCCAGGTTTTCTGAAAGAGCAGCCAATGCTATTAAAATTTTTATCACATTTATCAAATATCTCCATTCTGCTGGGTCTGATGACATCAGCTACTCAGGAGACTGAAGTAGGAGGATTCAAAGTTCGAGGCCAGAGTGAGTTCAAGACCAGCCTGCACAACTGTCTCAACACAGAAACTGAAAAGAGGCTGTGGATACAGGACCATGGCAAGGTCCACACCTAGCATGTGGGACACACACAGGCACATAGACACATACACACACACATATACACACAGACACACATACACACAGACACATACACATACATACACACATACACACACACACACATATACACACACATATACACACAGACACATACACACACATACACACACATACACACACATACACACAAACAGAACACACACATACACACAAACAGACACACACACATACACACAGACACACCCATACACACAGACACATACACACAGACACACCCATACACACAGACACATACACACAGACACATACACACACATACATACATACATGCACACATGAGAGAGAAAAAGAGAGACAGGGAGACAGACAGAGAGACAGAGAGACACACACAAAGACACACACAGAGAGGGAATCTTTTGATAAAGGTAAGAAAAGAAACATGACAAAATGTGCCAAAGTTGAAGAACCTAGGTGGTGGAGTCTTAATAAAATCCCCCCTGAGGAGGCTGTGGCTTAGCAGTGTGACACTTCCTAAGTACTGGGCTCTTTGAGACCCCATTCCATCAGAGTTCCCACTTCACACCCACTGTCTGTTAAAGCTCGGCTTTTCAGGGGGTTACCTGAATAGCTTGACTCCCATGTCCATCTGTCTGGAGGCTTACACAATGATGTTTGGTAATGAACCAGCTCTGTCCAGTTCACCCAGTCCCTAAGCATCCATTTCTTCAGTCTGGTCTTGGTCAGCTTTGTCCATTCCCTGACCACTGTTCTCTCCTCTCTCAACTAAGTCTGGCTCACTGTAAACTCTTTCCTCCAAAAGGTAGAGACCTGAGCAAGCAGCCCCCGTCAGGACCTTTCCTTAGGGAGCTTGTCCCTGGCATAGCTGCTTCGCTTCCTCTGCCCTTCTGTAAGGAAACTCCCCGCCTCACTCCGTTTTGTTGAGCATTCACAATTCTAAAATGTCCTACCTAAATAGCTAACCATTCTTCAGTGTTCCAGTATCCTGGAAAGCTGGTGACCTTTGTAACAAACACCCCTCCCTACACTGTAGTTCTATATAACAACTCACGCCAAACTCGCAAATTGCAGTGAAGTTTAACTTACAGAAAAGTAACACAGGGTCACAGGATGGGTTGGTGGGTAAAAACATCCAATGCCAAGCATGAAGACATGAGTTCTATCCCAGGGCCCCACATGGTAGAAGTCGAGAACTGCATCTCACAAATTCTGATTTCTACACAAGGTGTACGTATGTGCATAGGCACGAAATAGATGCAGAAAATCAACAAGTAAATAAATAAACGTAATTTTAAGATTTATTTATTTTATGTGAGTGTTTTGCCTGTGTGTATGTCTGTGTACCATGTGTATTCCTGGTGCCCACAATGGCCCCAAGAAGATGTCAGCTCATTTGGAGATGGTTGTAAAATGAACCCTGGTCCTCTACAAGAGCTCAGCTCTTAGCCACTGAGCCCTCTCTCCAGGCCCATAAATAAATGTACCTTTTTTTTTTTAAAAAAAAAAAAAAAAAGAAAGAAAGAAAAGCAATATGTCAGATTTCAGAACATCAAGGAACCAGACCTGAGAAGTCAAAGCCAACTGCAGTGATATTCCTAACTGTTTCAAGAATTCCAGACTTACAGAGGAACAACATAAACCCTGGTTAGTTTTTTGTCTAGCTACATTCTTGTCTAGATAGTTAAGCTGTGAGGAGAGGAAGCAGGACAGACCAAGAGATGAGTGGTCTATCCTTTCCTCTTCCTGTTGGAGGGTGGTGCCAACTCTATACCCTTGCTGAGGGACCTTCGGGCCTTTCCACAGCCTCACACAGAGAGACAGGAAGAGCCTGGCCTCCTTCTAGCCCTGGCACAGTGTTTTCTAGGACATGATCTCATTTGTCTTGGTGAAAGGCTTTTTCTCAAAAGCACATTTCATTTTCCATTATTTAATGGACACGTGGTACCTAGCTTCCTTCTGAGTGAGTTCACTCCATGTCAGCATATAGATCGTCCCGGGTCACGTGTGCACGCCAATAAATCTCTACACGTTCCTTTCGGCACAATGGTAATAAAAATACAACAAGCCACATGTGTCTGGGTTTGATTTAGCTCAGGAAAACTTTTAGTTTGGAAAACAAAGTCTTATAAATAAGGATCCAGGAGGGAGGCCATGCACTGACAGCCGTGTGTCTTCCGTTCTGAGTAGAGTCTGGCATTAGCAATCCCAGGGTACAAAAACATGGCACAGGAGGGATGGAGCTCAGCTGGGAGGTAAGGTAAAGGAATGTCTGTCCTTGGCACTTGTTAAAGACAGCCTAGCAGACTACCCGGAAACCAGGCTTTGCTGTAGGGACTGTGCTGTGGGGTGTTACCTCAGAGAGGCCATTGAGCTCCTCTCCAAATTCAAAGAAGGACAAGTGAGTTTACAGCCTAGGGATAGAGTGGGGTGGATGGTCAGGACTTGGAAAATGACTGAGAGGAAATATCAGCAGGAAGGGCATTCTAGCTGAAGTAAGCCAGCAGGGTGGAGGGGACAGATGTCATCTAGGGGACAGTAGAGGAAGAACTTGATCTAAAGTGGGGGTGGTCAAATATGCCTGCGGGAGGGTTATTGCTGAACAGACTGGGCAGCCTGGAGGGGCCTTACTCTGAAGAGCCCATTCTCAGCCTTCCTTCACTCCCTGCTCCCATGGAGCTGTTCTCTACAAAACCCCTCCTTGCTTTGCCAGCTGCAGAGCTATGAGACTCTGCCATCAAGTGGCCGGGAGGGAGGTCCGGAGACCCATGGATGGAGGGGGCTCCTTTTCCCATCCACCTCCTGTCTGTGTGCTAGTCTTTAGAACACCGCTCGAACTATTGCTATTTCCCTTCAGGTTGAGCCCTCCCACATCTGTAGCAGAGGCTAGCCTGCAGCTTTCTCAGCCCTCCAACCATCAGCCTAAAGGCATCTCCTTTAGAGACGCTGCGTCTGCAGCTCCAACTTGAACAGTGCTTGTCCTCGGTCTTCTCATCAGTAAATACATCTGGCTCTTTGGTCATCCCTTGGCTGCAGCCCTCTGTGCACCGATTCCATTTACAGATCCTAAGAGGGCAGAAGAGGCAATCATAATGAGACCTGCCTTCCCATACTCCACAGGAACCAGTGAGCGATCTATAAACTACGGTATGTTGATAGCCTGCTCCCTTCGAGGGCCTGTCAATCAGAGACAAGCCCCGGGAGAAAATGAGAGAGCAGAGAGAAGCCCTCTTTTCTGACCTGACAATGAGATAGTATAGCATTTGAGCAGAGGCAGGACTGGTCTGGATTCTAGGAACCCAGCAAAGACAGTTTCCATTTATCTTGACACAGCAGGAAGTGAAGACTAGTGAGGCGCAGCATTTCTAATAAGGTGACAGAGATAAACGTAGGGGAGACAGAGCACCTAGTAGGCCTAGCAATGGTCTCTAGTGGCCTTCAGGCTCTGATCCCAGAACACCAAAAATACTGTATTGCCTAAAAAGAGAAATTAAAAATTACAGATTTTTTTTTCTCATTTTCTTTTTTTATATTTTTATTGGAAATTTTATTTACATTTCAGATGTTTTCCCCTTACCCCCTTTTCCCCCCTCCCTCCCAGGAACTCCCTATCCCTTCCCCCCTCCTCTTGCCTCTATGATGGTGTACCCCCACCCACCCTCCCCCGTACCTCACCTCCCACCCTCGAATACCACCCCCCACGATGTCCAGCCTTCATGCGACCAAGGATCTTTTTTCCCACTTATAAATAGCTCCCTTGCATATATAGCTGGAGCCATGGGTCCCTCCCTAAGTGCTCCCAGGCTGGTGGTTTAGACCCTGGGGGCTCTGGTTGGTTGATATTGTTGCTTTCCTCATGGTGTCACGAATCCTCTCAACTCCTTCAGTCTTCACTGTATCTTCTCTGTTGGGAACCCCATGATCAGTTTGATAGTTAGCTGTGAGCATCTGCCTCTGAATATGTCAGACTCTTGCAGACCTCTAAGGAGACAGCTATATCAGGCTCCTGTCAGCATGTACTTCCTGACATCCACATCAACGTCTACCTTTGGTGACTGCACATGGGATGGATACCCTGGTGGAATGGTCTGCAAACGCCCCCTCCTTCAGTTTCTGTCCTGTACTTTGTCTCCATATTTGCTCCCTTGAGGATGGCTCAGCTGTTAAAGGCAAGGCTCACAACCAAAAATTACAGATCTTTAGGGCAAAAGATGTAGCTCAGTTGTCAGGAGAGCTTGATTTGAGTATGCAAAGCCCTGGGTTTGAGCCCCACACCATGGAACCCAGGCTCGGGAATATTTGTCTGTGATCCTAGCACTTAGAAGTTAGTGGGGAGAGGACCAGAACTTCAAGGTCATTATCAACTTTGTAGCAAGCTCCAGATTGGCTATAAAAGTCTGTCTCAAGAGAGAGAGAGGCAGGCTGGAGGAGACCCAAATTCTGTTTCCAGCATCCCTGTGGTGGTCATAAATACCTGTATCTTTGGTTCTAGAGGATCTAACACTCTCTTCTTATCTCAAAGACCTCCTGTATTCACTCAGGAACACATCCATACACACACAATTTATGGCCTTTACCTTAACCCTATCATATTGTACTGGATTTTTCTGTGTGGGCCCAGCAATGAGAAAATGAACCCAAAAGTAGACACTGTGGTAGTCCCAGGTGGCAAAACCTAAACTCAAGATGGAGAGTGCTGGCTTCCAGTAACCTGTGTCCCTGAAGAGCCAGAGAATATTTATGGGAATGAGGAAATATTTAGCAACCAAGGTAAGATTCAGTCAATAAAAACGCTCACTCATGCAGAGAAAGAAGGAAGACACAGCGCATACTGAGGGGAAGTCAATCATTAGAACTGAACCGAAGCATGGATTAAGAGACAAGGATATAAAAAGGGGTTTCTACAGGGTCCCCTGTGCTCACAAAGCCGAAGGGAAGGTGGAACGGAGACAGCGAAAACCTAAGCTGAACCTGGAGCCATGGAAACCACAGGGCTGAGAAAATGAGCAATATGGAATGAGAGGTGGACAAATAAATTACGGAAGTTACATAGTAGAACACTGAAAAAAAAAAAACAAAAAACAAAAAAACCAAGTGAAGGCTATTGGGTTGGCTCAGCTGTTAAGAGCACTTTCTGCTTTTGCAGAGGACCCGGGTTTAATTCCCAGCACCCACATGGCTGCTGGGAACCATCTGCAACTTCCATTCTAGGAGATCCGACACCCTCTTCTGACCTTTGCAGGTAGTGATCACATGTAAACATCCATTAATTCAGGCCAAACACAACATGTAAAATAAAATAAAATCGCATACAAGCTAGCTAATAGATCAAGCGTTTTTATGTATCTGTGCACCCAGAATTGCCTGAAGCAGAAGTGGAGAAGTGGAGTAACAAAAGAAAATGCTTGAAAGAAGTAACAATGTTAATAAATCTCATAAGTTAAGGGGCGGGGAGGAACATGCAGGTAAAGACCGACAGGAGTATATCTATCATACTGCAACAAGGTAGCGATGTCTTGGGAAGTCCTGCCCACATGGAGACATTGCTCACAACAGAACACAAGTAAGGATTACAACAGATTTTTCTCATCAGAAATGTTGTGAGCCACAAGAAAATGGGGCAACACTTTAATCGACTGAAAGAAGAAGAGAACCATCTAGAAGCAATGTCTTGTATTGAATTGCGGTTTCAATGTGTCCCCAAGGTTTCCTGTGTTAAATTTAATCCTTACTACAAAGTATTAAGTAGGTGGAGATGAAGGGTCTGGGAAGATGGCTCAGCGGTAAAAGTGCTTGCCATGCAAGCCCGAGGCCCTAAATTCAATCCCCAGCACACACACACACAAAGCTATAATCCCGGCACATGGGGGCAGAGCCAAGTGAATTTGAGTGTTCATTGCCTGGCCAACCTAGCTCAAATGGAAAGCTCCAAATTTAGTGAGAGATTCTGACTCAAAAACTAAGGAGGACAGCCTAAGGCAAAGGTGTTCAGTGTGACTCCACAGGGTGACGGGGGACACACTCCTCTCCCGTGGTGTTCAGTGCAGAAGCCCAGACACTGGAGGAGAACAGCAGAATAGTGACTGAAGCTATAGGATCCTTAACTAGGAATGCAGAGGCTGAGAGGAGTACCCAGTATGCCTGGCAAACACTGGCGAGCATGACAAGGAGACCATAAAGAGAGGCTGGAGGCAGAGGACAGCCACGTTTAAAAAGAGTCAGTGTCCCAGAGGGGACTTAGTTGGCAGCTGGGGCCACAGACCTAACATGGATCCCACTGACATCCCCTTTTCAAGTGGCTGGCACTGTCGCTGATGAGGTGTGCTGAGAACTGCCCATGGGGACAAATCCCCTTGTCAGAACTCTGAGCTATCTGGGAATGGGGTCATTCTCTTCTCCCTCTTCCTAGCATCTCCATGGCTCAATTAGACTAAGAGATGCCACCTGGCTTGGCCTTCAAGCCTTGGCCCTTGAGGACTTCAGAAAGATGTGGTACAAGTCTCAGAGGGCACAGGCACACTTGATCCAAAGCTGTTTCTGTTGTGCTATCTTGTATTCGTTCCCAGAGGCTCCAGTGCCTGCCTGGTTGGTCCCCCTCATGAAAAGGAACAAAACTTCCCCTCAGGGCATAGCCCTGCAGACAATAAGCCAAGCTTTGTCCCCAGGAGTGTTCCAATGCAGTTCAGGTACCATGGGAGTCTCTTGACCTCCCTCTTCCCTTCCTTTTATCCCTTCTGAAAGGCCCAGGGAGCTGGGAACATGCCCCATGGCACTGGTAGCCAACACAGCCTACTACTGATTCACAACTGTGGTGGTAGGTGGCCTCCCCACTGGTAGTTGGCAGGCATTCTTGGCTGTCAGTAGAATGAGGCTTTGTCTTATCAAAAGACTCAGGGCCCTGAATTGGGCTGGCACCAGTGAGTTTGGTACCCTTGCCTGAGTCACATGCTCTGTGTTTCTGAAGCCCTGGCCTCTCATTGGACCACAGACTCTGAGGTGACAGGGTTGGGGGAATTTGGAGCCAGCTCCAATTTATGAATTCCAGGGGCTGGTTCTGTATGTTACACCAGACAGAGCCAGAGGGTTCAGTGTAAGGACCTATAGAGACACCCAGGGGGTTCAGTGTAAGGACCTATAGAGACACCCAGGGGATTCAGTGTAAGGACCTATAGAGACACCCAGGGATTCAGTGTAAGGACCTATAGAGACACCCAGGGGATTCAGTGTAAGGACACCCAGGGGATTCAGTGTAAGGACCTATAGAGACACCCATGGGATTCAGTGTAAGGACACCCAGGGGATTCAGTGTAAGGACCTATAGAGATACCCAGGGGATTCAGTGTAAGGACCTATAGAGACACCCAGGGGATTCAGTGTAAGGACCTATAGAGACACCCAGGGGGTTCAGTGTAAGGACCTATAGAGACACCCAGGGGATTCAGTGTAAGGACCTATAGAGACACCCAGGGGGTTCAGTGTAAGGACCTATAGAGACACCCAGGGGATTCAGTGTAAGGACCTATAGAGACACCCAGGGGGTTCAATGTAAGGACCTATAGAGACACCCAGGGGATTCAATGTAAGGACCTATAGAGACACCCAGGGGATTCAGTGTAAGGACCTATAGAGACACCCATGGGATTCAGTGTAAGGACCTATAGAGACACCCATGGGATTCAGTGTAAGGACACCCAGGGGATTCCATGTAAGGATCTATACAATACCCTGTGTGTGTGTGTGTGTGTGTGTGTGTGTGTGTGTGTGTGTGTTTTAATGGCATGATTGGAGCACTCGGAAGTCAGGACTGGAACATTGAATGACCGATTGGTGGAGGAGGGGCAGTGGAGGGAGGAGCATACAGCAAGCTCAGGCCTGAGCACAGACACAGGTGGTACCATGAGTTCTTGTGGAGCGATGATCTTACAAGGAAGCACCACAGAATCAGAGAACACAGCCAATCCCTTTAGATTCTTCTAAATCACGACGGGGAGGGGAGGAGGGTGGTATGAGTCGGGGAGAGAGCATGGGCAGGATGGCCCTCCAGTAAAAGTTCTGAGGTTCCTGGTCCAGACGCTGAGTATCAGAGGAACAGATGCATCAGGTCCGTCACTCAGATGTTCATGGTCAAGCTGATGAACTGGAAGTAAAGCGAGAGATGACGCTTAGGAAATCCAGCTCAGCAATCGAGGAGTGGCCTCAGTTTATGTATGTTGCAAGAACTCTGCTGGTCATCTTGCACAAATATAAGCTTCTGACTCAACATGAAACCATTTATTTAAAAATTTAAATTAAAACAGATTGCTGGGCGTGTTGCATATATAATTATTTTAAGTATGCATGCACGTCTGTGTGTGTGTGTGTGTGTGTGTGTGTGTGTGTGCAGACTGGAGCTTGATATCAGGTGTTTTCCTCCCCATCTTATAATTTGAGACAAAATTTCTCACTGAACCTGCAGCTCATCAATTGACCACACTGACTGGCCAGTGAGCTTCAGAGATCCACCTGCCTCAGCCCCCACACAGTGCAGGAATTACAGATGCATGCCTCCAACTCGGCTTTTTACGTGGGTTATGGTTGGGGGGAGGGATGGGTTCAGACATGCCTCATGCTTGTCAGGTAGGCACATCTCCCCAGTCAGACAAACCTTGAAAAGGGCTAAGAGAACTTTCAGTAGAGGGCAGATAGGACCGAGGGATAAGGTGTGTTTTGTCCTTGTTGAAGGGGACAGCTTCGCAGAGACATCTTAGGCAGGGTAGTGTGAGTTGGGCTTGCTGTTCTGAGAAAGCTGACCCTCTACCATGGTGGAGCTGAAGGGAAGGGAGGCAGGGTTGCAGCTCAGCAACTTGTGAGCAGGCAAGCCGCCGAAGCGGCTGGAAACATCTCATTTCTCCCTTCTCGCCAGGCTTGGTCATATTTATGTGGAACGTTCTGTTTCCTCCACACCCTCTTTCTTGGGGATAGTGTGAGCAGACACTAGGGCAATGAAGACACCCACAGCTCACAGGATTACAGCGCTGATTATGCTGAGTGCCAAGTGGACAGAAACACCGGCCTCTACACTGTGTAATTGCCTGGGGCTCCACTTAGCCTGTTCGTACTCTGCTGGGCCCTGGTTGGGGTCTGCTTGGCCATACCTCGTTTATGTTGAGATGGATGAAGTCCTTGTTCTTCACACTGAGAGACTGGAACACCCCTGGTGGGTGGGTAGGAGGGAGGAAGTGTCACAGTGGAGCCAGACCCCTGGGTAGGTTTAAGGGCTCCTGGACCACTGGGAAATCTGTGGCTAGCTGCTCCCTCTAGTGGAGATCAGATTCACTGCCTGGAAGGATGGAGACCATTGAAAGGCTTCAACTCCTGGCCTGGGTGACCTGAGAGGACCTGCTTGGATGCTGAGTCCCTCAAGCAATGGTGACAACATCCTGTCATCACACCGAACACTTCAGTATGAACTGGGCATTCCACGGCTGTGCAGGTGTGTAAATTTCTAGGTGTGTAAAATGTATGGCAATTATAAAACCACAAGACCCTGAGACATGTTCATTTGTAGCTGAAGGGACAGTGGATTGACTGAGCTGCCCTGGACTTATTTGGCCACCCTTCATGGCTATTTTGGGAGAGTGTGACAATGAACCTCCTCTGTAGAGTACGGCACACAAGCCTTCCATCTTTCTTGTATAGCAGACCCTGTTTAAATGACTGGGTCTGTGTCTGGGGCTTTCAGGGGAGAGCAGGCGAGGGACAGAGACTTCTCATTCTGGGTTTTGTGAGGGGACTTGACCTTTCTTCAGTAGGAGGAGCGAAACCTGTCCACTCACAGCCCTTAACAGCCTGTTGGTGTACAACCAAAGGACTATATTGCATCTCTCAGCTGACCACAGGGCACAGGTGTCTGCACAGACATCCATGATGGCCCTCCGTGTCCTAGATCTGCCTTCTTTTCCCCCAGGTTCTTATGTACTGTGACTGGAAATCCTGAGCCGGGCACTCCCTGCTCCCAGGGGTCCAAGGACACTTGCCCACACACTCAGGACTCCCCTGTACACACTCAGCTCGCCTGTACACTCAGGGCTCCCCTGTATACACTCAGCTCACCCACACACTCAGGGCTCCCCTGTACACTCAGGACTCCCCTGTACACACTCAGCTTGCCTGCACACACTCAGGGCTCCCCTGTACACTCAGGACTCCCCTGTACACTCATGGCTCACCCACACACTCAGGACTCCCCTGTACACTCACGGCTCGCATTCTCCAGTCGCACCAGGCAGTTGAGGTAGTCATCGAAATCCAGTTGGAGGCTCTCATCGGCATACCTGAGGACGATCAGCTGCAGGAGATGGCTACCCAGCTGAAAGCCTGCAGAGAGACAGGAGACTCAGCACCTGCCATGGCTGAGCCCCATGGTAAGCCAACATCTCTGGGACCTCCAGAGGTGCAGAAGTGAAATATTCTGTGTAAAAAGCCTGTGTGCACGTGTTCATGTGGATGTCCATGTGCAAGTGTGGGTGGGGGTCAGAGGTCAAAGGCAGCTATCAGTCCTCAGGGTCACCCCTCCTTACTGGCCTGGCACTTGCCAAGTAGGCTAGGCTAGCAAATTTCAGGGATCCTCCTGTCTCTGTCTCTCTAGTGCTGAGACGACAAGTACAGGCTACCATGCCTTACTCATCTTACATGAGCTCTGGGATTGAACCCAGGTCTGTGGGCTACTGTGGACATCTCTCCAGCCCATTCGTCTTTCTTTTCTTTCTTTCTTTCTTCTTTCTTTCTTTCTTTCTTTCTTTCTTTCTTTCTTCTTTCTTTTTTTCTTTCTTTCCTTTTCTTTCTAAAAAGATTTATTTATTTATTTACTTATGTATTTATTTTATGTATGTGAGTACACTGTAGCTGTCTTCAGACACACCAGAAAAGGGCATCAGATCCCATTACAGATGGTCGTGAGCCACCATGTGGTTGCTGGGAATTGAACTCAGGACCTCTGGAAGAGCAGCCAGTGCTCTTAACCTCTGAGCCATCTCTCCAGCCCCTACTGGTATTTCTTCTTCTTCTTTTTCTTCTTCTTCTTCTTTTTTCTCTTTTTTGGTTTTTCAAGACAGGGTTTCTCTGTGTAGCCCTGGCTGTCCTGGAATTCACTCTGTAGACCAGGCTGGCCTCGAACTCAGAAATCTGCCTGCCTCTGCCTCCCAAGTGCTGGGATTAAAGTTGTGCGCCACCACTGTCCGGCCCCTACTGGTATTTCTTAAAGATCTTTAAGATCAGGAGGGGATTGGGGATGGGGTGGGGACATCCTCTTGGAGACAAGAGGGAAAAGTGGGATGAGAAACTGTGGGAGGGTGGACCAGGAGGAGGATAATCACTGGATTGTAAAAAAATAAATAATTAAAAAAAAAAAAAGGATCCTTAAGAGCCAAGATATTGTAGGTATCTCCTAAGGGACTGCACCCTCAGTGAGGGGTGCTGTGTAGGGGCTCATTCCTCACACCATGCTGGAGCTGTGCACACTGGGGGCCAGTGTGGCCCTGGACATGGCCTGGCCACCACAGGCCATGGCTCCACTTCTCCAGCCTTCATTTTCCTTATTTGTCAGTGTGGTGGTTTAAATATGCTTGGCCCAGAGAGTGGCACTATTTGGAGGTGTGACCTTGTTGGAGTAGGTGTGGCTTTGTTGGAGGAAGTGTGTCACTGGGGGCATGGGCTTTAAGACCTTTGTCCTAGCTGCCTGGAAGTCAGTCTTCTCTCCTGTCTGCCTTCGGAACAAGAAGTAGAACTCTCAGCTCCTCCTGCACCATGTCTGCCTGGATACTGCCTGCTCCTGCCTTGATGATAATGGACTGAACCTCTGTTGCCCTTTATAAGAGTTGCTTTGGTCATGGTGTCTCTTCACAGCAATGGAAACCCTAACTAAGAATGTAGGACTTTCAGGTCTTGGTTTGAACTTAGAATTCACTGCCCCAGGGCACATTCCGGGAGGAGTACATTCCTTAGTCAGAGGACACTTGCTGGATTAACTTTCAGAGGAAGAAAGAAGAGGCTGATTAACATTCCTCAGACTACAAGGAGGGAACCCACCTGCGGGTGAGGAGGGCCCAGAACACATAGACACATTCCAGGAGAAGGGACCAGGATGGGAGGTAGTCAGGACCTGGGCAAACTTTTATGACACTCATTGTCATTAAAGAAATGTGTGAATCTTGTCACCTAGAGACCGGACCTGGGAAGGTCAGCCTTCGTGGTCCTTTGTGGTTTGCCCTTGTGAACTCTGTATAAGAACTGCTCCCAGCTGTTGTTCAGGGCTCTCTTGCCTGCATGTGAGAGAGTCCTAGTGCACTAGTATCATTAAACCTCATGTTGTTACAGTGAGTCCTGTCCGTGTGTGTTTCTGTGAGAGCACGTCCCCTGGTTTTCGATCTTAGAGTCCAACAAGACACTTGGATGGTTTGGACAAGTGGGAATTTCATCTGGGTCTGGCTTTCATTGCTCTGCTTCCCAATTCATGGTTTGGGGGTAGAATTCTATACTCTGGGTGCATATCTGTCCACATGTTAACAGGAGTATTTGGAAGTCCAGCAGGGGTCCTTCCACTCATTCCTCCAGTTTCACCAGAGGTGGAGGCTGGTCTGGCTCAGGGTACTGTCTCTGGAGTACACACATCACGCCTATCCTCAGACATTCCTAAACCCCGGTAGCTCGGTAGTTCCCTGCTCAACCTATTCTGCCCTGGAAATGGGATCACAAGCCCCTAAGAGAATCAGGCAGGGTCTCATGTTTATGATCACTGTTCTTCACATAGGGCCTGAAGTGTCACGCTGCGTTGTGTCTTCTTCTGTGGGTGGGCCACGGAAAATGACTGTTTAGAACTCAGCATGGTGGGCCAACCTCAGCCGCCACCGAGCCCAGTTCAGGTTTTTGATGTTGATTCTCCTCCTGTACTTTCTCCCCTCCCCCATTTCCCCTTGCACCTCCCCCACCCCACTCGGACTCCTCTCCCCATGCCTGTCGCGTGTCCACTTGGCCTCCACAGCATCCTTGTCTCCTCCCCTTCCTCTCTCAGGGTCTTTCCGGCTTTATAGCTTGTTGCCCCACGTACACACAAACACGGAAGCGTCAGCCGGAATACACATCTGACTTGCCTCTTTACCTGCAGCTTTCAGTGCTGTCCGCAACTCATAGGAAGACATGGTGCCAGACTTGTCCACATCGAACTGGAGAAACAGGTCCTGCAGCCAGGGAGTAGAGCATTGAGAAGTCAAAGCCCAGGGACCAATGATAGTTGGCAGCTACCCAGGGGTGACAGCTGCCTTCTAAACAGACAAGGTTGGACCCAGACTTTTCTCTTTCCTTCCTTTCCTCTCCTCTTATTTTCTCTTTTCTTTCCTTCCTTCCATTCTTCTTTCCTTCCCTCCTCCCCTCCTTCCTTCCTTCTTTCCTCCTTCCTTCCTTCCCTCTCTGACAGGGTCTCATGTAGCCCAGTCTAGCCTCCAGCTCTCTAAGTAGCAGAGGATAACCTTAAACTTCTGATCCTTTTGCCCCTACAGAGATCAGAGTCCTTGGTCCTTGAGTGTGGGGATTATAGATGTGCTTCACCTGCCTAGTCTCACGCTGGAGATCAGACCCAGGGTTTCATTCGTGCTATGTAAGCACACTACCAACTTAGCCACATCCCCAGCCCGTAGGCCCTCTTTTCTTCCGTAGAGTGCTGAGACGTTTGGGTCTCACACTGCAGCTCTACTTCCAGCCATGGGTCCTCTTCTGTCTCCTTCCCTTCTGGCTGGAAGTGCCCTGGTACCTCTGCCTGCATCAGGACCCACTGTGGTTCCTTGACTCCCTCCCAACGGCACTCTTAGCCTGTAGCCTAGGTCTTTGCCTGGCTCTGCTGAGCGTCGGAGCCAGATCACATACCATCCAGTGCTTCAGCTTATCCCAGAATACCCGAAACTCTTCAAACTCCAGCTTCCCGTTGCCACTGGTCTGACCACACGAGCTAAGGGTCTTTCAACTCGAAATCCTTGTGGGAACTCAGCTCTGGGATCACAGGAGGAGGCCAGGGCTGTGTGACACGAGTAATAGATTTGGGGCCCTGGGAGAGTAACCTGGAGACAGAACCTCTGAGGAGGGCAAATGGAAGGTGACATGGGGCAGGCACCTGAATATTTACAAAGCAGGAAAGCAGAGCCATCATTCCCTTTGGGGAAACCCCAGATCCATTCAGAAACCCTCTCTCTACTGCGTTGTCCTGGCTCTGTTGATCCTGACCCAACCCTAATCAGGTTGACAAAGCCTCCCTCTTCTTAGAGCTACCGTGCCCATCCCAGGAGAGTGAGCCCCACAGGACCCCTCTGCCCAGAGGGGCCCGTGCACCTGCTGAGAAGGATACATCCATCAGAGAGATGATGTTTCTGCAGGACAGCAGGCTCAGCTTCTTGAACTTAAGGGCTGTTTCTGCAATTATATAGGCAGCCATGTGATCAATGACCCTGATAAGACAAACCTATCTTCCCTTTCTCTAGGAGCCCGGTAGTGTAGGCAGATCGGGCTTTCTGGGATGGCGACATGGACACTGCCTTATGTTGAGAGTAGGGACTGGATTTCCAGAAGGAAAGTTTGCAATCTGTTCAGAAAGCCTTAGGGATGGGCTATTCCAGTGCATTTGTGTCAGCATTAGGGATCCCAAGATTTCACCAGATCCGCTTATTAAAGATTTGTTTTCTTTTAATTTGCATGTATGTGGTGTGTCTGGGTATGTTTGTGTATGTGTATGCTCAGGTGCTTGAAGGTCCCTGCAGAGGCCAGAAAGGGGCATCAGGTCCCTCAGAGCTGGAGTTCTAGGAGACGATGAACAGGCCGACTCTGGTCTGCTGGGAACCCAAGTCTGGTCCTCTGCAAGAGCAGCAAGTGCCCTTAACCACTGAACCATCTCTCCAGCCCAATCATCATCCTGGTTATAACTGCAAATAGTATTTAGAAATTATGCCAGGCAGCGGTCATAATACCCATAATCCTGTACTCGGGAGGCAGAGGCAGGAGGATCTCTGAGTTTGAGGCTAGCCTGGACTACAGAACAACTTTTAGGATAGCCAGGGCTACACAAAAAAAGCCTGTCTCAAAGGCCAGTGAAGAATATTAACACGACAGATTACAACCACACAATATTCCACCATTTCCCAAGTGCACTTTAATGACCAGCTCATAGAGTTTAATGGGCAGGATTTTAAATTACTAAAGAGATAAATGCGGTGGTGCACGCTTGTAATCCCAACACTATGGAGGCAGAGGCAGAAGCCAGCCTGGTCTACAGTATAGCAAGCTCCAGGTTAGCCAAGGCCCAAGTGAGACCTGGTTTCAAACAAAACAAAGAATAACCCCTCCCCCCAAACTGCTGAAGAAATTTAATATTCATACCCAGCTGGTGGAACCTGGTAGCTGGGTGTACCGCATGCCTGTAATCTTAGCATTCAAGATTTTGGGGCTGGAAGAATATAAATTTGAGGCCAGTGTAGGCATTTAGCCAGACCCTGTGTCAACAAATAAAACCAAGGGCTAGGGAGTTGGCGTCATCAATGGAGTGCCTGTCTCATAAGCATGAAGACCTGCACTCAGTCCTCCAGAAAACAGAAAAAGCCAGAGCACTGGCTTGGATTTTGATCTCAGCACTGAGATCTGGGATCCAGGGACTCACTGGCTGGCCAGGCTAGTCTACTTGGTGAGTCCCAGGTCAATGAGAGACTCTGTCCAAACATACAAAACAAGGCCAGTGGCCCCGAGGAGCCATATCTGAAATTGTCCTCTGGCTTTACATGTCAGTGCATACTTGTACATGTGAACAACACAAACACGCACACACACTCGAACTCACACACACACTCACACACATACAGACACTTACACACTCATGCAAATTCACACACACACATATACTCACACTCACACACACATACTCACACTCACACATTCACACATTGACACACATACACACACACACTCTTACACACAGTAGTGCAAACTCACACACTTACTGACACACACTCACATACACTAAACAGTATGCTAACTATAAGAATCCAGTAACAACCACATGATGTATGATCCTTTGATATAAAATGTCCAGTATAGTAAGTCTGAGGCAGAAAGTGGATGAGAGACTCCCAGAAGCTGGGGAGAGTGGAATAGGAAGTGACTGCTGTGGTAAAAATGGACCTTGTACACACATGCAAACACAGATACATGTACACATATGAGAACACACAACACGTATACACAAGTGCACATGCAGCACAGGCAACACACATATATAGATGTATACACACACAGCACAGGCAAAACACACATACACATATGTACACACATTCACGTCTGCAGAGCACAGACCCCCCCCACACACAATGACAGTGGTTTCTTGGGCATGACGAGGTGCAACGATTTTTATCTTTGCTGCTAGCTTTTTCTGTAGAAACGTCTCTAGAACACTCTACAGGAAGCTGCATCCGTGTCGCAGTTGAGAACTAAGCAATGAGACCAGATTCTACAGTCTGCATACACGTGGACGTCAGCCATGGTGAGCAAGAAGCAGAGCCTGGGAGAGCCCTGACAGGGTGGTCACTCCTTCTCTCCAGGGAGCCCTGTCCCCATGGGAACTTACTCTTCTGCAGAACGGCATTTAGAACATATTCAAGCTCTTCTGCCGACACCTCCATGTCCTGTGGAGTGGAGACAATTGCTCTTTGTGATCCTTGACAATTCTAAACTTCACTTGGGAGAGAATGACCCTGGGGACGCTGTGCTGGGAGCTGAGTTCACCTCCATGGTAGCTGCAACCCATTGGTTTCTCAGGAAACGGCCAGCCACCCCAGGAGAGATAGCAACCTGGAAAGACTCAGGAGATGTCAGAGGCAGCCCTGCTTATACACTGAAGGCCTAAAATCAGCCATAGGCCTAACATACATGCCTGCTAGCACCAAGTCTTGGGTCTCTGTGGAAATACACTGAAGCAGATGGCTAGAAGCTATTGTAAACAAGCAGCTTTGGTGGAAGGCTGCCAAGCCTGAGTAGTCATAGACCTTGTAGACAGGTAGCCTTGGTGGACAGTACCAACTTAGATAAGGACAAGTGAATCATAGGCAGAGTCATAGTGACCTGTCCCCTGAACCTTCACCCAGCTGACACTCTGTTCTGGAAGATATCTGTACTCCCCCTGAACACCTATGCTCCTGCGTCATCCCCTTCCCCACATCCTGCCTTTTTGTGTATATAACCCCTGTGTGAAAAAGTAAAATTACAGTTTGATCAGCCTATAGACAAGCCGTTATTCTTCCTTGTGTTTACCCGTTATTCTTCATTCTCTCTTAGGTGATCTCCCCGGACCCTGTTTAATGCCCTGCAGGCCAGGACAAGGAAAGGGTAAGACAAGCTGACCATTCCCGTAAAGATGCAATATTCTCTGAGAATACTTCAAAAAGGTGCCAGGGGTATTTAAAGAGTCAGAAGACCTTTGGAGAGCAAGCAGGTCCTCGTACCTCTCCACAGGAGGACCCAAAGAACCGAACCGAAAAAATGTCACGTATTGGGGTCTCACCTGCTATTCAAGACAGAAGACCTAAGACATGGTTAACCGTGACCTAACCATGACATGGTTAATTTAAAACCTCTAGGGGTGCATCTTGGAATCATCATTGTAATATACTCACCAACCCTAGTGTCCACAAAGCAAAAGCTGGTGAGAGAGAGATACACTCGGGCCTTACCAGGGCCATGGAAGGGAGCCCACAGTTGTAGGATGTGCAGGCAGTTCAGTGTGTGTGTATGTGTGTGTGTGTTTTTAGTGTGGTTTGTGTGTGTGTGTGGTATGTGTCTGTGTGTGTGTGATGTGCATATGTGTGTATGAAGCGTGTGTGTGTGGTGTGTGTGTGTGTTTATGGTGTGTATGGTTTGTGTGTGTGTGTGGTTTGTATGTATATGGAATGTGTGTGTGTGTGTGGGGGTGGGTGGTTTGTGTGGGTGGTGTATGTGTTTATGGTGTGTGTGTGTTTGTGTGTGTGTGTGGTTTGTTTATGTGTGGTGTGTGTGCCTGTGTGTATGTAGGTCAGAGGACAGCTTTGTGGAGATGATTCTCTCCTTCACCTTTACCTGGGTTCTTAGGACCAAACCGATGTCACCAGGCTTACATGGCAAGCACTTACACTGACTGAGCCATCTTGCCTTGTTTCCCCCCTACAGAAGGGATTTTTGGGGGATTTTACCATCATAACCCAACCCCTAACTTTAGCCCCCCCTTTGCCTTAGCCCCAAACCCCAAAAGCGGGATTGATTGACCTTAAACCCCAAAAAGCTTTCCCAAAGGCCCGGGGGAACCAGGGGGCTTTAGAAAAAAACCCCAGGGGGCTTGGGGGGTTTTTTAATGATCCCATTTTTTTGGGAAACCCCTGAGAAAGGCCCTGGGTCACGCAAGGGGGGGGCGGGGGAAACCCAAGGGGCGTGCATCCTACCTCGCCAGCAATTCGACGAAACAGGCCCCGGGAATGGCGCCCTTTTCCGTTTCCTCCCCCTGTGGATCGGTTTTGGAAGCTGAAAGAGAAAAAAAAAGGGGTTGTGTTTTTGGGGAAGGGTTTCTCGGAAAAGGGGTCCCAAAGAAATTGACAATTTTTCTCGATACAAACAGAAAAAAGAGCCCACATGGACACCACGCTGTCCAAAGGGGAAAAACCAAAGTAGGGGTTTTCGCGCCTGGGGGGCCCTGGGGGGTTTTTTTTCCCCACACAACAAAAAAAAAAACCCGGGAAATGCCCGCCAAAAATTGGGCCAGCACAAGGGCCCCGGGATTTTTACTGGGGAGGTCTTCCACACAGGGACAGACGGGGCCTGCCGGGCTCATGGGGCATCCCCGATTTCAAAGTACATAAAAAATTTTTGGTTTTTTCATTTGGGGGACGTAAATTCAGTTGGGTTGGCCACATTTTTTTTGGCCCCAATGGGAACTTTTCCCTGACTTGGATGAAAGGCTAGGGGTCCGGGGCGGGACAAGATTTGTCGGGGGCCCCGCTTTGCTCCAGCCTACCCCCTAAATTTTTTGTCTCTCTTGTTAGACTCACCTCCAAGAGTCCTCTCCAGCCCCAGAGAAAAAACCCCTACAACGGCGGTTCTTTGTGTAGTTTTTGGCCCCTTTTTTAAAGCCCTTAGGGGGGCCACAAGCACACTCCTCCAAAGGTTTTTGTGCTCCCCGGAAGCCGACTTTTTGAACAAGGTTCCCCCCCGCCCCTCAATCTAAACTTCATTACGCTTTGGATTTCCGGGCTTTTTTCCTACTTTTTTTTCCTTTAATCCTTTTTTAAATTGCCCCCCCTTTTTCTGGTTGTTTAACTTATGCATATCCCAAAAAGGGAAAACCCAAGAAATTTTGCCACTTAAAATCCCCCCCCCTTCGGGCCTGTTTTCCCCCAAAATCAATTTCCCCATTTTTCTTCTTCCTCTTTCCCTCCTTTTCCCTTTCCTTTTTTCCCTTTTTTCCTTTCCTTTTTCCTTTATTTCCCTTTTGGGTGGGGTTTTTGGTGTTGGGTGTTTTTTTTTTAAGGGCCAAAACCAAACCAAAATGGGTTTTGTTCCCTTCCAAAGGGGCCAAATCCTCCCCCCCATTTAATTCGGGGAATTAAAAATTTTCCCCTTGGTTATTTTTAAAAAAAAAAGGAAGATATTCACTGTTAAATTAAAAATCTTTTTGGGGGGAAAACCCAAAGAAAAATCCCCCAACCCCGGTTTTCAAGCCCCCATGGCCATCCCAGGGGTTTTGGGGGGAAAAAAAACATTCGGTTAATCACCGGGTTTTTTTGGGGTCGGAAATCCCCCCTTAAATTAAATTTTCCCCCCTTTCTTTTTTTTTTAAAGGCGGGTTTTTTCGGGCCAGTTCCCTTTTAACCAGGGGCCTTAACTTTAGGACTACCTGCCTCTCCTCCCAAGGCGGGGTTAAAGGTTGCCCCCCCCCTGCCCCCCTAAATTCAATTTTAATTTTGATTTGAAGAAGATTCTAGAATTCACAACCCCCCCCCCCTATACCAGCAGGGGACCACCTCGGAAGGTCAAGTCTGTTTCCGTCACCGCATGGTAGAAACCCAGCCCGTTTAATGTGCACCTCACTGGCGAGCTACAAAAAGGGGTCTTCCCGGGTAGAACCTGATCGTGTTTTTATTCACCCCCCCTTGATCAATAATCCCCCCCCCCCACCTTTAAACCCCGTTTAGTCAGGAGGGGTGAGGGATGGCCCTAACCCCAAAGAACTTAAAAATCCCTTAAAAGGAAAGGTCATCAGGGCCCCCCTTTTCCTGTGCACCTGGGGGTGCCCGAGGTGATCTGCAGAATAAGGCATTTCTAAACCCCCGAGCTCGCTTTGGGGGATACACACATCAGATTTGCCACCCTGTTTGGGCCTCCCTTTTTGGGTTGGGTTCTGAGGCAAGAAAGAACACCTCTACGCACCTTATCCTCTCTCTCTCCGCTTTTTGGGGGTCCCCTCCGTGACGACCTTAACTTTGCTTTTTTCCCCCGCCAACAGGGCGTGCGCCTAATTTTTTTAAAAAAATAAAACTTCAAATTGCTTTAGCCAGGACATTTTATTGCAGCAACAGGGAAAGTAACCAAGACACCATTTCCTCCCCCATCCTTCTTTGGACACACATGACGTCATTCCTCCAGAAATGCTGATGGTTAGGAGCCTGCTTGAGAGTCACACCAACAGACCAGCTTGGTATGTCCCCTCTGAAGTGAACACAGTGCTGGCTTGGGCCCTGCTTCATAGCAGGACGATTAGGGCTCAACTTTCAGTCCTCTGATGGGATAGAAAGCAAGAGGCCTAGGGTTGGTTGTTGCAAGATATTTGGTTACACTGTAAACCCCAAGACTGTGTTATTCATTGTGTTAATATGTTTCTAGTTGTGGATGGCTCAGACCTAGCATACACCTTTAATCTGAGAGCTTTCTGTTTTTTTTTTTTTTTGTGTTGTTTTTTTTTTTTTTTAAAAACAAGATTAAATAAAGTTAGCCATAGGTTAAGAGGCAGAGCAAGCGACCAGTTGACAGGGAGAAAAAGCCATAGAGAGTAAGAGGAAGTCAAGAGGACAAATGGAGAGAAGCACAGGAAGTAGAAGGGAGGGGCATTCAGTTTGAAGGGTTTTTGAGATAGCATGGAGGAGAGAGCCTTGCTTTTCCTTTTGGGACGTCGGCTAAGGAGGAAGGTCAGCTGGATGTTTCCTCTGCCTCTCTGAGCTAGCACCAACCTTCCAAGTCTTTATTGGTAAAATCAAACATTTGAGATTTTGTTGAGGACAACAGTTGGTGTCACCTGGCTCTGTTCTGTACTGGCCACTCACAGGATAGGGTCATCTTGGACTTATCTAGGTGTTCTGTGAGAATGGATGCTGAGGGATCCATGCTTGACGAGGGATCCATGAGCATCCAGGGGAGCGTGGGAGAAATGTGAAGACTTCATTGCTTCTGTTGATGCTGCCTGCACTGAGAACTCCAACCACGGTTCACAACCGGGGCCCCCCTCATTTACCCACCGCCAGTTCTGTTCTGCCTCACTACACAGAAGGTAAACTAGAGTGGGTAGCCTCTTGAGAGATCTGTGCATGGTCTCTTCTTGGACTGTATCTGGAATTTTCTAGCTCAGTGGTTTTCAACCTTCCTAATGCTATAAACCCTTTAAAATAGTTTCCTCATGTTGTGGTGACCTCCAACCATAAAATTATTGTTGTTGCTACTTGATAATTGTAATTTTGCTACTGTTATGATCTATGTTTTCTAGCGGTCTTAGGTGACCCCTATGAAAGGATCAGTCAAGCCCCAAAGGGGTTGTGACCCACAGGTTGAGAACCCTTGATCTGTTTTTTTTTCCCCCTAGACTAAATAGTGAGTTCTTTTATCACAAACCATTTCCCCTGTGCCATACACAAGGTCACTGACCACAGTGGAAAACGTTAGCAATAAGAGAAGTTCATTTAAAAAGACCTTATTTCACACTCCATGGCGTGAGGTGGCAGTGTGAAATGGTTCACACTCATCAGGGAGCTGAAAGATGGTGTATTCTGGAAACTTCCAATAGTCACCTCCCATCACGTGAGTAAACATGCCCAGCATCTCTGTATGAACCCCCGATTCTAGAAGCTTCTTAAGAGTCAGGTCTGAGAAACGAAGAGCTACATCCAAAGGCTGAGTGACAGGACTCCAGGAGCAGATGGGTCATTACTGGTGTGCTGGAGAATGGATCTAAAGAGTCGGGGATGCAAGTCTCCCCATTTTACTCCTGAGCAGGTGATGGAAGGAAGGATGGGTTCCAGCTCTGCTAGACTCCCCAATAGCCTCAGTACACACAGAGGAAGAAGGGCTCTGTATCCCCTACATCTTACCGAGTGACAGCCGTCTTCTCAGAGAAGATTCTCAGGCAGAAGTCAGCCTCCTGGTGCGGCTCAAAGGTGCTGGGAATGAGGATATAGTCTCCTGGGGCAGCTGGAAGCGGCCCGAGACTTCTCTCAAATTGATGAATGTTTTGCTTCGGGCCAGGGAGGCATGGTACCTGAAAAAGTCCCTACTCAGGTGTTCGTCCTTGTCTGGGCACTGCAAGGGAAAGCAGGGTTCGTCAGGGAGACGTGACTCTGTTCTTCATGCTCAGTTGGACAATTGCTTATTGATCGAGACACAGGGTCCAGAAGCCACAGGGAACTCAGAGCCATTGCAAGGATGCTGAGAACGGCAGGTCGCCTACCTGGTAAATGGCATAGCCAATGGTCAGCATGTTGGCGCCAAACCTCTTGAGCTTCCTGCGGTCTTTCTGCATCAAGGCTGCCAGGAAAGTGCAGCCCTCCTGGCCCTCGTCCCTCTCTGTCAGAGACAGCTTTATCTGCGGGTTGGTCCAGAAAGTGTCTGCCGTTTGAAAGGGGAGGGGGTGAATTACTATTATTTCCTTCAAAATAGAAAATCAGAGCTCAGATGGCAAGATGCTTGCTGTGCTGGCATGTGAGTTTGAGTCTCCAGATTCTACCTCCAACCCCCACAACCAATAAAACCAAACCAAACAAAAAGCCCAGCAAGATGGCTCAGTAGAGAAAGGCATTTTCTGTCAAGGCTGATGACCTGGGACCTATAAAGTAGAGGCAGAAAGCCAACTCCTAGCAGCTGTCCTTACTTCTACTGGTGAACGCTGGAATGCAAGCATATGTGCATACACACACACACACACACACACACACACACACACACACACGCACACACTGAATAAACATGATTAATGAAAACATGAGGTGTCACAGCACGCATTTAGTGCTGGGATGTGGACCCAGGCAGCCTGGTGCTCACTGGCTAGCCAGTCTAGCCGATTTGGCAGGCTCCTGGCCAGTGAGAGATCCTGTCTCAAAAACAAGGTGGGTGACATTTGAGGAATGACGGCCAAGGTTTTCTTTCATTGCTACACTTGTATGAACACAGGAAAAAAAAATCAAAATAAAATGTATGAGCATACCTACCTAACACCAACACAAAGAAAAAAGTTACAAGATCTGAACGTTTTAGGACACACACACTCTCCCTGGCACCTTAGATTGCTTTTGATCCTGATAAGGTGGTCTCTTCCCTCCTTTTTCTCATCAGCCCTCTCCTACTTCCTTTATCCTCAACAAGCCTCCAAGCCCCTGCCTCACACTTCCTTCAGCTTTTCGGTCATCACCCACACAGCCTTCAAAGCCTCTTACGCCTGCTCCACCTCTCTGAGGTATTGTTGGACAACAGATCCTCTTTCCACTAACCTGCTGTGACTTGTCACTCACCTTATGTATCTCACCTGAACCTTACAACGGAGCATTTCCCGAGCATCTCCTACCATCTTCCTGCCTAAGACTCAGCTGTTGTCTCCCTGTTCATCCTGACTTTGCTATCCAGCTCCACACACACTGTCCCTTCCATGTCCCCAAACAGATTGGATATGAGAACAGGAGAGAGAAAGACAGAGAGGTCACCTACCCAGGAAGTTGCGGCAGCCACCAGCTGTGGAGCCACGAACCCAGCTTCCTTGGTGGATGGTCACCTCCCACCTGTGGAGGGCGTTGTCCTCCAGGGCATCAGGTGTGAGGTTGCAGATCTCCACTTTGTCAAAATGGGTCTTGAAGTCCTTGAATGCCATCCTGAGACAGAGGGGAGGATGGGTGAGTCGCAGTGTCATGGTGATGGTACTAAACCCTCTAACCCCCTTCTTGGGGACCCAGGGGTCCCTCCCAGGTGAATGGAGGCAAGGGGTAAGAGAAGAAAGGAGGAGGAGGGGGATGAGGATAGAAAGGGAAAAAGGATGGTAGGTGTTACCCCATGCACCCCAATTTCAAACAAAAAATGGAAAGGATTACAGTACCAAAATTCCCCATCATCAAGGGCGGTGTGACCCAGGCGCTTCTGCTCCTCCAGGTTCACAGAGCACCACTCAGGAGAGCTGAGAGAAGAGAGTCACAGTTCAACCTCTCCAGAGACACCCCAACTAGCTATGCATGGTGTGAGGCTCATACCCTCTTTAGCACGGTTCACTGGGCCAGGGACATGAGGCCAACTCACCACTGGCTCCAATAAGATGGTGGCTAGGAAGGGCTGTTGGTAAGCAGTCCCTTCATGGGTCATTATGGGACAGTCATAAGGAGCTGAACATAGTAGCCCAGCTGGAGGTCACAGTTCATGAATGTCCCTAACTCACAGCTTGCCTGTGGCCTGGAGCATGCCAAGCTCCTTCTGGTTCATAAATGGACACTTGGGTGGTGCTTCTAATGCTTGTGGTAGCCATTTGAAATACTCACTGCCCTGTTTATGTGACCAGGAGCTCAGAAGGGGTCTGCCGTGGGTGAGTCCAAATTCATGTCCCAACCTGAAGGCTCAAGTAGGTCTAGAACTCACTGTCAGGAAGGGGCTATCACGGAGAAATGCTGACACCCTTGCGGGCTTAAGTTTGACATTCCAGTTTCACTGTTGTGTGTTGTGATTTCTTTGCTGCCTTCTGATCCAGCAGTCTTCTGGGTAGGTTCTAGAAGCCCCAGGGGGTGCTAAATCCATGAGGACAGAGTCCTATTCATCTTTTCTTATATATTCACAGATAGTGAAATTTGGTTTATAGACACACAGGAAGAGTTTAGCAGTAATGCCTACTGGAGTGGGACAATCAGAGCAACAGTGTGACAGAAGTTATATGAATGTGTTATCTGTAATCTATTTACTCTCTATCACCTATCATTCATATCATTTATCTATATCCTCTTATGATATATCCATCCATGCATCCACCCATCGATCCACCTACTCATGTGTTCATCAAATACCCATCCATTAATCCATCCATCTACCCATCCATTAATCCAGCATCCATCTGTCTGTCCATTAATCCAGCATCCATCTACCCATCCATTAATCCAGCATCCATCTATCCATTCATTAATCCATCATCCATCTACCCATCCATTAATCCAGCATCCATCTGTCTGTCCATTAATCCAGCATCCATCTACCCATCCATTAATCCAGCATCCATCTGCCCATCTTCTATTCATGCCTCATCTACACACCCATCCTACAAACATCATCTATCTGTTTATCCATTAACTCATCCACTCATCCACCTGTTGCCTATCTACCCATTCATCAGCCTATCATTTTCCATCTATCAATCTATCCATTATTTAGCTATGCATTCATGTGCTCAACCATTCATTCATCATCTGAACACTCATTTCAATTCATCATCCATCATCTTATCCGTTGTCTAGGCATCCATACATGAATGTATCCACCCATCCTCTTATTAACTATCATCTATCCATCCATCTTTCCATCATCTGTGTATTGAGCCATCATCCACCCACTGTCTGTCCATCAGTATATCCATCACCCATTCATCCATCACCTATCCATCAATTCATTCAACATATATTGATCCCTCTATTATCTACCATTCACCTATATATGTATGTATATATGTATGCATGTATGTATCTATGTATCTATATATCTATGTATCTATTATTTATGTATGTATCTATGTATCTATCTATGCATCTATGTATCTTCTATGTATCTATGTATGTATCTATGTATGTATCTATGTATATATCTATGCATCTATCTATGTATCATCTATGTATCTATGTATGTATATATGTGTTACATATGTATCTATGTGTGTATATGTATGTATCTATCATTTATCTACATCTATCATCTCTTGCTCTAATTATCCTGGAAATCTTAGAAAACCCAACATAAAATGTTTTTCTTTCCTAGGACAACACACAAGTACACACACACATGCACACACACACACATGCACACACACACACGTACACATGTACACACACGCACATACACATATATCCTAATACACACATACATACATGTGCACACATGTGTGAACCCACATGTGCATGCACATATGCACATAAACACATACCCTAACAGACACATATATACATATGCACACAGCCACACACACACACATGCATACACACACATGCACACACATATACACATGCACACCCCCCCACACACATACACACATGCACATGCACACATGCACACAGAGTTGGTTATAACTAGAGTCATATTCCTTCCTATTACCCCAGTGACAATAATACATTCATCAGCAATGTGATCACATGACAGGGAAAGAGCCATCCCGAGAGTTGTTTATCCAGGATTCAGTTTGACATGGTGTTCTAAGCAGGGACTGAAGGGGAGAAGTAGGACACAGAAGCAGCGCAGGGAGTTCTGGGACAGGTCAGTCCATCACAGGTCAGTCTGACTACACACACCTGGGAACTGACCATAGAGCAGGAATGGAGCAGAGCCACTAACCTGTCGCTCCACGGTCCATTCCACTCCACCTGACCCCAAGGGTTACGTACTCTGATAAGCTTGATTCTCTGACCATGGAAGTTTACCTCAAAGAAAAAAAAGCATCAAATAAACATGGTGTGAGGAGCATGGAGCCTTTAGCCATCCATGAGACCCAGGGTCCATCTCTGTGTAGAGCCATTGTTATCCAAGCTCTTGAGGAAACACAATGAAGATGAGCCCCATACACTCATGTCCTCCTTTGTGCCCACTCCTTGCTTTTCTGAGACAGGGCTCACTGTATACTAAATTAACCTTCGCCAGCACTGGTCAAGAGAAGATTCTTGCTGTTGGTATGGGTAAGCCTGAGCTGGTACTAGACAATTCAAGCCATTCCTGAGGACTGGGTAGGGAAGGGAGACTCTGAGAAAGGTTTTAGAGGTTACAAAATATTAACTAGCCAGAGTCAGCCATTCCTGAGGACTGGGTAGGGAAGAGAGACCCTGAGAAAGGTTTTAGAGGTTACAAAATATTAACTAGCCAGAGTCAGCCATTCCTGAGGACTGAGTGGGGAAGGGAGACCCTGAGAAAGGTTTTAGATGTTACAAGGTATCAACTAGCCAGAGATCTTAGCTCTCAGTCTACTGTCACACGCTGAATGAGAATTGAATTGTGACATGACAGAATAAGTCAAATGGGCTGGAGGCTTGGTTTAGTCAGTAGGCTGTTTGCTTAGCATGCAAGAAGCCCTGAGTTTGATTCCCAGAATCGCATAAACCAGGTATGGTGGCACATACCTGTTGTTTCATGTTTTTATCGCTTGGGTGGTAGAAGCAGGGGATCAAAAGTTCAAGGCCAGACTAGACTATATAACAAGTTCAAGGCCAGCCTTGACTATATAACAAGTTTGAGGCCAGCCTTGACTATATAAGAAGTTTGAGGCCAGCCTAGGGTCTATCTCAAACAAAACAAAATAAATCAAGTCTCAGAAGTTGGAAGCTCACAGCTCTATAATCATACAAGCCAACTCTTGTATAAAATCTCACATGCAGATATGAGCAAGCACCTTATCCATGGACAGAATGCAGAAGCAAGTGGACCAGGATGAGGAGAAGTCGCTGGGCTGGGAACAGCTGGAAGATCTGGCCTCAGAGCCGCCTGCCTACTTGAGTGAGCATGTGTGATGGGAACAGACACAGGAACAATCTCAACACAGTCATATAATAATTACATATCTATGTGCATATCTATATAATGAATATGTACATATGTGTCTGTATATATAATTCATGTGTTTATGCTTATATAAAATGAGTATGCATATGCATAAATACATAAAAACATAAATATATGTGAAGCTGCATAATCTGTATACACATGCACATATATAATGAATATACATATCTGTATGCATATATAACAAATATATATGTATGTATACATAATAAGCATACATGTATATGTATGTACATATTTATTCATTTGTTCTTGCAATGGTTGTGTTTCTCTGTAAAACCCTGTTTGTATATGACTGCCATAGAATTATTAAGAAACTATTTATAAACACAAAATCTGCAATCCCCCTAGGGTGAGTTTTGTGCATGCATGGGTCACCCTCCTCCTCCCTGGCTCCTGTCTACTGTGTTAAGTGGGATGTCTTCTGCTGCGCAAAGTATCTAAAGACTGGTTTGTCCTGTTCCCCCACCTGCATCCCCTGCAGTAGCTCCTGCCCCTACCTGGTCAAGACCAGTCACAGTGTAGGCATGGCCCTTAATGAGACCGAAAGGTGTGCGGGCTTCAGATTCTGAGGCATTCAGGGTCTAGAACAGAGGAAGACCAGCGTCAGATCCATCATCTATGCCAGCCTCCCCCTGTGTCAAGCCCAGTCACAGTCCTGTGCCTACCTTAGCACACCCCAGCCCTCAGTTCCTCAGGGGCAGCCATGTATGTAGGCCTTAGAAATTGGGAGTGCAGGACTCCCTAATAGGTCCATCAACGATATACAGCAAAGTTAATCTCTTTTCAGGGTAGGGGAACCCCCCACAATTGCAATGAGTCTACCTTTCTGACCCCAAACAGAAACCAGCCACCCCAGTGATAGTTTAGTGAATGACACCCACAGTCACACAGGGGAGAGGCCTACCCTGGTGACATATGACTTGGTCATGACCATGAACCTGCAGGGGAAGTGAACAATTCAATCACACGCAAACCATAGATCTTTGTAGTTAATCCAAGAAGAAAGGGGAAACTTGAATAGATTTCAAACACAGAGGATATGAAATTTTATCTCTATATGTATTCTGTGCATAGAGGGATTAGAAAAACCCTGTTAGCTTTCTTTCTGGTGGATTTTTCATAGCGTAGAGATAAAAGGAACACACTTCAGAGGAGTTCATGGCAGATTCCCTTCAGTGGGATGAATCCTGCCCGGCAGCACTGGGGTTGAGGGCAGCCAGGGCTCTGGTTGGTGGGGTACTGGGGAAACATCCCAGGGCATGATGGGAGAGACAGATAGCTCTACCTCTAGAGGCCTTGGGGTGTTCTACCTGGCAGCAGGTATATTTGCCCATTGCAATCCAATAAGCATCAGTAAGAGCTTGTGTTTGCTTGTTTGTTTGAGACAAGTCTCATTTATCCCAGTCTGTCTTGTCATATAATGGAAGATGGCTGTGAGCTGAGGGCTCTCTTGCCACTATCTCCTGAGTACTGGGAGTAACAGGAATATTTCACTAGCCTGGTTTATATGTAGTGCTAGGGCTAGACCCTAGGACTGCCTGTGTGCTAGGTAAGTGTTCTACCAACTTGTGTTTTAATTAACAATGACCACTTTCCAGGTACTCATGTCCTTTCTGGGTTGCTATTTCTGTCTGTTGGTGTTCACACGGGCAGCTAGCCACTTACATCTATGGAGCAGCCCAGCAAGGAACCACGCTTCAAGGCCTTCTCCAGAATCTCATAGAAACCCTCTGGCGCCTCTCGGATTTGGAAGTTCTCAGCCACACCCCCAGTGAAGTCTTCCATGGCTTCGATGGCGCTGCCCCCCTTCAGTGCCTCATAACTCCCGTTAAGCCTACATAGATGGAAGAGCAGATTGGTTGAGGGAGTGGAAGAATAGGATGAGGTGCAGGGTATGCTCAGTTCACAGAGCAACAGCCAGACTCAGTGAGGATAGGCAGTGGGCAAGCCTGGTACTGCAATACAACCGAGGCTGACACCTCGAGGGGATCATAGTCTGGGCCACTCCTGCCATCTTCCTTACGAACATAGTTTTTTTATTTTGTTTTGTGTTTAAATGCTTAGTTGTTAATTCATTTCCTGATTCGGTCTCTGAATGCTGAGATTACTTTTATTGTTGTTATGGTGATATTCTTGTCTCAGAGCTGGGGTTCTAGGCATCGATCATGATGCCCAGCTTCATTTTGATTTGTGTGTGTGTATGTGTGTGTGTATGAATGTATATGATTAGGTGTGAGCCAGACCCTCACTCCATAGACCAGGCTGGTCTCAGACTCATAGCAATCGTTCTGTCTCAGAATCTCCAGTTCTAGGATTGTAGGAGTAAGTTACCAAGCCCAAGGAAAAAAAAAATCGAGACACAATATTGCTATATAACCCAAGCTAGCCTGAAACTCTCTATGCAGACCAGGCTGAGCTCAAACTTATGGTGATCCTCCTGCCTCAGCTTCCCCAGAGCTGCAGTTATAGGCATTCATCACCATGCCCAGCTTCGTCTTTGATGCTGGTGTGTGTGTGAATATATGTGAGTAGGTGTGCTGTGTATACACATTTGTGTATGGATGCATGTGTCTATGTGCACACACAGAGGCTAGAGGAGGACATTGGGTGTTCTGTTCTATCATTCTCCTCCTTATTCTGAGACGGGTTTTTCACTGAACCCGGAGCAAGTCTGGTAGCCAGCAAACCCCAGAGATCCTCCTGTCTCTGCTCCCCACAGCACTGGGGTCATAGGCATTCATGACCAAGCCTAGCCTTTTGCATTTGTGTACATACTCTATGTACACACACATGCACTTCTCGTCACCGTCTCTGGTGGGATCACCATAAGTCTACCCTGTGTTCCGGTGCCCTTCGTTAGCATATGTAGAGTCCCTTCTACCCTGCTGGGTCACATTACCCTCCAACAGCTAGCAGCTGGCTTCCCTACCTGCCCTCCATCTCACCAATGCTCAGTCTCTGTGTGGATCACTGCATCAGGATGCCCTGCCTGAACCCTATGGGATGTGCCCTTATCTATCAGAGTACTTGCCTTAATCTCTCAGACATGTGTTCCTAGGGCCACCAAGGCATCCACTGTCTTCCCAACTCAATCAAGTTTCATTTTATACATTTGTGATGTGATTGGACCTCGGTATTTCAGCAGGCTGGAACTGGAGGTCTGAGGGAAATGGCACCATTTGGCTGGGGATTAGAAATGAACGGGCTAACTCTACTTATGTGAAGTTCTTGGACTGGTTCAGCCACAGAAACAGGAAGTGGATGGTGCCAAGAGGAGGCTGGAAAGAGAGGGATGGGGTGCCAGTGTCTATTAGGGACTGGGTTTTAGTTTTGCAAGGTGACCACTTCGAGGGTGGGTGCTGTAGTTGGTCACATGGTGTTAATGGTATTGAACTATGCCCTCAAAATGTTATAGTGGTGAATTTTATGTCATGCATGTTTCATAACAATTTTTAAAAGGAAGAAAATTAGCACTCGGAGACCACTGATATCTTTCTACTCATGTGGCTTAAAGCCACACACCTAATCTGTGGCAAATCCTCATACAAGGCCTGAAGAACCGTTGTCCCATGTGGGCACAGCCAGGGCCCGTCTTTCTCCTAACATCTCTCCTGCCAGCATTGCCAAGGTCAGATCAATGTCTAAGGGAGTCAGGAAACATGGCTGTCATGTTTGAAGTTGGAAATGTCTAGGTCATCTCATGAGAATGGCCTAGTGGTCCAACTTCCTGACAGGTAGCAACCATTCTTCCCTACCGATTGCATCCCTGTCCCTCCACCAAACATCCCCATGAGAGGAAGAGTCCAGGCTTCAGGAGCAGGAGGAGGGAGCCCCACTCACTTGGCATAGGCTTTCTCCAGCAGTGCACTCCAGAACTCATTGTGGTCAGCGGAGTGGAGGAAGACCAGGCGGTCCCTGAAGGTGGGCAGACGGTCATCGATCACCACGTCCAGCCACTCACTGTGCTGCCAGAACTAGTGTCCAGGGCAAGACATGGTGACAAGGGTGAGTCACACTGAGGTGTGGGCCCAGCCGCAAATGCTAACTCCATGGTTAATTAATATAATTAATATAATCATAATTATAATATTAATTAACTAGTATTAATTATAAAATTAATATATACTAATATAATTAATTAAAATTATAATTACTATATTGATATATCAATTATTAATAATAATCATCAATATAATCATTAATTAATATAATTAATGTTAATTAATGCTAACTCCTTTGAGCAAACTGCCCTTGAGCTTCAAGGAAAATATCATCTGGTACCACCTCAGGTCTGCATGGATGTCATGACAAGGCCATCTGGGTGTCACAGCAGGGTCACCTAGGCTTTGTCCACTCAGCCATATACTGGGCCTTCACCCACTATGGAAATCAATTCCAGGACTGTGTCACCATGGAGGTAGGTGAGGAAGAAGTCACAGTAGATACCCCTGTGCTCTGAGCTAACGCATTTTCTCCACAGGACACCAGGTTAGGTGGGCAGATATGGGAGGGTGGATATGGGCTTAGCTCTGTTCACACTCAGCCCAATCTCCATTCACATTTCTACCCAGCTTTGACCTTTCACCAGCCCACATAGGCAGAGCCCCAACACACATGTGTTTGGATTTGGTTTTCCTGTGTGCCATGCTCATAGAAGTAAGGGGCATATGGGTAATGCACCTGAGAGTCCGTTTGGGTGTTTTCATGTGTGAGCATATGTGGGGGGAGGCATGCATGTGGTTATGAACCTGAGTGTGGATGTTCATGTGCACGCACATGTATGTACATGTACATGTGAGTGTGTACATTTAAATGTGCATCCTGTGGGAGTCCTAGTTAGCATCAGCTGTCAACCTGGCAAAGCTTGAGTCATCTAAGGGCATCTCCATAGAGGAATTGCTCAGATCGGGTTGGCCCGTGGCCATGTCTGAGAGATTGTCTTGACTGCAACTGATGGGGGAGAGCTCTGTTCGTTGTGGATGGTGCCAGCTTCAGCAGATTCCTGGACTACATAAGAAAGCTAGTGTGAACCAGTGAGCAAACGGTAAGCAGCTTTCCTCCGTGGTTTCTGCTTGAGTTCCTGCTCCGACTTCCCCTCAGTGATGAAGTAGGAATTATTCATAAGGAATATGAGTTCCTTATGAATGAAGACAGCCAAATAAACCTTTTCCTTCCCTAAGTTACTTTCCATCCAAGTGTTTTATCACAGAGACAGAAAGAAGGAAACTACAACAGTGGGTGAGCTCATCTGTGAATGTGTGAGTGTGGGACAGAATGTGTATATGTAAATATGTGGGTGAGTACATATTATACATATATATCATATACATATACACATACACATACATACATATACACATATACATATACTATGCATATACTACACATACTATACACATTCATACACCTACATATGCATATACTATACTACACAGATACACATACTATACACATATACCTACATATACATATACTACATATATACAGACTATACACATACATACACATACACACATATACACATAGTATACATATACACATACATATACAATACACACTATACACAATATACATATACATACACATACTACAGAATGTATACATATACTATACATACACATGCTATAAACATACATAAACATATACATACACACATATATACATACTATACACATAAATATACCGTATACATACTATATATACACATACGACACATATACATACTATACACATACATATGCTATACATATACAGATACATGTACATATATTACACATACACACACATGCACACATATACACACATACACATGCATATACTATACATACACATGCATATACTATACATACACATACATATACTATACATACACATACTATATACATACATATATGTGTACCATACATACACATGTTATACACACACATACACATACACACATACACATACTATACTCATAATACACATTCTACAAACATACTACACATATACATATACATACACATATACTATACATATACTATATATACACATATGCATACACATTGCCATACATATGCATATATGTGTGTGTGTGCATATATGTGACCTAGCACATTTATGTGGGTGCACTGTGTGTAAGTCCATAGGTGTGATAATGTAAGAATGTGCATAGAAGCATGTGTGCATTTGGACAGGCATGAGAATACATGTGTGTTTATGAGTACAGGTATGTATGCACATGTATGTGAATATATACACATATGAACATGTGTTTGACATTGTGCTCATCTGTGTATTAAGTGTGTGTTTATGTAGGTAGAGAGAGATAGACAAAGGAAGCAAGAGCATAGCAGGGACAAATGTCACTGTGCAGCTCAGTCATACAAGTGCATGGCTGCTTTTCTGTGGCTGTTTCTCAGTTTTATGTTTGAGTACTCCATCCTGCACTTCCTCAGTAAGGGAGCCATTCCACTTAGGAGAAGAGCTCTGACTCCCCAGAGAGCAGTCATGGTTCCCTGAGGACACCACATGCTTTCCTCTCCTATTGCCTGCTGCCTCTGGAAGTCCCCTGGGAAGATTCCCACGTGGTGTGGCACCATGGCTCATACACTCGGTCACATGGCTTCCAGGGTTGTCAACAGCACAAAGCTGTACACAGTATCTCCTGGGACCACCTCTCATTGCAAGCAAACCAAAGGACTCAGGTTTCCCTTACCTGGAAATGAAATATCCCGGCATAACCAGAACCGAATCCTTGGTCCTGGGGAACCACCCTGGCCAGTGCTTTCTGATTGAGGGTTAGCGAGGCAATGGCTGCCAGGAGCCAGCAGTCTCCTGCAGAGTGAAGGTCACATAAGTATCACACTTTCTTGGCCACTGATTCCCAGAAGTCAAGAAAAAGCAATACCAGAGGGTGTGGAGACCCCTCTGTCATAGAGGGATAGTGAATACCTCTGTCCCCTCTGCCTGTCCAGCCTGCTCTTTTGCCTGTTTTATGCTGCATCCTGGATACTGTAGCAATATTTGCTGACTGGTTTCAGACACAGGGATCCACTGCATCTCATCTTCATAAGGTCTCAGAGGACTATGAGATGTGTCACGGTAGCTCTGTGGCAGTGGGTGGGGAAAGGGTCTCGGAAACAACTCAGTGGTACTTGTTACAATCTTGGGCTGCAGCCTCTCCCAGGCCAGGCTTGGTTTAGCTATGAGCGGCAACAGCGCCTTTGGTTTCCTTTCCTCTTGTTTGCTTTCCTCTTTCTTCCTTCCTGCTTCCTTCTTTCCTTTCCCCCTCCATCTCTCCTTTCCTTCTTCCTGCCCTCCCTTCCTTCATTCTTCCCCCCCCCCTTGATCTTTTGTGACACGGTCTTATTCAATAATCAGGCTGGCCTGAAGGCCTAGACCTCAGCCTGTAGCCTAGACTGGCGTTGGACCCATCCATCATCCATCTACCATCCATCCACCCATCACTAATCTACCCATGCATCATCCACCCATCCACATCCATGTGCCATTCATGTATCAATTCTACTACCCACCACCTGTCAATCATATATCATATCTGTCTATCCATTTAGTATGATCTACTGACGTTTTATGGTCTATCTATCAATCTATCTTTCTTTCATCTGTCTGTATTACAAATCATATATATCTATTATCTACCATTTATCTATCATTTATATATGATGTCTTTATAGTCTATATATAGATATGCAGAGTAAAGGTCACATAAGTATCACACTTTCTTGGCCACTGATTCCCAGAAGTCAAGAAAAAGTATTATCAGAGGGGTGTGGAGACCCCTCTGTGATAGAGGGATAGTGAATACCTCTGTCTGTCTTTATAGTCTCTATATATTGTCTTCTATTGTCTATTTATCATCTATCTATTGACTATTCTCTGTTTTTAATATATCATCTGCATGTCTTCTCTCTTCCTTCCTTCCTTCCTTCCTTCCTTCCTTCCTTCCTTCCTTCTTCTTTCCTTCCTTCCTTCCTTCCTTTCTTTCTCAACCTAGTTAACTGTCATTAGTTTGAGAAGCTGGCTTTGGGATTCTATGTGAAGACAGCTCAGGTTCTCATTGAGATTCCAGATGATCTGCTCTAACCATAGTGACCACAGTGTTAGCCTGGGCTCTGGGTAGCTCAGTCTATACATGTTTCCTTCTTTAATGCATTCTATAGTGTATTTGTTTTTTGCAGATTCAGTAAGAGTAAGCTTTGCCCAGCTTTTTTTAGATTTATTTATTTTATTTATATGAGTACAGTGTTGCTCTCTTCAGACACACTGGAAGAGGGCATTAGATCCCATTACAGATGGTTGTGAGCCACCATGTGGTTGCTGGGAATTGAACTCAGGACCTCTGGCAGAGCAGTCAGTGCTCTTAATTGCTGAGCCATCTTTCTCAGCCCCCAAACTTGGCCTATTTTTACCCTAATTCCTGATGCTGCTGTGAGGTCCACCAGGGTCCTTTGAGGAGGAATACTGTGAGCATGAAAGCTACTGGGATGGGCTGGCCAGAAGCACAGACTCTGTAGCCAACGTGGTTTTGCAATCTGACTGTCCATCTGTCACTTGTGTGTGTAACCTTGGACACACTGCTTGGTTCCCTTGCCTCAGTTCCTCATATGTAACATTGAGAAGACATCTGGGAAAAGGAGCAGAAGTTTGTGATCTTGGGTAAAGGACATGACAGGGAACAGGCTCATGGTGTAGGCGTCACTGAGCTATAAAACCGTGAGCCACCATTGGGGAGTCAAAGGGTTGGGAGCCTCTGAATCAGGTACTGCTTTTAGGGGAGTCTCAGCCCTCTGGAAACTTCTAAATAATCACAGAGCCCCAATCACAATGTTACCAGAAAAGCAGGAATACCCAAGGTAGGGAAGCCATTGGATGTTGGGAGCCAACTCTTAGCTGAAAGCGGCTATCATCTTTACAGCCATCTTGAGCCATATACCCTGACAAGAGACTTGTTTTCAACAGCTCGCAACAGCTGAGCACACTCCAATAAACATCTTGTTTTGCTGTTTAGTGCCGCCGGCAGCTAGGTGCATGTGGTCTCCACGCTGCTAGGCGCATGACGTAGTGCCTTCAGCTGAGCTTGCCCACGAGGGCAAGGCACGTGGTAAAGGGTATAAATACCCAAGATTTCCTTTCAATAAAAGACACTTGATTAGACTCTATCTTGTCTCCATTTTTCACATCTCTTCCTCCTCTATCCCCACTCTCTCTCTTGCTAGACCCTGACCTGAGGACCAGAGCAGCAGAACGGGCCATTACAAAGGAGCAGAACAGGCCGTTACAATTGGACTCTATGCAGAGAAGGTACCTGCACATTAGGGAGGGAGTAGGCCAGGTGGTGGCCTTGTTCTTCCCAGCCCCGTGTCCTAATCCTTAGGAACCTTCATGGCTCTGGCTCTGGTGGCATTCAGGTGTGATCCCTGGGCATCCCTCCTCTCTACTTACCCAGTTCCCCTTGGCAGATGTCGGTCCTGGTGGCCCCTCCGAGAATGAATTCTGGGTTTTCCACAATTTCCTGGAGGATCAAGAGCATCTTAGGGAAGGCCCAAAGCAGCCGCAGCCCTGCCCCAAGGGAGACAGGCAGCCCCACCCCCAGGGAGACAGAGTCTCATGCACTTGATTTTCCACTGCTGAAGGCCAGGAGGAGGCAAAAGCTGCCAGGAGTTTATGCTCTGTCCTTCCTGGGCTCGGCTTAGTCCATCCATAGCTCAGCCCAGGGAAGAGCCCGATCCCATCACTTTCCTCCATAGAAACTCACGCCTGTATCTAATGAGGAAGTGGGATGTCAGTCAAGTACCACGCCTCCTGCCTCAGTCCTGGGCTAGGCACAGGAAGGTTCCAATCAGTCCTTTACCATGAGAACTGTCAGCTTTGGGCCTTCAAACTTGTCACCATGTAATGAGCATGTAACCCCGCACCCCAGGCAGGATCTCCACACTCTGCCCAGCTGCCTTTTTTTCCCAGTAGATTTTCTATATCCTTATCACATCTAGAGGGGTGTTTGCATATCATGCAGAATTTTATCCGCATGTACTATGTACACATATTACCTCATTCTTAGGTATTTTATGTAATTGTGTATATTTTGTTTGTATAAAACTATAAACATGTAGAAACTTAACATAGAAAGCTCTATATAAAATATTATTAAAAAGTCAAAGCAATTATATAAAACATATGGGTTTTTGGAGGCAGTGTCTCACTAAGTAGCTCTAGCTGTCCTGGAACTTGCTATGTGAATCAGGTTGGTCTCAAACTCATAGCGATCTTCCCACCTCTGCTGCCCCAGTGCCAGAATTAAAGGCATACACCACCACCTCTCTAAAATGTGTATACGTAGTGGGTTGGCCTGATGCTGATTGCAGTTTAATGCTAATGTTGGGCCCTAAGGCTGGTTGCCCCAGAGACAAGGAGAGAGTCTGCACTGACGCCAAGTGACCCTGTCCCCAAGCTATTCTGATTGGTAAATAAAGATGCCAACAGCCAATAGTTGGGCAGAAGAGACATAGATGGGGTTTAGTGTTCAAGTCTTGGGGTTGGGGAGGAACTATGAGGAGGAAGGGCACAGGAGTTGGAAGAAGTCGCCATGCTTTAGGAGTCAAGAGAACATGGCCGTGTGGGCTGGCCAATGGAGATAAGAGCAGCCCAGATGAAACCTTGTAAGTAATAAGTCAGGGTTATTAATAGGAAAGTAGATTCTAACAGCATAGAGGGTAGACATCAGCCCAGCACTTAAGTTGTTTTAAGACTTATTGTAAATATAAAGCTTTTGTGTGTCTTTCATCCTGGAACTTAAGTAGCAAAGGTGGGGGTAGAAACCTCTTTTAACAATATGTGTATATAAGAAAGGATTTTAAATTCCGTAAGAATGAGGTCACATGACATGAAGCAAGAGAGTACAGTCACCTGTTACCAGTGCAGCAGGGTTCTGAGGACCCCTGACTTGGCAGAGGTAAGAGTTTCCAGTGTGAGCCTTCTCCGATCAGCCATGTCTGCCCGTCCACCTGTGCTGAGGCTGGAAGCCAGGTTTCATACACGCTAAGCAGGAGACCCACCGCTGATCTACGTCCCTGATTTTATTTTACTTCTCATTTTGAGATAGGTCTCACTAAGTTGTCCAAGCTGGCCTTGTACTCCGGAGTAACTCAGGCCAGCCTCGAACTTGGGATCCTTTTGTCTGAGCCTGCTGGTAGCTGTGGTTATCTCACTGGCACCACCTACCCCATAGGTTGCTGTCCTTGGGTGGGGCCACATCATCCAGGCTTGCTACTCATTCATTCTGCTTGCTCTTCCCCCCTGTGAGACTCAAGCCCTGTAATTTAGGGACACTGTTTCTGGATAGTGAGAACTGGAGGATTTGTGCTAACCTTGGAATAAATCTGCTGCCACATTCAGTGTGACTCGGCTTGTCCTACAGGTTGATGTCTTGATTTCTTTTCTTCCTTCTCTTCCTTCTCCTATCCCAAATCCTCCCTCTCTCTTTCTCCCTTTCCTCCTCTTCCTCCTCTTCTCCTCCTCCTCCTCCTCCTCCTCCTCCTCCCTCCTCCTCCTCCTCCTTCTCTCTCTCTCTCTCTCTCTCTCTCTCTCTCTCTCTCTCTCTCTCCCTCTCTTTCTTTCTTTCAAGATTTTTGAGACAAGGCCTCACTGTGTAGCTTACTTAGCCTCACCTTGAACTTGTGATTCTCCTACTTCTGCTCTCTTTTGCCTTTCTGGGTGTCAGGCTCTGTCCCTGGCAATTCAGCCCAGCACAAGTGAGAGAGAGGAAATCCATGTGATCTCTGAGCCGGGCAGTGGTGGCACACGCCTTTAATCCCAGCACTTGGGAGGCAGAGGCAGGCGGATTTCTGAGTTCGAGGCCAGCCTGGTCTACAGAGTGAGTTCCAGGACAGCCAGGGCTACACAGAGAAACCCTGTCTTGAAAAACCAAAAATAAATAAATAAGTAAACCATGTGATCTCTGAGAGAGAGAGAGAGAGAGAGAGAGAGAGAGAGAGAGAGAGAGAATCAGTCAGCTCTCAGGGCAGGGCTGGAGAGCACTCTGTGAGATACAGGACCAGAATCCTCATCTTGGGCTTAGGGAAGCTAAAGTAAACAGAAACCTAAGCCTGTGCAGGAGGGATCCCTGTGGAGGTTCAGGAATGAGAAGAAACTAGCCTCAGGCCTAGAAGGACACTCTGGCAGACAGAGGGACTCACTTTAACTGGATCAGGGTGACATTAGAGAGGAAACAGAACTGGGAAAGGTGCACGGAGGAATGGCCAGGGTGGGAACAGAAAGTCCCAGGAGTCTCTGACTTGATACTTGGGGTAGCTCCAGCTACAAATCCTCCTAACAGCCTGAGTTGTCTGCTTCTTCCCTGGGCTTGGATCCCAGGGACATGATGGGAGTGGAGAGTCTATAAGGCCTAGGGCATCCTAGACAGGGCTGGAATGAAAGCTGGTATCTTCCCATGAGGCTCCCAGGATGTGGCAGTGGTGTTGGTGAGTGGGGAGTACAGCCTCCCAGGTCAGGACTGTGTGTCTTTATTTGTTTCTAAAGTGTTCATGTGACCTTAGGGGGAGGGTTCAGGACAGGCTGTGCTGGTGGCTGTGCCAAAAGCCCAGGCCTGGCAAAAGAAGAACTCGGGAGCTAGCTTCTCCCAGAGACACCCACCCCCTGCAAAACTTTTTGCACACATACACACACACACACACACACACACACACACACACACAAACACACACTGCACAACTTCTTGTACCGCCCTCAACCCCCAGCAACCTCAGAGTTTATCCATTAACTGATCCCACCCACCATGCCCAGGGCAGACAGTGAGGCGGCAGCAGAACAGTTCCGCCTTTTTTTTTTTTTTTTTTTTTTTTTTTGTCTCAGAGTGGCTGTGTGGTTCTCTCTATTCAGCAAGGCACAGTGTTGTCTTCATCAGCTGTCCTCTCCTGAGCAGAAGTCTTGTATGTCCCCTCCCATCCTGCCCCGTGCTAGACTTCTTTCTCCTCCACCGCACCCCCTCCACTTAGTGGTTCCAGCCCTGGGCCACCTGAGGGTGACTCTAACTGCCCACCCCCTCTGATATCACACTGGCTTTGTGTTCCCTTTCCCCAAAACACAGCTGTGTTTGACAAGAAGGAAGGTCACTCTGCCCACAGCCCATAAAGTAGCCTGGCCTTTGCTATTGAGACATGTCCTGTTTTGATGTACGTTCTCAGCCACGGGCTTTCTGGAGCTTGAGGAAGCTCGGACCTCTCTGTACCCCTCTGCCCTGCATCAACTCTTACACTTTCACATTAGCATGACAAGAGGAAACTCAGGGTTCACCATGGTCAGAGGACAGGCTCCCTGACTAGGAAACAGATGAGTGTTCTCAGGGACCACACACACTGGAGAGGGCAGATCCAGTTCTGAAAGAGTCCACAAAGAGAGGCTGTGGGCAGGAGACCGGAAGGCTGAATGCAGTGATTGGAGGCATGGCTCAGCCCCAGCCTCAGCCAGGGAAGGGCAGGGGGGGGTGTCCAAATTTCGGGAACCTTTGCAAGGGGCATGTGGCAGGCACCGCAGAGGGCTGTGCTTCAGGGTCCTGGCCTGTAGATAAAAGCTTCCTGGTGTTGGTCAGCTCTGGATGGGCATCAGTGGTACAGATGACAGCCTCTACGGCTGAGGGCTGAGACTCAGTGGCTTCTCCACTCTGGGAGAGAGACAAAGGTCTCTAGGCTCTAAATGAACAGGTTACTGTTGGTTCAAGGCTAGGGTTTCCCATGACCTCAGTGTTAATATGGGTATGAGGCTGGACCTTCTAAGCAAATAGAACAGTGGTTCTCGACCTTTCTAACACCTCGACCTTTAATGCAGATCCTCACGCTGTGGTGACCCCCAACCATACAATTATTTCATTGCTACCCTGTAGCTGTGATTCAGCTACTGTAATGCAAATGTCTGTTTTCCAATGGTCTTAGGCAACCCCTGTGAAGGGATTGTTTGACTTCCCAGAGGGGGCCACAATCCACAGGTTGAGAACCACTGGATAGGGCATGGCCATAGTGCAATGCTTAGAACTCTGCTGGCTGGCCCGACGTCATGAACAACTCCGAAAGGAGCAGGAAGGCCTCAGCAGGGCAGAGAGAGTACAGACTGTGAAGAGTAACAAGAACCAGGGCAAGCTGAGAGTGGAGCGCAGAGGGGGCTAAGATCTAGGAACACCCAGAGTCCTGGTGCTTGCTGAATCTACACACCAAGCCTTCTGCCACACCCAGAGGTCCCTAGGCCAGACTCCCACATATAGCAGAGATGTGAGTGCCCGGGTCTATGGCTTACCTTTGCATGTTGGTACACACAGGGAAATTCACATGCACAGGATACATGGCAATGCACATGTGTGTGCACACAGGCACACAGACCACATGAACACAAAGCCACACATGCACAACACACATAAATATACATGTGCATCGTATGCACATAGCATATACAGCACACTCGCAAATATGCACTTGTGTGCACAAAATACATACATACATATATGCATGCATTGAGAGTGTAACTATTGAAATCTGTGGCCCCAGTAAGTCTGCTCCCAGAAGCTTCTAGAGCAACTTCTAACCTTTCTTAATCAGGCAGCACAGGAAACATGAGTGTGTGTGGCAGCCTGAGATGAAGCAGCCCAGGGCCAGAAGTGACCGTGCCAAGCTGTGACTCTCGTGGGAGGAGGAATCTGCGTCTTGAGAACAATTTCTCAAGATCTTGATTATCAGCAGTTCCCAGGACTGGATGGACTGTACCTGCCGTCCGTGGCCCAGGCTGCTGCTCCTCACAGGATGAAATGTACCCACAGCCCTGGCAGCTGCTTGCCACTGGGTACAGCACACACACACAGCCTGGGCAGCAGCCGTGGACCCATTTATCCTAATCCTGAGGGCTGGAAATGAGCCTAAGAAGACTTAAGGGCTACCAAAGTGCTATCAGAGGTCACTTTCATGTGTCTTAAGACGTGTGCTTTTTCACGTTAAAAATGTCCATTTTCTTACAGAGCAGAGAATGTTCCCCTCATTCACCCACATTGGTTACCTATACTGCCTTTGGCCACATGCAGAGAACCAAAGTAACTTACAGTGACTTCCAGGTGCTGAGAGAGAGAATGAGAGAGAGTGAGAGAGTGAGAGAGAGAGTGAGAGAGAGAGAGAGAGAGAGAGAATTGAATTGTCTTGTGAGCAAATCCATGGGGCATTTACTTGATTAATGACTGATGTGGAAGGGCCTAGACCATTGTGGTGGGCGTCACCTACCACAATGTCACTGGGCAAGTGGTCTTGGGTTGTGTAAGACAGGTAGCTGAGCAAGCAAGCGAGCAAGCAAGCCAGTAAGCAGCCCCACCCTACCCCATGTTCTCCTCTTCAGTTCCTGTCTCCAGGTCCCTGCCTTGAGTCTCTGCTCTGACTTCCTTTGATGTCAGTATAACTGGTCAGGTGAAAGAACCCTTCCTCCCTGAGTGGTTTCTAGTCATGGTATTTATAACTCCAGCAGAAAGCAAACTACAACAATCTCCTGCTTCATAACTCACGCCCCGAGGAGTCCTGATATCTTGTGGGGGTGTTTTCTATGAGTCAGACATGCTGTATATTTAGCATGTTCACACTACTTCAATGGTGTACAATAGGAGGAGGTAGTTACAGAGAAATGAAGGTCTGAAGGCTGGCAGGATGGCACAGTAGGTAGACACTTGCATATAAGGTGCAAACATATAAGGCACAGTAGGTATAAAAAGACACTTGCAAACTAAGGACCCGAGTTTGAACCTTTCCCAGACACCACAAAGCAGCAAGAGAAAAAAGATTTCAGAGAGCTGTCCTCTGGCTTCCACATGAGCTATGGCGTGTTTGAGCCCACATACAAAGTAAAGGAAATAAGGGTTGGTGAGAAGGCTTAGCAGGTCCAGGAGCTTGCAGCCAAGGCTGACGGCCTGAGTTTGATCCCTGGGACACACATAATGGAAGGAGAAATCCTGCTCCTGCAAGTTGTCTTCTGCACACGCACACACAAATACATGTCATAAAAGTAAATAAGCAAATGAATTTTAGAGATGAGATTCTGGCTGGATGGGATGGCACATTCCTTTAATCCCAGCGCTTGGGAGATAGAGGCAGGTGGATCTCTGTGAGTTCGAGGCCAGCCTGGTCTATAGAGGGAATCCAGGAGAGCCATGGATCTATTACATAGTAAAAACCTTTTCTCAAAAAACAAAACCAGATATGATTCTGAGCTACCAATGATGGAGAAGCACAAAGCAACTAACAGTGAGAAAATGTTGTATATTTAGGACACCTGTGTGCTGCCCCGGACCTCCCTGTCATCTCTACATGAGAAGGTGAAGAGCCACCCACTCAGATCCAGCAGCTGTTGATACACTACCCCTCCCTGAATACATACCAGCTGTTCCCACCCAGAGGGTGCAGCACCGTGGCTCACAGGGAGGGCCCTGACTAACCAGGTGCTGCAAATATTGACTTTGCATCTTGAGCACCAGCTGGTACCTCTTAGGGACATCAGAGGTGTGTGCTGCTTTGGATAAGTAGCCCTGCTCTACCTAGGATCCAGACATCACACACTGCGGGAGAACTTGTGCTAACATTAAGCTAGCCCCATAGTGCCCTCTCAGCTCTGGCAGGCCAAAAGCCTCAGAGCAAGGCTGACTGGCCTCCGAGTACACCACACGCATCTCTGTCACCCCATCACCTGCCATCTTGGCTAGTTTGCCTTTGTGTTCTGATGGAGCAAGCGGCCAGAGATGTATGCTTCGGTCAGAGCTCTGATCTTGCTCACAAGTCATAGGTGAGAGAACGTCTCTCTGTATGTCTGTAAACTCAGTGAAACTCAGAGCTTCTGAAAGGCCAGGAGGCTTGTGGCCAGATATGCTGGGGACCATGTGAAGGTGTATCTAGTCAGCACATTACCAGAAACCCTCCTATAAAAAAATGGGCTTACATGTGATTGGCTCTTCCCTTCCATTCTCTTCTGATCAAGCTCTCTCTCTCTCTCTCTCTCTCTCTCTCTCTCTCTCTCTCTCTCTCTCTCTCACTCTCTCTCCCTCGCTCCCTCCCTCCCTCCCTCTCCATCCCTATCTCTATCCCCCACCCCTGTTCTCTTCCTCCTCCACACCCTACTCACCCCTGGCCGTTTCCACACAAAGGGGACCTGGGGCCTCTCGCTGTAGAACAGGGAGCCGTTGGTGGCAGGAAAGTCAGCATCCTCAAACAAGGTGCCGGACTGCAGGCAGTCCTGCCTCAGCTGCTCAAAGCTCTGACCTGAGGAGTGGATAGTCCTGGCATCCCTGGGGACAGGCTGTGGCTGTGGCCTCAGGGACCGATGCAGGTAAGGCATGACTGCTTCTCTACAGCCAAGTAGAGGAAAAAGATGTGAGAGGCAAGGTGAGAATAGCCAGCAAAGAGGCCCTGGCCCTGGCCTCCACCCGCTTGCTGGGCGCCTCCCTGTGAAATGAGATAGGGCCCTCCCGGATGGCAAATACTGAGTGAGACCTCTGCCCACTCAGGGTTGCAAGGAACCAGAGGCACCTCTGGACATAGCTGAGTCTGACAGGTTCCTTTGTCGATGCACAGTACAGTCCCTGAAGGACAGGCAGGGTGGCTTCGTAGGGAAGGATAGCAACCAAATTGGTCCAGGAGGCGGTTGTGGGGAGTCAGAGCAGAGCTTTGTAGTTTGAGGGAGCTGGGTGTATCACAATGTGACACTGCAGGCAGTGCTCCCTGGGATCTTTGAACCAAACCCCATCCCGACTTACATCAGGGCTCAGCACTCCCTCCTGTGACAGGCCTTTATGTCCCTGGACCACACCATCTGTGTTCCAGCCACACATTGTCACATTGCCAAGCAACTGTGTGGACACGAAGATGGGCTACATCCCCACCAAGCCTTCCCTACAGACTGGGGAACAGCTCAGGTGGGAAAGCGTTTACTGTACACTCGTGAGGAAGGAGCTGAGTTCGAACCTCCAGGATCTGCGTAAAAAGCTGGGCATAGTGGCATCGCAGCACGAGAGAGTGGAAGAGGTGATCTTTTTGAGCTAGCTCTGGGTCAATGAGAGATGCTGCCTCAAACGAATAAGGTAGCTAGGCTGTGGTGGCACATTCCTTAATCCCAGGCTCAGAGAAGCAGGCAGATCTCTGGGAGTTCCAGGTCAGCCTGGTCTACGAAATGAGTTCCAGGACAGTCAAGGCTGTTACACGGATAAACCCTATCTCCAAAAATAAAAAATAAACCCAAAACAAAACAAAACAAAAAGAACAATGTATGAGAACTGGAGAGATGGTCAGCAGCTAGGAGCACTGACTGCTTTTCCAGAGGACCCTAGTTCAATGCCCAGCCCCAGTTGGTAGCTCACAAACATCTGTAACTTCAGTTCCAGGAAATCCAATGCAACAACAGGGTATATGATATGGCACCGGGCACACATACACACTCACAATACACACACATACACACACCCTTCCCTACAAAAGCATGAGGTTCTCGTGGTTTGGCTCTGAGTCAGGTGAGCTCAAGGACAGCTATAAGTCCCCCTCCAGCCCTCACCACATCCCTTTCTGTAGGACCCAGAGGGCTGCCATGCCCTGGCTGAGACTTTCCGTGTGCTGCTGTCTGCCAAGGAACATTCTGCAGTTTTTCTAAGAACAAAACATCCTGTTGAAGGTGTGATGACCCAGCAGGGACTTTCCACTATATAAACCATTGCCCCCCCAGTTGAGTTCCTGTTTGTGTTTTTCCTTCCCTGGCTTGGTGTATATATTGAACCTGCTCAGTAAAAGCTTCGGCATTCTCTCTTAACGAATGACCCGAGTCTGTGTCTTCCTTTAATCCCCAGGCCTATGCCCGAGAGCTCTGTACCGTGGCAGCGCTGGCACTGTCACCTCTCCACATCAAACTCCCCATCAGGATCTTGCAGGCTCTCAGTGGCTTAGGCCTTGTCTGGCCCAGCTTGTCTTCCTGAAGCCAGGACAATGGTACCTGAGTAGCTGACAGTGAGTCTGCGGCAGGGTTTCCAGGTCTAAGGTAGCCACTGGGAAATGCCAACCGGGTAGCTGGTTGAGCTGGAGACGACCTCTAACTCCACAGTGTCCTCGAGGGACCCCCATCAAACCATTTTGCAAGAAATAGGGCCGAAACTATAACTCCATCGACAAAGCACATGTCTAACATGGGGGACACTCTGCGTTTGATTCTCAACACCACAGAAACAGGCATGGCGGTACACGTCTGTGATGTCAGCACCAGGGTGATGGAGGCGGCAGAAGCAGACGTTTAAAGTCACCCTTGGCTACGTAGCCCGGGTTGGAGACTCTGTAGAAAGTGGGATCAGGGTGGGAGACGTGAAGGAAAATGAAGAGAGAGAGAAAGAGGAAACGGAAATTGTGTAACTCCTCCCCCGTCTGAACTTCATGATCAAGTTCTCCAGAACAAAGAGTCCCTCAGAAACCTTCTGTTTCCACACACGGAGGATGATGTTTTGGTGTGCCTTACTGAGTTGCAGCCAATGAGACAACCATCAGGGAGCGGGAAGACGAGAATGGATTGCTAAGTATGGAAATCTGCCTAGTATCCGAGGGTTGGCAGTGGGATTTCCTTCCGGAGGGATAGTTTCACGTCATGTGCTAATAACATCGCATTGAAACAAGGCTGTGTCGTAGGACAAGAAGGGAGTGAGGCAAGGAGGTGGTCACAGAACTCTCTGCGGGGGCCCAGACTTGTGCGAACATTCTGCATAGTGGGGACCACAAGCATCCAGCTGTGTGGGGGACAGACATGAGCTCAGTGTGTTGGACCAGGGGTCAGGAGACAGGCGTTGTGACCACAGAGAGGAGGAGGAGGGTGGCTTGCAAGGGGTTGCACACTAACTGGGAAGGCAGCCTCAGGAAAGGAGCTCCCTGGGAGGGCTTCGACGGAAGTTTGACAGAACTCACTTCCGGTGGTGTAGCCCTGACAGGTAGAGAGGGTTGAACTCTGGAGTCATGAAAGCACCTGACCACCAGGGGGCACTGTTGGAACGAGACCTGAAATCAAGCCCAGCTCCCAGGCTGGAGGCTTCTAAGGCTGCAGGTAAGTCTCTGCTCACCAAGGAACCAGATGATGCAAGAGCTTGGCTGCTAAGATCTCAGACAGAAAGGAGCCCATTGCACAGTGGCTTTATCCAGAGGTAGGGCAAGCTTCTGGCCTTCCTGCTGGAGGGCTTGGTGCCTTGGGGCAGATGCCTTCCACAGAAGTGCGTCCCCTGTCTCCCTCTATCTGTGTCTCCAGAGATGGCCCAGGACCCTAAGGAGCATTTCTTGTTCCCACAATGGGCTAAGCCTGCCTAGTCCTTGAAGAGATTTTGCATGCCTACAGGAGAAAAGTCCCATCATGACAGGCTGCACACTGTCACCCCCTCACAAAAAGGGAAGTGGGCTCTTCTCCCGTCTTCAATAGGAAGGGTTACAGCCTTATTTTTATCTAGTCTTTGTCTTGACCTGACAGCATTCACTAGGGTTAATGTTGCTGCCTGGAGCTGGGGGAGGGTGTCAGGAGGCTATGGTTCCCAGACTCTGGCTTGGGTGAGTTTGGATGAAAGTGGAGGTGTCAAAGGGCACAGTGGGGGGGAGGTTACCTCAGGCACAGGGTCAGGTCACCTTTGCTCTTTAAAACAATATAAAAACCCAAGCATTTACTTGGTGTGTGTGTGTGTGTGTGTGTGTGTGTGGTGTGTGTGTGTGTATGTGTATATGTGGTGTGGGGGTGTGTGTGTGTGAGATCAGGAAGACCAACTAGGGGAGTCAGTTCTCTCTACCATGTAGAAGGCAGGGACTGAGGTCAGGTTGTAAGGTTTGCCTCCAGTGCTTCACCTGCTGACCCACCTTTGTGTTTTAATTGGGTGAGGCTAACAGTTATAGCCTGTGTGGTCACACCTAAGGACAGATGGCCTCTCTCTCTCTCGTGTAAGATCAGCTCACTCACAGCTACCAGGCTCCAAACTCTCTCCTCTTTTCTTCCAGTTCTTTGTGTGTGGTAGGGGTGTATGTAAGTGTGTGTGCATGTGTGCATGGGTTGCATCATGTGTGTGTGTGAAGGTGCATGTGTATGTGGGTTGCATGTGTGTATGGAGGTGTGTGTGTGGGGGGTGCATATGTGTATGAGGTGCAAGTATGTGTGTGCAAGCATGTTTGTGTGGAGGTGCATGTGTATTAGGGTAGCACGTATGTGGGTACATGTATGTGTGGGGAGTGTATGTGTGTAGGTACATGTGTGTGTAGGTGCATGTATGTGTGTGAAAGTGTGTGTGCATGTATGTGTGGAGGTGCATGTGTGTTGGGATAGCATTGTGTGGGTACATGTACATGTGGGGGGATATGTGTGTGTGTGTATGTGTGTGTGTGTGTGTGTGTGTGTGTGTAGGTGCATGTGTATGAGGAAGTGCACAAGTGTTGGAGGGGGAGATTTTGGGGGCTGAACATGCACACTAGAGGTCAGAAGTTCAGAAGTAAACCATTGCAGTTAAGGAGCCCCAGCAAACAGTGTTGCCTGGCAGTCTTCCAGTGATGGCCTTTGCTCTACCCTCCTCTTCCTCCTCCTCCTCCTCCTCCTCTTCTTCTTCTTCTCCACAGAGTCTTACTCTGTAGCCCAGGCTGGCCGTGAACTTGAAGTGTCCTCCTGGCTCTATCTCCCTAGGACTGGAATTGCAGCTTGCTCCACTGTGCCCAGTGTCCACTCTGCCTCACCCCCTCTCCCTTGTCTGCAGTGGAAAGACACTAGTATTTGTGTTTCCAAATTTCTTTGCTATGTTTTCCGTAGAAGAACTGACCATTGAGCAAATATTATTTCTAGAGCTCAGCTTTCGCAAGAGGCAGCCTGCTGGACCCACAGGACAGCTCTTTGACCATTGCTTGAAGCTCTGGTGACAAGAGGGTGATGACATTTTTCCATAGGAAGGGCCATGACTTATCTAAACTGACAGCCGGGGCAGAAGCACCCTTCCGTAGACTTTCCTAGTACCCGTGCCAAGGCAAACATGGAGTTTGGACGAGCAGCCCGTGGCTGTGGCTGTGGGTGTGTGGGTGCTAATGAGCTAGACTGGAGAAAAGGTTAGGAAACCGAATTTCTGTCTGCTCTGTGGCCTCATTCGGCTCTGACAGAAATAGTACTTCATGTACCAAAGGACCCACAAGGCACCCTGAGGACATCCCCAGAAACTGCCACTTCCAATATGAGACTTAGTTTCAACGTATGTGACGGCTGAGAGATTTTTATTGACAAATACTTTCTGGAATAGACTCCATTAAGCTGTCTGAGAATAGTTCAGTGGGTAGAGGACTTCCTGGCATGACTGAGGCCCTGTGTTCACTCTCAGAAATAGGCATGGAATGCATGTCTGTAACCCAGCACTTGGGAATGGAGGCAGGAGATCAGGGTTGAGGCATCCTCGGCTATATTGCGAGTCTGAGGCAGCCTGGCTACATGAGATGCTGCCTTAAATAAGAAAGCCTAAAGTGATTTTCCTTAACTGTGTGGGCGATTTTAATCTCACCAAATAGACAGTCATGAAACACACTCAGAATATAATATATTCTGTAAGCTAATGGCAATACCCCTCACTACTTGTTCCAGTATGACCTATACTGAGGGTTTTCCAGACTGTATTGTCCTCTACCTGCTTTCCCTCGTCCCTCCGTTGTTTCTTTCCTTTTCTCCCAGTCATCTCTCTCTTTCATCCCCAGCGTAGTCGTCTACATTGTCTTCCTCCTCCATTGTCTTCTCCAGTGTCCTCCCCCTGCTGCTATCACTCAACCTTGTTTCTCCTCCTTCCTCAGCCAATAGGCTCCAGCTTTATTTTACAATTAGTGGGCAGAAGGTTCAATAGAATTCACCTGTGTAATGACCCGCACCTCCTCTGCAGCCCTTCACAGGAAAGGGGAATTAATATCAAAATACAAGGCTTGGGCTATCCACAGCACTTAACCAGTTTATATATTTTAACAATATTTTTTCTAAATTGACAAAGCGTCTTTCGTTTTTATTTCTATCCGGTCATCGGGTCTATGGTGGGAGCTGGGAGGCTGGCATAGTCCCATGGTACCTAGGCAAATCCACCCCAACACCATAAAGGAGAAACCCAAATAGTCAGAAGAAGCAAAGGACAATACAGCCCTGACCTCCAAGCCCCAGGTAGCATCTGTCCTTCTCATACACAAACATGCATGCATAAACAACACATACGTGCAAACCCCACCACGGATATGCATGTATAAACAACATATACATGCAAGCCGCATGGATATGCACACACACATAAACTAAGCAAGGCATGCAGGTATGCACACGCCACACAGACAAGAAAATATCGCAAGTGTATGCATGCACCAATCATACATAAATGCTTGTGGGTACAAACCACCTACGTGCACACACAAGCACACAGACAAATAGCACACACAAACATGCACAGCTTTTCTTAAAGACAAAAAAAAAAATGCCCACTTAGTTCCCTTCTAGTGCAAATCTCTCAACTGTATGTGCACTGACCTTGGGATTCAGGAAGGTCCGACAGTTGAGCACAGGAATGTGTGTGAGGCTGTGTGTTCAGAGCATTAGTGTGTGGTTTCGTAGATGTAGTGAACCATAGTCAGACCCTGGGGTTAGGAGAGCTGCCGTACCTGGCAGGCATGGTGTGGGGCAGGGGGCTGGCAGCTGTGAGGGGGCTACTGGGGAACGCAAGCCAAGGGACAATCCTACCCGTGGATGGAAGTTTTAGAGTAACTCCTGGTCATAAAGAGGTCTGGAAGATGAAAGGGGCTCACAAGGGGGAGTCCCTCATGTTGATCTGGGAATAAGCTTACCACCCAAGGACACACGAGACCATCTCGATGCAATTAGCAAAAAGGTAGTTTTTTAATAACAAGGGGCCCCTCGGTTCGAATCATATCTCATGCAGGAGACAGGGGATTCGACCCCAGGAAGTTGGGAACTTTTATAGGTAGGGAGTGGGAAGAGCCGGGAGATTTGGCGCGGTTACACATGATTGGATATTTTAAACATCAGCAATTTGCATAGACCAGTTATTTTTGACCATGAATCTTTGGACTCAAGAGTACCAGATGACCCATAACTCATTTTCTTGTTTAGACTTGTATGTCTTTGTGTCCTTGCTTCTTTTTCGTTTTTGGTCACTCTGCCCTGAAGAGGCTCAAAATTATTATTATTATGGCTAATTTTAACAAGTTGTTAGTGGTCTCTGCTGACCATGAATTCCTTGCTCTGTGTCTCAAGATGTTTTTTAATTTTTTACCCTAACAGAAGACACCATGGAGGGATGGGAGAGAACTTGGTGTGAGCTGCCACATGCTTGCGTGGTGAGGGAAGCCAACCATGGAGGTCTTAGGATGCAGACGGAGGAAACTGCATCTCTCTCACACTCTTTCCTAGAGAGTGAATGAACAGGGGACCGTGGAGACTTCAAGCCACTCAGTTAACTCCCTCAGAACAGACGGGGTCTACACAGCCAGCCCAGCCCAAGAGCCCTGCTGTCTGACTTGCCACTACAGGGTTACCTGCTCCAGGTGGAGTAATGAGCCTGTTATCTGTGTTAACTGGGATGGAGTGATGTCCAGCCAGTAGACTGCCACAGAGGAGGCTCGTGTTCAGACAGCCTTAGTAGCAAGGGCTACCCACGCTCAGTACAGCATGGTTACACATCAGACTTGTCCCTGGCTTCCTCACGCTGGACAATTGGCTGGAACGGCTCCAGCACTCAATTTGCCAGTGATGGCTGGTTTCTTATGACACCCACAGAAATAGCCAGCTAAGGAGTTACACAGTGCAAGAGGCAGAACAGGTACACGGGACCTCATCGGACAGAAAGTACATCTTCATTCCTGGCTGTGTTCATCAGCTTGGGAGTTCTCCAAGGCAAAGAGTCTTTACTGAGGCTCCCCTGCGTACATGACTGGTGACATCCTTGCCATCACTGGCTAGCTCCATCTCCATCCTTCTCTCTTTGTAGAGGACTGAGGCTGGAAATTCCTTTTGATCGCATGGCCAGACTCTCTGGTCGCTAGCCCTATCCTGAGCTGACCTTGAGGCCTTCACACAGAGGACAAGAAGATGTTCAGTGAAGCTGAAGAATCCAGTCTTCTGGACTCAGAAACTGAGAGGAAAGATCTTCTTATCGCTATATTCAGGAACTCTACTCTTGTGTCCCCAGCCCAGGGCTCCCTGCTGAACCCCAAAGGTACTAAGGCATCTACACACTCCTCAGGGAAATCTGTGCACCACTGGCCTTTCCTGAGCCCTTACTCTCTGCATACCCCCTGGGCTGTTGGTATCCTCTTCTTTAGTCCTGAATGCAGACCCTCATGGCCGCAGCAGCCTTGCATCCTACAACTGGCCTCCCACTGAGATCTTCTGGTAGTAATTTTATATCAGTGCCCAGAGAAGGTCACTTTCCAGAGCCCAGCTTAGACACTGTCAAGTCCTGCATGGTGCATCTGTCTTCTAAACCAGGGACTGCTCTGTCCATCCTCCCTTCCCGCCTTCGCTTTCCTGTGCCACTTTAGGGTGAAGGCAGGTTGTGCCTGTGTCAACTCCATGGCCAAGAGATCGCTTGAAGTTCTGGATGCAATGCAAGCAAGTCGCCACTCATGGTGGACTTCAGCAGGGACCGTCTGCCAGGCCTACTCCTGCTGCCTTCTCAGCTCCCACCCTTCCTTGGTGACCACTAGACTTACCCCCTAACGCTTCATGACTATTCTCCACACTCAGGGGCAGCGCTCCAAAACCTCCAGCCTCCAAAATAGCCACCATTCATCCACAAGCTCAGAACATTTTGTTTCAATATGGCTTCGCCACACTTGGAATTTCCCAGCCTAATCAGCTAGAAGTTTCCAGAAAGTGCTTCCTTCCAGAAGATGATGTATATATCCACAGCCCACTGGAAGCCCCTGTGCAGAACAGGCAACTAACGTAATTACAACTGGTCAAGGTTGCTCTCATCCATCCCGAGAGCAGCTGATGACGTGAGGTTCATCGCCTGCAGGTGGGCCCCTTCCCGGCATGTCCTGAGAGGCTTACGAGTGCATCACGAGGGGCTTACGTCCCAAGGCCAGCACGGCTGGCTTCAGGTTGTCATAACCCAGCCAGTCCTGTGACTGTGGTCCCAGCTCCAGGGAACTGGGGTAAATGTGTAACTCAATGCCAGCCCATTTTTGCACAGAGCTCTGCCATTAGGGCTTCCTGGAAGGGGCCCAGAGGAACATCGCCCTGGCCTTGATCCATCTTGGCTAAGCCTGGATTCCCATGGTCCCCGACCTGGGTCCTCCCCAAGCCTCTGTACAGAGTAGCCCGGGAATAGATCCATCTCCACCCCTCCAGTATAAATAAGCCTGTTTGGCTCACTAGGGGATAGCTGTGCTTGTCTAGGCTGGAGTTGAAGGTAAGCAAAGCCCTCTGGGTTCCTTTCTGCTCCTTCATGGGATCTGGTTGGATAGGAGCTGAGCTGTGTATGACAGAGGAGGCAGGGCTGGGCAGAGACGCTGGAAAGGGTTGGATGGCATTTGTTCTGTGTGAGGGGCCAGAAGTCTGTGGTAGCAGATGCTTCACGAGACTGCTTCTCCTCTCCCGAAAGGCTAGATGTCCAGGTAAGCTGTCCCCTGCGGGTCAGCACTCTGGGCTCACTGGGAATTCCTTGTCTTCTGTTAGGGGATAGCCAGGCCTTCTGCTTCCTGTGAGCCCAGATGGGTCCTCAAAGGCAGGGGGACTTTCATGGGATCAGCACTAGGGTGGCCAAGTCCATGGGACCTCTTCCAGCTTGAAAGGAGAACAAGGCTTCATTGTTCAGACTGCAAGCAGCAAGAAGGGACAAGTCCCGTGGTCATCTCAAGTAGCATCTCTACCCAGGCTCAGTGCTGGGGTCTGTGTCTTGTGGGTCCTCACCATGTCCTGCAGAGCCTCAACTTACCCCTCTGTAAACAGGCTTCCTCATGGTTCTAAGATTCTCTAGGGCTGGGGCTAGAGTTTGGAGCTCTCAGTAACATGGAAGGACTTTGATACGTGTCAGGCTAAGCAAAAAGGTAGCTCCTTCTTTATTTTTAACGTGTGGTGTGTGTGTGTATGTTTATGTGTGTATATGTGGTGTGTGTGCTGTGTAGTGTATGTGTATATTATTATTTTATTTTTGTTTTTTGAGACATGGTTTCTCTGTTGTAGCCTTTGCTGTCCTAGAACTCATTCTGTAGAGTGTGCTGGCCTCAGATTCAGAGATCCATCTGCCTCTGCCTCCTGAGTGCCAGAATTAAAGGCTTTTTTTTTAAAGACAAGGTCTTACTGTGTAGCTCTGGTTGTCCTAGAACTCACAAAATTCCGTCTCCCCCTTCCTCTTGATTATATCACCATTCCCAGACCAAGGTATGTGTGTATTTATGTGAATGTGGCATATGTGTGTATGATGTGTATGTATGTATATGTGTATGTATGTGTATATGTGTATGTATGTGTATATGTGTATGTATGTGTATATGTGTATGTATGTGTATATGTGTATGTATGTGTATATGTGTATGTATGTATGTATATATGTGTATGTATGTATTGTGTGTGTATGTATGTATGTATGTATGTATGTGTTTGTAGACGTGAAGTGTGAGAGAGGAGAGTGGAGACACAGGAGCCATGAACACAGATAGAGACCAGAGGATGGCGCCAGGTGTCCTGCCAGCTACTGTCCTCCTTAGTCCCTTGAGACAGAGTCCCTTACTGAAGCTGGGGCTAGGTTGGCAGCCAGGAAGCCCTGGAGATCACCCTGTCTCCTCCCTTCACATCTCTAGAGTTGGGGGAGTATGTGGTTGTGACTGGTTTTTCACAAGGGGTCAGGGGACGTGAACCCAGACTTTCATATTTGTGCAACAAAGTGCTCTTCCGTGCGGAACCTGCCACAGGCTCCTCAGTTCCTTGTTTCTTTCAAGAGGCAATGTGCGTTGTGTCTAGCTGCTACTCATGGAATCAAGCGTCAGGTCTGTGTCCCGGCTGTGTGACCTGGTGCAAGTCACAAGACTTGTCTGTTCCTCTGCAAATGACACTGATGACTCTACCCACGGCTGTCCCAGGATGACCTTAGGAAGGTGGGCTAACCTGTGGTACTCAGGTTCCTGTGGGAGGCAGACCAGTAGGACACATAGTAAATACACCGCTACAGGGTACAGGGTGCTTCTGGTGGCTGCTGGGAACGGGGGAGGTGAGGGAGGGGCTTGGGGAGCCTGAGGTAGACTTTGAGTGGTGAGGATGAGCTGGTGGCAGGAGACAGCCCTGGAAATGCACCCCAATAATGACATGACAGGCAACATACCCCTGAGCAACCACAAGACAGGGACACAGATAAGTGGCTGGTTGAGAGGGGATAGAAGGGAGAGAGATCTCTGTTCTCCTGCTGCAATCTCACTTCAGGTGAACTTGACAGGCAGAAGCTTACAGCTGAGAGCAAACAGTCACTTGTGCCTGAGGACAGTGGTGACATGCTTCCTGGGACAGCGGCCATGGTACAACCCCTGGGACAGAGGCCATTACAGGAACAGCAATATGGGAAGCGTTGTGTCCACCCCCATGGCTCACCCTGCTGCACGGGTACCCGGGGCAGGTCCTGACCCTACTGTGCCTTGGTTTATAACAGCACAAGTGGGCAGCACACAGTCACTCCTCTGCCTAGGAAGGGCCAGTGGGTAACAGGCAGAGTGTTCTACTCTGCTTTTCCAAACCACAAAACTTTCTTTGAGAGTGGTGTGTGGAGCCAGATGTGTGAGGCAGGAGGATGAAGTACTGGATGGTCAGAAGCCAGAAGTGACCAGTGGGATGACCAGAGCAGAGCAAAGAGTACCTCGTCTGTCTGTGGAGGATATTCTCTGTGCAGCCCAGGGAAGTACCATGACCCAGGTGTGGAAGGCCAGGGTGACCTCGGAGCTTTGCAACACCATCGTGACATTCTGAGATCATTAACTTATAAAGAGAAAGGTTTGTCTTGGCTTGTGGTGCTGGAGTTACAGGTCAAATTCGGACAGACTTGTTGCTCGGGGCCTGCTGGGGTGTCGGCTGGCGATGGAGATGGCATTTAGCCAAACAAGCTGCTTCCCATACAGCTAGGAACCAAAATCAATGAAGAAGGAAAGACACAGGTCTTGCCACGCCTCTTAATGGTATATACCCCCAGTGGCCTCGGGGCCCCCACTAGGACCAACACCCTAAATGTCCACAGCACCTTCAACAGAACAATGCTGGGCGTTAAGATTCTCACTTAGGGACCTTGCGGGCGGTTTGTTGAGCACAGGAGAAGGTAGAAGTTGTACACGTGAAGCAGCAGAGAGGAAGGCTCAAGGTGACCTCCAGTCAGGGTTGAGGTGCCAACACCCAGCAGTGGTGGCCGTGGTGAGGTAAGGGAGGGGAAGCCCCATGTCAGGCTAGTTCCTTCTATAGAAGCAAGCACACGTGGTCCACTTGATCAGAACTGAAGGATGGACAGAACTCACCTCCCCACATCAGGATTGGAGGGGTAAGAGGCAGGTTTTGAAGAGTCAGCTCAGGAAGCTTCCTCTGAGACCCCAGGCTAACTCGATGTACTGTGTGTGGTAGCTGAGGCTGGAGCAGGGCTGAGATTCAAGGGAAACGGCTGTCCAGCTCAATGGACCACCCCATCCCCTGGTCCATGACTGACCAGAGTTCCAAACCCTTCCTGTGCCTCATAAGGAAATTCAATTCCCGGCCTACCATAGATCACTGAAGCCAACTTAGGGTGAGTAGGCTGGGGTGACAGGTCAGTTATGGAGTCTTCTTTAGCCGCTGTGTGGGATCCAGCCTGCCTGGTGTGTATAACAGGTATGAAGGACAGGCTTGGGCAAGACCTTTGGCTCCCAATTCTGGCTGCAGGCTAGGATCTCATGGCCACTAAAATCAATCCTAGGACACACCCATGTGAATACAAGGGCTCCACAAAGACCAGTGGGCAGTCCACATGTCCTTCTCCAGGGATGAACTCATAGCCTTTGTCACTTGCATGCCTGGCTCTACCAAGATTGTGTCACAGCCTAGTGTGATAACAGGTGGACCTCCAGAAATCCAAAGCGAGGCATGGTCAGAGCCATGTTCTTCTGAGGCCTCTCTCTGCCTTTGGCTTGTGGATTCCCTCCTCTCCCTGTGACTAATAGATTTCTCTGTTCCTGTATCCTGATATGCTCGTGTGTGTGTGTGTGTATGTGTGTGTGTGTGTGTGTACCTGTGTGTACATAAGTGTGTGCATGTACAAGTGTGTTCACATGTGTATAGAGACTGGGTGACAACCTTTCATGTCATGTTAAAATGGTGTTCATCTCCTTTGAGACAGGGTCCCTGATTGACTTAGAGCTCACCTATTGGGCTAGACTAATTTGCCAGAGAACACTAGGGAGTCAAACCCCAGGAATCTACCTGTCTCCAGTGCCTGAGCGCTGAGGTTACATGCATATGCTACCATACCTAGTATTTTTACATGGATTCTGGGGAACCAGGTCAGGTCCTCAAGCTTGCAATAGAAGTACTTCACCAACTTATCTGTAGCCCTGTCCCTTGCTGCCCTCTGTGTATAAGAATGCCACTGGCGGGGTGCTCATTTTACCTTGTCTTCAAAGGCCCTGTCTCCAAATACAATCACAATCTGATGATTGTGGTGGAGCAGGCCTGTAATCCCAGCTATGCAGGCGGCTGAAGCGGGAGGGTCGCAAGCTCAAAGCTGCCTAGAACACAGAAGGACTTCAAGGTTAGCCAGGGCGACTTATTGAACCTTAGAGACATAGCTCGTTGGTAGACTGCTTTCCGAACCTGGGTTGATCCCTAGCCTCCTTATAAACTACAAGTGGGGGGAGCACCTGTAATGTGGGAGGTGGAGGCAGGAGGATCAGAACTTCCAAGTCATCCTAATCTGTACATAGTGAGTTCAAGACCAGCCGGGGCCGCATGAAACGTTGTCTGGGGTGGGCTGTAACCGTACAGCACCTACCTAGCAACTCAAGAGGCCCTGGATTCTGTCCCCAGTCACACTCCAGGGCTCTGGAGGTGGGAATGTAAACATGTAGATTGGGGAGGAATTAACTCAGCAGATGGCAATGTGCTTTCCACATGGATCATCCTAGGTTCCCAGGGATCTCTGACTGCTCTCCTTCTCCTGACTGACCCGAGCTGTAGGTGCCTCCTCCTGGGTCATCTACGGCAGCCTTGCTTTTGGCTTCGAGTGAGTTCTTAAGTACATATCAAACAAGAGCAGAAACAGATAGCAAGGGATGGATAGAAGCACCAGACACACAGCAAACGTCCGATCAGTCTCTCAAGACACCCAGCAGAGACGACTGGACAAACACGCTTGCACACCCTGGAATGGGGGTGAGGAAAAGTCAGCCCTACTTCCAAAGCCTGTAGCTCAGAGAGTGGGAACAGCACATGGCAGTTTAGCCATAGAATGCAAATTACACACAGCCACTGGGAATAGCGGGGCAACTAAAGGTTTGGTTGGCTTCAGGGCTCTAAATAACCGCTTGTCACTCTCACAAAATGTTACTCCAGGGCACACAGAAGCAAGCACACAGATCAGCGATGACTCCCATGGGGGCAGGCCTGAAGGCCACCATCTTCTGCATCCTGACTTGGGTCAGCTGACCGCTGGGGACCGCGTATACATCCACCCCTTCCATCTCCTCTACTACAGCAAGAGCACCTGCGCCCAGCTGGGAGAACCCAGTACAGACACACTCCCAGAGCCAACCTTTGAACCTGTGCCCATTCAGGCTAAAACCTCCCCGTGGATGAGAAGACCCTGCGTGACCAGCTCGTGCTGGCCACCGAGAAGCTAGGGGTTGAGGATCGGCAGCGGGCTGCCCAGGTGGCATGATTGCCAACTTCATGGGCTTCCGTATGTACAAGATGCTGAGAGAAGCAGGAGGTGTGGCCATTCTCTCTCCACCGGCCCTCTTTGGCACCCTGGTCTCTTTCTACCTTGGATCCTTGGATCCCACAGCCAGGCAGCTGCAGGCGCTGCTGGGTGTCCCTGTGAAGGAAGGAGACTGCACCTCCCGACTGGATGGACACAAGGTCCTCACTGCCCTGCAGGCTGTTCAGGGCTTGCTGGTCACCCAGGGTGGGAGCAGCAACCAGACGCCCCTGCTACAGTCTACTGTGGTGGGCCTATTCACTGCCCCAGGCCTGCGCCTAAAGCAGCCATTTGTTCAGAGCCTGGCTCCCTTTGCCCCTGCCCTCTTCCCACGCTCTCTGGACTTATCCACTGACCCAGCTCTTGCCGCTGAGAAGATCAACAGGTTTGTGCAGGCTGTGACAGGGTGGAAGATGAACTTGCCACTGGAGGGGGTCAGCACAGACAGCACCCTACTTTTCAACACCTACATTCACTTCCAAGGTGAGGCAAAATGCTTGGGTCACTGGCCCTGGCTTGTACCAGAGGTGGCGCTGGGTTTCCATGGCATCCCCGTGGTTCATGTGTGAGACGGACAGAGATGACAGGTTTCTGCCTCTGTGTTACTGGTGAAGCCCTGGAGGCTAAAAAAAAAAAAAAGCAAACCTGGCTCAAGATGGCACAGCCTCTGCCACCCTACCCAACTGTCCTTCTGGGTTGGGTCATGTTCCTGAGACTAGGGTGGTTGACCCCACAGGGACACCAAGCTTACTCGCTCACATGAGGAGATGCCCATATATCCAGTCCAGGAAGTTGCTCATCCATTTGATAATCTCTTACTACTTGTAAGACTGGGCAGGGGTCTTGTCGACCCTCCGGGTTTCTTGTTAAACATCAGCAAGTATGGAGACCCGCTCCCCCAGGGGCAAATGTCTGAGGCAGGACTGCATGGAGTAGCGCTGTGAGACACAAGGGAGTGAGTTGTAACAGGTTGGAGAAGGCCAAGGTAAACATCGTGCAAAGCTTTGGGAGATCGGGGTGGGAGTGTGGAGGGGCTGGGCTCAGAGAGGGCACACCCTGGGAAGATGCTCTTTCTCCTGTGGGCTGAGCAGGACAGTTTTATTCCTAGGAGGTCGGACCTTGGCCCGTGACAGTACTGCAGGTGTGTGTGTGGAGGTGCAGGGGGGACAATATACCACCCAAAGGTGTGCAGTGGTCCAGGGACACCGTCCTGGGAACATTTGCCAGGGTCCCAGATCTTCAGATTGATGGTTACTAGGAGAGCGGTGCATCGATGAGGGCCAGCAGGAAGACATCCCAGCATGCGGTAGAGGTAGAGGGGTCAGGGATGACTTGACCACTGTGACAATATCTTTGCAGTCTATAAATTCACATGGGGAAAGACCTTGGCCTGCCTTGAGACTGGGAAAGGGGGACCAGAATGTTGGGGGAAAGGGCTAGCCCTGAGGCTGGTGAAGGGTGGCTATACCTGAGTCAGTTGGGAAGGAGCTTAGAGCTGAGCTATAGTCCTTATGAGAAACCCCGGGGAAGACTATCACTGAGAAAGCAGCACTTCTAAAGGGCAACACTGTTGGTGATGGCTTGCCGTAGAGGATGCCTGATTTCACATACCCAGACTGCAGAGCCAGCGCGAGGGAACAGAGGAGGGTGAAGGGAAGGAATGGAGGAGGAATGGGAGGAGGGAGGTGAGGAGGGAGAGGGAGGAGGGCAGGAGGAGGAATGGGAAGGAGGATGAAAAAGAGGAGGAATGAGAGGATGGTGGGGGAGGAAGAAGGATAGAAGGAAGAGGAATGGAGGAGGAAAATGAAGAGGAATGGGAGGAGGACTAGCAGGAGGAAGAGAGCAGGAGGAAAGGGAAGTGGATGCGGAAGGGGAGGAGGAGGAAAAAGAGGAGGGGAAAATGGAGGAAGAGGAAGAGAGGGAAGAAAAAGAAGAAGATGAGGAAGGGGAGAAGGAAAAAGATGAGCTGTGTCAGCGTTCAGAGGCCTGGATGCTCACCTGTGCTCTGTCCTGACTGCACTGCTGCCTGACCTTTCCTGCCCATCTCCATCTGCTAGAGGCCTGCCCTCTTCCTCACACCCGTGAGGTTGCAGACTGCCTCGGAAACTCCAGGTTCCCTTAGCAATAGCCTTGGGGACAGTTAAGCATTTGTATCGAGTGAAGCCTCATGGCCTTGTGGTCTCTCTAGTGTTCTTTGCCCAGTACTTGATGTCCCCAGAGCTTGAATGGCCCTGGCAGGTTCCATGACACTAGGGGACATGACTGGGGGAAGTTTACTCAGCCCAGAGTGGGGCTGGTGAACAGGGAGGGGTCTGGGGAGCACAGAGAGAACGGGGAACAGACAGCTTTGGTCTCTCTTGAAGCCTTGTCCTGTTTCTCATTGCTCTTCTTGCTAGAGATAAAAATTCAGTGAATTTTCCTCTAAACTGCAGAACTCCGAGGTCCCTGAGGTGACTGTCAGCTTCTCTCTCCCGTGAGCTGTGTGTGTGACAGGGTCTCACTGAGTACCTGGGACCGGCTTGAGCTCTCTGTGATACTTCTTACCTCAGTGTTCTGAGTGCTGGGATTGCAGGTGTGAGCCGCTCTCCTGGCCTTTAGGGAAAGTCTTTACTTTCACTCAGTCTGACCCCGGGTGGAGACAAACTATTCTCAGCCGCTTCTTGCTGGAGTCACACTGGGGAGCCCTGACTTCATACAGCGGGACACATGCTCTGTGGGCATCCTTTGGAGAACTGGGCCTGCACCTCAATCTCAGCCCTATCTCCTTGACCCCCTCAACGCCCCTTTCATGGTAAATGGGAGGACTGGAGGGGTGGGGGGGGGGGGAAACGTGTGAGCCTGAATTCAGTGTTGGATAGGGCAATTATAAGGAGAATCCAACAGCGTCTGAGTGCAGTGCAGGCTGAGCCTGTGGCATCCGGCTGGGGTGGCTCAGCTTGGAGCTGCTACCTTCCTATCCTGTCCCTAGTTCACTCCTGCCCTCAGCAGCTAAGAGAGAGAGAGAGAGAGAGAGAGAGAGAGAGAGAGAGAGGAGAGAGAGAGGAGAGAGAGAGGACTCATCCATGCCCCAAGGCCCTGTGCGCTGATGGATTGGTCATTGTAGAGTTACACCTGTCTCTAGGGCATGGGATGGTGGACAGTGGAGTCTTGGTCCAGGAGTGTTAATGATAACATTTAAAACAGCGTGGTCCAATCTAGCTTGTTGTTACGGGGCCTGCCAGCCATCTTCCCGACTAGGCAAGGCCTGAGGCCATGAGCTGTGGTGTGGTCCGCTGCTGCTCAACTCTGACCACAGCTCATGCCGGCCAAAAGCACTGGCCCTGCCACCCACGAGACGCCAGCATGGGAGATGGCTCTGCTAATCTACCATGCCGTCTCCACAATGCTTGGCTGAACCCAGACCATCCCGCCATCCACGCTGTACCCGGTAGAAATGAGACTCTAATGCTTAAAGATCATCTAATAGCTTTATATATTTGGTTATGCTCAAATAACAAGATGCCCACACAATTAGTTGTTACCCAGGACTGCTCTCGATACACGCATGGGCCTCCATGGTTCCTACCGCTCTCCTCTAAGCTCCTCCTCTTCCTCTCCTCACTCCGCCCACCTCTCAGACAGCCCAATCGCTGAGCTTTATACAAATGTAGAGGGATGGTATCCCGCTACACAGGAGCTTGGGCAGCTGCAATCAAATATGTTATGTGTGACACGAGGCCCAAAGTCTCTTAACAGGCTGCTTGCTGTAGGTAGACAGAGAGAAAAGGCTCTGGTGATGCCTCAGGGTTGGAAGAGGTCATGGCAGGTTTGTCTAATCCGGCTGAGTGTCCAATCAGAGCAGGCGCCCTGATTGAACCAAGGGCTCTGGGAGCAGATGGGGTGTCTGTGACCTCTCACTGATGGCTTCAAAAGGACTCCATGGTGAGACAGTGAGAGCAGGACTCAGGACGTGGAACCAGCTGCTCTGTGTTGCTGGGAATTGAATGCTGCTCTAAAAGTATCTACATTTTTTATTTTTTGGTATGTGTGTAGTGTATGCATACGCATGCCCTGTGTGTAGTGTATGCATACGCATGCCCTGTGCATAGAGGAAAAGGTTGGGTGTCATTTATTTATTTATTTATTTATTTATTTATTTATTTATTTATTTATTTATTTATTGAGACAGTGTTTCTTACCAAACCTGGGGCTTACCATTTTTGCTAGGCTGGCCAGTGAGCTCCAAGGGTCAGTCTATCTCCCCATCCTCAGTGCTGGCATTATGGACCTGCACAGCGATGCCTGGCTGTTACAAGGGACTGGGGGGCTCTAGGCACAGGTCATCAGTCCCAGAGAGCAAGTAGTTATCCATGGAGCCATCTCTCCAGACCATAATGTCTAAGGTTTTAAAAGGTGAGTTTGCAAACCAGAACGGGTCTGGGTTGAGCTTGCCTGGTCAGGGAGGAGCAGATGGAGTTCCTCAGGTGTCAGATGTGAGACCTCAGACTCCACGCCATCATAGCTGTGTCTTCTGTTGCTCTTGGGGAATCTCTGTCGGGAACTCAAGTGGCTGCAATTTGCAAAAGTGTCAGAGAGCAACTGAGAGTTGAAGTCTCCAGGCCTGTGCAGCGTCATGGCGGCGGGAATGCAAGCGAGGAAGCTGAGGCAGGAGCCAGGGTGGAAAAATCCTACCCCTACCTCCCCATCCTACCCCTGTTGAGCTTTCCTTTGGTCTCTGCTGCTTTCAGGGAAGATGAGAGGCTTCTCCCAGCTGGCTGGACTCCATGAGTTCTGGGTGGACAACAGCACCTCCGTGTCTGTGCCCATGCTCTCGGGTACCGGCAACTTCCAGCACTGGAGTGACGCCCAGAACAACTTCTCCATGACGCGCGTACCCCTGGGTGAGAGCGCCACCCTGCTGCTGATCCAGCCCCACTGCATCTTAGATCTGGACAGGGTGGAGGCCCTCGTCTTCCTGCATGACTTCCCAACTCGGATAAAGAACCCGCCTCCACGGTAGGAAGTGGGCGGGACCCTTGGGAAGTAGAATTGCATGAATGGCATCCGCTGCATGCTCACGCATCAGCCTGTCCACGTAAACAGTATTTTCGGTTACCGCCCCCCCCCCCCAATCCCGCCATCACGAGTAGTGTGGTTGTGGGTATGGCTTGTTATCGGTGAAGCTATGGATCCTACCTTCCTCCACAGGGAGGCAACGAGTCAACTGGGGCTGTCTTAGGGTTACTATTGCTGCAACGGAGCACCATGACCAAAAAGCAAGTTGGGGAGGAAAGGGTTTATTCATCTTACACTTCCACATCATATAGTCCATCACTGAAGGGAGTCAGGACAGGAACTCAAACAGGGCAGGAACCTGGAGGTAGGAGCTGATGCAGAGGCCAGGGAGGAATGCTGCTTCCTGGCTTGATCCCCCTGGCTTGCTCAGCCTGCCTTATTATAGAACCAGGACAACCACCCCAGGGTGGTACCGCCCACAGTGGGCTGGGCCCTCTCCCATCAATCACTAATTAAGAAAACGCCCTACAGGCTTGTCTGTAGCCTTATCTTATGGAGGCATTTTCTTAGTTGAGGCTCTAGCTTGTGTCAAGTTGACATAAGACTATCCAGCACAGGGGGCATTATCTTATTAGCATTTTGGTTTTAGAGAGGCTCTAGCGTTTGTGGTAATTCTCACGCCTCTGCTTCTCAAGTTCCAGGAAGATAGGGATGAGGCACTCTGTCTGCCTAATAGCCTGTTATTCAAAAACATCTTTGGCTTTCCCAGGGAAGGTGCTCCTTATCCAGCTAGGTGCTCCTTATGCAGCCAGGTGCTCCTTGTACAGCCAGGCGCTCCTTATGCAGACAGGCGCTCCTTATGCAGACAGGCGCTCCTTATGCAGACAGGCGCTCCTTATGCAGACAGGTGCTCCTTATGCAGACAGGCGCTCCTTATGCAGACAGGTGCTCCTTGTACAGCCAGGTGCTCCTTATTCAGCCAGGTGCTCCTAATGCAGCCAGGCGGTCCTTATGTAGCCAGGTGCTCCTTATAGAGCCAGGTGCTCCTTATGTAGCCAGGTGCTCCTTATGCAGCCAAGTGCTCCTTATGCAGCCAGGTGCTCCTTATGTAGCCAGGTGCTCCTTATGCATCCAGGTGCTCCTTATACAGCCAGGTGCTCCTTATACAGCCAGGCTGACCACAAAGGGCAGACAGCTGCCCACCACCACCAGCAAGCTCTCCACAGTACATGTTCCAGGTCCTCCTCCTGTTTCAGGAGGTTTTTGTTGTGTTTGTTTCTGAGAAATTCCCTAGGGTGACAATGTCCTGTATTGTGTGACTCTTCCTGAGGAGACACAAGCAAATATGTATTCACCCCAGATGGGGCACGTAGTTCGCATCCAAGAATCAATTCCCTCCGAGTAGAATTCGGTCATTCAAGAGCGTTCCTTGCAGTTATCTTCACGAGGCAGCATGGCGACTACCCGTAAAAGCTGCATCCCTGGAGCTCCCTGCACAGCCCGGAGGCAGCTCTACCAGTCTCCTTTACCCAGCAATCATTACCTGTTTATACAACGCTGGGAGGAGGCTGTGAGTCTTGTAGCTCCCAGAGCATCTTTCTCCAGCTGTGTCTTATGCACCTCCTTCCCGCAGGGACTGTTTCAACTCAGGACAAAGCTACACAACACTGGCTGGCTGAGCACTTAGTCTCTTTTCCCCGTGGGTGGGAGCTCCCCAGGCCCCTGAAGGTGTTATCTCCACAGGGCTATCCACCTGACCCTGCCCCAGCTGGACGTTCGAGGATCCTACAACCTGCAGGACCTGCTGGCCCAGGCCAAGCTGTCCACACTTTTGGGTGCTGAGGCAAATCTGGGCAAGATTGGTGACACCAACCCCCGAGTGGGAGAGGTGAGTGACCCTTGGCTGTGTCGCAGGGTAGGGAGGGTGGATGGCCACATGGAGGAAGCTGTGCCCAAGGTCAGCAGGGCAGGAAGGAGAGAGCAGGCCCAGTAGGCACTGCCAGGGTTCTCTGGCTCCCAGTGACATGGGGAACAGCCGTTTCCTTTAGCTGTCTTGACATCTCTAGTTCCAGGCCCATCTCTGTTCCTGCTTAATCCAGCCTTGCATCCTCCTTGAAGCTATAGATTAGGATAGAGGAAATGCCCCATGCCCTGATCTGCAGCTTCTTTGGGGAGCATCTCAGCAGTAGACACAGAACTATGTAAAACAAAAGATGTGCCTGGATACTGTTGGCATTTGCAAAGGATGCTGGGAAACAGAGGGGAGTCACTGTAGAAGACATGACCCCACTGTGTCATTTAACCAAGTATGGGAGAATACCAAGATGGCAGGTAGAGATGAGGACATGGGGCATGCTGAGCAGCAGCCTCTATGGGTGCTCAGCCCCCACTTAGAGGACAGATGTGTCCACACTTCCTTCTGGCAGGCTAGACAGTATCTTCCCTGCCTCCGCCCCAGGGCAGTTGAGCCCAGTCCCTGGCCTGTAATCCCTCCTGAAGGAGAGACATCTCTGCTTTGCAGGTTCTCAACAGCATCCTCTTTGAACTCAAAGCAGGAGAGGAAGAGCAGCTAACTGAGTCTGCCCAGCAGCCTGGCTCACCTGGGGCACTGGATGTGACTCTGAACAGCCCGTTCCTGTTCACCATCTATGAGCAGGATTCAGGAGCACTGCACTTTCTGGGCAGAGTGGATAACCCCCAGAGCGTGGTGTGAGGCCTGGGTCCCTTCGAGGCCTCGTGTCTAGCCATGGAAACGAGGCTGGCGTCGGAGAGCCATCCTGGCCAAAAATCAGTGCTGTCACCCCTGGCTTCCCATCACTCCTTCTAGCAAGGCAGAGGCCGTCTCCTTGGAGACTGCGCTGACAGAGAATAAATGATGAACAGCAGAGCCGGCCTCCCGGGCTGTGGGTTTGTCTGGACACTGGGGTGAGAGCCAGGGGCTGGCATTCTGCACAGGACTGCCATTCTGGAAAAAATTTGGACCAAACAACTGTTGTTGAAACCAAAAAGCATCCCCCTTTTATCTGAGAACAGAAATTGGGTTTTAACATTAAAATGCACATTGTCCCCTTATTCTGGGTTTGTAATTAGTTCACTGAGTGTGAGACGGTGACCTCCAGAGTCCCTACAACACCTTAGGGTTTCTTATCCCTGGCACCATGTTTTGAAAACATCTCCCTCACTGTGCTGAGAATTGTCTTTCAATGATGAACAGATGTGCAGAACAGATCTGCTTAGTTTAGCTGACAGGCTGAGCAATGTTCCTGAAGTTCTTGACAGGCAGGCCAATGTGTGCCGGCCAGGTAGTAGAGGAGAGGGGCTGTCACCAAGTGGCACTGAGAGAGGACCTGGGTGGAGGGGGCTTCCTTTACACCAGACACAGGGTTGCTACTTGCTTCTCTACCTGTCCCCTTGAGATTAAATCCACAGCTCCTAGATCTGTGACTATGATGAGGAAGTGGTGTATGTCTGTGTGTGTGTGTTGTGTGTGTGTGTCTGCCTCCTTCCTGTACAAACCATGAAGCAGGTGAGCAATGTAGTGTGTTAGCCACAGGAAAAGGTCAGAGAGTACAGCAGAACCCACAGGGCACAGACAGTGGGAAATCCTGTGTTAAAGGATCTCTGGCCTAAGCTGGAGTTTTGACTCTGCATGAGCATAGGCTGCTCTGGAGCTCAGAGTAGAGGCCACAGGGTCCCGTAAGGACAGGTGGAGCATAGAGTGTGTTCCTGTGACCGAGGTCCATCCTGAGTCTCGGCTTTTCTCATCCTAGTCCTGTTCCCTCCTGAAAACTCCTCTCTGGCTTTCAATACCATGATGGCACTTTACCCTGTGGGTGTGGCAATCTAACTAGCCCATCCCCCTGTGGGCGTGGCAATCTAACTAGCCCATCCCCTGCTTGTGCCAGGCAGCATAGTGAGGGACCTTGTAGAGAGCCACTGTGCGCCGCACCTGAAGATGGTGCTGGCTGAGAGTACTCTTTGTGATTAACGAGTCCTCATTTGGCTGTGAAGCTGTGCCGGGGCAGGGAATGGTCATCTGATGTGGATGTATGGGGAGATTACACGTGGCGTATGTTCATTGGCCTTTTCGTAGATATAAGCCTGGTCCCGGGGTAGGAGGGGGCACACCTGCTAACTGCAATCCTGATTAAACTGCCTTGAGAAGGAACCTGGTTGTCTTGCGTCCAATTTCCTGCTGGTCAGGAAGGGCACCGGACAATTGGTGTGCCCGTATGGAGAAAGAAATTCACGGTAAAGTGTCCGTGAGGTTCCAGAACTCTTGGCGGACAGGGCGATCGATCAGTAAAGTGCCCGGTAAGTATTGGGGCCTAGTTTGTTAAGGTTCCTGGTTTAGGGACGAGTTTAAGGTTCTCAGAAAGAGACGAGTTTAAAGTTTTCGGAAAGAGACAAGTTTAAGGTTCCAGGTTTAGAACAAGTCTAAGGCCAAGAAAGAGAAAGTAAAATGTGAAATTCCTCATCTAGCTCGATTAAGACCGCCCTGAAGGAGCTGCTTAAAGTGAAAGGGCTGAAAATGAAAGATGGGATCCTTGAGGTCTTCCTACAGGAAGTAGACACCATAGTGCCTTGGTTCGCAATGTCGGGGCATTTAAATGTCCACAGCTGCGATAAATTAGGAAAAGAGCTAGATGTTGCTTGGGAACAAGGGAGCCTGAAAGGAGGGGTGAGAGGAGTTTGGAAGCTTGTTCGCAGCTGTTTGGAAGATGACAGGTGTTGTTGAGCGTTAGAAAAGACATTAGGCGCTCTGGAGCACCTGAAGGAGAGCAGGTCGGAGAGGGCAGAGAGAAAACAGGGGTCCTTGTATTCGAGTTTACAGGACCTAGAGGACTTAGAGGAGTCAGATTCTGATAGGAGTACAAGCTCAGGGGAAGAACTAGAAAAATTAGAGGAAGATCTGGAGGTTTTGTTAGCCAAAATGGAGTCTGTGGCTCTAGAAAGAAGTAAAGGAGCTGGGAGGAAGAAGAGGGCGAAAGCGGCCGCACCTGAGCCTTCTGCTCGCCATCATGGCAGGGCGCACCCGCACTGCCTCCGCCCTATGTGAACACTTCTCCTTCTTCATGGCCACCTGTAAATATGCAGTCATTATGCCCTGAGGTCTGGAGAGAGGCTTGTATGGCTTTTCCCGTGTTCCAGGATGCTAATAATCAAAGATATCATGAGCCCCTAGATTTCAAACAGCTGAAGGCCCTTGCAGAGTCTGTGAAAGCTTATGGCCTTAATGCCTCTTTTACACAAGCACAATTAGAGCGCTTGGCTAATCATGTTATGACGCCCAGTGATTGGATGAGCACGGTTAAGGCTTGTCTTACAATGGGCCAATATCTAGACTGGAAAGCATTTTACCAAGAATTTGCTCAGCAGCAAGCTGTTCAGAATCAAAGGCAAGGAAATCAAGCCTGGGATTGTGACATGCTCATGGGACAGGGAAGGTTTGCCGCCAATCAGGTCGGGTATCCACTGCAAGTTTACGAACAGATTAACGGTATGGCTGTTAGAGCATGGAAGTCATTACCAAATAGAGGGGAGGTGAGTGGCAATTTAACAAAGATCATTCAGGGGTCCACGGAGCCCTTCTCTGATTTCGTTGTGAGGATGGTTGAGGCTGCAGGACGTATCTTTGGAGACCCTGATACCGCTATGCCTCTAATTGAGCAGTTAGTGTTTGAACAGTGCACTGAAGAGTGCCGTGCTGCCATTACCCCTGGAAGTCCAAAGGCCTACAGGCATGGATGAAAGCATGCAGGGAAATTGGAGGGCCTCTGTCCAATTCTGGTCTTGCTGCTGCTGTTATGCAGCTTACTAAAAGGAAGGGTAACACCCCCGGAGCATGTTTCCAGTGTGGAAGGATGGGACACCTAAAAAGGCAATGCCCAGAAAAGGGGAAGAGGGAGAGTCAATGCCTTGGTCCTGGGCTGTGCCCAAAATGCAGGAAGGGAAACCATTGGTCAAATGAGTGTAGATCCGTGAAGGATGTTCATGGTCAGCCTTGTCGGCGGGCCATGGAGGTGTTCATCCAAAAAACGGGCAGAGGGGCCCCAGACTCCAGGGCCCTCAAATATATGGAGCAGTTGAGAATCAAACTCAGGCACAGTCATTGAGCCTTCGACCTCCACAACACCACGGAGAGCAACCCCAGGATCTGCAGGGTTGGATCTCTGCTGTACCACCCGCCTCTTATTGACACCACAAATCGGGGTGCAAAAATTAGATACAGATTTTAGGGGTCCTTTGCCATCAAATACTGTGGGGTTGTTAATAGGCAGTTCTTCATCCGCCCTTAAGGGTTTGATTGTTCATCCTGGAATAATAGACTCAGATTACAGGGAGAGGTAAAAATTCTTGCATCAGCCCCTGAGGCATTGTAGCCATTCTCCTGGAGACAGAGTTGCACAATTAGTTTTGTTACCTAGCCTACATGGGATGTATGCTGCAAGATCAGCGAAAAGAGGAAGTCAGGGATTTGGCTCTACTGGTGGTGAGGCCATGTTCCTATCGTTGGATTTGGATCAAAGACCCTTGATAGAATTGAGAGTTAATGGTAAACGGGTCTTGGGTCTTTTAGATACTGGTGCTGATCGTAGCATCATAGCCCTTAAGGATTGGCCCTGGATTGGCCTATTCAAGCTCTTCTCAAACATTGCAAGGTCTTGGATACGCAAAGTCGCCTGATATGAGTGCCAGAGAACTTCCTTGGGAAGATAAGGAAGGACATAAAGGAAACTTCCAGCCCTATGTGTTAGAGTTACCCGTTAGCTTTTGGGGAAGGGACTTATTGAAGGCAATGGATTTGAAGTTAACAAATGAGGGAAATTATTCACAGGTTTCCAAAAAATTGATGGGTGATATGGGGTGGCATCCCTCCCATGGCCTGGGAAGATATCTACAAGGCAGAAGGAGCCCTATTCAGCTCTGTCCTAGAGCTCCTCAACAGGACTGGGTTTTTCCTAGGAGCCGCTGAGGCTAGTATACCCATTATCTGGAAGACAGAGGACCCGGAATGGGTTCCTCAGTGGCCTTTGTCCTCAGAAAAATTGCAGGCTGCTAAAGAACTAGTGGAGGAACAGTTAAATGCTAGGGCATATTAAATCCTCTGTTTCTCTTGGAATACACCTATTTTTGTGATAAAAAAGAAATCAGGCAAGTGGAGACTATTGCATGATTTGCGTGCCATTAATAATCAAATGCAAATCATGGGACCCGTTCAACGTGGTCTCCCCCTGTTGGCTACCTTGCCTAAGGAGTGGCCCTTATTGTTATAGATATAAAGGATTGTTTCTTCTCTATTCCTTTGTGTGATAAAGATACAGAACGGTTTGCTTCACCTTGCCCTCATGTAATCAAGAAGACCCTGATCAATGATTTGAATGGGTTGTGCTTCCTCAGGGCATGGCTAATAGCCCTACCATGTGTCAGCTTTATGTAGGTGCAGCCATTAAGCCTGTTAGGATGAAATTTAAAGAACTAAAGTGTTTACATTATATGGATGATATTTTATTGGCTCATAAAGATGAGAATGAGTTGAAGGAGGATTACCTCTTATGGTAGTAGAGAGCCTACGAGCCCAAGGACTGTTTATAGCCCCAGAAAAGGTTCCAACAGGATCAAGTGGTATCCTACTTAGGTGCTAAAATTGGACCAATGGAGGTTACTCCTCAAAAAATGGAGATTAGAAAAGATGGATTGAAAACTTTAAATGATTTTCAAAAATTGTTAGGTGATATTAATTGGATAAGACATATTTAAGAATCCCCAATTATCAATTGCAACCATTAATATATATTATGTGGGGATCCTGCATTGGATTCCCCAAGAGAGTTAACATCTGAAGGGCGTGCAGCTTGGACGTTGTTGAAAAGGAGTTGGCTAGAGCCTGTTTAAAACTTATGAGCTGGAAAAGGAAATTGAATTTTAATTTTTAAAACAAAATATCAGCCCACTGCTGTAGTGTGGCAATCTGGACCAATGAAGTGGATACATCCTAAGATTTCCATCGCCAAACTGTTGATTATTATCCAACAGTTGTTGCTACCCTGGCAATGGAAGGGATACAACAATGCTTGCAGCATTTTGGGGTACAGCCTCATAAAATAATAATTCCTTATAATAATAATCAATTGCAAATGTTATGTGCTGTGGTGGATGATTGGGCAATTTTAAAGTGCACCTTTGTAGGAGTGTTTGATAATCATTATCCCCAGAATCCCTTAATTCGATTTTTTGAAGCCCATCCTATTGTGATGCCCAAGGTAACCAAAGTTTATCCCATAGTTGGGGCTGCTATAATTTATACTGATGGCATCTAGAACTGGATGTGGCTCTTATAAAATTAATGATGATGAGCCAGTAGTGATTCAATTTTTTCCAGCTTCGCCCAAATTATTGAATTAAAAATAGTGATTGAGGTGTTTGCTAATTGTAAGAACCTTTTAATTTGATTTCAGATTCCCAATATGTAGTGAATCTTGTAAAAGACCTGGAAGCTGTAGGGAAAATTAAGGCTTCCAGCCCTATTTTTGGGTTACTTGTGAAGTTACAGAAGTTGATTTGGGATCGTAGGTGCCCTTTTTATGTTCAACACATAAGAGCACATTCAGGCCTTCCAGGGCCCATGAGTGCTGCTAATGAAGAAGTTGATAATGCTACTTGTAGGGAGTTTGTATTTTCCTCCCTTGTTGAATCACCTGTAATATTAGCTAAACAATTTCATGCTAATTTTCATGTTAATGCTAAAACATTGCAAATTAAATTTGGCATATCAAGAGATGCTGCTAGACAAATAGTTGTTCATTGCCCGGATGCAGTATCCACCTACATCCATCAGGAGTAGGTGTTAACCCTAAAGGATTGCTGCCCTTACGAGTCTGGCAGATGGATGTGACACATTTTTCAGAATTTGGAAAATTAAAGTATATACATGTTTCTGTGGACACATGTTCTGGTCTTATACATGCTACCTCCTTATCAGGAGAAAAGGCTCATAATGTTATTACTCATTGTTTGGAAGCCTGAGCCGCCTGGGGAAAGCCTTGTATTTTAAAGACTGATAATGGACAGGATATACTGCTGCTTCTTTTAATCTTTTTGTAATCAAATGCAGGTTGACCTAAAACATGGACTCCCGTATAATCCACAGGGGCAGGGTATTGTGGAAAAGCACATCGTACTCTTAAGGAATGCTTATTAAAGCAAAAAGGGGGAATTGAGCAGGTCGCACCCCCTACCCGAACCATTTCTTTGGCTCTTTTTACTTTAATTTTATGCAATTGGATGTTGCTGGCCGCTCTGCTGTGGACAGGCATGCGCATTGGACCCGACCCTTAAGGGTCAAGTAAAATGGAAAGACATCTTAACTGGGGAATGGCATGGCCCTGACCCAGTGTTGGCTTGGGCGAGAGGATGTTTGCGTATTTCCCAGGATCACCATAACCCTATTGTGGGACTGGTGCACAGGTGTAACTTGTATGATCCTTCTGCTTCTTCTCCTGAAGGTAAATCCTGCGGTGACGGAACAAAGATGGGGGATCCTGTCGGTGTTTCCAAATCCGATGCCAATACGCCATGATACTTCAAGTGTTTCCTTGTTTTTTTTTTTTTTTTTTTTTTTGTTTTTTTTTTTTTAGTAGTAATTTAGCTTGGATTTGCCCTATGTACCTTTTGATGATGAAACAGTACTAATGCCACCTGGATTAAAGGATGGTGGCCAAGTTCAGATTTAAAAGGTAATTCTGCCTCATCCCCTACAGCAACCAGGCTTGTCATGAGTAGCTTGGCTTATCACTCCTTGTTACAGTACAGCTGAGCTCTGTCTTGTGCCCGAGCTAGAAGCCAGCACAATCCTGCTGCTCACAGAGCCCTGCGGTCCTCAGCATGGACAGCTCTCCCCAGCCTCCCTTGGCCCCTCAGTGCTCCATGGGTCCTCCCAACAGAGGACAGCTTGAGCCACAGGCGGTAGTAACACCCACTGATTTTGCACTTCTCCTCTACAACAGAATCATTTCTTCCAGTTAGCTGCCATATTTGTGGTCATGGAAAGCAGCGTGAAAAATGAATGCTCGCCCTTTGCTTAGTAGGAGGGAGACGGTGAGCTGCAGGTCCCTGAATGACAGACTGGCCTCCTCCTTACAGGTCTCTTATTTTTGTTTTTTGTTTTTTGAGACAGGGTTTTTCTGTGTAGCCCTGGCTGTCCTGGAACTCACTCTGTAGACCAGGCTGCCTGAACTCAGAAATCGCCTGCCTCTGCCTCCCAAGTGCTGGGATTAAAGGCGTGCGCCACCACCGCCCAGCAGTAAACTGCACGGGAGACGGGATTTTAGTGTGTATGTTGAAGCTGGGAAAATGTAAAAACTTCAACTTTAAACCTGTGTGAATAAAACTGACGAACAGTAACAAGAAAGCTGTTTTGGGGAGCTAGACCCAAGTCTAAGACTGTTAGCTTTTGCCCAGACATCCTGCTCTCAAGAAAACATCCTAGAGAGGCTGGAATGTAACGATCTGAAGACAGAGCCAACAGGGTAAGAGATTAGGCTCCAGGCCCACTCTGACTCTTTAGGCTGAGGCCAATGTGTACGTTGGGCTGGCAATTTGGGCTTGGAGCTTTTTCCTGGGCTTAAATCCCACCTGCCAGTCACCTACCCATAGACGGGAAGCAGCAATGCCAGAGTTGGGTTGGACACTGTGCTCTCTCCTTTCTGGGAGCAAGTGACAAAGCCACTGGACAAGGATAGGCAGGGCTCCTTGGGTATGACACTGTGTGTTCAAGAAGCATCTGTGACCTCTCATGGCTATTAACAGCATAGCTTGGCAGAGGCCCGTTCCATGCACCCGAGGCAGCTGGAGGGAGAGCTGCAGACAGGATCCTTCCAGCTGTGCCACAGGGAATGCGTGTCACTGAAGGCAGGCATGATGAGGGCCACTGGGACTGAATTCATAACTTACACGTTTGCAGCACACTTCTTTTATTTCGGAAATGAATCTTTACTGCCAGCTCTGGCTCTGACAGAGGTGTGAACAGCAAGATCAGAAGTGCCATTTTTCTGAGCCCAGATGGGCTGGCCACTCTGTAGCCTCTAAGGAGGCGCAGGGCTGACAGTATCTCCCAGGTCGGAGGGTTGGGGACAATGTCCTACTCTGCATTGGTGCACCCCGCCCAGGGCTTCCCCTGCAGGCCCAGGACAGCCCAATAGCCACACTTGCAGATTTACCTTTACCCTACTGCAGACACAGCTTGTCTGCACTAAGATTTACAATAAAAATAAAACAATTTGTTCTGTAAACTACAGTAAAAAGCTTCAAATGCCATAAAAACTATCTTCCATATGATGGAAAGGCTTTTGGTTCTTTCTTGGTGAAAGATGGCCCACGCACGCTGGGCAGAGGTACAGGCTGCTGCCGGACGACTCGGAGGACAAGGGTTGCTCTCTTCCCACTCCAGGTCCCGCCAGGATGCCTAGGGCTGTTCTGCAGTCGCCTGGTCCCTGGCAGCAAGGACGAGCTCTGTGAGGGCTGCGAAGCTCTTGATGTCACTAGGTCTGCAAGCCCATCTTCTGTATCTGCAAAGCCGTGAGAATGGATTGTCACGGTGACTGAAGCTCGGACAAACCGAACCTACCCTGCCCCACTGAGGCAGAAAGTGCTCCCAAGGAGGGAGGGGAAGGTTTTCTGCTGAGCAAAGGGCTAGCCTAGTGCAAACCTGCACAGTTGGTCACGTGCTTCATATTCTAAGAAGCTAGCATGTTTGAATCCCTCAGTCCACCACGACTAGACTAGTCAGGGTAGGAGTCTCTTCTGAGGACTTCAGAAAATACTAGGAGAGAAAACCCACATGCAGAGAATAGAAAAGCAAATTTTTCTTTAGTTGAAGAGTTTCCCACAGAGCACCACTGAGCTCTCAGCACCTTCTCAGACAGCGATGGACCAAGACACGCAGCACAGCAGCACTCTGGGCTACCGGGTGTCCCACCTGAGCAGCAGCAGGGACAGCATACCCCTCCTTCCTGCTCTGCCCATGTCCTGTCCTGTGAGAGGCCTCAGATTCCTTATGGGATAAACTTGGTGGCAGTATGTGCAGACTATCTTACTCTTATTGAAACGGGGCCTTACAATCCCTCCTGGCAATCCTCCTGCCTGGGCATCCTGAATGCAGGGATACCAGGGTATGTATGGACCTGACTGTCAAGAAAGGCAGTTGCCTCCATCTGTACCTGGTGGCACTGCAGCTGTCACTGCACCCTCACGGGAGGCCTACAAGCCACCATCAGCCCCGCCATGACATACGATCAGTGCTTTATATGCACAGGGTTGGAGGCTGCAGGCCCTGCCGCCGCTCAGGACTGCGGGCAGCAAGGGCAGCTCTGCTGACAGCCTGAGCAAGTGCTGAAGCACCCAGGACACCTGCTGTTGAGTAGGAGGGGACCCCTGTCCCTCTGACTTTTCTACCGTCCACTTCCTGGCACACACCCTTCTTTACAGCAAGTTGGGCCTGACTCTTTTCTATCTCTGGCCCTAGGGAGGTGACACCTCAGCCTTGGCTAGCCTGGCCTCAGAGCAGGCGCACGCTGCTGGCACCTGTTCTCCCAGGTGCTCCACGTCCAGGGCCAGCTGCAACCGGATCTTGTCGTCGTCACTCATGCCGCCGCTGGAGCTGACAGGGTTGGTGGCTGGGTGATTTCCTGGCTTGTTTGAGGCGCTTCAGACTTTCCTCCATCTTCCTCACGGCATTCAGCACGTCCGACACAGTCTCAAAGTACCTTGGGCACGAGATGGCAATGACAGGCTGGTAACAGACACTGGTGACACCATGCAGGAACTTGCTTTGCAAGTCAGAGAGTCTTAAGGCGGCAATGACACACACAACAGCTCAACTGGGAAATGTGTTGTCATGTTCCCTGAGAGTGCACAGGCGTCTGCTTAAAGCACTAGTCCTGGGGCTGGGGAGAAGGCTCAGTACGTGAAGCGTTTGCTGTGCACACATGAGGACCTAGGTTTGGATCCCAGCATCTATGACACCAGCCTGTAATCCTAGCACTGGGATGTAGAGACGACAGTCACGGGTTTTTCCAGTCAGCACAGCTGAACTCAGGAGCTTGGGGCTCAGTGAGAGCCTGTCTCAACAAGGTGGAGAAAAACGGAAGACGCCACAGATAACTGACCTCCGGCCTCCCATGCACATACAAATAAAACCGCTAGTCCTAAACACAGAACCGCGGCCAGTGTCCTTCCCAGGTGCAGGTCCCTCTACCGCATGGCAAGGCCAGTCAAGCATTCTGCATCTTAAAGTGCAAATGTATCTCAGGGTTGTCAACGAAGCTCACTTACTCCTAAACTTTCAACATAACATCACCAATCAGTCACTTTCTCGCCTGGTTGGCAAATTGGATGTGTGGCACTGGGAACTTATCTGCCTACAAAATCACGGGATTAGGTACTGTTGTTTCTAAACTGACCCACAGCAAGGTGGGGGTTTGGGGCTGAACTCAAAATGAAAGCAAACCTCACAGTGAGTAATAACCAATAGTAAAATAGGGCCACAGACTGCTTCCCTCTCTCCTGTGCTCCAGATGAAACCCAGGACTGCAAAAATGCCAGACAAACACTTTGTCAGGAGCCAGTGGCCATTCCACAAGCCATGAGGGAGCTAGGAAGAGGGCCAGTTAACTGTTCCTGCCTGGGCCTTCTGTGGCGATCACACTTTACAGGCGCGGTCCCTCCCTCCCATCATCTAGGGACCAGCTGGAGCATACTTTGTAATTCTACTGCACATCTAGATCTGCTGAGGAGAGGAACGACCCGGCTGTGCTAAGCAGGGATGGCAGTCAAGGTGTGTCCTCAGGGTTCAGGTCGGGAACTCACAGAACCCAGGTCGGCCTGACTGTACTGCAGTGGAGAGAGGGTAAGGAAGGGAGGGACTGGATCAAGTGCTTGCCCACACCCTGCCCATTTACAGCTGCGATTTCTACGTGTAACCCACTGCTCTAGGAGCCCTTGCCCAGGGTGCAGACGGGCAGCTCTCCAGCAGCCTCGAGCTTACTTGTGAGTGCTGTCAGACAGAGCTTCCTGCAGCCACTGCTGCATCACTGCTGGCGGCACCTTGTCCCCATGTCCACTCTGAAGCTGGAACAGTGGCTTCAGTGCACTGTCCACATATGAAGAGGCTGTGCTGGGGACCTCCTGGAATGCCATTGTAAACAGGAGTTAGGGACACAAGGAAATAGAGTCATCATACCATTAATGTTCAGCAAACAGCTCCATGGCTCCCAGAAAGCAACCAGAGGGCCACAGAAACCACCTGGGGGTTGCAGTGTGCCAAGGAGACAATCCCCTGCCTCTGCTCCAGATTGGTTTGATTCTGAGGCAGGATGCACAGGGCTGAATCCTGACTCTCCCACTAGACAGATGCCAGGGCTGGTTTCTACACCCTGTTTAAGCAGTAAGACAGCACAGAGGACCTGGTTCCGTGCCCTGCAGGTGAAGACTGCCCCAGGCTCAGTGGGGGCTGAGGCACACACAGTACATACTCAACACACAGACCAAATGGAAGGAAAAGGGAGGAGCCTGGGAATGTGCCCAGGCCCCGCCCACCTAAGGGGCTTCAGGTCCAACAACACAGCACAGCAGGATACCGTTATAGACCTGCTTGGTCTGCTTACTGCAGTCAGAGCCTGACTTTGCAGCTCTGCAAGGCATCAACTTTGTGATCCTCCTCGTGGCCTGCCAAGTGTGGGGACTGCAGGTGTGACTACCATCTAGGGCTTGGCAAGTCCAGACTTTAACATGAAAAGAGACAGCTGGACAAGGTGGCTCACACTTGTAAGTCCAGCACTTAGAAGGCTCAGGCCTAGGACTGCCATGAGCTTGAGGGTAACCTCAGCCACATAATGAATTCTAAGCTAGCCTGGGATACCGAGTAAAGCCCTGTTCTCAAGGTGACAATGGTGATGATGATAATGACAATGATAAACAACAGGAAAGCAACCGCACACAAACAGTGGTCAACGTAAGTCCAGCAGCAAGGAAGCCCTTCCTATACTCTAAAATTCTTGTAACAAATGGGTAATGCTAACAGGAGCTGCTTAGCGCGTAAGCAAAAGGAAGATCATAGATCACTGTTCCTGTGAGTCTGGGGTAAACAAAAAGGCAGTAAACTAAGTCCAGCACTTCACCATGACTGTGAAGGACAAGCAGAGGAAGAACCAATCACGAGAGCAGGAACAAGGAGAGCGTGCACAAGGATGAGCTGAGAAAGAATCTCCAGCGGCTCTGCCAACGCCCAAACCTCCACCAAAGCCTCTGCAGCGCCAGCCAGCCTGGGCTCTTGGCACACGCACTGCCCACTGGACTACCTCACTGGCTGCTAACACAGTCTCAAGGCTGCTCTTTCTATTGTGTTCATAAAAGAACAAGGGAAATCAGGTGTTTCCAGTAACGATTTGCCAGAGTAAGACTGATTAAAAATTTAGAGGACTATATGAAGACAAAATAAGTTTTAAATGACTTTATAAGACTTAGAAATGCTATTAAGTGGTTTCTTGGTACTGGAAAGAAGACTCAGCAGTTAAGAATATTTGTTGCTCTTGCAGAGGACCCAGATTCCCAGCATCCACACGGTGGCTCATAACCATCTGTAACCCCAGTTCCAGGGGATCCGACAGGCAGGCACACGGTGCTTATGACATGCATAGAGGAAAAAGTCATATACAGCAAGTAAAGTAAAAATTTAATTGCTTTATTTATTATTTATTTATATTTATTTATTTATGTATGTATTTAAAGAAAGTACCTTTCAGACGGGTGTGGTACTGCACACCTTTAACGACGGCACTCAGAGGCAGAGAGGCAAGCCGATGTCTACGGAACTGAGGTTACTCTGGTTTACAGAGTGAGTTCCAGGTCAGTCTGCACTCGCACACATACAAACTGTAGTTTTCCTTAAAATCTGAAGCCCACAAACACACACTGAGCTGAGCTGGCTCCTGACCCTCCTGAGTCCTTTACCTCAGTTTACCCTAAGACCTGACTGTGGTCCACACCGCCCTGGCCCTGCACACCACAGAGCTTTCTGCACAGTGACACTCACCTTATTGGTCCTGCGGTAAAGCCTGGGGACCTCCAGGGCACTCTTCAGATAACTGAAGCAAGAGTCACTCAGGTCCTGGACAATCCTGCTGCTCAGAGCCGGCACATGGGCAGCCAAGGCATTCTGGGAGTCTTCCAGGGCCGCTGTGACACAGGACAGTGGAGTGAGTCACTGCTCCAGCTAGAGTAAGCTTCATTAAAATGTGACCATGGTTTCAGAGTGTGCTAATCTAGTCATTAGTACAAAACAGCGATCTCATTTATAGAAGTTAAATCAAAGAGCAAAACACAGAAACAGCCAAGGATTTATGATTGAGTCTAAACATGCGAGTCTGCAGTATTGTACTTAACGTTATTTCTTATTCAGAGTCTGAGCTCATTTTTTACCTGAGATAGATGAAAAATTCTTAAAGCCGACCAGTTTCAAGTTTCAGCTTGACTGTCTCCAGGAGGTCTGGAAGCTGAAACACATTTTGGACACTAGTATCCTTCTTTTAATCAGAAAGAGCAGCCCCCACAACCTCAGACTCGAGTAACAAGTGTCGAAACCGAGCCTGCAGGTAGGCTCGGCAGCCACTGGGCACAGCATGGGGCCGCTGCAAGGCTGCTGAAGGCAGAAAAGCCAAACTCAATTTACAGCTCTCCATGACACCAAAACTGCTCACAGTAAATAGGCCATGTTTTCTCAGAATACACAATGTATTTGTTCAATTACACAAGATATAAACTGTGAAAAGAAAAAAATCTACCTGAAGGTGTAACCTCTAAGTGTGCCCCATAGAGTTCTCTAAATGCTGGGAGCAAACCGAAGGCCCAACAGAGAAAGTAGGTGGGGACTTCCATTCCACCAACACTCTCAGACATCTGGGCAGGGAAGTGAAAATGATTACAGGCCAGCCCACCGTTAGCCTGCCCAAGCATGGCTGAGCTGATGAGGAAGAGTGGAGCCTGCTTATGCTGAGGGTTAGCTTTCTCCTGAGAGCAAGGGGCAGCGGGCACCGTGCTTCACAGCGGGGACGAGGAAGCAAAGATGTGGACACTCAGAGGTTACTGTGGAGGGAAGTACCCAGTAGGGCAGAATGACCTCGTTGGGTGCACGGGACCCACAATTCACAGATCCATGTATCTACCAGGACAACGAAGCTCACCCGTTCCTGCAGCCTGCCCAGGTCGGAGACCACATACACCAGCTGGGTGCTGGAGATGGATGCGGCGCCTGCTTCTGAAGGATGGCTTCCTTGGTCTTCCAAAGGGTCTTTGCTGCCAGCCAAAGGCTTTTTAGTCTCCTTGGCACTTTCATTAGAAATGGGCCTGACAGAAAGCTGAAAAGGGATTTCAAGGATCAAACACTCCCTCTGAGACACAGGGTGTTTGTACCTGCTCAGGACTTCTGCACACACACTGGCTGCAGGGGACAGCATGTCTACCTCAGGTGGGTTTGGGCCCTGCTGTTCTTGGAATTGTGTCTTCTGTTACAGCCAGTGGGGTAGGAAAGTCTGTGAACAAGGAAGTAAGGAGAGACACGCCCCAGCTTCCACAGACTCCCCTTCCTCCTGGACCTCAGCTCACAGGTACATCTTCACCACAGCCACACACAGAAGCCATTTTGCCAATTTACAAGAACCAGAAACTCAGGTCCCAGGGTGAAGGGTGGCAGAGCATGCTGGACCCAGCTGCTCTAAGCCTGCTCTGCCCCACAGTGGGTGTGCCCGCACTGCACTGCTCTCTTTGTGGTGTGCTTCTCTTTAAAGACTGTCTCCCTGTTTCTAGACTTCTGTCCATGAGCACTGGCTTGTGTGTCTGTCACTGAGGGTATCCCTGAGGTGGCTCTAAAACTGATGTCTGCACGGACCTAAAGCTGTTGCTCAGATCTTAGTGGCACCAAACTCCTGGGGACAGAGCCACGGCTTCACTGTGTGGAGATCTGCCACTGGCTGCAGAGGACCAGGAGGCCTCAAATGCACAGTGACTACTTCTGTTCTGATGATCATCTCGCTGTTTAAAACTTAAACCTATTTATTTACTTTTATTTCTAATATTTTCATTAAAATGAACATTTTATTTTCAGGGTGCTTTAGGAATCTGATTTTGAGACGAGAAGGTCACTAGGGTGGACTTCTCAGTAATTAACCCTGAGCATATGGCCAGGTGCCCGAGGCTGGATCTGACACCACGGGACAGTCTGGGCACCCTGTGGGTGTTTAGCCACAAGCCCCTCGACGTCCTCCCATGCTGGTTGGGTAGAGGGGCTGCATGGTGCCCACTCACCTCATTGACAAACACAGAGAATCGGGCCAGAATCTGCAGCGTGAGCCTCCACAGCCGGTGAGCCAGCAAAGGCAGGAACATCTCATCCGACCAGCATTTGCCCAGGCTGATCCATGTTCTGTGAGAAGCCAAAAGGCAATACGGACTTCCCGGGCTGGAGAGAAAGCATGGACTCAGGCACACCACCCAGTCACGGCTGCTATCTAACCCTAGGCATTGACACGACTCAAAGGAAAGAGCAGGGCATGCTGTGGACCTCGGCCAACAGGGATGCTCGAACAGCCCTTCGGTAAGTCACCTGACATGTTTCCAGGCATGGGAGTTAGCATCAAACACGATGTTCAACTGTCTGAACAGGTGCTTTCTACCACAGAACACACGCATGGTGTGCGGCAGCGTGCAAGCTTATACTTCAGGTTTTACTTTGCCCTACCTCAGTTTGGCTACTACCCACACAGAGGAGGTCAATCCTTATGACTACCACTGTAGAGATGGACAGAAGAGACAACTCCAGGACTCAATAAGGGTTTCAGGATAGACCCGAAGTGTCAGAGCAGGAACCTGGAACCTGTGTGCCACAGAAATACTATGTATCTCAATGGCTACCAAGAATGGTGTGTCATGAGTCTGAACACCTGCAGCTGCCACCGGCCCAGAGTCCCAGGAGGCCTGGCTTGTGTTCCAACTGAGTCATTCTTAGGAGGGGACAGGAGCATGCAGACCCGTGTGCCACCTTCCCATAGCTGGGTTGAGGACAGGAAGGAGGTGAACTGCAGAAGTCTATGGATAGCTGATTGAATCTACAGTCATTCCACACAAATGCGCCCAATCTCAAGACTTGATCAGAGTCTGGAGGGTACAGTGACCGAGACAGGAGCACGGCCCTGACACGTTACATCCAGGAGGAAAAGGTCTGTTTGTAACTTTATAAAGCATCCTTTGTCATCATCTCTCTAAAGCAAGAAATTCAACACATCAAGACTGCTTTCTATTTGTTGCATAAAAAAGTAAAATCTCTGAGAATTCAGCTTACTAGTGGCGTGTTTGCTTAGCATGTTAGGGGTCCTGTTTTGTTTTAAAGATGTTGACCAGTGTCCTACAGCACAATCCCTGTGTGGTGAGAGAAGGCAGGGCATGCCAGGACCAGGGCTGAGCTGGCCGGTGAGCTCGGCCAGCCCTTTAGGGACACCTGCTGTTCCTGCTGAACTTACCTGGGGCATCTTCTAGGCCGTCTGTGAGGGAGGCTTCTAAGGATCCTGCCACTTCTCTGAACCTGAGGAAGAAGGACATGGGTCGGTGTCTGGGCAGGTTTGTAAATGCTCTCCCTGTGTGGTCTCCTCTCCTGCCCACCGACACCTGGGATTCTCAGATGTCCAGATGCCCTTTCCCTTTTTACTGTATAATCTCCCAGATGAAGCCACTGTTCTGCAGGGTTCTCTGCTCTCTGCAGCTAGTCTCAATTCACGCCATCCAAGCCTTACTGAGAGGATCCCCTTAGTTCCACTTTGCAGTAACAGCTCAAAGCCACACAGTGTTATCTCCACCCCCCCCCATGTCAGCAATACCACAGTGAAGAAATGCCCCAAACTAAGACACAGAAAGTTGGCTTGGCACCTGCCTTTGTCATTTGAAGAAGATCCCAGGCCCCGGTCAACCCTGGGTTCACTGCACACGCCCTTCATCCTCTGCTGACCCTTCCTGCTGCAGCCTACAACCTGATGGCAGCCAGTCCCAGAGTCTAGCCACCCATCAGACCTGGGTTTCACTAACAGAGGCAACGTGTTTGACAACTGGCTGCTTCTGTGAGCACTGATTCTAAGCTGCAGTCTCTGCATTCTTGCCACTTGCTAACTCCCTCAGTAATGGGGAATCCTGACTAACGTTCAAGATGAGTTCATCTCACTGACACCTGAGAGTCATCTGTGGAAATGAGCTGAGCAGGTGCCAGGGAAGCCTACAGCAGGCGGGTCTTGGCAAGAGCAGAGGGGAGACACAGAAGGAACACGAAGCAGACAAGAGAGGTGTCGAGAGCCTGAGGGAGCAGCCCAGGAAGCAGCATCCAAGTGCAAGGACTAGAGAAAGGGCTACGGGTGGTGGAGGTGCACACCAACCTCGAGAACTCTGCCTCAGCCTTACAGCATCTCTCAAAATCTACACAAAACACAGGAAAGCAGACTGATGGCAGAGGCTGAGGGCCTGGCTCTACTGTCCACAATGGAAAGGTGGAGTCATGTAAGACGCCCAAGGTGAGGACGTGCCATTGCTATGGTCGTCAGTGGACTAGGACATAGCACCCGACCGACAGCATGAAGCTGGAAAGGAAAGCAGGTTTAGTTAGCAACCTAGGTGAAGGCACGAGACCCCAAGCTATGTGAATGCTTAAGACAGTTCATGGAACAACAGGAACAGGCCTGACAGCCAGCACTCCCCAGCAGCGAGACACCGCTGCTGAACCAAGGAACACCACTCAGAAAGGAAGGTCCATGTAGGCAGCTGTGTCTTACAATGTAAGCAGCTGGCTTCCAGCGTGGGCCAGCTCAGCTAAACTGGAAACAAGTCCTTTGTGCATGCGTAGGCCTCGTGCCCTCCGAGCGGGCTTATGTAGAGTATTGCAGCTTAACCTATCCTAGAGAACACGTCCCACCCGCCTGGCAGTATATAAGCACTCATTTTGCGTGAGTGTCCGCCATAAGTCCCCGTCCCCACCGTCCCGTTCAGTCCAGTCCATAAGTCAATAGTCATTCTGGAATAAGCTGACTGAGAAGGATCGACCGTGTCGTGACGCAACAGTCAAGCAGTAGGCATACCTGCCTTGGAGGCAGCATGTTGCAAAGCGTACTTCATGGTGAGCCCTGAGCAGACATGCGCAGCTTCAGATGCACTGAGCGTCCCTGTCTGTGGAGCTCAGGAGAGGAAACATCTAACCTTAACATCTGGGTTTGGGGAAAGACTCTACTACATCTTTCCTTGAGCATCATGGTCTAGAGGGAAGCAAAGCAGCTTACAGCATGACACCTGTGGCAGCCCAGCATGGAGGGTGTGCTTTCCTCTGCTCTAAGTACCAGACAGCATGAAGCCATATGTTGTGGACATGCAGCTCTGAGGTGGGGACAGGGAGAGGGAGTAAAGATACCTAAACCTTCCCATCATGGAGTCCACATCATAGAAGGAACTGCAAACTGCACACTATACGAATGTTCTAGCAGCATACTCCAGAAACTCCAATCCCTCTGTACAGTCTGAAGCTGCGTGGGTCATGTGTGCACTTACTTTCTCCACCAGGGACCGAGCGTCTATTTTCCAGCATCTACGGAAGGGCAGGACGGTGAGTGACTGACCTTATCTGGAAGTAAACAGGCAGGTTCCATTGTTGCTGAAGCTGTGGTAGGCGGGGTGTGCTCGCAGGCGCTTTACACTGGCCTGGGACCCACACTGCCGTTCAAACCTCCGCACAAAGTCCATGCTCACAGTGTATTTCTAGAACAGGAACAAACGGTGGGATTTTCTCCATCAGCAAGCTGGACAGTCAGGAGCACACGCTCAAGACTGCAGCTGAGACTGCAGAGGTCAACACAGAATCGGGCAGGAGCGCCTGTCCTCAGGGCGGCCTCCTAATGACTCCGACTTCCCCTTCACTAGAGCTTCTGCATGACGGCGCTTCTGCTACTACCCAGGAGTGAGGGAGAAGCCCGTCTGAAGCCAGGCGTTCCTCTGCGGGTCCGGGGCTTTCTAAATAACACAGTCTGCTTCCAGGGCGGCCCTGAGCTTCTCATGGGGTCACAGACGACAATTAAGAGAAGGATTCATCTCTCCCAGCAGACGTCTTTTAAAAGGAAACGAGGAAAGAAAATCCACCAGAGGAAACACTGTATGATTCCTGTGGATGACAACAGGACGGACGGACACGCTAAACATGTGCACCGTCACCTGACACCCTCCCCCTCAGACACAGCTAGGAAACACAGCAAGCTGCACTTGCCTTCTGTGGGTCTCCATTCTCTAAGTCCCAGGCTCCCTGAAAACCCTACTGGACTTTCTCAGTTAGACAGGGCTCAATCCCATGTCACCAAATCCCTGAACTTAGCTCGTCACACAGACAGGAACTTCATGGGAGACTAAGCCACAGATCTTAAATATTTTTAACTAGTTCAGGTATCTCTTATTCTTTGGGGGTAGTCTAGGTGTAAGGAGCTGAGACAAGGCACCTGAACTGTCCCTGGAAACAGCAAGGCTGAAGGAGTATGGAGGCCCACGCTTTCATAAGAACTTGGCATGGGCTTTCAAGCCGGAGGCATTTCTTAAGGAAGTGATAGAGACCCACAGGAAATGCGGCCACTGACCCTGGGCCAGAGGCCTGGTTGGAATTTGGAGTTCAGGGTCTCTCAGAAAGTTTCTCTTCTGAGCCCAAACCTCTGCCAAGCCACCGTGGTCCATAGGAGTCTCTGAAGAATACAACAAATAGAAAGACCCCTGATGGGCTCACACCACACTGCTCCTTCACCCCATGGACAGTATCCAACCTAAAACACAGCATTTCTACAATCATGAAACTTGCTTACACAGCTTATCGAGAACACAAGTCATCATACTCAGTATTCTACACACAGACAAACAGCGCAGCGGACAGCGAGCTTTCTCTGGTACAAGCTCCACACTTGTATGAGCCAAAGTCTCGGGAGTGTTTCCTGTGCCTCTCTAGACCGTGGGAAGTACTAACATTAAACAGCAGATTAGAAAACCAACAGAACTGGAAATGACCAGGAAGGTAACCAACAGCGAGCACTGAACACTCAGCAGAGACGTTCAGACACAACTGAAGGGACGGTCACTGCCCGGGGTGAAGGTCTGAGCACCACGCAGAGTGCAGCAACAGGAAAGGGCCGAGGAGGATCGAAAGCCCGAGGAAGCAAAGTAACAGCTGTGGAGACAGCACACACGAGCACTCCAGATCGGATGAAAGACCTGTCTTCACTCCAACTGCAGAGGTCGACTTCTGAGCAAACTACCTTCCCCAAAGAAATGCAAGGTCACTATGTGCAGACAGACAGAAACTGACTTGATTATACAGACACAACATGTGCTGTCAGTAAGCCTAACTATGAAGCAGTGGTTCTCAACCTTCCTAAGGCTGTGACCCTTTAATGGGGTTCCTCGTGTTGTGGTGACCCCAACCATAAAATTATTTTGTTGCTACTTCATAAGTGTAATTTTGCTACTATTATGAATCATCTGTAAATATCTGATACGCAGGATGTCTGACACGTGACCTCTGTGAAAGGGTCGCTCACCCCACAAACAGGTTGTGACCCACAGACTCAGAATGCTGCTACAGAGCCTCCCAGGGACTGCAATCAGGAAGAAGAAAGAATGTGCTGACAGCCCCCAGGGAGCAGCCGCCAACAACAGGAAGAGAGGATCTGCAGGGCGATGACTCCAAACACCAGGAAGTGCCTAGTTTTAAACACATCACACAGGAAGTGGCAGGGAGCAGCGCCAGGAGCTCACGTCCTACTGGGCACAGACCGTGAGTTTACTCCCCTGTAAGTTTACTGAGTGAAGAGGGAGGACACACCTGCCTCTGTAGAAGGAAAAAATTCAGTATAAAGGAGAAAATCCTCCAAAGCCTAGGGCAGGAAAAGGAGAAAGAAAGGCGAGGGGTAGGGGAAGGTAAACACAGATGTGAACCAGAGCAGAGAGGAGCAGAGTGTGCCCACTACACCTTAAAAGCCACATAACTAAAATAAATACTGCCTATGAGGAAAGAGCCCGCCAAACCAGGCTCCAGAACAAGCGCCCGGGCAGGGCTCAGCAGCCACTGCCACTTCAGACACCTGTGATGCAGCGCCACCAACGACAGTGGGCAGCGGGCACACGTGTGGCTCCTGCGATCTTCAGAGCTTGCTCCTTCCATCCATGGAATCAGAACTCAGGGTCCCATGCTTTCCCACGCCACAAGCTCTTACCCAGCCCACAGCGGAATTCTCATGAAAAGCAATTGCCAGATATTGGTTTTGTGAAGTCTTAAGACTTTTTAAAGGAATGCAGAAAGTGTTGTGTGTATCTATACACATGGGCTCTAGACTGGATTATGACCACGACCTAAGATGAGAATGTGGACTGGAAAGTCAGCTCAGGAGTTACCTGTGCATGCTGCTCTCTTCTTTCTTTTTTAATGGGCATGGATGTTTTGCCTGTATGCACGTCTGTGCCACTTGCATGTCTGGTGCCTGAGGAAGTCAGAAAGAGGCTTCAGATCCCCTGGAACTGGAGCTATGAGCAGTTGTAAGCCACTGTGTGGGTGCTGGGAACCTAATCCTTGTTCTCTGGAGAGCAGCCAGTGTTCTTAACCACTGAGCCATCGCTCCAGTCCCCTGCATGTGGTTCCTGTAGAGGGCCTGAGGCTGGTTCCCAGCACACACACCATGAGGCTGACAATCTGCTGCACTCCAGCTCTGGGGGGCCTGAAGCTTTCTTCTGTATACTGCACTCAAGTGCACAGACCCATAGAAATACAATCTTCAGATAAAATGAGAGCATTCTCATTCCTCTAAGTATCATAGCCACACTCGAGAGAAGCAGTGTGTGTCCCAGTAAGAACAGTCCGTCAACAATCACAGTTTTGCCTTTCAGCAGCCCGAGACTACATCAATCAATCTGTGACTTTCCCGAGGTGCAGGGTACTTCTCAAATGACAAGCCAATACCTGGTGAAAGGCGTCGGGGTCCCCAGGGTTGAAGAGCGAGGGTAGCTTTTCCTCCAGTCCTCGAACTATTTCTGGCCACACAGAATTCACCAAGAAATCGTAGCCAGGAACGACAGTGCCTTTCTCACTGTGGGACAAGGAGGCAGGGCCGGTCAGTTCACCCAGCTTCTACTTTCTGCACTGTGTTTACTTAAAGAGCCTCAGCCTCATCTATCTGAACTGTTGTGAAGACCATATTTTCTGTCTGGATTATTTCGATTTCACTTCTGGGTCTCAGTGCTACACTGACCCTGACACCCCCACCCTGTCAGGATATAGCTCTCCTACTCGCAGACATCACCCAGACTCTTAGCTTGGAAACAGCAGCCGTAAGCCAATATTGGCACAGGTCAGCTTCCTCAGCGCTCGGGAGTCTGAGATAGAAGAGTTATGAACTCAAGGCCAGGCTGGGCCACAAAACAAGACTTGGTATCAAGACCAGCAGCCTTATACCACAGGAAAGTAACCTTGCATTCAAGACTTACTATAAGGCATGGAGGTTCACTAACTTATCTGTGCTTTGCACGCTTATGTGGATTCAGCTCTGAAATTCTATTATGTTTCATGTAAAATCTTGGTCTCAATCCTGATTGAGAAGACACTGAGTCAGTCTGTGTGTGTTTTGTTCTTTAGTGTCCTACAGTAGGTGCTGGATTCCTTTTTTTTTTTTTTTTTTTTTTTTTGTTTTTCGAGACTGGGTTTCTCTGTGTAGCCCTGGCTGTCCTGGAACTCAACTCTGTAGACCAGGCTGGCCTCGAACTCAGAAATCCGCCTGCCTCTGCCTCCCAAGTGCTGGGATTAAAGGTGTGCGCCACCAACGCCCGGCTGGTGCTGGATTCCTAATTTGAAAACTTGGCACCGAGTTCAGAGCACACAAGCTCACAAAGAGGGTTCTATACGGTAGAGGTCAGTTGGCAGTGTGGGACCAGACAGCTAAAGCCTCCTCCACTGTGCCGAGGAGGCTGCCCCGTCCCCATGAGCACTCTGAAGTCCTGAGAACCTGGAGACGGCTCAGTACGCTGGTCTGAGAAAGTCTATGGCTGGAACCAAGAGGCCTGGAGCCTGGAGCCTGCTCAGGGTCCTCCTGAGTCAGAGCACAGAACAGTCAGGTGGCAATGGTTAAAGCAAACCGGTATTTACTGAAGAATGGAAACTGACAAAGGGAGGAAGACTAAGGACAACTGAGGTGAGCTGTGGCCTGGGGCAGCTGGGTGTTCGGGAGCAGCTCTGCCTGCCATGCACACAGCCCTGAGTTTAAGCTCAGCACTACAAGCCAGAAAACAACTGCTCTGGATACAGAGTGGGATGCGGGCCATGAAAAGAACGCACTTTCAGTTTAAACTGGACTTGGGAGGAAGGCAGCTGAGAAAAGGAACATGGAGGAGTATGGAGGGGCCTTGGCTTCATCCTGCACTTGAGCTCAGAGCTGCTCTCCAGCCGGCAGGGGGCAGTAACACACAGGACCTGCTCACTGAGCCAGCGCTGGAGTGCAGCGCAGGCTGAGGCCTTAGCTTACCTTGACACCGCTCCTCCTGTGACTTCCCGGAGAAGGCGGCAGTGGTGAGGGACGAACTCCAGAAGCTTGTTGTACATGAGCTGAAGGCCACTGGGATGAGACTCAACCAACTGTTCAACAATCACCTACAGACAAATGAAAACTATGTACAAATGGCATTTAAAAGGAAACCATAAACTAGACACTACAGAGGAGGGAGGGTACACTCGGACGGCTCTCTGTTCAGCTGTTATTGTTTGTTTTTGTTTTTTAAGACTCTCACTGAGTGGCTAGACTGGAACTCACTAAGGAAATCAGGCTGGCCTCAAGCTCACGGAGATCTGCCTGCCCCAGCCTCCCCCGTGCTGGTGGATCGGAGGTGTGCATCCTCACATGCAGGTCGGCTGCGTATGTTCTAATCAGTAACACTACACTGGTCACATTCAGAGCCAGTTGCTATGTTTACCCATAGCTCTGACTTGAAGTGGGGAAGGAGGACGCTAGGTAGCAGAAACTAGCCTGAGGCTGAAGAACCTGCTTCCCCCAGAACAGGCCTAGGTCAGAGCAGAGGCCCATTCCATTTCAGCTCCTTACAGCCTAACCGTGGCCTCTCCTATCACTACTGGGCTGAGGCAGAGAAATAAAAATATACTTCATGTATATATTTTATCTTTGGTTATAAGATTGAAACTCAAATCCTAACAAAAATCCATTAAGTTTTAAAAGACGGGAGGCTACAGCTTACTCCATGGTACCGTGAATGGAAATGCCGTCCACAGGTTCATGTCTGAGTGCTCGGTTCTCAGACGCAGAGCCTTGTGGAGGACGCACTTCACTGCCGCATTGTTTGCGGGCTCCAGCCTCACCCTATCTCCTGCTCCTGCTCTCTGCCTTCTGTACTGGATAAAAATGGGAGCAGCCATCCTCCTGCTCTTGCCAGCATGCACGGCCCTCTCGGCCATCGTGAACTCTGTCCCTTTGGAACTGTACGTTAAAACAGTTCTTTCTTCCTCGAGTTGATTTTGATCAGTGTTTCACCATAGCAACAGAAAGCCAACTAGCGCACTCAGTAGACCACAAACTCCAGACTTCTTTACGTCAGCACTGAAGACTGAAACACTCAGGCTTGCCTCTGTGACTGAGATGTCCCACTGACTGACAAATGCCAGCACGGTTTGTTCTCTTCCCTCCGCAGACAACTACAGAGTGTAACGAGGGAAGAACGCGGGAAACTGACAGCTCATTTTAGCAGTTCTAAGGCTGCCCAGGATTAAAACTAATCTCTGTACTTAATAACAAATGTGTACAGCAGCAGGCTGGAGGACAGGCCAGCCCTCTGCCATCACAGATGCTGACAGTTCCCACACCATCCCCTATTGACAGCTGACCCAACAGGCAGAGGACATTATCTCTGAGCATCCAACCTTCCCAGCCCTCAATTCCTCCCCGTTTCTCAAGGCTTGACCAAAGTCTTTTGTTCCCTGAAGAACAGTGGGCAATTATCCTACCCGTCCTTCCGCAGTGCCTCGCTTCTCTGGACTCTGTGCTGTACCAGCTGTCCGCTTAGTCTATTCCACCAACAGGACCAGTGGTTAACTTGTGTTCTAGTGACTGAATCGGGTACAGCTTACCACGTTAACAGAGCTAAAGTGTTTTGACCCAGGCCTTCTTTCTGGGTGGAATTAACAGCAGAACTGAAGACACATCCAAGCTGCATCATGAACACCCATCAGAATGCACTCAGTTCCAGTTGCTAACTGTGAGCAGGACCCTCCCCTGCATGCATGCATGGACAAGCTCCGTGCAGCTCTGGTGTAGCGTCTCTGGTGTTCCCAGCTCTCCCTCACACCAGCAGCACGGACCTCATTGGCATATGGCTTCACCAGGACCTGGCCGACCAGAGCTTCCGCATCCCGCGTCTTGTCAATGGTGGCATAGGTCCGCAGGCAGTGCCGGACGATGTCCACATTTGAGGTCTGCAAGCCTTCCAGCAGGAGGCCTTCCAGAGACTGCTGCAGCATGGCTGTGATGCCGGCTATGCGCTGTGGGGACAGCAGAAAGCTCAGGCTTGACAGAAGCGAATGCTCGACGGCTCCCAAACTCCAAAGGGCTGCACGATGCACATTGGCAAGTGACCCCACAGAAGGCAGTATGTGGACATTTAAGGGGGAACCCCACCTGCGGTAACAGCCAATCTCCCCCCATGACCTGTTCTCCAAGTACATCACTGGAAGAATATATGGAGAGACTGTCAGATTGAGAAATGCCACTTTTCTCTGAAGTTACAAGGTAAACTAGTTTCTGACAGACAGGACGATGTGAAGAGTTCAGCTCCCAGCACCCTCACTGCGGGACTTACACCCACCTCTAACTCCAGTTCCCGGACACTTAAAGCCTTCTTCCGGACTCTATGGACATCTGCAGACATTCCAGCATGCCCACACTAAATGGTTAAAAGAAACCTCAGTCTAGGGCTTTAGGAAAATTCAATGTTATCTGTGCCATGTGGCCTCAGATTTAGAGTGGCTACCCCTACAACTTGGAGCATGTGACTTAGTCTTTTCACAAAACCTGTAGGGATTGTCACTTGGAAACTAGAAGTCTCAAAGCCCACACCCAAGCCTGGGGTGAACACCAGTGCCAGGCATGCTGCCAGATAGAAGCACCGGCTGAGAGTCTGCCACCCACAGCCCGGCCCCAACCCACACTTACGGGTCTGACTTTGTCCAGAAGGGGCATGCCCTTGCTTTGCACAGCATGAAACTGAAGCTGGTTAAATTCTGTGGCAATTCTCTCCAGAACCTGTCCAGTCAAGAGTGGGCTGGGAGAGACAAGCAGAGAACGCAGCTGCAAAGGTGTTGACTTCCCAGAGAACATGGCAGCTGACTGGTCATAGGGGTTCAAACTGCAGTGTTCGGCTTTCAGAGAGCGGTGCTCAGCTCTGAGACAGTGGCTACCTTGCCACAAGGTCAGAATCAATCTTTGTGCCATTTCTGTCTCCTCCCAATGGGCATGCCCAGAGCATCCCAGCAGCAGTGGGCCTGTGCTAAAGCGCACGTGACTGACTGGTGCTGCCTCCGGGCTGCCAGGTTCACAGGGGGCCATGTCCTACCACCTGTCTCCAAGGCCACCCTCTCCAAGACCTGCTCCCAACTGCCCCCACTGTCCCTGTTCTGACTGTGTCTCTCTGCTTCTTGTTCCCTCAACCTTCTTGTTACGCACATAACTCCCTGCTTCTAAATTACCTATGGCACTTCTCAAACCCCTAATACTTTTGTCATTTTAGTGAAACTGGCCTTCTGGTAGCAATAAATACAACCTCTGAAATACCTTTCAATTTAAATAATAGCTTAAAGTTATGAGACCAATAGCTAAAGAACACTCTCTGTATGCTGCAGGTTCTAGAGACAAGGCATTCAGCGAATATCTGGCACAAAGTACAATGTGAGTTCCAGTCCCTAACACAGGCTGTAAGCACCAATGCCATTCAAGGAGGGGAGAGCAGCAAGGGACAGTGTGGCTTATTAGAGGAGCTGAGCTAGGAAAGATGACCCTAGTATAAGGACATGGGAAACAGCAGTGAGGCCACTGGACGGCCTGACCCTGGACCATGCCATCAAAGCTAGTTCAGCATGGAGGAGAAAGGCTGCCCAGAAGACTGTCTTTAGTGTCTGCAGCTCTTCTCCTGGAGCATGGATTGCTTCTATCTGCTGTCTAAATACCTTTCAGCCTAACTGTTCACTCATATGCCCTTGCCTTCCCTCTGTGACAATGACAAGTGTTGATCTGAGCTAAGCAAACCTCCCAGAGGTGGCACAGAGAAAGGCAGGCACAATGTCACAGGTGTAGTTGCCAGGAAACCTACTCTTCCCTAGGGGCACTGCCTGGCACCTTTATTGGGAACCTGCCAGCAATGGGCACTGGTAGTGAGGACCGGACCCTGATGCCAGGGACCCAAGAATCTGACAGGAAAGGGCTCAAGTCAAAACCAACAGCTTCTGCTCCTGCTGGATGGCCTGCAGCAGGGAGGTGGAGGTCAGGGGAGGCTTTCTGTGGTAACTTCTGTGTGTCTTGTCTGTACATTCGGATTCAGAACTGCATGAAACTTTCCAGAGCAGGAGAGATGACAAGACGACAGAGGGAGTGTCACCAAGCCCCACACTTTTAACTTTTACTTCCACTTCCACAGTCACATCAGCTGGCCATGCCTTATGCATTTCGAGTGGACTGGGCAGTCACGGGGAGATGAGAATAAAAGAAGCCCTGAGGAAGAACAGGGTCTGGACACTGGGCTCAGGCCCCAGACCTGCTGCTGACACCGAGCCACAGCAGGCTCCAGGAAGTCTGGAGAACTGTGTCATGAAGGGAGGCCTGGGGTTTGAATTCACAGACTGACAGGGTGGGAGGCCAGGCCTAAATCTGGCATGGAGGAGACTGTGAGAGGAGGCATGTGTGGCCATGACACAGCATCAGCCTGCAGCGCCAGCTTTGTGCACAGTGGGAGACGGCTCCTCCAAGGCTCCAAGCTGGCACCAGGGGGAAGCTGGCAGTTCTAGAGATGAGAGACGAGGAAAGGGGAAAGAGCTGTTTCACCCTGGAGAGCAGGGAAGGACAGACACTTGCTCTCTGAGATGTGAGAGAAAGGCACGAGTAGAGCTCTTCTGCCTTGGGCAGAGCGAGGAGAAATGCAAGCATCAGTGTCCCCTCCATGACTGTACTGTCTGAGGAGCAGCTGGAGGGGGGGGGGGTCACAGTGATCCCAGTCTGAGGCTGGAAGAGCTCCTGTGCAGCAGACAGTTCAGTCCCTTGTAAGGTCACAGAGGCCTCCCAGGATGTGTGCTAAGGGCAGAGTTCTGAGGCCGTGCCCTGGACTGAGCAGGAATGTCAGGAAAGGCAGTAGAACAGCTGTCCAGGAAAGAAGCTGGGGTGGTGTCAGGTGCCGACTGAGGACAGGCTGGGAAGGACTGTCCCTGTGAGGTGCAGTGCAGGCTAAGTCAACACCAATGGCCTTCAGCATGCTGGTCCCACAGCGTGGAATCCAGCTCCCAATGCTGGCATCATGGGCATGAGCCACCACACCTGGCTGAATCACTTTTAAAACACTAAACTAGACTCAGATTTTCTCTTTATTTTCCAGAAATGAGTCCCCCTCAAATAAGTTTTAGACTGGAAGTGAAGTACTCAGCAAAAACACTTACCTGCTTGCTTCATGTGAAGACACATCTTTCGAACTTTGGGAGTTTAAGATTTTTTCAATTTTCTCAACTGATCGAATAACTTGTATAAGTCTCAACACACTCATCTATAAAAGGACATCAAGCAAAAACCAAACCAGATGAGACACTTGTCAGATGAGTCGCTTACCAGGCTGCTGAATCTTAATTACTTTATTTCCTCATTTTAATAAAGGGGAGGCAAAGGTCAACATCACACATTTTAAATATTCTTACATAATCCTCAATTCCCAAGGATGTAAATTCTGGCTTTCCTGCAGTAAATTTCAAAATTCTGTCATAGTTAAACGACACAAAATAAGATGGCGTACTACCCTGCCAGCCCTTATAGTTATCTTCTTAAAATGCATTTCCATGTTTTAGCTTTCAATGTATGTGTGTGTGTGTGTGTGTATATATATATATATATATCTTCTCTAACTACATGAACATGGTAACTTACATCTTCAAGTCAATAAACACACTTTCTACTGACAAAAACGTCTACAGTGGGGCAAAGGGAGACACAGGGTTCAACCAGGTGGTGCCCAGAAGGGTGAGTTTGGGCCGAGACTGAGCTGCCATCTCTCAAAGTGCACAAGGACGCCCTCTAAGAATGAACACGGCACGCTAAGCTAAGCTTCACGTTTACTACCTAATTTACTTAAGCTAGTGACCACTCAGGCATCTGCAATGCTGTCTTACTTCAGGATGTCCTGACTGATGAGCATGAGCAGCCTAGGGGGCGGGGTGTGGCATGTAACATACTGCCTTAAAACATTAACATTATCCTCTCTCCTCAGAGAGACCAGTGATGAGAAGACCATCTGCACAAGCACTGAAGTCATCATTCTGCTCCACAGTGTACCCGGGAGAGGGGACCACAGACCCCACAGTGGTGATAAGGAACTAGACACCACAGCGTACCTTTTTCTTCCTAATGTCTTCTTGCTTAGACATTCGTTCATCTACTGCCAGAATTCCTTCACTGACAGAGGACCTAAGACTCTTGAAAAGAATAAAGAAAATGTTTTGCAAATATTAAATGTAACATTATAAAACTAACCCATTCAATTCTATTTCATAAGACTGAGTATACCCAGGCCAATATTCAGACATCAACAAAGTTACAAACATGAGATGGAATGAATCCCTGTAAGGCACCTAGGATATGGAGGCACAGTGAAACACAAAGCCAAGGTCACAGCAGACTAACTGCCAGAGAAGTAACAAACAAGAGACACCACAGTCAGTTGCAGTGGAGGAAGGACAATCAAAGCCTGTGTTTGGGAGCATCTGGGGTTTAAAGAGGATACGATATGGGAGAGACCTTGCAAATCTGCAAACACACACACGGGGAGATCCTTAGAAGCCCAGAGGGGCTGGAGAGATGGCTCAGTGGTTAAGAGCACTGACTGCTCTACCAGAGGTCCTGAGTTCAATTCCCAGCAACCACATGTTGGCTCACAACCACCTGTAATGGGATCTGATGCCCTCTTCTGGTGTGTCTGAAGACAGCTACAGTGTACTCACATTCATAAAATAAATAAATAAATCTTAAAAAAAAAAAAAAAGGCCAGAGAGAATGAGGACTGGCCCCCTCCTGGTGGGAGAGGCACATCCTGGCATCTGCAGGCTTCCCTTTGAAAAGAAAGAGAATTTAGGGGTTGGGGGTGGGTGTTGGCTTCTGCAATATGGCAAAAGCCTGGTAAGAATGGGGAAGTTAGAACAAGAGGCCAGAACAGAAACACCAGCATACCCAGGAGCTACCGAATTAGGCCAACTGGGAGACAGTCATGACGGAAGGGGATGGAAACTTGGGTAAGAGGGGAAATCACAAACAATATATAGAAAAGTAAATTCACTAAACGCTACAAAGTTCTGTAATACTGGTTCCTCACAAGGCAAACAACAATTCCCCATCTCAGTATCTCAAAGGCCAGCTTCAGGGTTGAGGATCAAACCCAGCAGAGTCTGGCTGATGCGCCTGGGATGTGGTGGCAAGGCAGACAGTGGGACAGAGGGAAGGGCTGAGGGAAGAACAGAGAACAAGCCGGCATGAGAGCGGGGCGCTAGCAGAGTCCACAGACAGCCAAGAGACGGGGCTGTGGGAGCTCCAGGCAGTCAGGGATGTGGAACCCAGCAGTGGGCCACAGAGTCACCCGCTTTCATTCTGTGGAGACTAACTCAGAAGAGCTTCAGGAAAACCAAGCAGCACCGCAGCAGCCAGCGCTCCTCGTGAGCTGCAAGCCAAGCTCAGGTGCCATGCAGGCCTCCTTCTTGTCTCTCCTCTTGAGGACGCCTGACATGGGCACTATTTCCCCTACACTGTACACATGTCACATGTTCAGACATGGTTTAAGGCTTTTCACAATCAAGGTGACACACACAGGTCACCTTGAGACAGAACACCAAGCATGTGAAAACCTCACACGACCAAAGTGCCTGGCAGTCAGGGGACCTGAGACTACGGGATGAACCAGCAGACAAAGTACAGGGTGACACCAACTTCCACACTGTAATGCTCACCCAGAAGTCCATCCCCGGTGGCTTTCTTGTACCGCACAGTACATCAGAGAAACATTTAAATTCTTGTGCATAGGGTATTCTGCTAAATTGGTGTCTTCCTTCAGTTGCTTGGGGTTTAAAGAGCTTTGTTGGCTAGGACCCTAACCACACGCCATTTACCATCTGGGAAAATACTTATAACAAATACTTAGGATACAAGCCAGTCCCAGCCAGGTGGCTGGTCACTAACAGGCCGAGCTGTCGGCCACTTTAAAGCCATGTACTTGAAGACTCTGCCCTCAGGCATGCTGCAGACGGTGACATCATATGCTAAAACAGAGAAGCATTTATGGGCAACATTTGAAAACTAAAACAACTGACCACGAGGACCAACAGACAGACTAGAATCTTGGATTCCCAGGCAGACAGGAGCATTGTGCTTTATAATAGGCCACTTAGTAACCATCGGGGAACTTACCAGAACTTCTTCTCGTAATTGTCCCAAAGGCACAGAAAGTTGGTTGAGGGCTCTGTCCATGCCAACCTAGAGGCAAAATCATGACAGCTCAAAATCATCAGTCCTAATCTGGTGTAACGCTCTATGTGCCCACGGCCGCTGTTGGCAGGGTATGGCTACCCGTTTAGACTGAGAAGAGACTTGGGGAAAATCCAAATTATACACAGGGAAGTGATGAGTTTCTAACTCTACTGGAACAGTCACCTGAGTGACTGCAGTTCGTTCACAGAGCAAGCGCAGCTCATTCATTCTCACGTTTCTTAAGTCCTGGAGGTTGTGCTCTCTGTATTTCTTAGGACAAACACTTAAAAGTAAGTTAAAACATGAATAAGACTTAAAAAAAAAAAACCTCTTTGTGAGAGTATTAAAATCAAGCATTCCCACGCTGCTCTGCCCAGTTGCTGGCACGCTCCTCCCCATTCCTGAAGGCCATCCCCCTGCAGATCACTGCTGCTGCTCCCTGCTGGCATGTGCGTGTGTGTCATGCCAGTGAGTAGGCTCTCCCCAAGAGTGGCTGTCATGTGCTCTGGCACAATAGCCTAACCAACGGGACTTCCTGTAAACCTGTCAGGACCTAACAGACATGGCCTCTTGCTGCCCCTCCCTTTACCACGCTCACAGCTAATACCCAACACAAACTCAAGAATAATCAAGCCAGCACGGTAATGAACACCTATAACCCAGTACTCCAGAGACAGAGGCAAGAGGCAACTTTGTGCAAGTGTGTGACCAGCCTCAGCTATACGGTAAATTCCAGGACAGCCAGGACAACAGATTAAAACGCTGTCTCAAAAGTCAGGTAGGGTAGCACACACCTTTACTCCAGCACTTGGGAGGCAGAGGCAGGTGGATCTCTGAGTTTCAGACCAGCACGGTGCATACGCAGAGTGCCAGGGCGGCCAGGGCTACAGAGAGACTCTGCCTCAACACCAGCCCACCAAAGCCCATCTCGGGAAAGCCAAAAGTACAAAGAGAATCATAAAACCACACAGTTTTATGAGAGCAAGAACTAAAGTCAACAACGCTGCTGGAGCCCGGCTCTTCCGTGCCTGACTGACATTACTGAGTGCTTGGGCCCTGAGACTCCACGGTGTCTACGATGAACCTGCCCATGGGAGAGAGGACCGACGTGTCTCATCGCTGTCGGGGAGGTGGAGGGCACTCACCAGGTTGGTGGAGAGGTTGACAAAGTCGGCGTAGTCCTTGTTGATGAGCTCCACCATGGCCGTCTTCAGCAGCTTGTAGTACAGCTCCAGGTCGTCCCTCAGCTCCTCCAGCTGCACCCGCTTCCTGCAGTCCGACACAAAGCGATCCACATCGAAATCCTCCTGGAACGAGCAGGAAAGCCACGTCAGTGACACATGAGGACAGGAGGAGGGGACAGTGTACCTACCACTCACGAGGCCGGTCACTCACGCAGGTGCCCGCAAGGGCCACGGGCGGCCTCCTTGTGATCTCATTCCACGGGGAACTTAAGTTTCTAAACGGACACGATTCAGTTAAGGCTCTTCTAAAGACAGAAACGGCTTTCTTCCCTTAACTTTAAAAGTATTAAATGTTCAGTGTAAAAAAAAAAAAATTAACCAATAGACTATGAAACCCAGTAAAGAAAGAAGAAAGAAAATGAAATCTTCGTGCTTTGTAAGACATACACTGGTCTGTTTTCCACCACTTGACATTGTGGTTCGCATGCACATCTGCACACATGCACCTAACCTTTCTCCCAGAAAACACACCTCCGGTGTATTTCATAACACTGAGTGTGCACTCAAGTGTCCACAGCATGGGCTTCCGTGGAACAGGCATGGAGCCCAGCACTTCCCGTTGTGGTCTCTCAGGCCACCCAGGCTCTCAGCCCCTCCTCCTAGCACCAGAAGCTCCTGCTAGGCTGATGCACCTACAGCTAGCAGGTTACTGTCTATTTCGCCTGCGACTGAGCCTCCATCTAGTGTAACGGTTCCCAGACTTGTTAAGGCAAGAACAAGTCCCCAGAACGCACTGTTATGATTGCATAACAGTTCAGTGTGTGAGCCCGGAGTGTGACTGGAAAGAGGTGCTCATTTTCGTGAGAAGTAAAGCAGAACTTTGGAAAGACCGCAAACAGGCAATGTGCTAAGACGACTTTCTATTGACTCACGTAAAGGTGGAGTACACCCAGCAGGACGGGGTGGGAAAATCACAAACCCGGGAGACGCTGCAGCTGACCCTTGGCAAATGCCCAAATACAAAGGTATACATACAATTTGGATAACAGGCACTCCTCCTGCCCTTTCTGTCACCAAACTAACTCATAAAACGTTTCTTTAAAGGAAGCGCAAATAACGAAGGACTTTAATTTCTGGCTCCACCTAGAAAAACCAACATTACACACAATGGCTGTTCCATGTCGTTTCCTCTACAATCGAACTGAACTGGCCACATGAGCAGAACTACAAACTGCGTGGCCCACAGAGCTGACTGCATGAAAGAGCTCGGAGCAGCCCGGCCATTCCATCCCCAGTTGGCTGATGTTGTTTTGCTAACTATTCTCGGTTTGTGCCATCTACTCTCAGACACTGCATTTAACAGAGCCATCAAGTCACTGTGAGTGAGGAAGTCACAGGCAATGCCCAACCCTGAGGCAATGGCCCAGAAAGGCTGCTGGCACGAGGCATGCAGGAGGCCCGAGTTAAACAGTGAACACAGTAAGTTTTTTCACCTAAGGTCAAAATAGACCATGATCCCTGGGCAAGCTTTCTTCCTCCAGACGCCTGTCCCTGACAGGTACCTGCTGCTCTTTTTACCCTCTTTCCCAAAGGGGGATGGAACAGGGGCTTTCTGAATCAGTCTTACAAGCATCCCATTTGAATTCGTTTGTTGGGGCTGGAGATGGCTCAGCAGTTAAGAGTGCTTACTACTTTTATAGAGGACCAGAGTTTGACTCCCAGCACCCACATGGCAGCTCACAAGCACTTGTAATTCCAGTTCTAGGGAATCTGAGGGCTTCTGCACACAGTGTGCATGTAAACCAGGAAGGCAAACACAAACACACAAACACACACACACACACACACACACACACACACACACACACACACACAGAGTACTTCACCCCTGGCTCTAGAAAAGCCTTTCATATACATGAAAACCTATGTGGACACAGTAAAGCAGATACGTATAAATTAAAACCAAACACCCAAACCTCAGCTCTTTCTTTAGTCATGTAACCTAAATGCAAATACCAAAACAGAGATAGGCCGGTTAATTCAGCGGGGAAAAAATACCAGGGAAAGAGGAGCGGGGGTGCACACATGCAAACACACAACACACACACACTACTCTGTAAGACCTACATTCATTTGCTTAATATTATCTCAGCCCGTGGGAGGCTTGAGACAGGAGGGATGGAGACTTGCCTGGGCTACAACTCAAAGCCCTCCCTGTCTCAAGAAAGAAACTGGGTGTAAATATGTCTGGGGTTGTTTTAAGTGACAACAGCAGAGAGGTGCAATTAACAGGCCAAGCTCCTTCGGTTTCGGCTCAAAGCCTGCGCCCGTTCGGAGGCTGTGCCTGCTTGGTGAAATGCTATCAGCGAAGTCTTTTCGGTTTGGATTTGTAAGCAGAGTCGCTGCTGGGCTGCAGGATGGCGAGGCTGTCAGGCTCCCACTCCTTGATGTCAAAGCGATTTCAGCCTGGACACCCCCCGCCACCTTCCATCCCGCGTCCCTGACACCGGCCGGAGCCTCTGGGAACCGCAGGGCCTCAGCGGCGGATCTGCCGGGCGCCCTCACCTTCATGAACTCGTCCTTATCAAAGCACAGCGTGTCCGGCCCGGTGGGCAGGTTCATCCTGCGTTTCTCCATCACGCCGGCCGCCACCCTTCAACGCCAAGACCGCAGGGGACGCGGCAGCCCAGCCCCCGGACCGTCCCAGCTCCACTTCCGCTTCCGCCAGCGGGGCGAGAGGCAGCCAATAGTCGAGCGTCGTGGGCGGCTGCGCACTGTTGTCGATGAGAGCGGCGCGCCTGGAACCCGATGCTCGCATTCTGGCGTTACTGCCTCTGGTGGACGAGCGTGGTACTGCAGCTTCACGCACGCACCGAAGCCGATGGCCCGGGAGAAAAAGTCAAGAACCAGGACAGCCTTGTTCTTTTCTCCTGGGGAGAGTCCCAGAGTGGCTGCCTCCGAGGAGAAACCGTCACTGCCCTTAAAGATGATCCGAGGAAGGTGATCCCTTTGCATTTCAGTTTAGCCCAAACAGGAAACCATCCGTTTAACTGAATGTTGGAGTAAAATCAGAGACCCTATCGCCTGAGCTTGCGCTGGATGGGCGGGCCATCCAAGAGGGAGAATGGGAAAGGATACACGAAGTGGGCTGCAGCCTGTGTCCCTAACATGTTGGTTTGTGTGTAGCAAAGAAATCCTTGTTTTCTTGTTAATATTTTATTCTTATTACCAAGTCCAAGTCTAGGCGACGCTAACTCTCCATGCGCTGACTACGCTTTAGTAACCCCAGTAACGATCTGAAAGTCTCTAGGTCCTCTTTACCCAGGGCACCGCCACCAGCATGGCTGTCATTGGAAGATATTGTTAGAACTCTTCACCAACACCTTATTTAGCAATTCCTCCTGGAAAAGAACAAACACAGCCATTCTTGCCAACTCAAAATATTATCCTTGTGCCTAATAAAGTGAACAGTTCTCTGCTGATGTTGGTCTGAAAGATGTGTCCGTCTATAGCTATAATTCCGGAGTGGCAAATTGGAAGTATCAAGGGAAGGACCCAGGTGCTGGCCGAGCGAGAAACAAAGACTCCTGGGAAACCTGCCCGATTCCTAGAAGCTTGGAGCTAGAACTTGATATTCGCTTCTGATATTGTTCTCCATCCTTTATCATAGAAAGTAACCCGAACATGTACAGCCTAGTGTGCTAATCCTGGGATTGCTAAAGGGATTCAGTGGTGTACTGGCTGGCTTTGCGTGTCAACTTGACACGCAAGCTAGAGTCATCACAGAGAAAAGAGCCTCAGCTGAGGAAATGCCTCCATGAGATCCAGCTGTAAGGCAATTTCTCAATTACTGATCAAGTGGGGAGGGCCCAGCCCATTGTGGGTGGTGCCATCCCTGAGCTGGTGGTCCTGAGCTTTCTAGATGAAAGCAGGCTGAGCAAGCCAGTAAGCAGCACCCCTCCATGGCCTCTGCATCAGCTCCTGTTCCAGGTTCCTGCCCTGTTTGAGTTCCTGTCCTGACTTCCTCCAATGATGAACTATCTGAAAGTGTAAGCCAGATAAACCCTTTCTTCCCCAACTTGTTTTTTGGTCATGATGTTTTGTTGCAGCTATAGAAAACCCTAACTAAGACAAGTTGGTACGAGGAACGGGGGTATTGCTGTGACAAGCCTGACCTCAGTGATGTGGTGACCTCTCTGTGACCTCAGGAAGGATTCTGGGAGGACTTTGGAACTTTGTGCTAGAAGAGTCGTTGAGTGTTAAGAGCTCAGTGGGATGTTCTGTAGGGGCTTGGAAGATAAGAATGTTGAGAGAAATGCAGAGGATGAAGGCCTGGCTTGTGAAGTTTTAGGAGGAAGTTTAAAGATTATCAGGGCTGTTGACTATTTTGATTTAAGTCTATGGTTCTGGTTAGTTGGGGCTGAAGAATCAGCTGTGATTAATAAGATACCAGAATTACCAAAGTGAAACCTTTACATTACTGGAACAATTGATGCTGGTTATTTGGAGTTAAGAAATTAGTGGTGATTAAGAAGAGACCAGCGTCACCGAGGTGAAATTTTCTGGGAAGTGTTTTCTGAGATCGGAGAGAAGCTGTGTTCTAGAGGTGGCCAAGGTTGTACCTCATGTTGCAGCTGGATTTGGTAACGTGTAGGAATCACTCAGGTGGTGCTGGTTTTAAAGACATGAAGGGGTCATGGAGAGCAGCTGAGACTTAGTACTGTGAGAGGCCATGGAAGGCCATTGGTGAAGGTGTAGCCTCAGTAGCAGTTGACTTTGAGGCTTGGAACCATGAGGTGCCAACAGATTATTGGTCAAAGCACAGCCCAGTTGCAGCAGAAGACCCCAGCATTTTGGAGATGCCAGTACCATGGAAGGACAACCAAGAACAGCAGCAGCAGTGGAGTGGAGCCAGCCAAAGCCTACAAGATTGGTGTGTGTGTGTGTGTGTGTGCGCGGCGCGCGCGTTACAGAGGGCAGAGCTGGAGGAGTGAACCAAGCCACTTGGGGAAGTCCAGAAGATCGTGAGTGGATCCCAGACATGGTACAGTTGGAGTTTAATTTTGTTTTGCTTTGATTGTAACTGTGCCCTGATTTTTTTCCCCCTTGAAGTAAGAAAGTATATTACTGGAGCCCACAGTGGAAAGACTTTGATTTTTAAAAGAGATCAGATATTTTAAAGGGAATGAAGTTTTAATGTTGGAATTTGTAAAGACTGTAGAACATTTAAAGTTATTTATGTTTTTAATGTGAGATCTTGGGGATGCATAAGAAAGGAAGGTTTGAGGCTTAATAGTGATGTGTGTCAAGTTGACAAGGGGTCAGCTGTATTGGTTGGTTTTGTGTCAACTTGACATAAGTTAAAATTATCAGAGAGGAAGGAGCCTCAGCTGAGGAAATGCCTCCACGAGATCCAGCTGTAAGGCATTTTCTCAATTAGTGATCAAGGGGGAAGGGCCCATGGTAGGTGGTGCCATCCTTGGGCTGGTGGACCTGGGTTCTAAAAGAAAACAGACTGAGCAAGTCATGTGAAACAAGACAGGGGAGATGCTTACTGTCTTGTTTCTTGTCTCTGCATCAGCTCCTGCCTCCAGGTCCTGCCCTGTCTGAGTTCCTACCCTGACTTTCCTCAATGATAAACTGTTATACCAAGATGTGATTGAAGTAAACCCTTTTCTCCCTAAATTGTTTTTTGGTCATGATGTTTCAGCACATCAATAGAAATCCTAACTAGAACAAATGGCAGAGGAGAATGGACCAGAGTCCTGGCGTCTGTTCTCTTCCCAGAATTTGGTAGGGAACATCCTAGAGCCCCTCATATGGTCTGTCATTCTGTCTCAAACCAACACCCCAGCAGGAGCAGCAGATCAACTTCGGTACTAAAGAATCCCGATGGCAGTGAGAGAGGGTGGAGACAAGACCTGCCCAAGAGCATGGTCTTGACATCCACTCCGAGCCCACACTTTTCACCATTTTCTGCCGTGTTACACAGTGCATACAGCACTCCTCAGAAGTCAGTGGGCAGCCTCTCTGCAGAGCTGCCTGCATCTCTGCTGTTTGTCCTTATTCCTCTTGCTGTGGGCAGCCATGAGGAGGTCCTGGCAGCCTCCCACTTCCTCGTGCCTACTCTTTAGCTATGCATCTCTTCGTATTTAAGTACATGGTTAATTCTTCATTGTCAGTGTGACTGGATTTGCAGTCACCTACAAGACCCACCTGCAGTTACTTATTATTACATATTTGGCCACAGCAACAAAAAAGATTAATGAACACAATACAATCTCATAATGAGGCCTCGCTCACTGCTCTTGAAGAAAGAAGAATCAGGACACGAATATGAAGTTAACCCAGCAGTGGCAGACCCGGTAAGTGGCTGACATTTCTCGTCTCTTGTCCCATCTCTGATCTACATCTTTTCCTCAGGAGACCTTATGCTGACACATTTTTCTGTCTTGTTAAGTCTCCTCTGTTCCTTGATCTGTTCCTTTCTTATGAAGCGTGCAACTGCTACTTTATTTCTAAGTAAACAGTCACCCTGCTTCGACTTGCCATCTCTGGAAAATTCTCAGTTCCCCACTTCCAGTGGCATGGTGACAAGTCCCATTTCTTTCTTCCCACTCTGCCCTATTTATAGGCTTCCCGTTTTTGGCAGGTTTGCAACTGAACACTCAAAAAATTGCAAAGAGAAATATCACACTCAGGAAACTCATGTGGGCATTTTCTTTGGTCATCACCACATAGGACTAGAGGCCTGCTCACTGCTGATGACCAAGGATTTTCCGATTTTAAAGGGATTGTATACCCGCCCCGAAGTCTGAGTGCATAGCCTGACCTCAGTGTCCTTAAAGGAAATCGGGCAAAGTGGGGTTGTCATAGTTAGGGTTTTACTGCTGTGAAGAGACACCATGACCATCACAACTCTTATAAAGGACAACATTTAATTGGGGCTGGCTTACAGTTTCAGAGGTTCAGTCCATTATCATGGTGGGAAGGCATCCAGGCAGGCATGGTGCTGGAGGAGCCGAGAGTTCTACTTCTTGATCTGAAGGCAGCCAGGAGGAGACTGGATGTGTTTCACATTGGGTACAGCTTGAGCATTGAAAACCTCAAAGCCCCTCCTCCACAGTGACACACTTTCTCTAACAAGGCCACGCCTCCTCTAAAAGGCCACACCTCCTAATAGTGCCACTCCCTTTGGCCAAGCATTTAAACCCTGTATCTATGGGGGCCATATCTATTCAAACCACCACATGGAGTTATTAGGGCGAGGAAGATCACTTTCAGCTCCCATGTCTACGAAGACTTGGGACGCTCACGAGGATGCATGATTCCCCCCATCAATATTTAAAAGCCTTTCTTGAATCCTACCAGGTCTTCACCCAATCCATGCACCAGGGATTAAATGAAGGCCCCCATGAATTTATAGGCTGTGTCACTAAACTATCTATATCCTCAGTCTTATCCCTACTTAAAAAAAAAGTGTTTTATTTTTAATTGTGAGTGTCTGTGTGTACATATGAGTCCAGGTACCCACTGACTGAGGCTAGAGGCATCAGATCTGCTTGGAGCTGTAACTACAGGCACTTGTGAGCTGTCTGACATGGGCCCTGGAAATGAGCTTGGGTCCTCTGCAAGAGAAGTGTGTATCCTTAGTTACTGATCTATTCTCTAACTCCTCCAAAAACCCTGTTAGTTTTTATTTTGAAACAAAGTTGCACTAAGTTCCCAAAGCCAACCATGAACTCACGATGTAGCGCAGGTAGCCTTGAACATGTGATCTTCCTGCCCCAGCCTCCCAAGCAGCTGGGGTTACAGGCTGTTTGTCATTAGACTTGGCTTGACCCTGTGTGCTTCCCCAGTAACTCCTGTATTTCTCTCTGCCCTCCTTTACTCAGAGAGCAGCTGCTAAAATAGGCTGTAGTTGCCAAGCTGAGCTATCCCTGCAAGCTCCCTGAAGAATACTGTGCAGAGATGCATTTGAGTGAGTCCCACGTCAGAGCTTCTGGTTCTACGTACAGTTGTCAGGAAAACTGGCAGAGATGAGGCTAGGTGTTTCTGTGGTGGTACACGCTTGTGGTTCTGGTACTCGGGAGTTTGAGGCAGGAAAATTGGGAGTTCTAGATCAGCTCGAGTTACATAATGAATTTGAGTTCAGCCTGGATTTGCAGAGAAAGATCTTGTCTCAAAAAAAAAAAAAATCATAAATTAACAAAAGGATTCGCCAGAGAACAAGCAGAATGGGGGTCTGCCCAGCTCATGCCTTGGGCTGATACCAAAGGAAGAATTGAGGCTATAACGCCCTCTAGAGGATGATGTCAGTACTGGCAGCCCTTCTGCATCTCTTTTTTAAGTGATAAACAAGGATTCTTTATTCTTTTATTATTTTCTTTTATTATTGCTGTATTTTATTATTTATTGACTTTAATCTCTTTTTAGAGTCCAGTCATTGTCCTCCTCTCGTTCTGCCCTCAGACAGCTCCTCATCCCATTCCTCCTCCCCCATCTCCAAGAGGATGTCTCTACCCCCCAACCATCTGCCACCCTACCAACCCCTCCCCCATTCCCTGAGGCCTCAAGTCTCTCAAGGGTTAGCTGCATCTTCTCTCACTGAGGCCTGACCAGCCAGTGTATGCTGCTGGTCAGTGTATGGTGTCTGAGAGATCTCAGGGATCCAGGTTTGTTGAGACTGCTGGTCTTCCTATGGGACTGCCCTCCTCCTCAGCTTCTTCCAGCCTTTCCCTAATTCAACCACAGGGGTCCCCGACTTCAGACCATTGGTTGGGTATAAGTATCTGTGTCTGTCTTAGCTGCTTTGGTTTGTTAACCTTTTTGAGTTCCATGGATTGTAGGCATTCTGTACTTTTTTTGGCCAATATCCACTAATTAGTGAGTACATACCATGCACGTCCTTTTGGGTCTGAGATACCTCACTCAGGATGACATTTTCTAGTTCCATCCATTTGCCTGCAAAACTCATGATGTCCTCATTCTTAATAGCTGAGTAGTGTTCCATTGTGTAAATGAACCACATTTTCTGTATCCATTCGTCTGTCGTGGACATCTGGGTTGTTTCCAGCTATTATAAATAAGGCCGCTATAAACATAGTGGAGCATATGTCCTTGTTATATGTTGGAGCATCTTTTGGATATATGCCCAGGAGTGGTATAGCTGGGTCTTCAGGTAGATCTATTTCCAATTTTCTGAAGAACCTCCAGACTGATTTCCAGAGTGGCTGTACCAGTTTGCAATCCCACCAGCAAGGGAGGAGTGTTCCTCTTTCTCCACATTCTTGCTAACATGTGCTGTCACCTGAGGTTTTGATCTTAGCCATTCTGATTGGTGTAAGGTAGAATCTCAGGGTCGTTTTGATTTGCATTTCCCTGATCACTAAGGACTTTGAACATTTCTTTAAGTGCTTCTCCGACATTTGAGATTCTTCTGTTGTGAATTCTCTGTTTAGTTCTACACCCCATTATTTATTGGGTTGTTTGGGGTTTTGGAGGTTAGCTTCTTGAATTCTTCATATATTTTGAATATTAGCCCTCTATCAGATGTGGGGTTAGTGAAAATTTTTTTTCCCAATCCGTAGGTTTGTCCTATTGACTGTGTCCTTTGCCTTACAGAAGCTTTTCAGTTTCATTAGGTCCCATTTGTCAATTCTTGATCTTAGAGCCTGAGCCATTGGAGTTCTGTTTAGGAAATCCCCCCACCCTGCCCATGCCCTGAGTTCAAAGTTCTTTCCTATTTTCTCTTCTATTAGATCCAGTGTGCAATCCCCATCAAAATTCCAACAAAACTCATCAAAGGCATGGAAAGAGCAATTCTCGTTTCATATGGAAAAACAAAAAAACCCAGGATTGCAAAAACAATTCTCAACAATAAAAGAACTTCTGGAGGAATCACCATCCGTGACCTCAAGCTATACTAAAGAGCAGTAGTGACAAAAACTGCCTGGTATTGGTACGGAGACAGACAGATTAATCAATGGAATAGAATTGAAGACTAAGAAATAAAACCACACACTTACGGACACTTGATCTTTGACAAAGAAGCCCAAAATATACAATGGGAAAAAAAAGAAAGCATCTCCAGTAGGTGACGCTGGTCTAACTGGCAGTCGGTATGTAGAAAAATGAAAATAGATCCATATTTGTCACTTTGCACAAAGCTCAAGTCCAAGTGGATCAAGGACATAAAAACTTCTGCATCTCTTATATGTTCACATTGAAAGTTCAGTGGCAAATGTTGAAATGCTTTGACTCAGGTGATGGGCAGTAGTCTTTTAAAATTAAAATGAATTCGTTTGTTTTGAGGGATTACCAAGTTATCATATTTTCATACACAATAGAAAATACTCACAAGTAGCAATTTGATTTATATTTTTCAGAGTCCGGGTGGTATAGCTTTTGAAATAATTGGAATAGGGATTATTAGTGTCTTTTTAAAAAAAAAAAAACCTAATTATATTGGGAACATTTTATCCCAGTGAAGTTATTTTTCTATATTATCTTGATACAATCATATTTTCAATCTTGCGTCCGTTAATACTGATCGTCGGCTTCTAGGAATCACCTAGGAAACAATGCCCTGGGCTTGTGAAGAGTTTCTGCACACAATTAAGGGATGTGGGAAGAGCACCCACCAAATGCGTTGTACCACCCTATGGACTTAGGTCCTGGGCTAAATAAAAAGGAGAAAGTCAGCTGAGCACCGGCGTCAATGGGAAAAGTAGCCAACCTCTTCCCTTAATAGGGTGTGTGACTCCCCCACCTTGGGGTGAGAGGGACCCCATTGAAATGATTTCTTTCTCTGTCCCTGTGTCTAGACTGAGTCTTGTTAATGTTACTACCCAACAGGATCCAGCCTCACAACAGTATTTCCTAAATCTGAACCTATGTGTGGAGCTGAGGATGAAACCCAGGGTCTCATACACGCTGGGTGAATGAGTTACCGTTGAGATTTGCCTCAGCCAAAACCAGACGTCTTTCTGACCTAGGCACAAGTATCAGGCTTCTGTGTGGTGTTATCCTACAACAGTCACCTAACATCACTGGTAAGGCTGAGGTGGCCAAACCTGGTCTCCAAGTTCCAGACCCCAAATCATCTGTCCTAAGGAGAGGGGGCAAGAAGCATGGACAGGAACACGTTTATACTCCGTGCTGCTAGAACACATTCGTGCCTCATATTGTCGGAGGCCATCAGCAGTTAGACAACGTAAATAGTTCTGTTTGCCCTGAGTTAACTCCTCTGTATTGGTCCCTGGTGGCACTGCAGGAGGACTCCAGGGCACAGTGGCCTTGGGTTAAGCAAGTGGGAGTATGCAAACCTATCTGCACACAAAGAAGGAAGCAATCACGAAGGTGAGGTGCAGGAGACACACTGAGAGAGGCCCCAGCACATGAGCTTCAGCACCCTGGCTGACCACCTGACCAGGGGTTAAGAGTAAACTGTGGCATGGTTGACAGACAGTCTTTGTTCCCATTGGTGCAAAGCCTGCTGGCTGGAGGTGAAATGAAAAGCAATTCTTAGGGTGTTGGCGCACTGCCTTCTCTCTCTGGCTCTCTGAAATACAACTTAAGGATTTAATTCCTATCTTTGCTCATTTGTGTCAATGGGCACCATGAACTCTAGGGTTGTGCATTCACTCGGCAATAACTCCATTTTTCTAACAGCACTCCTTAGCTTCTGGCTCCACCGTGGGTGCTGGAAGCCCCTCTGGAGTCATCGCTGTGAGCTTCCCTTGAAATTCTCCTTCAGCCCTGGGTACTCAGACCTCTGGTTCTCATGTAGTGTCGCCATGTAGTAAATGGCCACACATCAAGTAGCCTTAATGCACGCTGAGGTAGAAATTCCTGGTTTCTTTGAAAACTCAGTTGTGTCTCGTGATATCTCTCTGGAAGCTGTCTTGGGAGAGGATGTTTTGCTGAAGCAGACACGTGAGGGGGCATGTGACATTTTGCTGGAGTAAACACTTGAGAGGGTGGGTGATATTTAGACAGAGGATAACTATAACCCCACGGACAGTGAGAGGATGCGCTTGCATTGCTGCACCTTACAACACTTCGCTGGTCTTCCCTGGTCTTTGCTGGTCTTCACTTCATAGAGCTAAATGCGCCATAGAACTTCTCATGGTATTCCGGCTGATTCTTGCTGCGTCTACAGACTTGGGCTGATTAGGTGGATTGGAATCACCCCAAAGAACTAACTTCTAAACAGGTCCACAAACCCATTGTCCTATTAACCTTCTTTCCCCTCCACCTTTGGTTGGTGGGCTAGAAGGGAGGTTGAAGCGTTTGAGAACCTTGTTAATATAGGTTTTGAGAACTCTAAGCCTACACACACACTCACTTCTTGTTCCAGTTTCTGTATGTCAGGAGTCTTCACAAAGCTTCTGGGCCCACTCCACTCAGGAGCTCATGAGAGACAGAAATGACTATGCCTTCACTTGCAGGCTCCACATGCAGCCTCTAAGATACCTGTGGTCCTCAAAATGCCTCCTCTCTGCTGTGGTGACAACTTAGCCCTGTCTTTTCTTCAAGGCCAGCTGGAGAGTTCCTCGTCCAATCAGCAGAGAGAATCCTAGTTGTCATCACATGCACAGGTATAAAAACATCCTCACCCTGCTTGTCCCAGAAGCAGGCCCTAGGTCTGGCTCACATTCAAAAGTTGTAGCCCAGTCACCTTAATGGATGGAGAGACGGCTCAGAGATTGATTGAATTGTTGTGTGGTTCACACCTGACTATAACTGCAGTTTCCAGGAGTCGGACACCCATCTCTACTTCTGGAACCTCTGCAGATACTGCACCTTTGTGTATCATACATTTGAACAGACCCACAATTGAAAGGTCATCATAAAATGTCACCAGCACACCATTCTTACCTGCAGAGTCCCAGGGCTCTGACTATGATCATCTTAACAGCTGCGGTTTACCTTGCCTGGATATCCCCAGAACTTAAACTGGCACATTTAGTTACTGTGGTGATTTGAATATACTTAGACCAGGAATGGCACTATTGGGAGGTGTGGCCTCGTTGGAGTGGGTGTGGCCTTGTTGGAGTGGGTGTGGCCTTGTTGGAGTGGGTGTGTCACTGTGGGCGTGGGGTTTAAGACCTTCAACCTAGTTGCCTGGAAGCCAGTCTTCCCCCAGCAGCCTTCAGATGAAGATGTAGAACTCTCAGCTCCTCCTGCACCATGCCTGCCTGGATGCTGCCATGCTCCTGCCTTGATGATAATGGACTGAACCTCTGAACCTGTAAGCCAGTCCCGATTAGATGTTGTCCTTGTAAGAGTTGCCTTGGTCATGGAGTTTGTTCACAGAAATGAAACCTAGCTAGCCACTAATCCCCTCCATGTGGCTTCAAAACACGTCTCAGACTTAACCTACCATAAACCAGAGCCATGCCTTCCTCTTGCTGTTTCTCCTTCTTTAACCCTTCCCATCTCGGCAAACAAACTGCATTTCTGTAGCATCTCGGGGCCCCAAACCTTAAAACCACACCAGCCCTGCTCACCCACACGCTCCTCCTCTCACATCCCCCACAGATCCTGTGCTGCTGCTTTGGCATACAGCTGAAATCTCGCCGCCCCTCCCGACCTGCTTGTCCACCTCACACTGGCTCCTGTTCAGAGGGAAGGGTGGTGTCCCCCACCTCAGAGTTTTGGCAAAGACTAGAGCCATTTAGAATCGGTGCCACTGGAAGTCAGAGACCAGAGATGCTGGCTCAGGCCCCCTGAGGAAAACTTGTCTGACCCATAGTCCCATAGCACAGCATATGAGTAACCTCCTAATGGCTCCTGCCCTCCAAGCCAGCCCTCCACAGGAGCCTGAAAAATGTTCTCTAATCCCCCACGGCAGTCTTCACCTGATTCAAGCATCACTGTCATGACCTCCATGGCATTTCTTCCTCTCTTACCTGCTCCCAGCACTGTTTCTCAGGCTCTCTCGTCTCTCCTACACTGGCCCCTGTGGACTTCATCACTGCACAGGCCTTCCCTGGCCTTCTCTCTGTCACCCACTCTGGGATGTGCTCCTCCAAATCTTATCATGGCTTAACCTTATCTCCCTTGGACCTTATGTAAGTAGTGGAAATCTCCAACTCAATTCTACTTGCCCCTTGTGGTCTCTCTGCCCTGAGTTCTACTTTCTTCTCTTTTCAACTCCTGAGATAGGAGATAGATAGGAAATAGATAAATAGACAGATATACAGATACACATACATACATACATACACACAGATACATACAGATAGCTATATAACAGGTAGATAGATGGCAGGGCTGGAGACATTCAGAACTACATGCTTAAGGCCTTGGGTTTAATCGCCAATACTGCAAAATAAAACAGAAAATATCATGATAGACAGATGATAGGTAGGTAGAATGATAGATAGATGATAAATGGATAGAGAGACAGATAAAGAGATGGACAGATAGATGGATGAATGAGACAGATAGCTGATGGGTGGGTGGATAGATGGATGGATGGATGGATGGATGGATACATGGATGAATAGGACAGATAGCCAATGGGTGAATGGATGGATGGATGATGGATGGATGAACACATAGATGGATGGTTGACAGGTAGAAAGGTTGACCAGTTGTCTGACACCTCCAGAAGCTAGCAGCTCTGCCAGACGGCTCCTTGACCCTCTGCCATGTTGTCCTTCTCTGTGGTCTGCGTGGCAGCTGGTGCCCAGCAGGTACCCACAAATGTTGACTAGCATCCAGCCTTTTTGTTTCTGCTTCACCTCCACCCCACCTATTCTCCACAAAGCGGCCAAACCGATCTTTTATAAAGCAAAGGAAAAAGGCCCCTCTGTCTACACAGTGAAAGCAGCTTCGATGTCCTTTTCCTGTTCTTCAGCTGCCTGTCTGCCATCCAGATCCACCAGACTCCATCTCAAAGCCCCCAAACGATGCTGTCACTGCCACCAGATGTTATTGGTTTTGATTTTTAAACATTTTTTTAAAAAAATGTTAAACTCTAAATTAAATGCACAAGAAGCCTATTAGCCTACTGGTTTCTGTCCGCTCACTCCCCCTCCTGCTCAGGCGTGCACCCCCCTCTGCCAACATGACTCGGCACTTCCAATTCGCCTCCCACCTCCAGCCATCTGCCTCCTTTGCCTCTTTCCCTCCCCACAGACTCCAAAGTGATGATTCTAGAACCTACACACCTTATTGTCCTTCTGCCCAAAGTCACTCCGTTCCTCCTCAGGTGTCCATGTCTCCTTGGTTAAAGATCTTTAAAAACACAAACAAACAGAAAAACATCATCATTTGCTGTAGCTATGTATTGGTTATTTTTCTTGTTGCTAAGGCCAAATCCCCGATGAAGAGCAACTGAAGGGAAGGAGAGCTTATTTTGGTCGGCAGTTTGAGGATGCAGTCGGTACTGGCTGGGATGGTGGCGTGGCAGGAGAACAGCTCTAGGCACTGGTGGGAGAGGTGGGAGGCTGCTTGCTCACATTTGGGTAATCAGGAAACAGAGACGCAACGATGCTACTTAGCACCCCACACTGCCTCTCAGAACAGGAACAGAAATAGCGCATTGAGGGAAAGAAAGCGTTCCTGAGGCTGGGAGTGGGCCAACGCACCGAGGGACAAGCTCCTACCGTCTTGAGCTTAACATGTCCCTCGAAGGCAGAAACCCATATGTGGTTTTGATAGTATATTCTGAGTGTGTGCTGAAGGATGAGTGCTATTATGTGTCTATGTTGTTGTATTTATAGGTGTATTATTGTATGTGTTGTGATATGTATGTGTGTGTATTATGTGTGTTATGTATGTGTTGTATGTGTTATATGTGTGTATATATGTATATGTGTTTTATTGTGTATATGTGTATGTAATGTGTGTATATATGTGTGTATATGTATGTGTTTATGTGTGTATATATGTATGTGTGTATATATATGTATATGTGTTATGTATGTGTGTGTATATGTGTTTATGTGTGTTATGTTGTTGTGTGTGTGCATACAGAAGCCAGAAGTTGGTGTTGATAGTCTTCCTTTCATTCTCCACATTGTTTTTTGAGATGGACCCTCTTCTTCAACTTGGAGATCACTGATTTGCCTCACTGGTTGGCCAATGAGCTATCTGCTTGTCTCTGCATCCCCTCAGTGTCACAAGTGTGTCATACTACACCTACATGGATGTGCAGAATCCAAACTCAGAGCCTCATGTTTCATCGCTGGAGTTTTCCCAGTGGAGAGTCTCCCCAGTGTTGTGGATAGCCCTGGTCTTATATTTTGATGCTAATTCCACTTTCCCAGGAGAGGCAGCAGATGAGGAGTGAATCAGTATACAAGTGACTTTGTGAACCTTCTGCCCACCTTACTTTGTAAAGAAAGGCTAGGGCCTATGATTGGGCAGTAGAAGAGGTAGGCGGAGCTAGGAGTTGGGAGGAGGAAGGAACGAGAGAGAAGGGAGAGAAGATGTCCACGGATGTCCGAGTGGCTCTAGCAGACTAAGGTTCATTCAAGGTTAGGTTTGGGTTAACAATTCGAATTGTATGGGCATCTTGTGTATTGAATATTTGCTAATATATAAATCCATTGGATAATCTTTAAGCATTAAGAGTCTTCTTTCTACTGGGTACCACAAGGATGGTGGTTATTGTCTGGGATTTAGCCAAGTACTATGAGGGTGGCAGAGTTGGCCCAAGGGCCATGCTTAGAGCCATGGAGTCCATGGAGCTGACTGGTGGAAGCAGCAGCCACGACAATGTCTCATGGGTCCCAGGCCAGTACTCCTGGCCAGCCGGTGCCACATTTAGTGTGGTAACTTAGAGCGGGAACATGGTGGCACAGCATTTTCAAATATCTCCCACTACACCCCAGCCCTAGGAATTTGGTTTCCTTCCTTCCTTCCTTCCTTCCTTCCTTCCTTCCTTCCTTCCTTCCTTCCTTCCTTCCTTCTTTCCTCCTTCCCTTCACCCCCTCTCTGTTTCTTTCTTTCTTTTTTCCAAGACAGAATTTCTCTGTGTAGCCCTGGCTGTCCTGGAACTCATTCTATAGACCAGGCTGGCCTCAAACTCAGGGATCTGCCTGCCTTTGCTTCCCAAGTGCTGGGATTAAAGGTGTGCACCATCACTGCCCGGCTTCACAGTAACTCTTATAAAGAAAAACATTTAATTGGGGCTAGCTTACAGTTCAGAGGTTTGGTGCACTGTTGTCATGGAAGGAAGCATGGCAGCCCACAGGCAGACATGGTGCTGCAGAGGTAGCTGAGAGTTCTACATTCAAATTGGCAGACAGCAGAAGAGAGTGCCACACTTCCTGGCCTGTGTATCTGAGACCTCAAAGCCCACCCAGTGACAGCGCTTTCTCTAACAACACCACTTCTACTCCAACAAAGCCACATCTCCTAGTAGTGCCACTCCTTATGAGCCTCTGAGGGGCATTCTCTTTCAAACCACCACAACACTGTGGTATTAAGTCTCCTTTTGATGGGGTCCAAGTGAGGGTGTGGCACACTTTGTCAGGTGGCTTGGTAAGTTCTCAAGCTTTTTTTCCCCTCCTTTTGATATTAATTTACCATGTCTGCGTATATTCACAGGCTATTTTGAGAAGTTAATAATGATAACTTTTACTAATACATTATAAAAGCAGTAACTATTGCTGGTGACATCACCTGTTGTTCGGGGAGCCTCAGAGATGTGGTTTTTGTGTGTTGTTGTCACCTGGGGTGTGTCTGTTGGTGACACAGCTGGCTTGGACTTCTCCATGGTTCTGTAACTCACTGGTTCACCAAGCTAGACTTGGGTACATTGTGTCTTGGGTCCATGGTGGTTTCCTATCTTGGGTCCATGGTGGTATCCTATCTTGGGTCCATGGTAGTACCCTCTCTGGGTCTGTGGTGGTTTCCTATCTTGGGTCCATGGTATTATCCTATTTTGGATCCATGGTGGTACCCTATCTTGGATCTGTGGTGGTATCCTATCTTGGGTCCATGGTGGTTCCTTAGCATAGGTGAAGAGAAGTTTGCTCACATCTTCCCAGCCCCCATGAAAGTATCAGAATGCCCTAGATACGTGTGTTTACCATATCTTTTCTGGCAGTTTCAGCCTCTTTCCTTTAATCAGGCTTAGCCATCTGTCCTTGTGGTTCCATAATCCATTTGCATACTATGTCACTGCAAAGGAGGCAGGCCCAGCTGCAGTGTCTTGACTAACAGCCCAGGAATTACAGACCTTTAATCTCTTTTGGGAAATAGCTAAAAACTAGAAGGCATTTTTTTTTTAAGGTTGAATGTATACAGGGACTTTCTTTTAGTCTATCAACAACATATTAATTTACTTTCGAATGTCTCAAAACTATACTCTTTGCTATTAAAGTGCTTAATATCAACACCCTCAGGTGTATTGTCTGGTGACTTGAGAGGGATTAGGAGGTGTGGCCTCATTAGAGTAATTGTGGACTTGTTGGAGGAAGTTTGTCAGTGGGGGTGGGCTTTGGGGTTTCAAAAAGAGGGACCAGGGCCTCTCTTTTCTTGCTGCCTCTGGATTCAGACATTGAACTCTTAGCTCCTTCTCCACCCCCGTGTTTGCTTGCATGCTACTCTGCTTCCTGCCATGATGATAATGGACTAAATCTCTGAAACTATAAGCAAGCTTAAATTGAATGCTTTCCTTTGTAAGAGTTGTTGTGGTCATGGTATCTCTTCACAGCAATAGAACATAAATCAAGACTGAAGTTGGAACCAGGAGTCGGGTATTGCTATGACAGACCTGACCATGATTCTTGTTGGCAGTGTGGACTTTTGGATTTTGGATTAGGAAACCAGCTGAAAGCTTTAAGTGAGGGGGTTAATGGGCCATACTTGTAGGCGTGTAGAAGACAGTAGGGCTGAGAGCAATGTAGATTATGGTGGCCTGGATCAAGAGGTTTCAGAGGAGAAGAATATTAGTAAGTAGCCTAGAGACCTTTCTTGTGATATTTTTGGCAAAGACTGTGGCTGCTTTCTGCCCCTGTCCAAAAAAGACATCTGCTTGAGACTAAACTGAAGACTTTTAGATTAATGGCATTGGCAGAGGAGATTTCAAGACAGCTGAGTATTGACCTGTATTGCCTGGTTATTAGTAGCCACTCTTATGCAGATCTTTAATAAATGGAGCAAGTGAGCAAGGAAAAAAATAAAATACAGTTTTAGGAGGAAAAGAACACTGGAGCTAAGTCCAGTGTTCAAGGAGATAAAATGTCTAAAGGATAGCCTGATGCTAAATAGAACAAAGGGAGTATTGGCCCCAGGAAAAGTCTCTACCCAATTAAGCTTCCAACTTGTGGAAAGCAATTAAGGAAAAGCCACAGAAAACAGAAAACTGGTGAAAATGTATTTGAACAAGGGGCCAAGTTTCAGCCCTAGAAAGCAGAAGAACTTGATAGTTTTGGCCACATGGTTCTGGCTTTAAAGTCAAACATAAAAGAAAGGGGGTGTGGGATCTTCTTCCAAGGCTAAGGAAAGCTGCTGAGGTCAGGTGTGTGTCAGGGAAGCCCATAGAGGCCATTGTATGAAGCTGTGAAAGCCAAGTCTGGATTACCTTGGAAAATCCAGCATGTTGGAGATGCAAGAGTCATAGGATACTTGCCAAGGAAAGATGCAGAGCAAGCGTGAAGTCAGCTCAAGAGAGAGAAGTGTGTTGCAGCTAACAGAGCTAAAACGAGTTATAGATCTAAAAGCACTTTGACATCAGACATAGAGATGCAGAGTTTAGAGCTTTCCCAGCTGATGTTTGGCCTAGTATTTCCTCCCTTTAGGGATGGAGATATATGTGTATGTGTATGTATATATGTATATATGTATGTATATATACATATATAGTGTGTGTGTGTACTATTGTATGTTGGAAGTATGTGATCTGCTTTTTTATTTTGATTTTTACAAGGGGTTGCCATAAGTCTTAGAAGAGATTTCAGACTTTAAACAATGTTGAGACTGTTAGAAACTATGGGGACTTTTGAAGTTGGACTGAAGGCATTTTTACATTATGATATGACTATAAGCCCATGGGGGCCAGGGAGTCAAATGTGGTGCTCTTAATAAGAATACCTCATATTAATAGATAAGGACTGACAATACTTGAGAGAGATTAGGGAGTGTGGCCTTGTTGGAGTAGGTGTGGCCTTTTGGGAGTGGGAGTGGGTGTGGCCTTGTTGGAGTGGAGGTGGCCTTGTTGGATGAAGTGTGTCACTAGTGGTGGGCTTTGGGTTTCAAAAGCTCAGGCCAGTGTCTCTCTCTTCCTGCTGCCTTCGGATTCAGATGCAGAACTCTCAGCTCCTTCTCCAGCATTGCGTCTGCCTGCATGCCACCATGCTTCCCGCCATGATGATAATGGACTGAACCTCTGAATCTGTAAGCCAGCTCCAATGAAATGTTTTCCATTGTAAGAGTTGCCACGGTCATGGTGTCTCTCACAGCCACAGAACACTAAGACAAACAGTGATAGAGACACTTGCCCCTCTGAGCTCATGAGTTTTTCCCCTGATGTTTCTAATAGAAATGAATAGTAGAATGTGAGTGGCGGATTGGTCGATGAGCCACTCCTGAAATTGTTTGCAAAAAAAAATTATGTGTATATGTGTGGGTCTGTGTGTGTGATTTCTGTGCTCACATAGGCTAACAGAATGTGGGACCCTTGGAGCTGGAGTTAAAGGCACTATGAGCTCCTACATGGGTACTAGAAATAGGACTCAGGTCTTATGGGAGAGCAGTACGCACTCTTAACTCCTCAGCCATCTCTCCAATCCCCTAAAACATCTTAATCTTTAAAATGTCTCAATTTAAATACCACAGGTTCTTTCAAACCCATCCGCAAGCACGGAGTCCATATGCTAAGGAAACAGACTGAATGACCTTCTGGAAACTCAGGGGTGCTGGTGGAGAGCTCCCAATGGAAGGAGAACGGTGTTCGTGGTCTAAACTGTGGAGGGCTGTGTTTTTTAGAAAGTTCTGGAAGGATTTCTATCTCATTTCCAGTAGTCGTTTTCTGGATATTGCTACAGGGTTTCCAGGCCGTCAGACGTTGGAGGGTCTCAGGAATATCCTAGGATGTCTGCTACCAGGCCCCTTCAGGTTCTGCTTTCAAATGTCAGCCTACTCACCTCTACCAAGGCTTCTGGAACCTTCTGAGGCCCGTCCTGCCCAGCCCTGCTCTCAGCGGGTGGCTACATGATTGCTTTAGTGCCTTTGTTAATTGTAACATTTTTTCTTCACTCCATGATTGCTTTAGCTCCTTTGTTAATTGTAATGGTTTTCCTTCACTCCTGTCCTCCTCCCATGATATATGCACTGCTGCCAGGTCCCTAATGACTGAAATTAGTGCCCTCCCATGGTGCACTGGGGCAGGCCTGTGCATCACTAAGCTGGGGTCTCCTGTGCTCCCCACACCTTTTCTGTTTCTTCTGATATCCGGGGACTGAGCTAGCAGGAGTCCTTGGATTGCTTCACTCAAGGTGGTCTCTGTCACCACACTCCAGGGCAGCAGAGAAGAGGAGCTGGGAGGGAGGTGGGGCACTGAGCTGTCAAACACCCCAAATTACCAGCCATATTACCTCACTCCAACCACAAATAACCTGTGAGTGTTTAAGGACAGACTCTGTATTCCACTATGGATCCCCTGAAAGCATGTGCTGGAAATGTAAGCCCCAGTGAAGTCTAGAAGGGGTGGGGGGTGGAGGGGCCAGGCCTGGCCTGCGAGAAGGGGGTCTGAGAGAGAAGGGGTCTTGGAGGATTGGTCTGGTGGTGTTGTAAGGGTCTGTGATTGGTCGAAGAATGATACCCCGACTCAAATAGTGTGTAAGCACAAAGAGTGTTTTATTCTGCAGAAGTCCAGCAAGCTGGGGTCTCCCAATACAAAGATAGACCCTACCTAAGTGAGCTTGTAGACCTGATTTAAAGCACATTAGGGAATTCTGGGTAAATGCCTCTGTGTTAATCTGTTGGGTCCATCTTTATGGATACTGACTTTCCATTACTGGGATGTCAGGGCTGGAAACTTGACTGCGGAGGTCTGGGAACTGTTACTGAGGAAGTAGCTAAGGAAGTCTGGAAACTGCTGCTGACCCATTGTCCTTGCTTCAGGCCGGGTGGCTGGGACATTCTATTACCTGAGCATGAAGGCTGGAGCCTGGGTTTTTTTCTATTAGTAATGGACTTGGCTGGACTTGCCCAGTTTTTAGGCCTAGTCTCCTTACCTGCCAATTTGAAGTCTGTCATGGAATCAGCCGTTCCTTCTCAGTGGTAGGTATTCAGATGCTAAATACTGGCTCCCAAGATTCAGTTGCAGTTCCAACAAGCACTGTCTCAAGTATACAAAATGATGCTGTATGAATTTTTTCTCGCCAGTCTTCTCTAACTGGTTAAATCCAAGTAGCTACAGACAGTTACTGGGGAAAATAGAGGCATTCAGGGTTTCGGTAACTGGGCTGTGGGTCACAGGTAGGGACCACAAGGAGAGAAGAATCGGGAGAAGGGAGGGAGAAGGAAGACAGGAGAGGAGGAGAGCCGCCATGAGAGGAGATAGATTATGAACAGGAGGCCAGGAGCAGTGCCCGCTGTGGTTAGGTGATGGAGACTCTAACAGCAAGTTACTTGGGGAGCGCAGCTGGGAATTACTCAGTCTGGTATAGAAAAATAATATAAGGATAATCGCCCAGTAATTGTGCTAAGCTGATTAAATAAATAGATAGGACTCAGTCTCAAATATCGGGGGTCTGGCCAGGTCATATTAAGAAGTAATAGAGTTAATTATTAATCATTTGCAACAGCAAAGGGGGTGGGGCCTGAAGAGGCCATTAGCCCTGGGGCTCTGGCCCCACAGTGAGTAGCTCCACCGTTGCAGGGGTAAACTTCTAGTGAAAGGATGTGTCTTTAGTCTCTACCTTGGTTACCTTTGTCATTGCTGAGACCAAATATCTGACAGAAGCAACTTGGGGAGGAAAGGTTTAAGTTAGCTTAACGTTTAGGAGGGGTTAGATGTACCACGGTGGGGAAGACATGGCTGGTGGACCTGAGGCTGTCGGAAGCAGAAGGAGATGAATGTCGGTGTTTGGCTCAATCTCTCTTTTTTTTTTTTTTTTTAACTCAGTGTAGGACTCCAGTCCGCGAAATGGTGTCACCCTCAGCAGGGCGTGGCTTCCCGTTTCAGTTAGTGTATAACTCCCTGGAAGGCATGTCCGGGAGGCTTGTTTCCATGGCAATCCTTAATTGACAGTCAAGATTAGCCACCAGTCTTTCTGCCCCTGCCCAATTTGCCTTCTGCCTTCCACCAGGGGCAATGCAGCAAGAGAGCTGCTACAAGGCTGGGTCCTTTCCTCTGGGATGTCCCGGTTTCTACAGTGGTGAGGTATGGTTATGCAGTTATGTGGAATTATGAAGCCTGTGGGATTCTGTAAGACAGCAGTAAGACATCCTAGACAGGTCAGAGACGGGCTATGGGGACTCCAGTTAGAACTGTGTTAATCTGTCCCCTAAGGCATGAGCTAGTCTTGGATTGGAGTCAGGGGGACCAACATGTCTGGCTTGTATGGGAAGAGCCTCTGGGGAAAGGGCAGGCCAGATCCTGAGCTGAAAAGTTCAGGGTTGGGGGCAGGGTGTGCCAGGTAGGGACTGAGGGATTCTGGGAGAACCTGAAGGCCAGGTCTACTGTGGTATGTAAATATGTACCTCGGTCCCTTGTCCCAGGGTTGGAAACCAAACAGGAAGTCTTATAGTTCCAGTTTTTAGTGTTTAATAACTTTCAATAACCATTGTGAGTGGTTGCAGGTGGATCTGAGGGCTCATTCCTATGTGTTTACACAACGACAGAGATGTTACTAGCCAGCTCAGAAGGTGCCAGGAGCTCTATGTCCTCGCACCCCTGCAGTGCCACACACCCCTGCAATGCCATGCACCCCTGCAATGTCCATGCACCCCTGCAATGCCATGCACCCCTGCAATGTCCATGCACCCCTGCAATAGCCACGCACCCCTGCAATGCCACGCATCCCTGCAATACTCATGCAACCCTGCAATGCCACGCACCCCTGCAATGTCCATGCACCCCTGCAATATCCATGCACCCTGCAATGCCACGCACCCCTGCAATGTCCATGCACCCCTGCAATGTCCATGCACCCCTGCAATGCCATGCACCCCTGCAATACTCAGCAACCGCAATGTCATGCACCCCTGCAATGTCCATGCACCCCTGCAATGCCAGCACCCCTGCAATGTCATGCACCCCTGCAATACTCATGCAACACTGCAATGCCATGTACCCCTGCAGTGCCCATGCACCCCTGCAGTGCCATGTACCCCTGAAGTGCCCATGCACTCCTGCAATACCATGCACCCCTGCAATGTCCATGCACCCCTGCAGTGCCCATGCACCCCTGCAGTGCCCATGCACCCCTAAAGTGCCCATGCACCCCTAAAGTGCCCATGTACCCCTAAAGTGCCCATGCACCCCTGCAATGCCCAGCACTATTTGTCTTCTGAGGAGGCCTGTGATAAGTGACCTAAGAAACTAAGAGAAAAATCCCCAAACTTAGCAATATTCTCAACTAGATTCCTACTTAGTTTTAATTGAGGCTCATGCATTCTGTACCCCCCTTTGTTTTTCAATTGCCTTCTGCAGATTAAATCAATTTACTTGTTTAAATTAAACCCCAAGATATCAGAACGTATTAAACCACTTACAAGAGTTTTTATTTCAAACTCTACTGCCAGACAAAACATTTCTATTTTTTTGAGAAAAAGTCAATCACCCCTTTTTCTATTCTGGGGTACAATGGAGTACCCAGAAGTTATGTTCAAATAAATCTTAGAATTTAAATATTACAAAGAACAGGGCCGGCATGAACTTGTTGAGCCGGAGGAAGCCTGGTGGCTGCTCAGTGTAGAAGTAACTTTTTTTTTTTTTTTTTTGAGACAGGTTTCTCTGTGTAGCCCTGGCTGTCCTGGAACTCACTCTGTAGACCAGGCTGGCCTTGAACTCAGAAATCTGCCTGCCTCTGCCTCCCAAGTGCTAGGATTAAAGGCATGTGCCACCACTTCCCCTGCAGAAGTAACTTTTATTTGCCTGAAGTATTCTTGTCACCACGGCTTACCACCTCAGTCTGCTAACCTGGGCCTTGTCCTGGAAACTTCTAGCCTCCATACAATCTTATCTGGGTCTAGAATGTTTTCAGCCTCTGAGATTTACTGCTGAATAAGCTCACCCTTTCTAGTTCTTTCTGAGCTCTGGCCGGCTGGTTCAATGCAGCCGTTCTGGCTCTAACTCCTCTCCAAGCTGACTGAGCCAAACTGGCTTTTTCTCTCGCTGATAATCACAGTGAACTTGGATGTCAGGAATCTAGCTTTCAGGCTGACAGCATTTTGACAGTACCTCATAGGAGACTCTGAGAGGGAATCACCCAGCTGACTGCTGGTATCTGGCCCCTAGAAATAGTAAGAGTAACTCATGGCTTTAAGTTGCCGAATTCTGAGGTAATCTGTTGCACAGCTGTAGATAACCCACATATTTATGACCTACATACAGAGCCTACCTTTACTGGGTAAATATCAGTCAAGGACTCAAACAAACTCATGTAAGTTAAACTCATGGACCTCCTTGGGAGATCCAGTGCTTCAGAAATTATTGCAGAGATTAGAAGCAGGACATCACAGTGGGACGTGGGTGTGAGCACAGCTGGGGTGGGCGTGGTAAACAAGAACTGGGATATGGAGGCAGCAGCTAAATACCATCTACCACTTCTTATTCACATTGATGCAAACTCGAAACCAAGGTCCCCGTACTGCACAGGAAGAGTCCAGTGGGAATGTGTGACATAACTGTATTCTCAAGAGTACGTGTGGAGCTGAGTGGTAGTGGCCCATGCATTTAATCTCAGCATTTGGAAGGCAGAGGCAGACAGACCTCTGTGAGTTTGAGGCCAGCCTGGTCTATAGAGAGAGTTCCAGGACAGCCAGAGCTACACAGAGAAACTTTGTCTCAAAAAAACCAAATCAAAACCAAAACAAGGGCTGGAGAGATGGCTCAGAGGTTAAGAGTACTGACTGCTCTTCCAGAGGTTTTGAGTTCAATTCCCAGTAACCACATAGTGACTCACAAACATCTGTAATGGGATCTTATGCCCTCTTCTGGTGTGTACAGCATACTCATACACACACACACACACACACACAAACATTTAAAAAAACAAAACAAAGTAAAACAAAAATAATCTCTTTTCTAAGTATGGACCAGTGTAGAGAGCCGCTATGCGCTGCACCTGAAGATGTTGCTGGCTGAGATTGCTCCTTGTGGTAAACAAGTCCTCATTTGGCTATGCAGCTGTGCAGGGGCAGGGAATGGTCATACGTGGACGTATGGAGAGATGATACGTGGCATATGCTCATTGGCCTTTGCTTAGATATAAGCCTGGTCCCAGGGTAGGTGGGGCTGACACCACCAGAAAGCTACAATCCTGAGTAAACTGCCTTGAGAAGGAACCTTGTTGTCTTTCGTCTAATTTCCTGCTGGCCAGGAAGGGCCCCAGAAAGACCAGTGTGCACTTTCAGGATTGAGGCAATTCTAAGTGGGAGGTGGGTCCTGGGGCCCTGCCAGACACCAAGATTAATTAGCTTTAGTGGCAAAGAGAAGACAGCCACAGTGATTTGGAGCCCAGGGGTTAGGTGATCATCGTGGTGTTGAGGTGCTATCCAACCTTCTGACATTGTGACGTGGCATTACCGTCTACAAATGTGTAAGCTGCATTTGCAGCTCTCCTGAGAGTCGTGGCCTGAGGTATCCACAGATTGGATACCTCTACATCTTCAGCCTCACAGTGCGTGTGACGCAAGCTTGAGTAGAGGAACCATGTGAGAATGTCACTTCCACTGTGGGAATGTCATTTTGACTAAGCAGAACTTGCCCTGTCTCCTGTTCTCTCAGCTCAGGGTTGGCCGAGGCTAACCTCACACACCACTGTCTGCCTCATCTCATTACTTCCCATTACTGCTGGTGTTGTATATGATGGGAACATTCTAGAGCCTATCTGGGCTGCTGTAATGGGGACTGAGGGTAGACAGAGCTGGCCTGAAGGACAGGTGAGGGTGTGGGTAGGACATCTGAGGAAGGAGCTTCAGATCTACCCTCCAGCTGGGCCAACAGAGCCTTTGCTGTTCCTCTCGTGTGCTGAGGGCCTCATCAACCTCATCACGGTGTGGTTCCGTGTGTGGTTTTGCTAATGAGGCAGCCTCTGGAAAAGGTCTGGTTCCCATCTCTACTGCCTGGGCCTGGCTAGTGGCATCTGGTGTTTGCCTCTCTGCTCTTCTTGAAGGGAGGGCCTGCCTGCTGGGGTGGAGTCATGCATATGGAGAGAGAGTGTGTGTGTGTGAGTGTGTGTGTGTGCACACACGTGTGTGCAGGGGAGTGTAGATTACCACACAGTTCTCTGGAAAAGAGATTCTCAGTGAGGTGCTTTTCTTCCCGTTTCGATAAAGGAATTTTGTCTTTTCTCCTGAACTAAAATATCTCTCAGATGTGTGTACGCATGGAGACCAAAGGTCAGCCTCAGGCGACAGCTACCATATTTTTAAAGAGAGTCTCTTTCACTAGTGGATCTCACCCACTCGGCTGCACTGTCAGGCTAGCCCCAGGGATCCCGTGCCTCTGCCTCCCCCAGCGCTCTGCAAGCGCTCACCGCCGTGCCCGGCTCTTTTGTGTGGGTTCTGGGTTTTCCAACTCAGGTTCTCGTGCTTGTGTGGCAAACATTTTACCCATCAAGACATCTCCAAAAAAGGCATTTTTTTTTTTTTTATACCTGAGTTGGAGCGAAAGGAATCCCTGCTGAATTTAGTCCATTTTATATGTGTATAGTTGGGAGTTGGCAGGCGAGCGCTCTATTTTTATGAGGCCGAGGTGGGGTGTGAAGGATGTAAGCTATTTATTCAGGGCTGTTTGTTCCTGTTCCTGCACCTGCCGGTCACTGAGTGGCAGGGAAGATTGACGTTTACCTGGACGCCCCACTTCTAAGCGGAAGAGACCTTTCCCTCTCTTACATTGTGTTGACCACTCCTCTTTCTATGACTTCTTCAGAAAGTCACGTACATGGCCTGCAGCAGCATTTCACACCAACCGAGAGGAAAGCGAAGCCACTTTGGGCATATGGATATAATAAGACTGCCATGCCCGCTCACAAGATGAATAGCACGGTGCTATTTACCAACCTGTGCGTTTTATTAATATCATTTTCTTCCCTTTCTGTTTTGCATAAACAAGCCCTGCAGGCTTCTCTTCCTGCCAGTATGGCAATCTAATTACCCAGATCATTCTTCCTGTTGAAAATAACTGAAAAGGTTGACAACCAAAGGCTTCTTAAAGCTTCTGTGAGCGGGCAAGAAACCAAGAAACACACAGGGGAGAGAGCCAAGGGCAAGCGGGAGTGAGGGAAGTGAGCAGTCAGCTTACAGCTTGGGAAACATGCCAAGTCCTGAACCAGGGTCCTCACCTGCCCAAGAGCTCTGGCTAAACCCAGAGCTGGGATATTTACCCAGCTATGTATGCCCTTATGTGGATCCTGGGTATGCATGGGATATCTCTGAGGGATGTTCTGAGAGATAAGGCATGGCACAGTCAAGGAAAAGTTGGCACACAAGGAAACCTCTCCCAGAGCAAGCATGGCCTGGAGACATGCCCAGTGTTCTCCGCCGCCACGCCACAGTGCCACGGGGGAAAACAGCATGGACTAAAAGGCAAACCCACCTACATCAGGCGGGAACCAAAGGCCAGTCCTTATATACAGACCCACAAATGGGCGATACAAGGGTGAATGGGTAGTTTTATTGACAGTAAACCACACTAATGGCATTTCAGGCTCCCCAGAATAGGTAAGGGTAAAAACTCAGGAGCGAATTTTCCTTGACTTTAGAAATTTATTTTCTCCAATAGACTTCTTAGACAAGCAATTAACTCACAGGACGACACAATGCAAGTTACAGGAAAGGTTTGCTATCCTGAGCGAGAGACAACAGAAACAGCAAGCGACAGAGACAGCCCTAGAGGGTCTTTGGTGTGGGAATTAGATGTTAAAAGATTTTATGTGAGAAACTTTAATTGTCCAAGGAGATCTGAAAGAGAACATATAAACATATGAACATATAAAAACAAATGTAACAAATTAAATCTCAGAATGGCATGGATAGTTTCAACGCCTGATTTAAACCCTGCTAAGGAGAGGCTTGGTGAAGAATACAGCTCTTACTGTGACTTTAATTTTTTTCAAACCTTATTTTTAATGATGGTTCTTAAAAACTTTAACTGCCCTTGTAGCCCACCACCCACCAGAGGCAGTGGAAAAGAAAGGATACGGGGAAGTAGACATATTTAGAAAGGTTCTTTGGAGCAACTCCCATCTGTGTTATCTGGAAGTCAGCAGTTTAGTTCACAGGTTAGCGGGCAGTAGCAGATAGATCCACTAGCAAACACTTTACTGGTACACCAGACAAAGACACAACTGGTGACAGTGGCTGTCATTTTAGAACTTCCAAGATGTAAATCTTCATATACAAAGTCCCCCAAACAAACCTAAATACAGAACAACAAAGACCTCAAAAGGAAAAAAAAAAAAAGAGAGAGAAAGCTGCCAGGACTTCAAAGGGCGGGGTTAGGTGAACAGGTCTCAGCAGAGGCCGAGGGCACGCTCCTCAGCGGTGGAGGACTTGCTTGACATGTGCAAGGCCAGGTGTTTGATCCCCAGCACTGAAGACAGAGTTATCAGTAATAGCAACAGAAGTTAAGGGACAACAAAATGCTTTCAGATGACCTAAAAAAAACAAAACAAACAAAAAACCACACCACAGATGCACACTTCACCACAGATTTTTAAAAAGTGTGATATTGTGATTCATAATAAGAAACAGATATTTTGGTCTTTGCCACTAGTTCCTGGAACAAACCATTGTAATTCTCTGAGTGGCCAAGGTGGCCAAGTATCCTGAATTCTTGTACTTGGTCCTAAAAAGTGGGCTGGGCACAAGAAAACCACAGGCAAATGGTGGCAGATCATGGAACAGAATGCATTGTGGGAAACGTTGTCAGGCATTCTGGGGCATGCTCCTACATTCTTCAGTTGACTTGTAGATGCTGCATTTAACACTAGTCCATGTCTTTATAAATAAAAAGCTTTTAGCAGTCAGCTTTGTCTTTATACATTCCCACTCTTGCCCTCAACCCTCTAAGGCTAGAAAGACAATTCACATCAGATTTTAAAGTCAAAATCCCTAGAAGCCTGTCATAGGGTTTTACTGCTGTGAACAGGCACCATGACCAAGGCAACTCTCTAAATGACAACATTTCATTGGGGCTGGCTTACAGGTTCAGAGGTTCAGTTCATTATTATCAAGGCAGGAACATGGCAGCATCCAGGCAGACATGGTGCAGGAGGAGCTGAGAGTTCTACATCTTCATCTGAAGGCTGCTAGAGAAGACTGACTTCCAGGCTGCTAGGATGAGGGTCTTAAAGCCCAGCCCACAGTGACACACCTACTCCAACAAGGCCACACCCACTCCAGCAAGGCCACACCCACTCCACAAGGCCACACCCACTCAGCAAGGCCACACCTCCAATAGTGCCACTCCCTGGCCAAGCATATTCAAACCATGGCAGAGCCCCTGGCCAGCTGGGCACCCTGCTTTGTCTATTACAGCTCATTCATACAGTTAATATAGCAGATTCCTCCAAATCACAGGGTGGATTGATCGATGTCTTCAAAGCACTGATATATTGAAGCCTGCAATGTTGCATTTGAGAAAAATAGATGTATCGGGGCACAAACAAGTTCACATGTGAATTTCTTAAGTAACACCATCATCTGGGCATGTGGGCACACATCTGTAATCCCAGTCCTTAGGAAGTAGAGGCAGGAGGATCAGGAGTTTAAAGTCATTATAGGCTCCATGGTGAGTTTGAGACTACCCTGGACTAGATGAGACCTTGTCTCAAAACAAACTAAAATTATGAATCCTGTAAAGTTATATAATTTCTTAGATTTGGAAACAGTTCTCATCTTAGTTACTTTTCCATTGCTGTGAAAAGACACTATGACCAAGGTAACTTATAGAGGAAAACATTTAATTTGGGGGCTCATGGTTCTCAAGGGTTAGAGTCCATGACCATCATGGTGAGGAGTGTGGGAACAGCCAGACAGGCATGGCGCTGGGGCAGTAGCTGACAGCACACATCTGATCTAAAAGCAGGAGGCAGAAGAAAAGGGCCAACTGGGAAATAGATAATGGCTTGGCCTTTTGAAATTTCAAAGCCCAGCTGAGCGATGGTGGCACACGCCTTTAATCCCTGCACTTGGGAGGTAGAGACAGGTGGATTTCTGAGTTCGAGGCCGGCCTGGTCTACAGAGTGAGTTCCAGGACAGCCAAGGCTACACAGAGAAACCCTGTCTCAAAAAATCAAAAAAAAAAAAGAAAAAGAAAAAGAAAGAAATCTCAAAGCCCATCCTCCAGTGACACACCTACTCCAGCAAGGGCACGCCTCCTAATCTTCTCAGACAGTACCCACCAACAGGTGTTCAGATATATGAGTCTATGAGGTTTCTCATTCAAACTCTCACAGTACTAGAAAACAATCTCTACTGATATAATTCGTTTTTTTTTTTGTTAAATCATTGAGAAACTTGAAATACATGCAAAAGCCTTTTGGCTCCTTTTTAACTGCTGTGGGTAGGATCTGGTTTACCTACCACAGTGGAAAAACATGTGAAGCAGGTGGGACCACTAAAAGGGGAACTTAGCATAAGGTGATTAAGTCACATGGAACACTTCTCAGAGGGACTCCTACTGCTGTTGTAGAGTAGGCAAGCTATCAGGAAGGAGTGGGCATGGCCCCTGAATCTCTCTGACCTCTCGTCTTTGCATGTGACCTCTCTTTCAGAGATATGCTCCTACAGTAACACCTCAGCTGTGACCCTGTCAAGGGACCCGCACAAGAGGCTGAATAGATAGGGCTGCCCAATCTTGAGCATTGCGTAGCAGCCATATTATTTTACTACAAGGCCAACTGACTTGGGCCCCCACATTACAAGCTAAATAAACTTTCTTTTTCTTTATTTTAAAATCTCCAGCTTCAGGTAAAATAGAATAATTCACTACCTCAGTCACCTTGAGCTCAAAGAAGCCCCTCTATTATTAGCATTGAAGACTCTGAATTAAGATTCATTTTTAAAAAGAATGTTATTTGTGTGTGTGTTATGTGTTATCTGTGTCTCTGTGAGTATATGCCATGCATGTGCGAGATGCCTGCAGAGGCCAGAAGAGGGCGCCACATCCCAGAAAGCTGGAGTTGCAGATGCTTGTGAGTCTTCCAGTAGGAATGCTGGGAACCCAGATCCAGGTTTTCTAGAAGAGTAGTCCATTCTCTTAACTGCTGAGCCATCTTCCGCCTCCCGGCCTCGATGTAAATCAAGTGACTGAGATCTACTTTCCTGGCTATCGCTTCTGACGTGTCTGCCTAAGGCGGGATTCACCCGGTAGATCGGGAGACTCTTACGTTGTCTTCAGTGTGAAGTTGAGAGTGACTATGGCTATAGTGAGCGAGTGAGAAGTGAGCTCTTACCTCACCTGCAGACTCACTGGCCCACAGTGTTAGCCAGCGTTCACAGGTCAGCTGAAACTCCTGCAGCTCTGGTAAGGGTTATATATTTTTTTTTAAGCATCTGCATGCCCTTGGGTAAAAGACAAGTTATAAATAACTTCATTACACAGGCAAATTGTATAATTGGCACAATATTTAAATGACTAGTGGGTGGTTTCAGACTGGAAGTAGTATTATGTAACAGTGTGCCTGAGGGAGGGACCTGAGGTCCAGGTCTGTGGGAGAAGAGAGGAACCTGGGCCGTGAACCGTTCATCTGTCCAGGAACCTGAAGCTGCTCTGGGGACACTGCTGAATTGCCTGGCACCAATTTCAAGGCTCAGGAGTTGTAATAAGGTCTAAAATTTTGAGACAGAATACTCCTAGTTGACAATTATTTTACTAATTAAATCTGCAAGAGTAATATAGGCGTTCTATTATTAAAAGCGGGGTAAGGATGCTGAGGATGAAGGCATTGCATAGCACAGGCTGAGAATCCACCAGTGAGGGACTGAGGGCAGGGGACAGTGGTAAAGGACATGGGTAGCATTCATAAGACCCCAGGTTCCATCCACAGCACTGCCAAAAAGGATGGGGGAGGCATGCTGGAGAGAGGGATCCGTGTCTAAGACTACTCGCTGCTCTAGCAGACTTCAAGTACCAGTCCCCGTACTGAGAGGCTCGAAACCGCCTTTAACTCGATCTCCAGTGAATCTGTTACCGCCTTCTGGCCTCCTCAGACACATGCACACACACACACACACACACACACACACACACACAATAATAGACATGTAATTCTAGACTCACAGTGAATTATTTAAAAATGATTTAGAGTGGCCAGACATTATGGTGCAAACCTTTAATCCCAGCACTTGAGAGGTAGGAGAGGCAGAGAGAGGGGCAGAGAGAGAGGCAGAGGGGGCAGAGGCAGAGGCGGCAGCGTTGGATGAGGCTGGAGAGGCGGTAGCGGGAGGCGGAGGCGGAGGCGGAGGCGGAGGCGGAGGCGGAGCGGAGGCGGAGGCGGAGGCGGAGCGGAGGCGGATCTTTTGTGAGTTCAAGCCAGTCTGCTCTACATAACGAGTTCCATGACAGTCGGGGCTACAAAATGGGACACTTCATTTAAAAAAAGAAAAAGAAAAGCATGATTTACAGGTGCTTTCTTACAGCTCAAAAGAGTCAGTGGGGTGGGGTTAACAGTGAATACCAGCAGGAAGGAATGTAGGTACTCCGTGGCCATGCAGGCAGGTGGGCTGGCTGGAACCCCAGATCCCAAGTGCTGATGCTTTGTTTATAGGACATGCAGAGCAAGCAGGGTGAGCCTGGTGGGCAGCAGGAGGCAAGTCTGGTGCAGGCTGGAAGATGTCACTTAGAGTACAGACTGAAAGCCACCACTGTCTGGCTACCCAACTGTGAAAATTTGATGCTTCACAGTTGCTCCTATAGTAACATAATGTAGGGCTATCTTCTTATAAGGGAAGATTATATTATAATGTACTTTATCTTTTTACCGGGTGTACGCATACAGCACGGATCGTGTTTTCCGTGTTCACATGTGTGTGTTCACAGGTGTGAATGTGGAGGCCAGAGGTTGATGTTGGGAATCTCCCTTGACCACTCTTCCGCTGTGTTCTTTTTGAGACAGGATCTCTCAGTCAGACCCAGAACTCACCAATACATCTAGTCTCACCAGACAGCTTATTCCAAGGATTCCCTGCCTTCCCCTTCTGAGGCTGGACTTACTGGCAGGCCACCACAGGTACCCAGCATCCATATGGACTCTGGGGATCCAAACTGTAGTCCTTGCCTTTCAAGTCAAGAATTTCAACCTCTGGGCCACATCCTCAGCCCCTAGACTGTATTTTATAAACAATTGTTTCTTTCTTTAGTTGATCACGAGCAGCCCCATAATAATGTCACTACACATTTTTCTCATTTTAATGCGATTATATTTATAAGACTATACCTTATTTATGTATCCAATCCTAATTAGGCATCATTTAATTTTTACAGACACCTCACTGTCAAGAACACCCTGGGATGAACATGTAATAGCTAAATCTATGCAGAGAGTGCAATTATTTCTTTAGCATTAGTTCCCAAATAATGCTCTAATCGTTTGACCAATATGTGATACCTGCCAAATGTCCCACCGACCTATCCAAGTGCTCCTTTCCCACACTCTTGCACCAAATGAAATGTTATACATTGTTGCATTCCCCGGGGGGTGGGGGGGAAGATGGAGTCTGATTACTTCATGTTGCAATCCACCCGGGGGGAGATGGAGTCTGATTACTTCAACCTTGCTAGTTACTACTGAGGTTGAACTTTTCTCAAATTATTTACCAAGTTGTATTTCTTAAGATTTATTATTTTTATTTGTGTGTTGAGTGTGTTCCTGTGTGAGTTTAGGTGCATCATGTTTGTACAGGTACTGGTAAAGCCCGAAGGTTTGGATCCCCTGAGACTGGAGTTTAGAGGTGGCTATGAGCCACCTGATGTGGCACTGGGATACACACCCAGTCCCTGCAAAGCAGCAACTGTATAATCACTGAGCCTTCTTTCCAGCCCAGGAGTTGTACTTTTAATAAACCATTTATGGAAAAGACACAGACAAAGACAATGAACATACTCAGAAGAGAGTCGAGTGAAGATACAGAGGAAACACACACACCTGATGATCAGGGGACAGCAGAAAACAGGCAACTTCCTGGAAGTCCACTGTGTTCCCTTCAGTGCTGTATCCATGTCCTTTCAAAAAGGAAAGTAAACTTCTCATAAAGGACTCGTCCTTACCAAGTCTTGACTTCCAGCTCTCTCTTTGGAATGGTGTGAAAGCGATGTCATGTTCTGTAGACAGTGTCCTTTGGATCTTGAATTGAATCTCTTTCTGGGTACTGTGTAAAATGTGACCCTTCTTGCTGTGCTGGCGTGTACTGACCCTGTGTCTGGCCCTCCATCCCAGGAGAACAATGGCGCGTGCTGCGTGGCTGCGTGGCTGCGTGCTGCGTGGCTGCGTGGCTGCGTGGCTGCGTGGCTGCGTGGCTGCGTGGCTGCGTAGCTGCATGGCATGTTTGGTAGACTGGTGGTCAGTGAGCCCTGGGATCTTCTGTCCCCTGTCCTGTGCTGGTATTTCAGACTTGGCTGCAGTCCACTTCTAGAGAGGGTGGTGGGGTCTGAGCTCAGGCCTTTCGCCTGCATAACAGGTACTTTTCTCACTGAAAGTACGTGTGTATATATCCGTACCTAACTAAGCCTTTTATCAAAGGCAAATACACAATATTTTTTTTCTTTTTTTTTCCCCTTCCATTCTCCCTCCCTCTGGCCCATACGTTTTTATTATTTATTATATATAACTACATGTAGCTGTCTTCAGAACCCATAAGAGGGCATCAGATCTCATTACGGGTGGTTGTGAGCCACCATGTGTGCTGGATTAACTCATGACCCCGGAAGAGCAGTCAGCGCTTTAATACTGACCATTTCACCAGCCCACAGAATGTAAGACTATGTGCGTCTTACATTTTTCCAACTTTTCTGTAATGTGGCCGTCCATCTTTCTCTTATGACTGGCACTTAATACATCCTCACTAAACGTGTCTGTGAATTCCCTCTCTGTTTTGGAAGCTGCTTTGTTTTCAAGTTACCCTCTACGTGGGCTTGATTTCGGCACATAGCACGTTTGTTTATTTGTTTATTTATTTTACCATAGTAGATATGTGATAGGCATCTTAGTTAGGGTTTCTATGCGGTGAAGAGACATCACAACCATGGCAGCTACTGTGTCTGTATCCTCCATAGTGAACATGCGTATTAAAAACATCTTATCGGGGCTAGTTTACAGTGATAGAAGAGTCATTCATCATGCGGGATTAAGAAACATTGTTGGGCTAGTTTCAGATTCAGAAGTTAGTCCATATCCATGGGGAGCATGGGCAGCAGGAGACATGGTGCTGGAGAAGGAGCCAGATTTCTACATCTGGGTCAGCAGGCAGCAGGAAGTGATAGTGATACTGGTCTTGGCTTGAGACCGAAACTTCAAAGCCCACCCCCCAGTGACACACTTCCTTTAACAAGGCCACGCCTCCTAAGAGCGCCGCACCCGCTGAGCCCATGGGAGCCATTTTCATTCAAACGACAACAGGCCACACCAACTATTGGAAAAACCATTCCTTCCCCCTTTTAAAAACTTTTCTTTAGGCCTGAGGTGATGGCACAGCAGTTAAAAGCACTGGCTGCTCCTCCAGAGGACTTTGATTCCCAGCTCCCTCATGTCTGCATCTCCAGTTCCAGAGTAATCCATCGGCCCCTTCTGGCCTCCAAGGGCACTGCACACATGGTACACAGACATACGTGCAGGCAAAACGCTCATATACATAAAATAATGTTCGGAGTTTGTATTTGTAGATGCATGCATGCTTGAACAAATGTACTATGAAGGAACACACAGCATGGGGGACATGTAGGGGTCAGAGGACAAACTACAGACTCGGTTCTCTCTTTCTACTCGTAGGTTCCAAAGATCAAACTCAGTTATCAGACTTGGCAGCAATCATCCTTATCCACTGAGCCATCTTGCTTGCCTCTTCCCCTCAGTTTTTGGCCTCCTGGTTTTTATTTTTGTGGGTGTCTTTGTTTGTGTTCTTTGTTTGCTTTGAGATAACTACTTGTAGGCCAAACTAGCCTTGAACTCAGGGGCACAGTCCTGCTCAGTCTCTCAAGTGCTGAGATTACAGGCATGCACCACTCCACATGGCTTGCCTGTATCATTATTTGTATGCAAGTGTGCAAGACACTGAATATGTATATGTGTGTATATATGTATGTATATTATATTCAATACATATAATAATATAATAAGTAACACCAGGCATGAACATGGTGCACAGGCAAACATGCAGGCAGAACACCATGCACATAAAAATTATTTTAAAAATATTTTGTTAAAAGATGATTCAAAGATGATTCAAGGTTCTGAGTATTGTCATCTTCCAAAGAGGATCAACGTCTTGACGTTATTTACTTCCTTATTTTTGGCACAGAGGACTGAACTCCCAGCTTCACTTTGTACTAAGTGTGCCCTGCCTCTGAGCCACCCGAGCCCAGGGTGAAGTCCCAGTTCCCAAAGAGGCTGGAGCAGATGGCACTGTTGTGGGGGCAGAGTTGACGAAGCCAGGATTCCAGCCCTGTGTAGGACACATTTAACAGTTAAATGTAATAGATAATATAATTACTTATATTATCACTTGCCTGCCCTTATGTCAAACACTCTTTGGGTCCTAAACATGGGCCCATCAGGCCTTCTCTCCTTGAGGGTCTTGGCCTTTCCCCCCAACTCTGAGGAAGAAGGTATCATTTTCCATTTCTCAGCCTCGTATGCTTTTCCTTTTGGCTTCTCAGCCTTGTAGGTGCAGGCTGCCTCAGCAGATGGCTTCTGAGAAAGGCAATGCCAAATGGCATCTCACACAGTGTAGCTCTAAGTCCTCCTCAGAGCAGAGGCCAGGGACATCGAGTGATATTCCCAGTCCATCTCTGTCGCTCTGTCAAAGCACCCTGACCAGAGAAACTTAGGAGAGGACACCATCAATCAGTGGGGGAAAGTCAAGCAGGAACCCTAGCTGCTGGTCACAACACGTCCACGGGCAAAAGCAGCGACCGACGAGTCTATTTTGATTGCTCACTGGCTGCTTGGGCATGGGTAGACTTCTCATTCTCACACAAGTTTAGCGCCCACCAAGACATTGACCTTCTACATTCACAGGGGAAGGGCAGGTCTTCTAGTCTTCAATTAACAATCAAGACAGTCCCCATGGACATGTTGTAGACAACACCATCCAGATAATCCCTCAACTGAAGACTCCCTGTAGGTAACTCTAGGTTGTATTGAGCTGATTCTTAAAAAAATAGCAGCAACCTGGGTGATGTGTTTATAAAAAGATAGAGAAACAAGAGAGTATGTCCTGTGGGTTGCTGGAGAGGTATGGGGAAGGGGATGTCTCAGCAGGCCCATGAGGAGGCATCTCTTCCCCTGAGGGACCAGTTACACGAGGTATGGCATGGAATAGAGTTTATTCAGGACATGGGGAGGGGAGCCAGGAGGGTAGTAGAGGCAGAGAGGAGAGAGAGAGAGAGAGAAGAGAGGAGAGAGAGAAGAGAGAGAGAGAGAGAGAGAGAGAGAGAGAGGAGAGAGAGAACAGAAGAGAAGTAGAGGCCAGCCATGACCACGTGGAGAGAGGGGGAAAGGGAGGGAGGGAGGTGGGAGGGGACAGAGAGAAGCTAGAGGCAAGAGATCAATAGAGAGGGAGGGGGCAAGTAGCCCCTTTTATAGTGGGCCAGGCCTACCTGGCTGTTGCCAGGTAACTGTGGGGAGGAGCACACCTGGTATTTGCCAGGTAACTGTGGAGGTGGAGTTTAGACAGAATGCTAACACTGGGATCTTGTTATTGTGTGGTTTTGGACCTAGTAAATCCACAGGGAAGTGAGATCCCAGCCGACAGTTTTGGTGGAGTTGGTGAGACGGCCTGTAGTTCTTTGAGTGGAAAGCATCCAAGTCACTGTGCGTATGCTGTTTGTGCTGTACCGCCCACTACTTAAAAAAGGGGAAAAAATGATTTGACTCACAGGCAGGCAAAGAACAATACACCCTTGACCTAGCCTGTCACTTATAAGGCTGCAAAGAAATGGATCCATGAGTATCCTGAGCTGATAATCCTCTTATCCCCACCTCTTCTGACAGGGATCTGAAAGGAGCTTTTGACCCACGAAGTCTTCACAAAGATCATCCATCAAAGAGAAAGCAGGAAAGTTGTGCAGAGATCCCGCAGTTGTGTTAGAAGTGAGAACTGGCTGATTCTACCCAGCACCTTATAAAGTTCTCTCTTACTTGGGATGAGGTTACAGGATGGGTGGTCTGGAAGACTCACAAGGAACCTGACCAACTCCCCATGACTGTGTACAGACTGAATAATAAAATATGTATTAGATACTCTTTACAATTAAGTGGAGTGGTCACTGGTTTCATCAATACCCAAATAGTATTGATTGATTGGCTGGGAAGGCATCCAGGACCTTGTATGCAGTTGTTTCATGTTCAGCATACAGCCCTGGCTTGGAATGAACTTGTTGCAAAGGATGGTTGCCAGTACTCTCCAGCAAGTAGCAGAAGGATCCATCCCTCGAATAAAAGAGAGAAGTCCAGAGTGAATGTTTTTCAGGCAGCTTTGCCCTCTTCCAGTACTCGAAGTCCCAGTGACAACAACGTGTTAGAAAAGAAGAATGCACTGGGATTACACTGGGACAAAGGGAGCCCGATCCACACAGCAGGAAAAACGTCACAGCCAGGTCTTGACTGCCACTTGGGATGCAGTGACATCTTCCTATCAGGGGCTCAGCGTAGACTCTGAGAATGGACCTACCAGAGCCAGAACACCCAAGGTCCAAGCTTGGTTCCTCTCAGGGCTGAGTGGCCCTGAGTTTCTTATGTCTCTGACTGAGGTCTTGGTTGCCATAAAGAGGACATGTGGTAGGATGCTCACTGGTGTCTACCTAGAGTTTGCAACACACCATGTGTCTAGTTTTGTTTCTATTATGGTAATAGAATTCCATGACACATACAACTTTAAAGGGGAGAGTTTATGTGGTTTACTGTTGAGGGTTGGACTGGACTGGAGCTTTTTCCTGAAGCCAGATATTTAGAGAAGGGGTATACCAGAATACACTTGGCAAGGCCAGTAATGGTCCAGGGCCAGGACCTTGGGGTGGTGATCAGTGGCTGCATTTTCAGATCCTGAGAACCCAACTTTTCCCCACTTAAAGGTCTGTGGTTATCAGTTCCAAGGATACTTAATCACTCTGTCACATTTGAGATACCGTGTCTCCTTTGTGCAGTATTGCTTGGTTAGCTTCCTGCTAATGTGGTCCTGTTGGATGATGCTTCTCTGCTAGATGTGTCTCATTTCCCATTGCCAACTCTGTAAGATGCTGTTCATACACTTGCCTGATATAAGCCATCAGCTTATATCATACACAGCTTACTTGAGACCTCCTGGTCCCAACTGTCTTTTCTTCCTTATTTTCTCCCTCAGCCCATCCTTCCCCTTGAGATCCTGTCACTAAAGAACAACTTGCTGGACTAGGTCAGTTTCAAGAAATCAAGAGAGGAGCTTAAAGCAGTTAGTCAAACCCACAGTGACCAGCAGACATGGAGAACTCTCTTCCAAAGGCACTGCCCACTTAGTCTTCTACTGCTAGCTCCTCATCACTATAGTCTGACTATTTTCTCTTTTGGCTTATAGATTTTTTCAGAAACAGAATCAGGGACTTTTCGGTAACCGGGCGTACTCTTGGACTCACGATCTGTAGACAGGGTGCTACATAGAAATCCGCTGCCTCTGCCTCCCAAGTGCTGGATTAAAGGCGTGCGCCACCACCGCCTGGCCCCACTTAGTCTTCTGAAGCGAGCAGGTTCCTCCCATCACTATACTCTGAAGCATCTTTCTCTTTATGGCCTTAAAGATCAGAAAACAGACACGCAGGTATACCTATTGTCGGTCTAACTCTGGGCAGCTACTCTTGGGACTCCGAGTTCGAGGGGACTGTACATGAGTCTACTCACTTCCTGATTGTGCTCGGAGTCAGATTTCTTCCTTCCTCTCCCTCCACACCCAGGAGCATATGAATTAAACTGATAAAGAGCAAATCAATAAGACTTTTGTATAATAGTTTATTCATGTAAGTTTTCCAGTGCAGAAGCCTTTTCCTAATGACAGGATGCCAGGAGAGTTAAAAGTCACAGGGGCAGCGATGAGGGAAACGTGGGACTGGTGGATCTGAGGGGATCGCACAGCATCTTTTCAGGGTCCTCAAGGAGACCGTGAACTGCTCCGGATTGAGAAAGCCTTGATGTAACAGATAGCAGAGCATCAAGGTTCTGATCAGGAGTGGTCAAGATGGGGCCAGCTTCCCAGGACTGCAGGACCTATTGTTGTAAGGGTGTTGGGTTGGGAGTGAGATGCTGAACGCCTTTCAGCCTCCGTGAAACAGGAAGGTTCGGGCTTGTGTAACTGCGGTGTTCTGTTCAGCCTGGATGACTTACGTAGAAGACAGGTTTATTCCTGCTTGTACCCCGAGGTCAAAGCCCAAGGTGCTGCAATCTCCTTGAAAGTGGTGGATTCTTGCCACAGAGATGGCACAAGGTGTGGTCACATGATGGGAGACAACCAACATCTCCATGAAAAGAGAAATGACCAAATAGATAACAGATTCCAAACCTTCCTGGCTGCTTAAGAAAAACATCAGACTAGATCTGTGGCAAGGACATGGTTGGATATGTTCTGTGGTCAAGAAACATGGCGGAGGGTACTGCACACAGTGGGACCCACAGAGGTTGTCCTGCACCTTCAACATAGTCTATGCTGTTCTGTGCACTGCCCTCTGATCTTCATCCATCCTGTACCAACAAGGCCCAGGTCTATCGCTCTCCCGTGAGGAATATTTGCCTGACAATTACGGCTTCTGTGATCACTTTCTAAGTCTGAGCAGATGACCAAACCAGAAGGCAAGAGAGCATGAGGACAGAATACGTTTGTGTAGAAGGGGACATTAGGACTTCTGACATGATCCTTGTTCTTCACACCACCCAGGAATGTGCTTTACACCAGATACTGTACTAGTGAGTCCAGCATCTGGGAAGCTGGGGCAGGTTGGATCACAAGTTCTAGGTCAGCCTGTCTCAAATAAAGAAAACTAGAAAAAAACCAAAATATTTTAGAGAGAGAGGAGAGGAAAAGGAGAGAAGAGAGAAGAGGGAGACAGAAAGAGAAGGAGGAGGGGGAGAGAGAGAAGAAAGGAAGAAGAAAGGGGAAGAGGAAAGGGGAAGAAAGAAGAAGAGAGAGGAGATAAGGCAGGAGGAGAGGAAGAAGGGGGAGCACAGAGGCCATTCATAGTAGATTCTCTTACAAGATGTCAGTTCCAGGCTAGGTCCCAGGACACAGTGGGAGCACTCAGTGTGTGCCACTCGTGACCTCCCAGTCTGTGGGCTCCGATGAGGGTCCAGTTATCACACACCGAACTTCAGGCAGAGGAAAACCATATTCTTATAAAGCATAGACCACAGGAGCCTGTGGAGCTGAGAGACCTGAGAGAAGTCTAAAGAGGCATCACATATTCTGGGCCCTGGGAGATACGTGGCCAACTGGGGAGGAGCAGAAGCAAGCCTTCTTCACCCGTTGGCCATTGAAGTGTAGCGTACCTACACGATTGGTCTCTGTCCTTCAGTCTCCAGTCCCCTCAAAGGTCCCACTTGACTGGCACGGGCAAAGGTACCACCAAACAAACATGGGTAACATAAACACATTAATGCAGCCTGAAGCTCCACAGCACAGAGCTCCTGTTATATGGGCGGCTATTCCAAGGCCTCAGAGCCTGTCTTCCAAGAGTTGATCCAGAATGTAGAGTCCGTGCACCCCTATTATACAGCATTGATCCGCTCAACTGTGGAGGCCGCTATTGGCCAGGGTCCAGATATCTAAGAGGAATCAATCAGATAAAATTAAGGGATTTCATTATCAGCCTTCCCAAAAACTCTGCTTTGCCTAACTCTTTCATCCTGGCTTCTCGTAGCCTCTGGAAGTTCACCCACAGCCGGTAAGGCAGGAGCAATCAATCTCTCGCCTCTGTGTCACCGATCACCACCCAGACTGGAGGGAAGGTAGGAATCCAGCCTCTGAGATCAGTTATTCTGCATCCCCATTGCACTGTGGTACCGCCGGAGGCCGGGCCAGCTCTGAAAGGACACATATGGCGATTTGTGGGCCGCCTCCAGGGTTCATCTCGGCACTTGCTGTTTAGTGCGCAGATGGTGTTCCAGATATTCCACCCTCCCCACTTGCCGTTGCTGCAGGAAAAGCTGCTCTATCCCTATCCTGTGCTCTCCTCCCCTTTCCCAGCATCCCCGTCAAACAATGCTTATTTTAGCAGTGTCTAGGAGTTCTTAATGAGCTCATGGGCCTCAGAGTTCTACCAAACGGCTTCTCCATGTACCTTCCTAAAGACACACAGGAGGGACCTGGAGAGATAGTTCAGAGTGGCATTGTGGACTGGCCCTGCAGAGGACCCGAGTTTGGTAACCAGATGCCGGTAATTCCAACTCCAGAGAGAAGAGAGATTAAACACCTCTGATGTTTTCAGGCATGAGAACTCACAGGCACATGCTCACACACAAACACACACATACACACACACACACACACACACACACACCTTACTGAGAACATAATAAATCTTTAAAATAAAAGACAACTTGGCAGAGAGACTGAGTACCCTCCCTGTGAATGCTTTAAAATACATTTGAACAAAGCAAATAGTTATCTGTCTGTTTGCTTGCTTTGAGACAGGGACTTAAGTATCTCAGGCTGGTCTTGAACTGTAGCAGCCTCTGGAGCCGGCTTTCTCTGGGGGTCTTGGGGTACCCCAGGAAAATCCCTTTACTCTGCTGACTGTGAGTCTAGCACAGAATGACTCAGGAAGGACTTGAACTTGTTACGTTGCTAAGGATGACCTTGAATTCCTGATCCTCCTGCCCCTACTTTCCGAGCACCAGACCACAGGTGTGTGCCATCACATCCTACGTCAATAAACAGGGCTAAACAGATTCGAAAGCAATTTCCACCAGCACCCACAATAACGAACCATCCAACCATGCCCCTCCTTTCGCAGGAGTCCACTTTGAGATGACATCATTCTCAGTCACCCCCAACATGCCAATGGCTGCCACTCACTGCATCTCTTCTTTTAGGGTAGAGGGAGTATGGTTCTGAAACAAGCTTCTCTTGGTGAGGGCCTCATAGTCTCTATCAGGTAACTGGTTCTTTGCAGCCTTCAGCAAGGCCACAGCGTCCAAGACTCCACCATGCACGTTGGCGCAGTGAACCATCTAACACCTTCCAGGCACTCCCCATGCCCACATCTCACTGAGTGCTTTGAAAATCACACAGATCTTCTGGTTATCAGAGCTTCCTTGGGAGGCTCTAAATCAGTCTGTGCTCAGTGGACTGAGCCTAGAGTCCAGACTCAAAGTCAGCAGACTAGAGGGCTTTAACTGGGGTGCCCTCAGACTCCCAGAGACCACCAACTTCAATGGTCCCTGCAGTGTTCTTCAATCCTGTCAGCCAATGCCAGAACCTGTCTTTGAGCCTGTGGTTAGTGCACATGAAGATAGGGTATCCTGGGCTCAGCAGAGCCTCAGGCAGACAGGGCTGTTGACTGTGATGGGCTTGCCAGTCTCCTCTAAGATTTCTTCTCACCAGGATTTTATATGGATAGATGAGTCACAGGGACCTGTACTTCTGAGAGGGGAACGGCCCACAGCAGCCTTCCAGCTCCTACTGTGCAACATGGAGCACGGGACACAGGAGATTCCACACCTCTGGGATGTGAAAGGGTAGCAGAGCTCCTGAGGCAGGCTTTCTAGAACCTGGAAAGGCTAACATACCTTGGGAATGTTCCAGGGACAATGGCTACAGAACTGCTCAATGTGATTGACCTGAAAATATAGTCTCTGTGTGGTATGTGATGTATGTGTATATGTGGTTTGATATATGGTGTTTGTGTATGTATGAGATATATTTGTCTGTGTTATGTGTTTGTATGTAGTATGTCTATGTGTTTGTATGTAGTATGTGTGTGTGAATGGTAGTGTGTATGTAATATGTTTGTATGTGTGTATGGTGGTGACAGTAGTGTGTATGTAGTGTATGTGGTGTGTATGTTACAGAGAAAGTGTGTGTATGAGAGAGTGTGTACATGAGTATGTGTGTGAGAGACAGAATGTGTGTGAGTGTGTGTAAAAGAGACAGAGACTATGTGTGAGTGTGTGTGTGAGACATAGAATGTGTGTGAGTGTGTGTAAAAGAGACAGAGACTATATGTGAGTGTGTGTGTGAGACATAGAATGTGTGTGAGTGTGTGTAAAAGAGACAGAGACTATATGTGAGTGTGTGTGTGAGAGATAGAATGTGTGTGAGTGTGTGTAAAAGAGACAGAGACTATGTGTGAGGGAGACAGTGTGTGTATGTGTGAGAGAGACAGAGAATGTGTGTGTATGTGAGAGACACTATATATGTGTGCAAGTGTGTGTGAGAGACAGTGTGTGTGTAAGAGACAGTGTATGTGTGTGTGTGTGTGAGAGAGAAAGAGAGAGAGAGAGAGAGAGAGAGAGAGAGAGGGAGGGAGAGGTGTTAGGGGAAGGAGAGGTCCAGCCCCAGATCCTGTTCTCCATTGTCAATATTAAGACATGACTTATACTATACTGTGGGGGTGCCCCGTACATGTACACCCCACATATTTATACAGCTAGATGAACTTCATCCTTGGTCTGACATGTCTTAAAAAGAGATCAAGACATGGAAAGTCTGCTGCTTCAGGAAACATACTGTACTCCCCAGCTAAGGCCTGTAAACACCGGTCAGTCCTCAACACAGACCAGTGTGTTCTCAGTTTCACACAGAGGGCTCACACCCTTGAGATGGAGGCCTGGCTTCTTCGTTAACAAGCTCTAAGTATCATCTATGTTAAGGAGGCAGGAGTCTTGAACCCAGCTCTTGACCCCTCCTTGTTACAGCCTCAACAGCAGGAACGAGGGACTGAGGGGATGGCTGGGTGAGTAAAGTACTTGCTATACAAACCTGAGGACCCAGGTTCGATCCCCACCGGTATGTAAAAGCTTGGTGTGGCTGCACTCTCCTGTGACTGGGGTGGGGCAGTGACAGGCAGATGCCTGTAAGTCTCACTGAAAAGCAGCGAGTTCTAGGTTTAGTGAGAGAGTGATACGGGAGGACATCTCACATCCTGTGGCCTCTGAGTGTTTGTATGTAGTATGGGCACCCCCACCCAAATGCACACTGTGCAAGCAATCCCACAAATATATACTGCAGTACACCCCCATGCAAATGCACACTGCCACATAAATACACACTGCAATGCACACAGACACAAATGCATACTGCCCTTGCACACTGCCCCCCACTAATACACAATGCACATGCACACACCCACAACACAAATGCATATTGCACATATATCCCCATGCAAATGCACACTTCAGTGCACATCCCTGCATAAATGCACATGTATGCATGCCCCACAAATGCACACTGCATATGCAAACACACATACATACAAATGCACACCATACAGGAACACACACACACACACAAATGTACACTGTGAATGCACTCTCCCACAGATGCACACTGAATATGTATACACACACACAAACGCACACTGTACATGAACATACAAACACACAAATGCACACTACACATGAATACACACATACCACACATGCATTCACACACACACACACACACACTCATATATACTCACATTCACACAAAGAGCAGGTTGGAGACCATATTAGGAGCAGCTGTGTGAACATGTCCCCTGCTCAGAAGTAGTTTTCAAGATCCATTTGCCTGTGAACAGTCACCGTGCTTAAAGAGCCCGACTCTGAGACAGATGAGGTCGGTACACCTTCATCAACTCTGAAGCAAAATCGGAGCCTTTGATTCATAAATATCTTAACACTTCCATTAGGTTTATTTTGGCATGTTCTTTATCTGGAAGTCATGTAACTATGAAATCTTTGGGGCATCTTTATAAACACTTTGAAAGTGCCCAGTCCCGGTTCCCTCTGCTATGCTGGGGATAAAATGGGTGCAAGGCAGAGACACAAGCTCAAGGTTAGTCACTGTTTCTTGAACAACACGTGCTCAGCAGGCATTGATTAACATTGATTAGCTACTCAGTGTCGACTTTGTCAATTCTAGTGACGGAGACAGAAAGGACAGCATGTGGTAGCCATCGTCTATGGGGTCAGGAGCAAATACAGACAGCTATTGCTTAAGGGTGAGATACTCCGAGAAATGTGTCCTTAGGCTGTTTTTATGATGTATTAATGCAACACACTTACCCAAGCCTAGTGCGGCCAGCTGTAGCCCTCGGGCTTCATCATGCAGTCTGTTATAACTCCTTGGCCACATGGTCCAGCCTTCCAGGCTCCTTGGTTGCATGCTGCGGCTGTCAGCCCCTCAGACCCACAATGCAATCTCTAGTTATTTAGCTACAGCCCTGGACAAGTTGCCTTCATCCAGCTGCTGGGTAGAATTCTGCAGCAGCTCTACTACAATGCTATTTGCATATATAAACAGACAAAAGACAGTAAAAATTTAAATCATAGGGATTTTCCAGCTCCATCATCATTAGCAGAAATGTCACTGTGTGGCACCTGGTGGCAGTTCATACTGTCACCCTGTCCAGTGCCATGACTTACTCTGAGTTGCTTATAAGTAGCTCTGACTCCAGGTACTGTCATAATCTGTGTATCTGTCCTCCAACAGGACTAGGGACAGTAGAGTCTGGGAGGGCCATAAAGAAGTTGCTAGCCAGCCTGTGTATGTCAGAAGGGTCCAGAATGCCTGCTTTTTTCAAAGAAAGTATTCTGCCAACATTCGCTGAATTAATGAGTGATAGAGAAAAGATTAGAGTCCTGGTGCTATTAGCTGAGAGCACAGGCAGGATACGTGCCTTGCCTCTTGCCATCCCCTCCAACATCCTTCGTCTCTCTCCTCCCCTGTTCACATACTCCTTTTCCCTATTTTTTCCTGTGGTTCTAGAGATGAAATCCAGGACAACCTGCCAGCAGGCAAACTCTCTACCTTGAGAATTACTACAGACCATGCTCCCTGCTCTTCAATCTGTGACATGGGATCATGTTCCTGACCAGAGCAGCAGACAGGACTGAGCCTTGGTGAAGACTGCATAACAGTGACACTTAGTAGGTGCTCAGGGGTGAGCCTGTAGCCTTAGTGGAGACTCTGTATAACAATGACACTTAGTAGGTGCTCAGGGGTGAGCCTGTAGCCTTAGTGGAGATGCTGCACAACACTGACACTTAGTAGGTGCTCAGGGGTGAGCCTGTAGCCTCAGTGGAGATGCTGCATAACACTGACACTTAGTAGGTGCTCAGGGGTGAGCCTGTAGCCTCAGTGGAGATGCTGCATAACACTGACACTTAGTAGGTGCTCAGGGGTGAGCCTGTAGCCTCAGTGGAGATGCTGCACAACAGTGACACTTAGTAGGTGCTCAGGAGTAGATGTCAGGATGGGAAGAAGAAAATGTCCTTCCTGTCCATCCTGTCTTCTGACCCAACAAACGCGGTGGGTGGTCCCTTTCGGGGCCTGACTCCGTGACTCCCCGTAATTGCCGAAGCTATGGATGCTGTGTTAGTGCTCTGTCGATGTGAAGAGACGCCATGACCTTCATAAAAGAAAGCATTTAGCTGGGAGTGGCTTACAGTTTCAGGGACTTAGTCCACCGTCATGGAGGGAAGCATGGCAGCACTCGGGCTGACTTGGTGTTGGAAAAGTAGCTGAGAGTTCTACCTCTGGCTCCTCAGGCAACAGGAAGGGAGAGATGCTGGTACCTGGCTTGGGTGTTTGAGCCCTCAAAGCCCACCCCCCAGTGACACACTTCCTCCAACAAGGCCACACCTCCTAATCCTTTTAAATAGCGCCACTCCCTTTTGACAAGGCCTTCAAACACATGAGCCTGTGGGGGCCACACTTATTCAAAGCACCATACGTACTCAAGCTCCTGCTATCAAGTGAGCACATGAACCCCGCCACCTCCTCAACCTTTTGGCAAGCATGAGCAATACTGTGATGAGTGTAGAAACACAACCCAGCCTGGGACCCTCCGCTGGGGACAAGGGACTTGCTGATTCAGACCTGTAAAAACATCAAACCCACAGGAGGCTGCTGGACTCACACCTGCTCCAGCTCTAGCTGTGTGAGCTTCTCCAGGTCTCCCTTTAGACTGACGCTTTTTCCTGAGGCAGGGAGGCCACTGAGGTCCTGAGTCCTGGATTCCAGCAGAGCCCTCTTTCTCATGTCTCTTGCCTTTGAGAAGCAGGGCCCAAAAGCCCTCTTTCCCCCAATCCTGTCTGTGCCACCAGCAGAGTGGAGGCCTCAAAAATTTTGATCAGCTTTTGTGAGCCATGCAGCCCATAGGCCTGGGTCCTGCCTGCCCTTTGTTCTGCTGCATTCAGCTTGGGCTGTCCATAGCCGCTCTGAAAAGCTGCCACTACTCCATTCCCTGGGGAAGCGGAACACAGAAACATTAAACAGTATTTTCAAAGGAAAAAGTCCCCTCACAGGATCATGAGGTCAACTCCTTCCTATGGCCCAGCTAAAAATAAGCCTCCCAGATCCTCCGAGAAGCCCATCCTGCCTCTGCCTATCTGCCACCTGCTAGGCTGAAGAGAGAAAGCCACAGGCCACCTTGTCAGGGACACAACAAGGTCGGTCCTAATTCTCCAATCCGTGAAAACCCCAATATTGTTCGCTGGAAAATGCTTCTGACTGAAGCAGACAGAGCCAAGGGGGCAGCTAGATGAAAAAAGAATCCCTCAATCAGTGGCCCTGGACACTCTAGGAAGCAGCAAAGCCTGTCTTACCTTCCATCCCTTTAACCAGACATGAGATTTGCCAGAAATCTCTAGCAGAACATTGTGTGCTGGGCACCCAGGCCCAGAGCCAAGGCCTGCAGTTGGCACTTGCAGACTTCAGGATGCATGTGTAGGACTTGTGACAGGGTAACCAATATTCTTTTCCTCTAGGGGTGAGCAATGCTAGACCTCACCCCCCTCTCAGGTTATAGCTGCAAATTGTTCATTTACCACCAGCAGTGAAGCACTAAAAGGTGGCTCTGTAGTAGTCCACCACACGCTGACTGGATCCAGGTCTGCTTTCTGCAGCCTCTACCTCACCTCTTCCTGAGGACCAGGCTCTATAGTCCTCACTATATAGGGCCCCAAGCCTTTTCTATACACACTGAATTAGTCCTATTTTGTCATGATAATGAAACACTTGAAGTGTTTGCATAGATCTCCACAGAGATGAGGTTTATGTTGCTCTCTGTTCTGGGTGTTTTTAGGTCCGCCACTGATGCAAAGAGCTCTGCTAAGGGTCTCTTGGCAGATGGCATCACAAGGTGGAAACACAGGAGGAAGGTAGCACATCTGGAAATAGTACCAGATAGTACCCAGAGAGTCTCAAGGGTCAGTCTGGCCAGAGCTCAGGGGTGTAGGGGGGATATTTAGAAAACAATGTCTGGTCTGGCTTCTTCCTGGGTATCCTCCATGTTCCCACTGCTCCTTGGCTCCGACCGGGGCTCCACGTAGCTAGATGTGCAGGCCCTGGCACCCATGAGACACCAGTGTGGTGGATGTCTCTGCCAATCCCCCAGGCTGCGTCCACAAAGCTCAGCTGAACCCCAGACAATATCTGCCATCCTCACAGTACTCAGTAGAAATGAGACTCTTAAAGCTTAATGATTATCTAAAGGATTTATATATTGAGAAATGCTCAGTCATCAAGATGCCCACACAATTAGAGTTGTTACCCAATACCTAACCTTTTGATAGAAGTTGCTACCTAGGACAGCTTTCGACCCATCCGTGGTTCTCCGTGACTGATAGCCTCCTCCTTCTCCTTCTCCTTCTCCTTCTCCTTCTCCTTCCCTTCCTCTTTTCCTCCCCTCCCCTCCCTCTCTTTCTCTCCCAGCTCCACCTCCTCTTTTACTGCCTAATCACAAAGCTCCACTGCGAATACAATGTAGCAGAATAAGTATCCTGCTACACAGGGGTCTCAGGCAGCTTTCCTAATCCCTTATAAGGACAGGCCCCAGTGATCTAAAGGCCTTTTCCTAGGCTCTGTCTGTTACAGTCCCACAACCTCTAACTGGCACTTGAACCCTCGGGACAAGCTTCATCCAACTGTTGTGCTCAGAGAGCCAGAAGCACCGGAAACAAGAAGCCCAAGCTTACAGTGTGACCCATAGAGACCCTGGTAGCTGGGCCACGCCCACCCAGCTATTCAACACAGTTCTATAGAGTTGATGTAGGAAGCACAGGCTTCCTGGAAGAAGCTAGCTACCCATGCTGTGGTATTACTTACAAGAAACAGTGTGTGGGAGTGTTGCCCACTGGGCTGCCCCTTCTTTGAGAAGCCAGTTCCTGTATCTGCATATCTGTCACCTGCCAAGCAAAAAAGAAAAAGCCATATGCCACTTTGTCATGGATCCAAAAAGGTCAGATCTAATTCTCCAAACCCAGAACCCCTCAATATTGTTCAGTGGAAAATGTCCTGGCTAAAGCAGACAGAGGTAAGGGAAGTGTCTAAATGACAAGTAATGGCTCCTTCTTGTGCCCAGAGCCACAGGACCTATGACTAAAGTCATGTGTCCTTTTCTATCCAGTGGTTCCCTTGGAGAGGCCAAGTTAGCTGTAATTGTCAGCTTGACAAACCTATAACCAGAGTCACCTGAGAAGCCTTGACTGAGGAATTGTCTAGAACAGATTGGTCTGGGAGCATGTTATAATTGCTAACTCACAGTGGGAGGCACCATTGCCTGAGCAAGTGGTCCTGGGCTGTATAAGAAAGCTAGCCCAGTTTGAACCAGTCTATGAGCAAGCATCCTCTATACTTCCCGCTGCATTTCCTTGGTTGTGATTGAATTTCCTGGTTAGAGATAACACTTTGTGGAATAGTGTGCAAACCTGCCTCAAGCTCCCGCTTTGAGTCCCTGCCCTGACTTCACCAGTGTGACCATGCCCTGAAAGTGTAAGCTAAATAAATCACTTCCTGCCTTAAGTAGCTTTTGGTCAGTATTTTATCACAGCAACCAAAAGGAAGCTAGAATAGTTGGTCTGAAGCAATGTTGAAAGAACCTTTTACAGACGGTTGAATTCTGTACCATGCGAGTCCGCAGGTGTGGGCAAGCCCCTTGGATGGAGCGGCAGGTTGAGCCCTGGTGATGGGGCCGAAGGAACAAGGTCAGCCTTGGGTGCTGCCAGCCATGGTCCCTTCCACTGGGGGCTCAGGTTGACTTCAGCAAGCTCCAGTGTTCCACTGAAAAGGACTCTGGATGTTTCCGCTTCCAAAGCTCATTTCCGGTTCCAAGAACAGGTCGTAGATTGGCTTCTGTGGAGGAAGAGTCTGTGATAGCTCAATATTAGAGCATTTGCCTACCATGCGCAAGGCTTGGGTTCCGTCTTCAGAATGGACAAAAGAAAAACCTCCAACGATGGGGAGGTAGCTCAGTGGTAGCTCCTGGGTTAAACCGCAGCATGTGGTTGGGCTCCCGTGTTAAACTGCCGTGTATGGTCACACATGCTCACAGACCGGTCTGATGGAAGCAATTCTTCAACTGTGTTCCTTTCTTCCAAGTCTGTCACGTGACAACCAATGTTAACCTTTATAGACCCTGCCTCGGAAAAGCAAAAAAAAAAAAAAAAAAAAAAAAGCTGACGATGCCAAAGTCCCTGTCTTTCTTTCCTCTGTGTGCTCCACGTGCCACTCCTTAAGTGAAAAGCCTGACTGTTCTCGAATGGCGGTGAGATCAATAGAAGACAGTTGTTCTGGAACTTCCTGAAGCCACATTCATTATAGCACAGTGTGGGAAGCCTAGACTAGCCACGGGCAAACGTGTACTTGAAGCAACAGCTTGCTTGTTCAGCTTCTGTCTTCTGGGTCGCCTCTCTCTACTCTACAACTCTCTCACCCCGAGAGCTTGCCTCCTTTCCCTGCTACGACTCTCCTGTGGGCCATCTTCACTCGGTATCATGTTTTCGAGCGACGGTGTGTGCAGACATGCGCATGAGAGACTGGATCAAATGCGTGATCCCAAGAGAGCCGCTCAGGTGAGTCTGGCCACTATGAAACTTTGAGGTGCCATGAGCCTTTGCGCCTGGGGGCTGCTCGCTGCAGAGCGCTAGCTAAGCAGAACAGTGGAGGGCTTTCCCTATTGACTGTTTGCTTCCTTCACGACATGCGGGGATAATGTACATTTTTAATTACCGGCATCATACATTCGAGGAAATCCCATTATGGCTTGTCTTATTTCACAGGGCTGGTGTGAGAATTAAATCTCTGCACTAATATATCCGCTCCTTACTCTCAGGATCTGTGCGTGCAGACGAGTCCTGCTGCAGCACAGTTCTACAGCTTGGTTCTCTCCCCCTCAGCCCTCCTCTCTTGTCCCTTCTCCTTTCTGACAGAGGGTCCCAGCCTCCCCGCCTCCTGCTCTTTAGTTTTTTTCTCTGCACCTGCTTTTCCTTTTCTCAGTTAAAAAGGGAGGATGTCAGGTGTGGGAGTGTGTGGCTTCGGAAGAAAGTCACATTTCCTTCAGACACCTAAATTTGCTTGGCACAAGCCTTCTTTGTTCACGTGGAAACAGCCACCTGCCCGATCCCGGGTGCTTAGGTGGGGTTTGTTCAGTTGGAGGGAGTCACGTGTTCTTCCTCTGCGACCTTGTGTGTCTCTGCTCCAGATTCCCCTGGCAGACAGCGCAGCCAAGGCAAGGCTACAACTGCAGATCTGGTGGCTTCATGGATGTGTGTAACACTGTCATCTCCCAGGAGACCTGTATTCGTCACTCAAAGAAGACTTAGAACATGTGGCAGGCTTTGTGTAAGCAAGCCTAATGGATCCCTTAGAGTCCAGCATCAACAAGGGCAGGCCTACTGCACCTCAGCTAAACCACACCCACAGCTAAAGATGGATGAATGGCTTTTCTTATTTTTTTTATTGAAGATTTAAGAAAATTATGTGAGGGTGTAGTGGTACACTTTAATCCCCGCACTTGGGAGGCAGAGGCAGACGGATCTCTGAGAGTTTAAGACCACCCTTTGGGACTTAGTAAATTCCAGTCCAACCAGTGCTATATGATAAGGCTCTGCTTTTTAAAAAAGTGTATATGTGTATAGATTTATGCATGCAGTCACTCATGCAACCCCAAGCAGAACATCAGATTTCCCTAGTGCTAAAGTTAAGGGATTTGTGAATGGCCCAACAAAGGTGCTGGAGACTAAACCAGACCCTTTGCAGGAGATGTTTGCATTCTTAATTGTCGAGCAATTCTTAATTGCTCTCCACCCCTTTTCTTAGTTTTTAAATTATGTCTTTTAAAAGAAATTAATTTTTTTTTTTACTGAGTCTGGAGCTTCTGCCGGAAGCCCTGGATAGGATCCCAGCACTACACAAACGAGACACAGAGCTGAAACCCCGGTGTTCAGGAGGTAGAGGCAGGAGAATCAGAAGTTTAAGGTTAGCTCTGGCTATGTAACAAGTTTGAGGGCAGCCTGGGCTACATGAGACTTTATTCAAAAATATCTGTTGAATTACAGTAGGTTTATTATGATGCCCACATAGCATTGCACACTAGTTTGACAAGCTGCATGGGCAGGTTCACTGCGGTCACCAAGGGCCGTATCAACAGCTAGATGCTTTGTCGCTGGCCAGCAAGAAAGGCCTCTTGTGCACTTGCTTCTCACACACAGGAGCTCACCTCTTTCAGTTCTTCACACATCCTGTGCACAGCTTCTCATCCTCCATCTTTGTGAGATCGCCCGTGTGGTGTCTGACAGAGTTTGTTCTTCTTGATGGGTGTGTTCACTGAGAGATCCAACGCTGATGCTTACACATCTAAGTGGTTTCCAGGTCTTGGGCATGGTGGACCGCTGCTCTGAGCTCTCACATACATTTGGTACATTTGGTTGGCATTTCTGTTGAGCCCCTGCCTGCAATGCACGTTCAACCCCAGTAAATATTGCCAGTGCTCCCGTGTGACCTGCGAGTGGACACATCGTCGAGCTTTGGGAGAGCACGCCTGTTCCCACCCTCACCAGGGAGGGCTTCCTGTTTTCCATCTGTCTCCAGTCAGCCAAAGACAGTTCTCTTTCACTGATCACTGACTCCAAGCCAGAGACTCCACTAAGTGTCCTACGCATCTTCACGTTAAGCCTTCTAGAAAGCCACCCTCATTTTAACTAACGTAAAGGATAAGTTGTCACCCATCCTGAACTGTGTGGCTAGCACCTGAACTGTCCCTGGCATGCATTAGATCCTGACCTCAGGGAGGAGACAGAGCTTGAGATTAGACCTATAGCTGGTTATCTGGTTCCCTTGCTTAGTGGAGTACTGAGGGCCAGGAGAGTAATCACCCCTAAATCAGGACAGCGCTCCTGTGCTTAGGACTTTCTTGATTTTGCTCTTACGTCTTTATTTTTGTCTGACAGCAAGCCCCAATCCTCTATGGCGAAGCTGTAACTCTTAATTACAGCTCATGGTGAACCTGTGAGTCAGAGTAGGAAATTCAGTATTGAACCTGAGGGGTCCTGGGAGCTCCAGACTTACAGCTGTTGGTTGGTAAAGGGGAGTCTAGACTGTACCTGAAGTGGGAACAGTCTTACACAAGATGGAACCTGATGCAGAGGTAAGAGTTTAGAGTAATCCAACATTGGCTCCCTCTTTAGGGAGCCAGTCAGTGGGTACCAATGCCAGCATCGTGCTGAGGCTGTGGAAACGAGTTACACAGTCTGCACTTCTCCTCAAGTGGGAGTCCAGGCACTCACAGTGCTCCCTGGGGAGGGTTTCTGAGTTGGACAGGAAGTGACTAGCCAGAATATGGGCCCTATGTGGGCAGGGGTGTAGCCACTCCCAGTGTCTTCCTTACGAGGCCCTTCCCTTGGGTTTGGACAGATGTTCTCTTGTCTATTTTGATCACATTTTGACTGTAGAGAAAATGGTTGTGGGGAGATCCAGTGGGTAGGTGGTCCTCAGGAACATCGTTTGCTCCACTACCCTTTGTGCTGTGATCACACAGGAAACTGGTGCTTGCAGACTCTCAGCTCCCAGTGTGCAAAGGAGAGTACAAATGAGTGGGAGAGTCACATGTCCTGAAAGAAGGGAATTTATAATTATAGTAAGCTTTAAGAGTGTGGTGTGTGTGATGTTGGTGGTGTTGTGTGTGTGTGGTGTGTGTGTGTGTGTGTGTGTGTGTGTGGTGTGTAGTGTGTGGTGTGTGTGTGTGGTGTGTGCTGGTGTGATGTGTGTGTGTGTGATGTGTGTGTATGTTCTGTGATGGTGTGTGTGTGTGTGGTATGTGTGTGTGTGTGTGTTGTGTGTGTGTGTGGTGTGTATGTATTGTGTTGTTGTGTGTGTTGTGTGTGTGTAGTAGTGTGTGGTTGTGTGGTATGTGGTATATGGTATGTGTGTGTGTGTGTGTGTGTGCGCACACATGTGTTCCTACACATGTCAAATACCATTCTCAAGAACACTGACCACCTCCTTTGAGACAGGGGCCCTCACTGTATGAATCTCATCTATTAGGGTAGACTGACTGGCCAGTGAACCCCAGAGGTCCTCCTGCCTCTGTTTCTTCTAGTGCTAGGATCCCTTCACCTGGCTTTTTATCTAGGTTATAACAATTGATCTCAGGTACTCACGTTTGCGAGATAAGCACCTCACCAATGGAGCCATCTCTTAGCCCCGAGTTACATCACACATACAGAGGCCATGCAGAGAAGATGAGAAGAAGAGACAGGGCTGTGTGGAGATGGCCCCACCCCCAGCTCCGGGAGAGCAGCTGAGCATTTGGGAACAAAAGCACCCTAAATAGAGTCAAGATTTCACACCTATGTGCTAGAGACTTTTTAGAAAAAGTTCTAGAAAGGAGTAGTCACTGTGTGCAGTCTTCCTGGAATTATTCTTTTAAAGCCTGTTGGCTGGAACCCTGGGTCTCTGATTTCTCAGCTAAGTTCCCCCCTGGAGTCTCAAGAGGCTCAGGGCCCCCTGGTAGTGAGGCTGGAGCTTGGAGGATTCCTGATGCTTCTCCAAACTGACCAAGCTAACTTAGAGGTGAGAAACTCTTTAAAAACCCCAGCCTATGAGAACAGACTTGATATTTGTTTCCTGAGTCTCCCATCTTTGATTTCTGGAGGTCTTTTTCTCTGTGCATTTGCTCTTCTCTCTGTGTGTGTGTGTGTGTGTGTGTGTGTGTGTGTGTGATGTGTTCCTCATCCAACTTTCTTCACTGCTGTTCTCTGCTACTGCCCTACTGTTATGCTGCTGTCTGTCTCTGTCTGCTGCTGAATACTGCTATCTGCTACTGTCTACTGTTGTATGCTGCTGTCTGCTCTCTGTCTGCTGCTGTCTACTGCTATCTGCTACTGCCTACTGTTGTATGCTGCTGTCTGCTCTCTGTCTGCTGCTGTCTACTGCTATCTGCTACTGCCTACTGTTGTATGCTGCTGTCTGCTCTCTGTCTGCTGCTGTCTACAGAGCGTGGGACTTCTCTGCTGCCACCTGATGTACTTCACAATTTTCCTGTATTCTTCTTTAACTGACAGAGAAAAGAACTCCACCATGACTCCTAGATGGTTACATGGGGACTTAGGATAGAATTTCCAGTGATTTCTGAAACTGCGTGAACATGCTTCAGCCATTTTGTATCACAATGTTCACACGAAGGGGCACTCTCAGGGTTAACGATCAAAATCAAAATATTGGTGAACTCTGAAAACCACTGAAAATGCTTCTGTGTCCTGCACATCAAATATTCAACCAAGATTTATGCAAAAAAAAAAAAAAACAAGCACATACATCTCATAGGTATGCAATTTGGCTTTCACCTTTAATACATGGTGGAGTTATATGTATACCAAATAATTATTTAAAATAATCTTATGAATTATTATATCAATAAATGTTTGGTTTGTATACTTGTTTTATAGCCTATATATCCAGGATCATTTAAAAATGTCTCTGGCAAAAAAAAAAAAAAATGGGTCACTCATGGAATACTTTCGGAAGCTCTGCTCTAGAACATTCTCATTGTGCGTGCCTAAAACTAGAGCTTCATGCCCCCCACCTGACACTCAGCCTTCTCAGCCTGAAGCAACCTTTAGTGCAGAGTTGGCTCTACAGCGCCCATCCCTATGCCACCCCACACTGCAGTCTCTGGTCCTTGTTGGACATGTAGCTAGGTTGTAGAATACTCGCCTAGCACATGGGTTCTGTCTCCAATACCATGTAGGGAAGGAGGGGGAAAAAAGAACAAATAAAAATGCAATGCTAAATGAAAGACCCAGAAAAGAGAGCCCATGGTGTCTTCCCATCTGTGTGAAACACACCTGTTATAGGTAAGCCCTTGTTCTGCCTCCCAGCCCCATGCTCCCAGAAATAAGATTCAGACTCAAAATCTATTTACAAATACCTTGGCCATATAGCTAGGCTCTACTCTGACTAGATCATAACAACAATAACCCAATTATTTTAAACTACCTTCTGCCACATGGCTGGTTAAACTACAGGGGTAGACTAAGGACTTCAATGAACCACAAGGACAGAAAGTGGGACTGGAGGGCCCAGGGGCTCTAGGGATCTGGTGGCGTCTCTGACATCAGTGAGGTCTGTAGAGTGTGATGAAATGAATCTGAGATCACTGGTTCAACATTCCCATTTACTACAGGATCAACTGTTCAAACCATAACCAAGAGGGAGGAACTGGACTGGGCATGGCAGGCCATGAGGCTCCTCCCCACTGAGGCACTGCCTGAGGACAGCATTTTCTTACCACACTGAGGTGCCCACCTGAGGACAGAATCTTCATTTTCTTGGCTGTCTCATCATTACAGTATACCTGAGTTCTGTCAAATGTGTGGACTTTGTCCCTTGTGTGTGATGGAATACCAAAGAAACGGGAGGTTCTCAAGTTGAACAGTTGCTGAATACTCCTCACTGAACCTGGACTTTTTATCTTGCAATGGGAAAGGTTGGGCAAGCCTTAGCCTCCCTCTGCTCTACCCAGGGTAGGGTTGTGAGGAGTTTAGATAGTTTGGGTCCCTGTGACATGCACAGGGTCAGTAGGGGATTGGAGCTACCGCTGCCTTTCTATTTTATAGTAGGAGTTATTTGTGCTAACCTTGGAGTGTGGTAGAGAAAAAAGGCTGTCTTTGTCCAACATTCCCATTTACTTTGCCAGGTATAAGGCGGAAGCAAAGGGAGGCTTTGTCCTTCCTATATTGAATGCTTTTAGAAAACACTGACAAGCAACCAAAAGTGGCTTTCTGGTCATGAGGTGGAAAGCATGGGGGGTCTGGGGTGCAGAGGTACATCCCTGCACTGTCCTGGAGACTGAGTGACATACTGAGTTTATTAGGGTTTGACTTCAGATTTAGGTCAAGGCCACGAGTGGAGAAGGTCAAAGCTACAGCCCCAGCTACATCTCAGCTTGGCCAGCAGTATCCAGTCCTGTCTCCAAAGCTGAAGGCAATTTAGGACTCTTCCCTTAATGACCCAGAGAGGAAGCATGCTGGCCCTTGATGACGACTTTAATATGCTTTGGGAAACCAGGGTCCCAGGTCTGTTCATCCCCACTCCCTGGACCTCAACACTTTCAGTGGCTCCAGGATGTCCCATCTGTCCCCATGCCCTCCTGCAGGCCCGCCTTGCCTGCTGGGTTCCCTACTAAGGCAGCAGGGTTTTCTACACAATAGCCAGCATCCCCGAGGCGCCACAAAGGCAGTGTGTGTGTACAGAGAGAAAAATGCCATGTATTCTCAGGACGACAGTCCAACCTCAGAAGCCAGATTGGCTTGTGAAGTTTCCTGGCTTCCCCCTAAGACTTTGAAAAGTAGCAACCAATATATAATCCCTCAGAACACAATTTCCCTGGCAACCAGAGCAAAGCTCTTCCCTCCTGTGGGGAAGTTAAAAATAACACACGCTCAGGCCACGACTACCGACTCAGGTCTCCAATTACCTCCTGCACTGTCCCTGGCTTCAGATGACACACAGCTCCCTTGCATCCCATCCATCACCAAGACAATCTTGTCAGGACTTGGGGTGCTCACCTGCATACCCTTGCAGAGACCACCTCACTGCCTGCAGGAGAAAAGCTGAAGTCTGGTTGTTGATAGAGGGGCTGGTGTGTGTGTGTGTGTGTGTGTGTGTGTGTGTGTGTTCGTGCTTCCTGAATTCATAGATCATCCCTGCTTCAAATCTAGTGTGTAGGAATTTTCCTCGTGAACCACATTTCATACCGGAGCCTCCCTTCCACGGTGAAAATGTCAGTTCTTCAAATAACACATTTCTGGGTTACTGGATCACACAAGTGCAAACCAGGCAGAACCCAGGGTCTCTCATGGGCACAAAGGGTGTGCTCTGCCGATCGCTGTACTCAGATCCCTCTCAGCCTTCCCTGTGCAGCACCAATGTTTTAGTCAGTAGTAACCTTAGAGCTCTCTGACGAGACCACCTTCCCCTCCCCCATCTGTCCCTCCCTCTGTCCTTCCCTTGTCTGTCCCCCCATCCCTACCTCTGTACTGTCCCCACCTCCATTCTTCCTTCCAGTGTGACTAACACAAACACAGAGGATTTTCAACAGTTTTCTCAGCCAGCTTTGCCACTGTAGAAACAGGGCAGAATATTGAACACGCCCCGTTCTCTCTAGAAAGTTCTCTCACGGATTATCCACCTCTCATGGAAGAACATGGGGCAACTATGTTCGACATGGTGTACTCAAATGTAGCAGGAACAGCATGGCCACCTCTATGTAAACACTGGGGGCCTGAGCAGCCACAAAAGCATCTCCTGCAGGAGGACCTGATTGAGGACTGCCTGAGAGACCAAAGATTGCCAGTGCAAATAATGCTACCCAATCAGGAACTGCTGTTTAAAGGAGATGCTTTCTTGGGACCAATGGGGGCGGGGGTGAAGGGTATTTAAGGAGTTTGCAACAGTGTTCAAAGAGCTTGCTACAGTACTTCTAACCTGCACCTGGAGTCTGTAACATTGACTCTGCACCAGCTTGCCCTCAAGCCCCAAGGGCAGGTAGGGTCAGGTGGAGAGCTGTCCAGGCACAGGCAATACTCAAACATCAAAAAAGATCTCAAGCTTCTCATGGGGGACATCAAGGAGGTAAAAAAAAACGAGAGCCGGAAATGCTGACACATATCTATAATTCCCACCTAGGGAGTGGAGGCCAAGGCTGGGGAGTTCTTGGCCAGCCTGGCAACAGTGTAAGACTTGTCTCAAGAAGCAACACACCAAGGACAACAACATAGACGTTTATGGAACTAGAGAGATGACTTGGTATGCTTGTTGATGGCTAATAGCACGTGTTACCATGCAGAGGACCTGGGTTCAATTCTCAGCATGCACATGATGGCTCACCACCACCCATAACTCCAGTTTCAGTGATGTCATGGCCTCATTCACTTCTTTGGACACCAGGAAGACGCCTGGTACACAGACATATATTCAGACAAAACCCTCATACACATAAAATAAATAAATCTTTTGGGAAAAGACCTTCCTGGATAAGCTTTATCTTTCAGTTACTGTAAGCCACTTATTTAGGATATTATTCTCTATTTTAATATTGTTAAAGATTGATGTCTCCAATGACAATAGGACAGCTCTTGTGCTAATAAAACACAAACACACACCAAAGGATTTATTTTGTCTTCTCTTTAACCCGAGGAAACAATTATAGGTCACAACTCATTAGAAGGAAAGCTCCCAGGAGCGGACACATCCAGAAGCAACCAGCGACGTCAGCATGAATCGCTTCATAAATGAAAAACTGGCTCCTTTTGTGGTGGCAAAGGAATCAATTATGCTTCCCCTGGGGAAAATTTCACTGTCATGGTTAAACCTGTGTGTTTTAGATACGATGAGGGAGAAGTTCAGCTCACTCCTGTGATCCCAGCACTGAGAGGCGGAGGCAGTTCCAGATCAGCCCTGGTACAGCATGAGGCCCTGCACCCCGTCCCCAGACAGCAGAAGTAAGTCTGATCTAGTGGCAATAAACCAGGGAACTTAAGGAGGCCCATGTAGATTTTTTCTGTACCTTTTGGGGTACAGAGGTGTCTATCTAGGGGGTCTCAGAGAACCCCACTTTATTATTCAGGGTTCTCTAGAAGTACAGAACTGAGAGAATGAACCTGTATTACGGGGGTTTATTAGATTGGCTTACACAGTATGAGCTGGGCAGTCCAGTGATAGCGGGTGCACACCAGAGATGGAGAGAAAAAGATTTGCTGCTCAGTCCAATGCTAGACACTTTAGCAATTCCAATCTGTCCTTGGAGGCCTGGAGGAGAGATGCCAGGAGAGCCACTGTTGGGTAGTCCACATTGGAGGACCAAGACAGCTGTTTTCTGGTGTCAGGGAAGGAACGAGGCTGCAGTGGCCATCAACAGGGTTGACATACAATCAGCAAGTAAAGGTGGGTAAGCTTTTCTGGGACTTGAAGGGTCTTCCCCTATTGTTTAATCCTATCTGGAAACCCTCCCCGCCCCAGACTCACCCATCATGCCTCTTGGTTTCTTCCAGATACAATCAGCCTAATGGTGGAGATTACCCATCATGCCCTTCAAGGTCCGATGTGGGGTGTAAGGCAGGAAAGTGGCTATGACCTTCCTGCTTCTGCCCCCTCTCAGGTACTACTGAACTATGTTTGAGAATAATGTACTTTAAAGTACACTTCTTTGTTACGAATATATTACATTAGGACAGTAATTTGCTACAACAGAACAACCAACACCAATATATTATTATGAGCTAAAGTCTATAATTTATGCAAATTTCCTCAGTGTCTCCCCGGTGTCCTTTAACTGTCTTGGGACCCTCCCCCACCCCTCCTGGTGTCCAGAACAAACTTCTGTCACCATGATGATAATGGTCACGTATTCCTACTGTCAAGCAATATTTCTTTGTATCGTGGTTGGTTTGATTTTATTTTGAGGTTTATTTATTTTATGTATATGGGTGTTTTGCCTACACGTATGTCTGTGCACCATGTATGTCCCTCGTGCCCATAGCGGCCAGAAGAGGGCATCAACTCCCCTGAAGCTGGGCATACAGATTGCTGTGAGCCACCAGCACGGTGAGTGCTGGGAATTGAGTCCAGGTTCTCTGGAAGAACCGTCAGTGCTCACAAAGGCTGAGCCATCTCTCCAGCCCTTGATAACAGTAACTTGCCACAAATTAGAATCACCAGAATAGGGAGATCACTTGAAGAACAGTCTAGTTTGCTTGGGCCAAGTGGGAAGACCCACTCGAACGTGGGCGGTTCCTTCTGGTAGCAGCTCTCATGGAAAGGGCGTGGCAGAGGAAGATCACGTGACCTTTGTACTCGGCCTTCCCTTTCTTAGAGTTAGTTCATTTGCCCCGTTGCTGCTGCGCCTGCTCTTTACTCCTTTGCCGACACCGGATCAAGTGTTTCCGAGCAGACTAGGAACCAGAGGCTCTCCGGGACCTTCTGAGCCTCCACACCACATGGGGACTACTGAACATCCAGTCTCAAGGACCATGTAACTAATGAGGTATCCAGAGGTTTTTTAGCTGTGTTGCGGTCAATATGCAGCTGTCCAGATTGATCGTGCATTGTCCGTATCGAGAATCAATGTCCTCAATGACTGTTATCAGCCGGAGTTTTACTACTATGACGTGTTTATACTGCTGGGGATCGAAGCCAGGACTGGGCAGGCTCTACGGAGCTGCACTGAGCCTCATTCCCAGCACTGCCTCCAGTCGTCACTACAAGAAAGACGTCCCCCGTCTTCTACACAGTCCATCGTGTGACTTCTCAGCTTGGACCTGAGGTAAATCTTCCTGAGGATGCCAGGTTCACTATCTTTCTAGATTCATGGCCTGTTTTGCTATTAGCTGCAGTAATTCATACACTGCTATCACATTTCCTTCCTTCAAGATTTCCATCCTTACATTAACAAAGCTACAAGGGAAACTGGATTGCTGTGGCCAGAGGGTGGGAAGGGTCATACACTGAGACAGAATAAGAAAGAAGCCAAGAACAGAACTTATCCCTCTAAAATAATTAATAATAATAATAATAATAATAATAATAATTCTACCTAAACCAACATTGGAACAGAGCTCATGTGACCCTCACAAGAACGATCTATGGCTTTGTTCTGCAATGGCATCTATCGCTCACCAGCAGGGCTGGGGAGGCTGCAGACTTCCAGCGTTCCCTCTCGGCCACTCCCCCGTTGCTCTCATCCCGTGACACCTGCTGTTGCCCATCACTAAGCTTTTCTCATGTCTCTCTTGTGTTCCTGAAAATAGATGTAATGGCTCCGATGGTCACCATCAGCCAAGCTGGACTGAGGTACTAGAGACCCCTGAATTCTCAGAGCAGAGGCAGCCTATAACATAACCAGCTTTGGGAATGGCTGGTAGTCCAGCGTCTCTACATATGGCCGTGGAGACAATAGGTGCATGCGCTGTCTAAAGGTGGGCATGGCACACACAGGCCAGGTTAGGTTTCTCCATGGCAAAGTGATCCGAGCTGTCTCCCCCCACTGTAGGCGGCTGAATAAAGATGGCTCCGGTTTCTGACATGGCCAAGCGCAGTGTCCTGTGTAAACAAGCCTATTGCGCATGCGTCGCCTCAAGCCCCTCCCGAGAGGGCTTATGCTAATGAGGCATGAGCCCTAACCAATCAGAGGGCTTATGCTAATGAGGTATTGGCCCTAACCAATCCTGAGAGAACAGGCCACCTGGCCCGCACCCTTGGAAGGGTATATAAGCAGTGCATTTCTGCTGCTTGGGTTCCCCTTTGATGGATGAAGATTGTGCCTGGAATAAAAGAGCTGTCAGAGAAGAATCCAGGCATGTCATGTCTTACTTGCTGGCCGAGGTGGCCACGACACCCCACTATCATCCTGCTAATAAATATCCCACAATAGCTCACTAATGATCAACTGAGTATAGAGGAATGTACGTAAGTGCCAGCTCAGAGACTGTTCCTGCTTTAAACGCTGCCACCCATTCCTAGACTCATAACTCCAACAATGGAGCAGACATTTCATGCTGGTCTCTCCCTCTTTGCCATGGATGAGTATGGGTCTTTCTAGGCGTGGGATTTCCATGACCCTACTGTTCATTTATAAAAGTCACTTAATCATGATGGCGACTGATGGACAGATGGAAGGACAGACTATGACATATGATAGAATGTGATAGTATATGAGAGATGATAAATGGATAGGTATGATATATAGATATTACGTTGATAGACATAGATGATTAATTACATAGGTAGATGGTAAATATAAAGAGATAATAGCATGTCATATACAGACGATATATAGAGATATTATATACAGATGATAGCTAAATTGATAGATATAGACAGATGGTTGATTATATAAATATCTCATAGATGATAGATAAATATAGACAAATAATAGCTGATAGTTAAATGGCAGCTATATAGGTATGTAATGGCTATAGATATAGATAAATGACAGGTAGTTGATCAATACTGATAGGTGATAGATAGATGGGGATAGATGGCCATCGGAGCCTTATGCCTCATGATCGAAAGCATTCACCCAGGATAATATTCTTCACATCTTCTATTGTAAGAGCAGACTAACAAAGAAATAAGAGATTTCTAAAATGTAAACCTGACCATTTGGACTGAGCCTTTCTACCGTGCTGTGAGAGGCTCAGGGGACCCAGACTGTCATGTCCTCTTTCCATGTCACCAACAGCTGTTTGGGGAATGAGAGAAAATGGCCTCAGACAAGCACGCAGTATGGCTGGTCATGTTTGTGGGTGTACAATGGGGAAAGTGGTACCACATCATACCCTGGTTTTCCCTACATCACATCCTGGGCACCCTCACCTCACACCCTGAATACCCCTCACCTCACACCCTGAATACCCCTCACCTCACACCCTGAATACCCCTCACCTCACACCCTGAATACCCCTCACCTCACACCCTGAATACCCCTCACCTCACACCCTGAATACCCCTCACCTCACACCCTGAATACCCCTCACCTCACACCCTGAATACCCCCCACATCACACCCTGAATACCCCTCACCTCACAGCCTGAATACCCCTCACCTCACACCCTGAATACCCCTCACCTCACACCCTGAATACCCCTCACCTCACACACTGAATATCCCTCACCTCACACCCTGAATACCCCTCACCTCACACCCTGAATACCCCTCACCTCACACCCTGAATACCCCTCACCTCACACCCTGAATACCCCTCACCTCACACCCTGGGCACCCCTCACCTCACACCCTGAATACCCCTCACCTCACACCCTGAATACCCCTCACCTCACACCCTGGCACCCCTCACCTCACACCCTGAATACCCCTCACCTCACACCCTGAATACCCCTCACCTCACACCCTGAATACCCCTCACCTCACACCCTGGGCACCCCTCATCTCACACCCTGAATACCCCTCACCTACACCCTGAATACCCCTCACCTCACACCCTGAATACCCCTCACCTCACACCCTGAATACCCCTTTAAATAGGTGAGAAGATATTGCTGTGTCCCTGGGTAAATGCCGTTTCCTTGAGCAGAGCTACTCCTGCGAGCGGAGCTACCTCAGGGACACTCAGCAGTCTCCTTAGTCTTTTGAGACGCTCTGTCCAAGTGGCTTTCACCTCCTGTCACCTCTCCACCGGCAGGATGATGGGTGGACCCTGGCCCATCTCAAAGGGGAGAAAGCAAAGGTGATACCCAGCAAGTTGACCAGGATATCTCTGTCTCTGTCTCTCACTGTCTCTGTCTCTCACTGTCTCTGTCTCTCACTGTCTCTGTCTCTCTGTCTGTCTCTAAGATGTGTGGGTGTCAAAATTCACCTCTCTGGACTATTTCACTGCTGTCGGGACTGGGTGTTCCTGGACTCCTTTTGGTGCTGGGGCCTCTCACATGTATGCTGAGTGTGACTTAGTGCAACCGTATGTACTTCCTAGGAGCACAACCTGAGTGTTCTCAGTCTAAAGGATGCTCTGTGAGGCAAGAATAGCTGCAACCAGGAGTCTCAGGAGGCAGGGTGATGTTGCCTTCAGATGCCTGAAGCTGTTCTTGGCAGTCTCTGTGTTGCAGAGGGCACATTATAACCCTGAATACTATTCTCTCTGGGACATTTTGAAAATGGCCCTGCAAAGCTCCTCTGGCAGTTCCATCCAGCTATCCTATCTCCACCTGAGAGACATCCAATCTGACCTTAAGAGAATCACTTAGAAAAATTCCTCCTCTGGGATGCCTAGGGGCTGCCTGGCCAGCCAGTTTAGCCTAATGGGCAAGCTCCAGACTCCAGATCCTGTCTCAAAAAGTAAGGCCGAGAATTGATGTCAATGTCAATTTCCAGCCTATACACACACACAAACACACACACATGCATATATACATACATGCACACACATACACACACATGCACACACGTGCACATACATACACATACAAACACACACACATATATACACGCATGCACACACAATGCATGCACACATGTGCACACGCATACACATACAAACACACATATACACACGTATGCACACACATGCACACACAAACACATATACACACGCATTCACACACACATGTGCACATACATACACATACACACATATGCACATGAATGCACACATATGCATGCACACGCACGTGCACATACACTAAGAGAAAAGTAAGGGAGGGAGAGAAGGAAGGAAGGAAGGAAAGAAAGAAGGAAGGAAGAGTTATAGAGCCTAAAATGACAGTGCAAGCATTTGCCTTAAGTGTCAGCACTAGAGTGGAAGATTAGGCCATAGTTTAAAAGATTAGAGGAACTGGCGATATAGCTCACTCAGTAGAGTGCTTGCCTAGCACACATGAGGGCCTGGGTTCAATCCTCCAGCACTGCATAACTGGGTGAGATGGTGAGCATCTGAAATTCCAGTACCCAGAGGCTGGAGGCAAGATGATCAGGGGTTCAAGGGCAACCCCTGTCACACAGTGAGTTTGAGGTCAGCCTGGTTATGTGAGACCCATTCTCCAAAACCTGAAAAATTAGGAAAAAATTGTGAAGGACACCAGATTTTGATCCAAGGAACCCAGTGCATTCCAGGTGATAAACAGACGCAGGCCCTTATGAAAAGGAGGGCAGACCCGTTTCCTGAGGTCTTAGTGCTCCCGGAGGCTGCCGAGCTTTGGTCTTCTGAGGCTGAGTTGGGTCTTGGAAGAGCTAGGATGAGTCATGAGCCTGAAAACGGGGCTGATAGGACGGAAACAGCAGAACCCTTTCAGGGGAGTGTATGCATCAGCAAATGTTGAAAACAAGCCCCGTGTTCATCTGGAGGCAGGAAGCCGTCCAAACAAACCCAGCAAAGTCCACACAATGGAAGTCTTTAAAAAGAATGGACATGTGATTTCCCAACAGAGAAGAGAGAAAGAATCATGGTAGAAGCTGGGATATTTAATCAGCCCAAGGAAGGAGGGGAAAAGCCAGGAGAAGACACAAGACACAAAAAGTTAAAAATGAGGACAGGATGTACTTAAAGTGTGATAATCCTAGAAAATCGACTGTCAGGCAAACATTAACCCCCCAAAAGATGACAAACAGACTTTAAAGAAAGTAAGACTTGCTAGAAAGTTAAAAAAAAAAAAACAGGCTCAATTTATGAGAATGAACTGATAGAAACATGATATTTAACTTTAAAACACATAAAACTGAGTATGGCTGACCTATTATAGTTTATGCTCTTAGAGAAATCTGGCCCCTTTCTTCCCGGCTGCTGAGATCTGGTCTCGCTGGGGCTCCCACGGTGTTGTTCTGCATGTTGTCACAATCACCGTAAGCTCATATGTGCAGCTGCTCTGGTGTGTCTGGAAGGTGCTGTTTGCACCACTTCTAACTCCTAACCTCTTTCTGTCCCCTCTGCTGCAACGATCCCCAAGCCTGTGGGGGAGGGGTACAGCCCGATGTTTGGAAATTAAAATAAATAAATAAATTCCAGAGCTGCTCATTGTTCCGTTACAAAGTGACAGTGGAAATGGGGAAATATTTAGGCATACAAAATGATTAAAATAACATACACAGGACTGGTGGGAGCGTCAAAGCAGATGTCTATTCACTTAAATCTTACCATTGGGAAGAGAATGTCTCTAAAGAAACGAGCAAAGTATCCAAGTTAGCTTGACTAATAATGGCTGTTGTGGGGGGACATGGTGGTGCACGCCTTTAATCCCAACACTCAGCAGGTGGATGTCTGTGAGTTCAAGGCCAGCCTGAACTATGGTGAGTTCCAGGCAGTCAGCACTATGTAGGGAGCCCCCTTTTCAAACAGCAACAATAATAACAAAATGTCTTTTGCAGAGCAAGAGTTTTTAACTCTTAATTTATTGATATGGGTATCTCAGATAGCCCATATGATGTGGGAAAGATGGTGGGGGGGGTGTCTTTGAGTTTAATGGAGGTCTGGTAGGCTTTTTTTCTTTTTTTCCATTGGTGTTTTTTTTTTAATTTTTTTTTTTAATTTTTTATTTTTATTTTTATTATTATTTATTATTATTTATTTTTTATTATTTTTTGGTTTCTCGAGACAGGGTTTCTCGGTGTAGCCCGGGCTGTCCTGGAACTCACTCTGTAGACCAGGCTGGCCTCGAACTCAGAAATCTGCTTGCCTCTGCCTCCCAAGTGCTATGTGTTTTTATTTTTTAAGATTCATTTATTTTGTATATGTGAGTAGTCATCACTCTCTTAGACACACCAGAACAGGGCATCTGATCCCATTCCAGATGGTTATGAGCCACCATATGGTTGCTGGGAATTGAACTCAGGACCTCTGGAAGAGCAGTCAGTGCTCTTAAGTGCTGAGCCATCTCTCCAGTCCCTCGAGTAGGCTTTAACTCAGGAGTTAGGATGCAAAATGTTACACAAAACTTCCACTGAGCCAGTGACCTCTGGGTTCTTGTCTTATGAATTAAAGGACTAAAATTCATGGACCACAGAGGCTGGTGAGCATTAAGCAGACGTTTCAAGTAGATTCATGAGTGGGGTGAGGCAGGGGGAGGGTAGAGCTATTGAACTACTGGGAACAATCTATCACTGATGTACTAGGCTTGGGACCTTTTATATAGCTTATAGGAGAAAATGGGGGTGGGGTACAGGATGGGGCATGAACTGCTCAGACCATTTGGCCCAACTGTGGAATATCCAGGTGCCTCCCCTCAGTCTCCGCCTCATCTTCATGTATAGCTTCCAGGCAACGGTAAGTAAGAGGGAAGGAGCCAGTAACTAGAACTCATGCTGGCTGCCAGCAAGGACCTTGTCAGAACTGTTACTTTGGGATCCCTGCCCTACCTGACCTGTTGCTCTCTCTTGTTTTTATCACGGGTTCCTCTGAGCCTAGCATGACCTTTAAATCCAGATCCTGCTGCATCTCCTCTAAGGGAGTTTGTGGGGAGTGAGGAGGCTTGCCGGTTTGGGTTTGCCTGTGGATGTCCAGTTATTCCAGAACCTTTCATTGAAATCATCTTCCTTCCTGAAGTTCACTGCTTTGCTCCTTTGCCAAACAGCAGTTGGCAATATCAGGCAGGGCAGGTCTGTTTCTGGGTCCTCTAGTCTGTCCCCTGAAAGCTGTTCCTGTCATCTGCTTATCTTTTTCTCTGGCTAACTCTACCCTGTCTCTTGGTTCCCAAAGCTTTATGGTAAGTCTCACACTGGGGAGTTCTCGTCTCATTCAGCATTCATGTTCTCTGCCTTTCACCTTTGAGAAAGTTAGTCAGTCTACAATCATTTCTGAGGTTTTGATGGAGGCCACGCTAGATCAGTGGGCAGATCTCCCTTTCCATGAACACGGAATGTTGGTCACTTTCTTAGTAATGTGGTTTTTTTTTTTTTTTTTTTGCTCATCAGATCTTTGTGGTTTTCTGACATGGTGTTTGTATTCGTGACTTTTCTCATTGCTCTAACTAAATAGCTAACACAACTTAAGGGAGGAAGCGTTTAGTTGTGCTCGCAGTTTGAGGGTGTAATCCATCTTGGCAAGGGAGGGGCGAGAGGCAGCTGGTCACGTCACATCTGTAGCCAGGAAGCAGAGAGAGATGGAATCTAGTGTTCAGCTCACCCTCTCCTTACGTGTCTGGGGCCACAGCCCATGGGATGGTACTGTCTGTGTCTCAGGGTGCATCTTCTCACTTCAGTCACCTCAATACAGATATTCCCCTCAGACAGTTACTCAGAGGCTGCTCTCCTAGGCAATTCTAGACCCTGTCGAGTTGGCAATCAACATTAACCATCATCACAGTCTTGTGCATACTTTGTTAGAGTTTTCTTTCTTTCTTTTTTTTTTTTGTGCTAAAAGAATTTTTAGAAGAAAATGAAATTAGAAAGCTTAGCAATTACAAAGAAGCAAAGTAAAAGGGGACCGTTAAGCCGCATAATTGAAGGCATAATTACAAGACAGAATAGCGCAGAGACAGAACATAGTTCGTTAAGAAGGCATAAAGAAAACTCAGAGGCTTCTTTAGTGGAGCAAACACGTGGGAGCGATGTGAGCCTCCCAGAAAGAGCCTTCTGGCACAGCTCGGAGGCAAAGTTGACTTCACAGAGCTGGCTTCACTGGGCTGCCTCAGCCCTGGCCACAGCACTGTGCCATATGACAGGAGGGCCCAGGAAGCAAGAGGAGGAGACAAGGCGGGCGCAAGAAGAAAAGACAAGGGGGCCTAGGAAGCAAAAAGAGGAGACAAGGGGGGCCCAGGAAGCAAGAAGAAAAGACAAGGGGGCCCAGGAAGCAAGAAAGGAGACAGAAAAAGCAGAGTTCAGAAAATCTCATGTCTTCTTTGTTGGTCCCAAAGTCACAATCAGGAGCTAAGATACCACCTCTTCTGACAAGCTGCAGGCTGTCAGACAGACCCTGGGGAGGCACCAAAGAAATTGGCTTGGCTAATAAGCTGTTTATTGGTCAAGATTGAACTCTGAGGTTTTAGAGAACATGAAAACAAACAGGGCTAAACTGCAGTTTGGTAAAAAGAACCAAAATCCCAGGTGACAAGAGCTGAGAACAGTCAGGGGGAAACCTAGAGGAGGGTTGTCAGTGTGGGGTGGCTCAGATGGGGCAGACTCCAGTGGATCCCATGCCACGGTGTTGAGGGATGGTGCAAGCCAGTGAGGCTGTCTTACTCAAGCTGTATCCGTAAAGCTTACCCAACTGCTTCATTAGAAACCAAAACTAGGGGCAGAAATCAAGAAAAGGGAGATGCACCCCATACCCAATGCTAGCCCAAAGAAAGAGGAAGGAGTCACAGGAATGACAGACAAGATTAGTGTCATCCAGTCCCCTGCAGACGTGATGACACAAACAGGCCTAACCAGGAGGTCACAAGTCTCAGGGAACACATGGACTCTGTGTACCAGTTGGCCAGCTTCGAGGATCAAGTACTCAGATGGGTCACGTAAAAAACAAAACCCAAGTCTTGTTTTTGTCTGTGAGTGTGTGTGTGTGATGTATGTGTTAATCTATGCATACTTGGTCTATGCAACTATGTGTGTAGGTGTGTGTGTGATGTGTGTGGTTGGTCTATGCATATTTGGTCTATGCAATTATGTGTGTAGTTGTAGGGATGTGTGTGTGTGTGTGTATATGGAGGCCCAAAGTTTACATCAGAATCTTTCTCGGTCATTTCCTATCTTATTTATTGAGATACAATTTCTCAATAGAATTGGCAATCGCCACTTTGGGAATCTGGCTATGCAGCTAGCTGTCCCTGCCTTCCAAATGCTGGAATCATAGGTGGGCCAGCATACCTGCCTGGCCTCTGTACACACTGCACTCATGAAAGCAACACACTCACTTGGCATTTGTGTGAGTTCTGGGAAGATGAACTCTGATCTTCGTGTTTGAGCCATTTCCCCAGTCCAGGTCTTCAATAATAATAATAATAATAATAATAATAATAATAATAAATACTTGAGTGCCTATTATTTTCCAGGCCTTGTACTGAGCGATGTATAAGCACAATACCCTTTGACCTTACAACCCAATGAAGTAAGGACTATATACAGGTCTACGTACTTGTGCAAATAAAAATACATATGTAGGTGTGTACGCACATGTGTTGCATATGAAGGTCAGAGGTTAACCTCACTTGTCACTCATCAGAACTGTCCACCTCGTTCATGACACAAGGTCTTTCACTGGCCTGGGACTCACCAAGTAGGATAGCTATCAAGCAAGCCCTCATATCCTCTGTTTCCACGTCCCTGGTGCTAGGATGACAAGCTTGCATCCTTGGGACTAGCTGTGTGCGTAGGTACCGAGGGTAACACTCAGGTCTTCATGCTTGTGTGGCAACCCTTGCTGACTGAACTGCGCTCCAAAGCAAGGTTACCATGCTTACCTCTATTTTTACTCAAAATAGGAAAATTGAGACTTAGAGCAGGTAATGACTTGCCAAAGGCTCAGGGGAATGGTGACAACAGGATACAGCACTTACTACTGAAAGGAGAGCCCGCAGAAGCCTGTGCTAGCCCATAGTCCCTTTGAGTGCCCACTGGTAAGAGCTTCTCACAGCCAACTAGGGGTCCAGATTGCCATTTCCCCACCATGAAGTCTGTGAGCTGGCTTCTGAGTGTGAATCCACAGAGCCTCTTGTCTTTTGAAGACAGGGTTAGGCGGGACACAGCCAAGACACTGGCGATGCCTTCCATGCTCTCTCCACCTCAGAACCTTGTCTTCTCTGAGGCCCTCACCGTATTTCACTTCCTGGATTTAGGCGGTTTGTTTGCCTATGATGTCTTCCCAGCCAGCTATCTCCAACAGCAGAGGTTTTGTTCTTTCTTTCTGAAAAGCCTCTTGATTAATGTCTGTCAGATGAGCCCCAAACTTACTCTAAAGGGCCAGTACCTTGGAGATGTTCTTAGTGATTCCTTTAGATGTTTAAGTATCGGGCTGGGGAGATGTAATAGTTCACCTGGTAAAGAGGACCAGTGTTGATTCCCAGAACCTAGAGATAGACAGATAAAGCCAAGCTCTGCAGCAGGTGTCTGTGATCCCAGGACCGAGGAGATGGAGACAGGCAGATCCTGGGCTTATTGACTGCTTGTCTCTCCTACTAGGTGAGCTCCAGGCTAGTGAGAGAACTTGTCTCAAAAGAAAAAAAAAGAAGAAAAAGAAAGAAAGAAAAAAGAAAGAAAGAAAGAAAGAAAAAAGAAAGAAAGAAAGAAAGAAAGAAAGGAATATGGAACTGGAGAGATGGTTTAGTGGTTAAGAGAGCCTGCTTGGAGAAGACTGGAATTTGGTTCCCAGCACCCTCATGGGGTGACTCACAACTGTCTGAAACTACAACTCCAGGGGATCTGAATCCACCTCTGGCCTTTGTGGGCGCTGGTGCATGTTCACACGTACACACACACTCCACACACACACACAACACACACACACACACACACACACAGAGAGAGAGAGAGAGAGAGAGAGAGAGAGAGAGAGAGAGAGAGAAGTATACCTATGACCTATCTTCTGTCTGTTCCATATACAACAGAAAAAAAAGCCCTGTATGAGGGTGTGGAGAATATCATAACAACCTTGTTCCTGATCATCCAAATGCTAGAAAAATGAGAAAACTGTCCCTTAAGCAACCATGAAAAAGAACAACCAACTATATAAAAAGCAGTGTGTGTGCACGCACGCGTCTCAGAAGCTTATAAATGCGGTTGGACGCAGAAATTAAAAGATCGCACCATTCCATTCAGATGAGCACACAGAACCAGAGAGCCAACCCACAGCGACATAAGCAGGAAAGCTTCCTGGGCGGGCAGCGTTTACCACAGGGCCGTGGAGCTTCCTGAGTGTGAGAGTTCTTTATCTAGCCTTGGATTTCAGCCCAGAAATGTTTAAACTTACCAAACGGACCTTTTGAGATTTGAGCATCTTATGGCACCAAGACAACAACTGCTCAATTAAAAAAAAAAATCCTGCTAACCAAAGGTTAGTGAAATGGCTCTTTCTGCTCTTCCAGAGGACCCGATTCGGTTCCCAGCATCCACAATGGATGCTCACAAATTGCCTGTAACTACAGCTCCAGAGGATCCGGCGCCCTCTTCTGGCCTCTACGGGTACTACACCCACATATTCATGTACATACAAACATACATATGAGATTTAAAATAAGAATAATTATCTTTTAAACGTAAAATATTAGCCAACATGAGGCAATATTTCTTTTCTCTTGGAAGCTGTTCTATCTAACCTACGGGATCCATTTTCTAATTGGGAGATCTTGGCCTTTCCATTTCCTTGTGTATAAATATGAGAAATAGACTTTGTCTCCCATGGAATTTTTGTCAGGATGAAGTTAGGTGAGGTATGAGATACAGTCAGCCTTCTACTGTCTAGCACAGATCAAGTGTTCCCTGAGGTCGCCATCTTGTCTTGCAATTAAAGATAAAAGACAGTTCTCCGGGCTCTCTTTGCTCCTAACTCAGGCTGAGGCTATCTGAGCAAATATCTGATCTGTAGGTGTGGAGAATGTCACTCCAGGAGACTGCAGTGCCTCTGACCTTGAAGCAAAGCAAAACTGGGTCAAACCAAATCAATTTCGATCATGGCAAAGTTAACCTGTCAGTTCCGAGGCCTGCTCCCTGAACCCCAGAACTGTCTTTTCTTTCATTGGGGAGGGGTGAGGGGGCGTGGTGCAGGGGGCTTAGGGGAGCCACTCGTGGACAAAACCCTTTAAAACCATCGTTTTTGATTCTCAAAGTAAATGTCTGCTAAAGGTTACAGATATGGTTGGTGCTGTCATTTTATTATCTCAGACAATGAAAGTCATTATTTCTTGATTTTGCATTATTGACCTGGATAATGATTTCTGTCACTCGGGGCAGCTGGACTTGCTCCGGGGAGCCTTCGATTGCTGACTCCATGCTGTGTCTCTCTTCATTCATCCCTCCCGGGACACTGTGACACAGAAAGGTTAGGATGTCAGAGTTGGCTCAGGCTGTGAGAACAAGAGTCTATCTCCTGTGGAATCACAGCAGCTGAAGCAGGGCTCCGGGAGGCTCTGGCTCGATTTCAGAGTTATAAGTCCCCACACCTGAGAACCCAAGACATAGCCAGTGAGGTACAGGGCCCTGGGACAAATCAGAATTGTCACTGGCTGCCCTGTGGTGTGCTGAGCCCTGGCTGTGGAAGACAGGTGGTAAAAGAGACAGACACAGCTCCATCCTTAAACTCTGATGCGCTGTCTGCTCTGCCTGCTCTGCTCTGCTCTGCTCTGCTCTGCTCTGCTCTGCTCTGGAGTCCCCATTTGCTGGCACCAGCTCAAGGGTTCTAGCCAAAGACTCTTTGGAGAGTGAACATTCTTGTGAGTTACCGTGTACTCATGACCACATCTCAGTCCACGATGGATGGGGTGCACAAAATGATCCTGTGGGGTGATAATAAAGCTGAAAAAAATTCAAATGACTAGCAATCCTGTAGGGAGCACGACATTACAGATAGCACCCTGGTTCCCTGGTATCAGCAAACCTACCGCGGTGCTCCATCCAGCACACATGGGATAAAACAAACCTGCTATACTTTGAATGTAACATGTCCCCTGCATGGGGAGATTGGTAAACCTTTAGAAGGTAGAGTCTCACTGGAGGAAGTGGGTCACTGTGGGTGGACCCTGAAATTTGGTTGCTAGGTTCAACTTCTCAGGGTGATTCCTGTGTGTCCTGACATTAAATGATGTCATTATGAGTACTCTTGCTAACTACAGACAGTGTTTTCTGGCACTGTTCCTATGTGCCAACGAGGCCATAGGAAAATCACTGGGGCCACTACCCATGGGTTAAGCAAGAGGTTCCCATGCTGAGGACATGAGGAGGAGCCACCACTGAACTGTGATGGCAAAAGTTATGCTGACCCAAAGGCAGGGCTAAGGCTGTGGGTGTCCCTTCTCTCCTGGGAAAATCCCCATCGGAGCTGATGGGACAGACACAGGCTCATCTGAATTCCTAGACAGTCACAAGACTGATTCTTCCACACACTACTAGATGCTAGATTACTGCTTCTCAGTAATAGTAGTGACCAAGGTCCAATCAGTCTGCAGTGTTTGAGAATAAAGTCAGTGAACAGGAAGATATGGAGCGTTTGCATTTTAACAACGGCAATTATAAACACACTGTCCTATTGCTTGGAGTCACTGACTGCAAAGGAATCACACATGTCAACACTGACATAGTGGTTTTATTATTTCCTGCCCCAAACACCCTGACTTCTAGTGCTATTATGGGCCTTAAGGTTTTAAATTGCATTTTAACTCTGAGAAGCTACATTGATTGACAAGGTTAAATACACCCGGTGAGGTAGACGAATGGCTTCTGAAAGCCATTATCACAGGTGTCCTGACATGCACTTCCAGACCCATCCATGTCAGCGAGGCTCCACTCCCAGCCGGGCTGACCCATCCATGTCATCCAGGTTCCACTCCTAGCCTGGATGCTTTGTAAATCTGTATGCTCAGTAATCCTCAAACACACGGCATCTAGATCCTTGCAGGCAGGCCATGCTGCTCAGTGTCGTGCTGTGATAAGCCTGCCTTTGAAATACCATACCTCTGTGACAAATAAAAGTACATTTATTTTCAAGTTAATTTTTGGATGTGGGAATGGTGACTCATACCTGTAATCCCAGCCCTGGTGAGACAGAAGGAGGAGGCTCTGCACAAGTCTGAGATCAGCCTGGGCTACACGCACAGACCCTGTGTATTAGTTACTATGTTTCTAGTTGCTATGACCAAATGCTAGACAAAAAGTAACTTAAGGAAGGAAGGATTTGTTTTGGCTCCTGGTTTGAAGAGGTACAGTCCATCATGACAGAAGCGGTCAGACGGCTGGTCACATTGTATCCAGTCAGAGAGAGATGAAGGCCCGTGTTCAGCTTGCTCCCCCACCCCAGCTGATGGGATGCTGCTGCCTACATTCACAGTGAGTCTTCGCATCTCAGACACACGTCTCTGAAAACACACACACTCAGACCCATGCAGAGGTGTGTTTCCATGGTAACTCTAAACCAGTGCAGTCAACAGTGAAGATTAACCCTCACATGTCGCAACTACAACGACAAATTACTTTTGGATCACAGTTGAGTTGATCGTGGGATTTGGGGATGTGGGGCTTCCTGAGTTTTCATGACCTCTTTGGTCACGACCATGACCAGAAGCAACTTGGGGATAAAAGGGTTTATTTGCTCTTACAAGTTATAGTCTATTATTCAGGGAAGCCAAGGCAGGAACTTGGAGGAAGAAACTGAAACAGAGACCATGGAGAAATGCTACTTACTGGCTCACAGTCGGCTACTTTTCTTATATAACCTAGGCCCACATGCCTAACGATGGGGCCAAGGCCTACTATATCAATTAACAATCAACAAAATACTACATAGACATGGCCACAAATCATCTGGTCAAAGGGACTCTTCAGTTGAAATTGCTTTTTTCTAGATGATACTAGATTATGTCATTATGTCAGGTGGACAAGAACGGACCAGCTCACCACTTCTCGTGTATTTCCTACTTTGGGAATTTGGCACCAAGGTAAAGACTTCAGCATTGTCCGCATCAATAGCAAGTGCACTAGAAACATTGTCTCTTCATTTTTTCCTTACATTTATGGATCCTCTGATAGTTTCAAGAACATTATAGACATTCAGTCTCTGTGCTTCCAGGATAACATTAATTTTAGTTAACACATCATATAAAATCAGCTGAACAACAAAGTTGAAAATGGGTTCTTAAAAGAAAGTATATGCTGGTGGAATTCTAGAATCATAAACAAACAAAATCTGGGCTGGGGTTGGAGAGATGGCTCAGCAGTTTAGAGTGTGTACCACTCTTGCAGAAAACCCAGGTTTGGTTTTAGGCACCTACATTGTCAGTGCCTTGCCTGCAGGTTCAGGCAAGAGCAGAGAGGTCCCAGTCCTGCCAGGTCTCTCTCTGGGGTTGAGCAGGATGGTGAGTGTCGGTGGCCCAAAGAAACACACCTGACAGGGAGTCTTGCGGAGGCAGAACTCAACTTAATTGTAACAACCTCTTATTTATATAAACTTGGAGCATAGGGAGGAGGAATTTTGGAGGGGTAAGATGACATAGGGGGTGGGGAAGGGTGACAAAGGGTATGGGGTGACTGACAGGGCCAATGGCAAAGCTCCACATCAGCAACAGCTGAGCAGAGGCAGGGCTAAACAGGTCCTGTTGAGTCACTCTAGTACGGAAGTGACTAAGACAGGTCTCAAAATGAGCCAGGCTTAGGCTCTCCCAGAAGGCTACAGAAACTCGAGCCAGGCTCAGGTTTGTCCACAAGGCCCAAAAAAAGGACTGAAATGAGGCCCAACACTACATGGAGTGGCTTACTACCCCTGTAACCTCAGCTCCAGGAAATCCAGCACCTTCTTTTGGTCAACACAGGTACCTACACTCATACATGGTATGTGTGCGCACACACATACTGGCACACATACATTTTAGCTGGGTGTGGTGGCTTACATCTTTAATCCCAGCACTCCATAGGCAGAGGCAGGTGGATCTCTGTGAGTTTGAGGCCAGCCTTGTCTACACAGTTAGTCTTGGGCTACTTAGGATTACAGTGAGATCTGTCCAAGAAGACAAGAAACAGGAGTAGTGGCTTAAACCATAATCCCAGCACACAGGAGGCTAAGGCAAGAGTACAGTTAGACACCGGTTTGGGCCGCACAGTGAATTCTAGACTAGCCCACACTTCTAAGGCCCCAACATAACTAGATCTTAAATTTTTATTGAATTTGCATATGGGACTAGAGAGCTAGCTCAGCATTTAAGAGTACTTGTTGTTCTTCCAGAGGACTCTGGTTTGGTTTGCAGCACGCACTCAGCTGCTGCTCACAACTGTCTGTAACAATAGTTCCAGGAGATCTGATGCCCACCTTTGGTTTCCAGGAGCACTAAGCATGCACATGGTGTGCAGACTACAAGGAAGGTAGGACATCCATTGTAGCAGGATATTCCCCACCCCCCTACATTTTACAATAAAGGTCGGTAATTTGGGAGGAGAGAAGAAAGGAAGGAGAAAGGAAGAGGAGGAGCTAGGAGAGGAACCGGGAGGAGGAGAAGATGGCTGAGGATGTGCACGTGTCTCTAGCAGTCTGAGGTAGTTATAATATCTAGGTTAGGTATTGGGTAACAACGCCAATTGTGTGGGCATCTTGTTATTTGAGCATTTCCAAATATATAAGGCCTTTGGATAATAATTAAGCTTTAGAGTCTCATTTCTACCAGGAAGTGTGTGGATGGCGGGATGGTCTGGGCTCAGCCAAGCATTGTGGAGACAGTGTGGCGGATTGGCAGAGCCAACCACCACGCTGGCGTTTCGTGGGTGTCAGGGCTGGTGCTTCTGGCCTGTGTGAGCCGCAGTCTGAGCTGAGCAGCGGTGGGAGCACGCCGCTGCTCTTGGCCTCAGGCCTTGTCTAGGCGGCAGCTTAAGAACAAGCCAGATCAGTTGCCACTGTTTTAAATATTAACCTCAACAGTCCATACACATAAAATAACATAAAAATCAAAACAATGTTAAAAATAATCTTCACACATACTTCTTCAGTGTGTCTCCAAGTGCCCCACTTTTTCTTGACCCTCATGCTTTGAATCTGTATTCAGATCTTTTCACAAATTTCAACTCTCATACTGTCTCATCCAAAAGTCTTTCCTGCATTAATGCAGGACCTGGTTTTGCCTGAGTTGGGGTCCCTAACCTCAGGCTGCTGGTGATTGCCTCACGGAGCTGGGGCTCTGTCAGTATTGACAGTAACGTTGGTGGGATGAGCATTTGATGAACATTCTGGATTCTTCCTGGAGAAAGGTTCCCAGTGGAAACAGAGCAGAGAGATAGGCTCTTCAGAGAAGCAAGCAGATGGCTATTGTTGTTGTCGTTGGGTTTTTCTTTAACCAATTAAAAGTGCGTTGGTACAGAAGACGGCCCAGCAAATATCTTTCATCTGATGAGTTTCGGGTTCTGAATGAAGCCTGTCTCTTCTGTGTAAAAATAACAGAAACACCCGTGATCATGAAAGGGACCCACAGTGGCTAGTGACATGTAATTAACCTCATCCCTGCTCTGTGTAGCCAGCAGCTAATTAGGTTTGGACGACTGCATCAAGTAGGATTAAAAACAAACTCCATGGAGATGCCCAAATGCTCAGTTCCTCTCCCGGTTAATTTTGTGCTAGAACAAAGGAAAAGCCCCAGGCAGGTGTTTTCTGTCACTGAACATAAGGTGGTCAGATCCCAAATTATGGGCCGTTGGTTTGTTTTGATTGTGGACGTGTGGAATGATAGGAGGACACTCTTTGTTCTTCTGCGGAAGGTTTCGCCAGGAACCTACAGATACGTATTAATATAAACTGAGGAGAACAAAAAAAAAATGTAATTATTAGATTTTTTTAAAAAGGCACGTATTAGTTTCAAATGCAATTTTCCTGTTGTAAGTAGCTGAACTGTGACTGTTAGTCCCACAGTCCACGTGCTGAAGTCAGGACCCTTGATACCGCAGAAAATGTTTGGAAACAGAGACGTCACAGAAGTCACTAAGTAAAAGGGACCTGAAGTGGTAATCAGTTGGTAAGATGCCTGTCTAATATACACGATGCCCTGGGTTCAATCCACAGCACTCTATAAACTGAGTGTGGTAGCACACATCTGTAGTCCCAGCACCCAAAAGGCAGAGGCATGAGGATCAGAAGTTCAAGGCCATCCTTAGCTATATAGGGACTTGGGGTCCATCCTGGCTAGAGAAATTGTCTCTTAAAGATAGGGAGAATAATTAAATTAATATAGGAGCACAGATTAGTCAGGGTTCTCAAGAGTAGCAGAGCTTATAGAATGAACATCTCTCCCCCACACAATAAATATGGGGATTTATTAGAATGACTTACAGGCTGTGGTCCAGCTAATTTAACAAAGGCTGCCTATGAATGGAAGATGAAGGATCCAGGAGTTATTCAGTCCATGAGGGTAGTTGTCTCAGCTTGTTTTCAGAATAACTAGAGTCCCTAAGAAGTAGGCTCTGATGCCAGTCAAGGAACAGACTTGCTAGCAAGCAAAAGCAAGCAAACAAAGAGCAAACACGCCCTTCTCCCTTGTCCTTTTATAAACTACCTGAAGGTGTGGCCCAGGTTAGAGGAGGGTCTTTTTCACTCCAAAAGATGTGGAATAAAGTTATGTCTTCCCACCTCAAATATCCAGATTAGAAGTGAATCTTCTTCAAATTAAGCAAAAAATCTCTCACATGTGCCCCATTTTTGGATGGGGAAGGGTTATAGTTCATTCCAAATGTAGTCAAGTTGCCAACCGAGAACAGCCATCACAGGGCAGTAGGGTGCGTCCCGATCTGATCTGATAGAGACAGAGATCAGAACGCAGGATGCACAGGAGGTGCCCATGAGGGCAGAGAAAGAAGATGACATCAGCAAGGCCAGAACAGGGGCTGAGGGGGAGCCAGACTCGCTCTGACCTTGACCTCAAATTTCCAGTGTGCGAGCTAAATATCTGTTCTGATTTGGTTTTTGCTTTTATTAAGGAGGAGCGAATTCCTTTTGGAAATAAGAAGGCTGGGCTCTCCCTTCGCCATGCACACATCTCCCTCCATCCATGCTTACACACACACAGGCCTCCTTCACCACTGAGCCATCAGCCTCATCCAACAACACAAGCACAGAGCTAAACTGCTCCCAACCGCAAGACAAGAGCAGCAGAGCAACACCCGAGCTGCTGGCCCTTCGAGGGTCGCCCTGAACCACTGTGGGTTGTTGCGGTAAATCTCCGACCCAAATAAGACCAGTAAAGGAAAACACAACTCAATAATTATGGTATAAATTGCACGCCTAGTTTGAGCAGATTTACCATTACACTACTCTATTCCCCAGCTATGAGATCCCTTATAACTTATGGTTTATCCAGGCCGCATGCTTGTCCTTCCACCTCCGGCTCCTCTGTCGTTGGCTTCCTACTCCTTCACCTTCCTCCGCCAACTTCCTTCTGCTTCCTTTCCTCCATTGGCTACCTCTTATATCGAATTCCTCTCACCTCTCTCCTCCCCTAAGCCTCTGTCTCTGCCTCCCCTTCTACTGCCCAATCACTGGCTCTAGCCTTTATTTTACAAGTTTAATTGGACAGAAGGTTCACAAGATGTCACCTGTGTACAGATTCACTCCTCCTCTGCAGCCCCTCCCAGGAAAGTGGAACTAGCATCAAAATACAAGGCTGGGGCTATCCCCAACAGTGGGTTGCCCACAGTGAAGCTGGTCCTGAGGCAGGATAGGAAGACAAGGAACATTATGGGACGTGAGGAGAAGACCCCTCTCCCTGGAGACATTTGAAGCCCTGAAGCAGTTGAAAATCAGCTAGTACTTGTTCATGCCTTCTCTCCCTTCCCAACTGACAGCCCTGTTTTCTATAACCTCACCAGGAATCCGTCTAACCTTTGCACTGGCAGCTAGGGTCCCAGAACACTACATTTGAGGAACACGTTGAGACCATGTTTTATACAGTGAGGTGATGGAGTGCCTTAGGAGCTGCCTCCAGACTTAGAAAGGGCTCATCCCACCGTGCTGCCAATGTCTTACTGAATACGAGATTTCACAACCAAAGGGGGCACCCTTAACAAACACAATGTTAATATTTTGGAAAAAAATTATTAATGTGTTGATTCTACTTATCATGGGAACAGATGCTTATGTTTCAACTTGGAGTCAGTAAGACTTCAGCTGGTGAGGAGGAAGACACAGTCATGTGACCTTTCTAGAGCTAAAACACTGCCACTTCCGCCTTCGATGGCACTTTTCTCCAAAGGAGAGCTTTCATACACTAAAAGCCAGAGGCAGGTGGCTTCTATACTGCTGAGGAGGAATGGCCCTGTCTCTGCTGTAATGGGAGAATATGGGCAATCTGTGCCCTGCAGGCCTCCCAAGCTGTACAGGGCCCACCCTGTTGCTGCCAGGCATTTAGGAGTCTTACACACTATCCCTCTTTGAGATTCCGGGAGGTAAAGACGGGTCTTGCAATGAGTGTAAAAAACGTTTGCTAAATTTCTTAATATGTTATTTCAGCACATCTGTCTTTCTGTCTATATTTACATATATTTGCATGGAATTTACATATGTGCCTATAAAATACATCAATTATCTAAAGTACTGACGTGCCCTCTATCCTGGTAAGATGGAACATGTGACAATTAAGAACACACGGCATTTTTTCCCAACTCCGTGATGTCAATTTAACATTCTCCTAACATTCTCACGCATCCTGCCTTTTACATACTATAATTAAGGTCCAGCTTCTTGTGCATGGAAACGTATCAGTCTGTGGCTTCCAGCTTTGGTTTAGCAGACAAGAACAGGCATCTGGCCAGAGCAGGGCATGAAATCTTGGGATTTGTCTTTTTGGGCCAAGAACCGTGTCTGTAGAAAGAGTCTCAATATGAAAAGAAATAAAGGTCTCAGAGGGCCTGCTTGTCTGTGGGAAGTCTGATGGAGTGCGTCAGCGGGGAACAGCAGGTTCTGTTGTAGGCGGTTCTGTTGTAGGCAGTTCTGTTGTAGGCAGTTCTGTTGTTGACAGTTCTGTTGTTGACAGTTCTGTTACAGGCTTGTTGCACCTGACTCTTACCAGAACCTTCTCCCAGTCTTGTCAGTCTGTCCTGAAATGGAATTCTCAGGAGAATGACAGGATTACATCCAAAGGGTAGAATTATGGGGAATGGAGTGGCACTGACAACACCAAGGTCACCACTTGTGACCCCAACCTTGATATTTATAAAACGTTACCGGGAGGATGATGGGGGTTGGGCAGAAACTGAACTAAATATTATGAAAATCTGTATTTGAGTGTTTCAGTTGTTTTCTTTCTCTTCCATGTGGGTACATGTAGTGGTGAGTTTTGGCTGTACCACTTTGGCTCCCTGTAGATCGCACGCATGTACCCCACCCAGGAGCTATATTTGGATCCTCGAATAGAAGACACATGCACGCGCACGACGCGCGCGCGCGCGCCGCAGGCGCAGCGCGGAGCACACACACACATACACACACACACACACACACTAGCTTATTTTTAAATGCCTTGGCTACCTCAAAGGTTGGGCACTCCTAAACCTTCCCCTGCTACCCCAGGCACAATCTGGGAAGTGGCCAGTGGCCCCTTACCTGAAATATCACATGGCTGGTTGGCTTCATATCTTGCGGCTACTGTTTCTAATCCTTCTATCCCAAATCATGGCGATTCTGCTCCTTTCCTCTCTGCATCCTACCTGTGCAACTCTAAGTGTCCAGCCTTGTGCCCAGTCATTAGCCATTGACTCTTTATTGATTGATCAAAAACCAATTGGGAACAAGGGCTCTCAGCATCTGGACACACAGATTTCCAATTGAATCAAAACGGAGCCAGTCTGCAACAGTACAGGTGGAGGTGAAGGGCCACCTAGGTTGGCTGTATGGGTTTGTAGCTGTCTGGCCTTTTACCACAGTGGACATGAGATGCAGCTGAGGAGTGAGCAGGGTGACCCAGTGGTAGCCTAAGGGCTGTCCAGCATTACGGCCTGAAAACACCCCTGGGATTTCTTCCTAAAATCCTTCACCCTTCCCTCTCATCTCTGAGAAAATGCTGCATTCTTTAGCAGTTTTTAAAGAAAATCCTGTGTCTTCTGTTTGACCCAGTAAACTGAGCGTGACCCCTGCAGTTTAGTCAATTCCTGAACAACAATTAATACCGATGGTGGCGGGGAGGAAAGTTCTTTCTTGGACAGAGCCAAGCTCTGAAGCAGAGCGCAGGAGTCAGCCCTCACACACGGGGCATAGGTAACGCCTATCAGCCGTCACCTTTCCGGCAAGATCCCGTGGCTACGGTGCTGACAAGGGTAAACAGTGGGAGTGGGATGAAGTACAAATGAAGCTAAAGGAATCCTAGGTAGCCGCCATTAGGAGTGGGCTATGCGGAGATGGCTTCTGCAAAGCCTGCTGGGATTTCCAGGTTCTTGTGCCCAGGAACAAAGACTTGGGCAGAGACGTGTACAGTAGAGAGTAGCGTGAGAACCTCATACACGTATATTACACGGTTTGACCAAATCACCTCACTCCCTGCCCTTCTATCCTTCCTCTAGCCCCTCACTAGCACATTTCCCTCCAAACCTCATATATTCTTTTATTTATTTATTTATTTATTTAAAAAGCTCACTGTGTCTACTTACTGGTGTCTGCCTGTGTGACTTAAATATAGGACAGTTTATTAAAGCATGACACAATGGAACTCAGCCTTCAGGGACCTCAGCCCTGGTGAGAGAACTTTCTGCTTGTTTGTTTATTTTGTTTGTTTGTTTTGAGACAAGATCTCTTTATGTAGCCTTGGCTGTCTTGGAACTTGCTATTAGACCAGGCTGGCCTTGAACTCACAGAGATCGGCCTGTTTCTGCCTCCGAGTACTGGAATGAAAGGTGTGAGCACAGTTGATGGCTTCTGCTCTGTGTGTGTGCCTATGTGAGTGTGTGTGTGTGTGTGAGTGTGTGTGTGAGTGTGTGTGTGTAGGGTTCAGTTCTCTTTAAGGAGCTGCCCACTGGGAGTTTGACTACACTCCAGTGAGTATATAGACAACACAAATTGGACTTGGTATTTCTTTTTTCTTTTGGGGGAGGGCACAAGAGGGGAAGGTGGACCTGGGAGGACTGGAAAATGAGTGTGAGCAGGGTCCATTGTGTGAAATTCCCAAATAGTCAATGAAAATATTATGTTGGGAGGAGGGGGAAAGTGTGAGCCACCATGCCCAGCCAATGAGAGAAATTTTAAAGGAAAAAACCCACTTCCAAAGTGTGGTGGTTTGAATAGTTATGGGCCCTATAGACTCATGTATTTGAATCCTTGGCCCATAAGGAGTGCACTGTTAAGAGGTGTGGCCTTGTTGGAGGAAGTGTGTCACTGTATAGGCAGGCTTAGGTCTCTATGCTCAGACTCCATCTAGTGTGGAATTCTCCTGGCTGCCTGCAGAAGCCAGCGTCCTTCTGCTTGCCTTCAGATCAAGGTGTAGAACTCTCAGCTCCTCCAGCACCATGTCTGACTGGCCTCTGCCATGCTTCTCATCATGACAACAACAGACTGGACCTCTGAAACTGTAAGCCAGCCCCAATTAAATATTGTCCTTTATAAGAGTTGCCTTGGTCATTGTGTCTCTTCACAGTAATGGAACCCTAACTGAGACACAAAGGAAGAAGGCAGCCAGAGAAGAGAGAAATCTTAGTAGTTTAAATGGGAATTCTGTATAAAAAGCTGGGCTTTTATGTTACCTTAGCCAGGTTTTTTTGCTTTTTGTTTTTTGTTTTTTAACTTCTGTCTTAGTTAGGGTTTTACTGCTGTGAACAGACACCATGACCAAGACAACTCTTATAAGGACAACATTTAATTGGGGCTGACTTACAGGTTCAGAGGTTCAATCCATTATCATCAAGACAGGAGCAGGGGAGCATCCAGGCAGGCATGGTGCAGGAGGAGCTGAGAGTTCTACATTTTCACCTGAAGGCTGCTAGGAGAAGTCTGACTGCCAGGCAGCTAGGATGAGGGTCTTAAAGCCCACACTCACAATGCCACACCTCCTCCAACAAGGCCACACCCACCCAACAAGGCCACACCCACTCCAACAGTGCCATACCTACTCCAAGGTCATACCTACTCCAAGGTCCACACCACTCCAACAGTGCCACACCCACTCCAACAAGGCCACACCTAGTCCAACGAGGCCACACCCACTCCAACAGTGCCACACCTTCTAATAGTGCCACTTTCTGGGCCTAGCATATATAAACCATCACAGCTCCTTTGCATAATAATATAGACTTTATATAATAATATTATTATATTCTAGATTATAATATTGTGATTATATTGTATAAAATCATAATATTGTAATATAAATTATATTAATATATAATATAATAATAATATGAGCATGGTCCAACGTGTGAATCTAAAGACTTATTTTTCAGTTTTTATTTGTGTGTGTGTTTGCACATGTACTCAAGTGTACATGTGTCTACAGAGTCCAGAGAAAAGTGTTTGATCCCATAGAGCCAGAGTTGCATGCAGTTATGAGCCACTAGACGTGGGAACTGAACTCATGTGTGTTCTCTGGAAGAACAGAAAGTGCTCTTAATGGCTGAGCTGTCTCTCCAGCCCTCCAGTCATTCAAGGTACAGCTTCCGCATCAGATGCCTAATTAGATGCTTACATCTTTACCCACTGTTGCTAGCACAATGAGGCAGGGACTGCATTTCGTGGCTACCATGTGCCTTCGTGCCTGGGCCTCAGCTCCACCCAACACAAGGCTTTTGTAGCTCTCTCCTCTGTTCCAGCTTGTGTTCTCTCAATTGCTAATTCCATGAGGATCTGAGCTCAGCTTTCTGGACCTTACTCTTCACCTTGTTTTTCTGCTGCAGGAGGATTACTAGGTGTTCAAAGCCAGCATGGACTACACAGGGAGACTACAGTTTAGGAGGGGCCTGAGGAGGAAAGACTGGGTGACCCATCCCTAAAATCCACATGGACAACATAGGCAAGCCTATCTATAAAACAAAATCAAAATTCGTGGGAAGAGTTTCGGAATCAGCACAGATCCTTTACATTTCCCTGTTATCTAAGAATATAAAAAGCTTAACTTGGAATATTTTTTTTCACTCTAAACATTCATAATATTCACTTGGAAAAAAAATATTTCAAACCCCAGAAAGAGAAAGGCAGGTTGAAACATTAATCAGAGTTATTTGTGCTCCCCGGCAGGGGTCTGATGCCCTAATTACCGCAGGGAATGTAAAAACAACTCCGGAGAAAAAATTCTTAGGATGAGGACCACTTCCCTGCCTTCTTCTTCATGTCCTTCCCCGACTCTTGCTTGCCAACCTCACTGGTGTTAATTCTATCTCCCAAGTGTGGTGGCAGTGGGGTGGGGTGGGGGAGAAGAGAGCGTGTGTATTGGTTGGCTTTAAATGCTGGTCCAAAAAGGGCGTAGTTCTGGGACAGACTGCCTCAGCTCCTAGCAGCTTACAGTTGAATGGAGCTGTGGCAATTGATGAGTTGATCAAGTGCCTGCTTTCAAGTCTGAGACTTCAGTTTGCTCCCGAGAACCCGTATAAAAAGTTGGGCATGGTGGCATGTACCATGTGCTGTACCCTTAAGCTGTGAGCCAGAATAAACCTGTTCTCCCTTAAATTGCTCCTGTCAGACTATTTTATTATGTTAACAAGAAAACAAACAAAATAAGACAACCTAAGTCAGTACCCTATAAAAGGAGGACCAGGGGCTCAGAATACAGCACAGGAGCCCAGGAGTACAAGGCTCTTAGTTCAATCCCAAGCACTCCAATGACTGACTGAATGAATCAATCAATCAATAATATAAAAATTAAAGATAAAAAGAAGGCTCAGACACAATTAAAAATGACAACAGTGTTTAATTTTAAAAAGATGTATTTATTTGTATGTTAGGTATGAGTCTTTTTCTGCATGTTATTATGTGCACTGTGTCGCCTGTTACACTCAGAGGCTAAGAAGACATCAGACTACCTGTACCTGGAGTTATGACAGTTCTGAGCTGCCACATGGGTGCTGGACACTAAACCTAGTCCTCTGCAAGAGTAGCCTGTGCTTTTAACCTCTGAACCATCTCTCCAACCCCCACCACCAAGACATACTCCTTTATCTAATTTCTATTTGATAAATTTTGTTCCCCAGTCTCTTCCTTCTCTTTCTCTGCTTCCTCTTTATTTTTTCCTTTAGGAGATAGTGTCTGCTGTACCCAGGTCAGCCTCCAACTTGCTATCTCACCATGTGTAGCTGAGGGTGACCTTGAACTTCTGACTCTATTGCCTCCATCTCCCAAGTGCTCCGGATCACAAGCTTGTACCGTCGCAGCAGGTTTGTGAAATCCTGGAGATCAAGCCAAGGGGGTTCTTGAATGCTTAGTAACAGTTTGCTAGCTGAGCTAAATCCCCAGACCTGAGCATATAATCCTCTTCCCTCTGTTGCTGCCCATGGGAACTACTGGAAGAGGAGTCCAGAAAGCACAAAGACCCTGTGTTTCCTTGGTCTGAGCACTATATCAGGGTCAATGAATGACTGTGCTTTAACTGTTACTGTTCTGTCCCAGGCTCCCACGCCCACATGAGCTGCTTTTCTCATCCTTTTTCTGATCAAGTCTGTTTACAGGTACCCACTGCACAGCCTCTGGCAGTTTGCTGTACACAGGAATGCTGGACCTCCCCCCTCCTCTTTCTTTAGCATGCTTTTCCAAGAGAGTTGTAATGCTTTGTAAACACTTTCTTGCTTATCAGCCAAGTACACACAGAGGAGGATGGTCTGTAAGTCCCTTTCTCTTTCCAGCCTGGCTGCTTGCGATTATCATGGATTAAAAGTCTGGGCAGAGACCTGGTTTGGAGGTCACAGGGTCTGGGCACAGGAAAACATGAGTGAAAAGCTCAGTCAGTGGCAGATGGGTCCCAGCACCCTTATTCTTAGAAATAGAAGCCCATCGCCTTCCGTTTGTGTAATTATCATTTACTACACTCAATAGGGGTTTCAAGCCCTTCACATCTACGTGGATTTATTTTATGTCGGAGTGAAAGTGACTTTATGACCCAATTACCATTAATGTGACTTATTGCATCATGTTTGGGAAGAGGAGGGGAGAAGACATTCTGATGAAGGGGGGCAGGCCGGCTGGCCTTACATTTTGCCCCAAAAGAGAGGAGAGGGACTCTGCTCCATTGTTAGAGCGCTGAAGCCCTGGCGACCAGTTGTTTGTTTCCTGATCATATAATCCTCTTCCAGATGTGCGAGTCCTAGGCCTGCGTAAGCGGCACCAGAGCGCAGCTGGTGATAGTGCTCCTGGAAGCAATTTTGAGTTCAGAAGGTGTCAGCGTCAAGGACTGTGAGAAATGACGAGCCATCTCACTCCAGTGCTGCGGTCCTTACATGACAGTTGTTGGAGGTGAGACTGTTTTAGTGTCTGGCCCAGCTTCCCAACAGAGCAAGGTTCGGGAAAGGCTAGGAGGGCAGCCTGAAATTCACAGGAGTGCGCAGCGCAGCCTCGGCGGGCCGCCCACCTGGAGCGTGTCCGCAGCGTGAATTTCAGAACCGCTGGGCGGACAGCTCCCCGGCGCCGGGCGCGGCTGCGCAAGGGGCGGGCCAGAGAGCCCGGAGCACCGGGACCCGCCTCCCTACCCACGCCGGAGAGCCGCTAGGAGCCTATGGGCGGTGTTCCCCGAGACTGACTGCTCTAGCGCCACGCCCCGAGGAGGCGGGGCGACCGGCTATCCCCGCCTCCGCGAAGCCCGCGCTCTCCATTGGCCAGCGGCTGGAGGTGCTGGAGGCGGGCCCGGTCCACGGCTCGCGCCTGGGAAGGTCGGCGGCGCAACGCGGTTGCCGCGGGGAGGGTGCGCGGGGACGCGACGGGGCCGGGCGCGGCGGAGACGCAGCGGGTGGGGGCGGCGGCGGCTCCGGGCAGCGGCTGAGTCTCTTCCCGCCGCGGCCGCAGCCAGCGGCGCCCGAGCTCCAAGGCGCATCCCGGGCGCGCGGCCCGAGCGGCCAAGACGGCGGGCCGGCCGGGCGCGGGGCGGCGCGCGCTGTGCTGCGGGCTGCGCTGGTGGGGAGCCGCGGGCCGCGGCGGGGGTCCCGGGCCCGGCGTGTGCGGCTGGGAGGCGCTGTGGGGTGTGGGCACGCGGGCGGCGGCCGGGGCTATGGCCGAGGGCGGCGGGGGCGCGCGGAGGAGGGCTCCGGCGCTGCTGGAGGCAGCCCGTGCACGCTACGAGAGCCTGCACATCTCGGACGATGTGTTCGGCGAGTCGGGCCCGGACAGCGGCGGGAACCCCTTCTACAGCACCTCCGCAGCCTCGCGCTCCTCCTCGGCCGCCTCCTCGGACGATGAGCGTGAGCGCCCCGCGCCTCCAGGGACCGCCCCGCTACCCCACGCCGCGGATCCCTTGGAACTGGAGGAAGACGAGACCGGTGGGGGCTGGAGCGCCGTGCTGAGGGATCGCCCGCCCCCGCGCTTCGAGGACACCGGTGGTGAGGATCGACCGGGGGTGGGGAGGGACACTGGGATGCAGGGACACAGGGCGCGGTCTGAAGGCTGGAGCACCGGCCAGGCTGGTTCCAGACACGCCCGACCCGCACCTGTGTGTTTCTGGAAACAGCTGGTTTGGGGAGCGGGGATTGAACAGAGCCGGTCTTACTGCACAGGGTGGTGGTCCCAGGTTTCTTGTGGGTGGAGACTCAGCCTGGCAGTGTCACACCTGTGGGGTCAGTAAAGTATGGCTTTTTTGGTGGAGGGGATCCAAACGCCTGGCAAGGCTGAGGCTGGGTCCTTTGCAGTACTCAGGACCTAGGTGTCAGGGGTCAGGCCGGTCACAGCTGAAGCACATAGAGAGCTTAGTGCGAGGGCACCCCAGCATCTTCACTGCGCTCTGTTTTCCTGAGAAACTTCCTGTGGTGCCAGTCGATCTCTCGCTGAGCACCGGAAGGAGCGAAGGGTGATTCCACTGCGTTAGGGAGTGTTAGTCCGAGTTACTTTCAAGGTGTGTAGACCAGACTCAGATTATCTGGAGGCGAATGGAGTTGAGCGCAGCCACGCAGCCACCCTGGGCTCTCGGCTGCTGGCTTCTGCAGAGTCGAATTCTAAAATAGTGCCGCTTTGCAGCAGCGTGGCTTTGCCTTCTGAGACGTAGAAGCTGTTTTCCCATTTGACCCTCAGTGCTGCTGTTTAGGCTCCATGGCTTCCTGGCAGGCAGATGTTCCACCATATTCTGTGAAGTGTGCACAACCAGTGTGAATGGGCACCGGGCAGTACCCTTTGCATAATCTCCCCCCCACACACACACACACACATACACACACTTTGTGCAGTATACGTGACACTATAGTTACTGTTCATCAAGATTGCAGGTGCACAGGAGGCAGGCTCTCCAGGGCCTGGGTATGGAAACCTAGCTGCAGGGAGCTGGCAATGGGAAAGGTTGGCCCAACCCTGAAGGGAGTGGTCTGCAACCTTGCCAGTCTGCAGTGTGAATGGGCAAAGTTGCGGCTGGGTTTGGAGGCTTACTATCACCATGCAGGTTCTAAGTGGGTATATTTTAAAGCCCAGCCATTTGGCTGTGGTTAATGGTACTCTAAATTGTCCTCCTGTATCACCCTTCGTTTCCCAATGTACCTTAAGGACCTCCTGTCCCGGACAGATGCTTTCCATATTGGCTGTTGGGAATGTACCAGCCTGGTGCCCTGGTTTGTCAGTCTGTGTGCTATGAGCCTTAGTGATCCTATGTTGATCTTGCAGCACTTAAGGTAGTTGTCTACAGAGGAGAACTCAGCAAAGCTGAGGTCTCAGGGCAAAATAGGGATGCTGTGCTGGGTTAGGCTTCGTTTAGATGAAGGGTCTGGTGTTGAGAAGGGCAAACACATCAAAGTGATTTAACCAGTAGTTTATTTCTTGGTAACCTATAAGTCAAGATTTTCAGAAGAAAGCTCTCTATCCACTGTGCACTCCCAGCATGAAGACCAGGATTGCCTGTCACTGGCATTAGGGTCATATCCTGTTTCCTGATAGTGCCACTGAGTTTGTGCCTGTTCTTGAGAGCCACCCCGGGGTTCTATAGACAAAGGCATCAGCAGCTGTTCGCTAGTATTTGTGGGAGTGTTGTTTTTCTGCTTTAGGAGTTGTCTTCTCTTTCAAATTTAGATCTACTTTAGAATTTCCTCTGTGGTACCTGCTCCCCAAGGGAAACATGGGGACAGGGTAGAGGGACAAAGTTGATGGCATGTCGAGCCGGAGGAATGTGATTTATTAGAGCTTAAAATAGATTCCGATTTCCAGGTTGGTCAGACAAGATCCTTGAGCCCAGGAGCATGGAGAGAGATGGATGTGTTTGTTAGGAAGCTGGTTGCTGCAGCACTCAGCCAAGAGGTTCAGCCTGCTAAGCTACAGACAGCATCAGGGACACTCCAACAATTGCCCCGCTAACCTCCACAAACGCAGCCTGAATCTCTCTCCCTTCTGTGTGGCCCAGTTGCTTAACAGATGTAACTGGGCGGTGGAGGGGGGTGGGGAAGAAGAGTGGTGTTTTGATCTGTTACAGTGTTACATTGTTTCATAATAGACGGTTTGTGATTGCTACGGCCGCCGCAGTCTAGCGAGGACTGCACAGGACTCTAGGTTGCTATGGGACTTGCCCCACTGTAATCAATTGTGTCTGTGCATGAGTGTGAGTGTGCAGATGGGTGTGTGGAGCAGTTAGTTCCCTTGCTGCTGGTGGTCGAGCTGGGGACAGTTTCTTTTCTAGGGGAGAATATAGCTTGAATCCCTTGAAGACCTGGAGACCTTGGCTGAGTCTTTGGGCAGGAAAGAGGTGCATGATGGGACCATTACATATTGAGTTGTTGGAGAGCAGTTCTGTGGCTCCACGGAGATTTTTGTGCATATAGTAGAGAGTCATTGGTACCGAGCTGAGACGAGGGAAGGAGAGATTCCGTAGTTACTGGCGAGAATCCTGGCCCTTCAGACTTGTTCAGTCTTCCCAGGCTCATCCCTATTTTCCATGGCTCCAGCTATCTGGATGGAGCAGGTTTGGAGAACCACAGCTGGCAATGGCAGGGGAGTGGCTCCAGCATCTCCCCAGGCTCTGCTCTGAGGTGTGGGTCCCTTTGGGAAGACTTAGACATAAACACTGGAGGCTGGTGTCCATGCTTTAACCCATGTATAGATGGGAGAGTCTTCCTGGGAAATGGAACTGCTTTCTGGGAGCACAGGGTCCAGACTTATAGCTGAAACCCCTAAAATAGCCCAGCTTGCAAGCTGTCAGCCTCCCTTGCCTCCCCATGTGCAAATCACCAGCAGCACGCAGAGTCCTCCTGGGAGCAGTGTGAAATTCAGCCAGGCTGTGTCTGGGGCCTCTGACCTTCAGGCTTCTTCCTCCGAGTGCCTTCTGTCACTTCTTGAGGAGGCAGAGAAGCAGGCAGCACCACAGTCTCCTCCAGTCACCTGTTCTAGCCTTGCTGGGTTTCTGTGGTGACTGACCCCTCTCATCTATGCTAACCTCCGAGACTCCAGCAGGAGGCTGACCTTGGGAAGATGAGAGGAATGTGGGGTTGGAATTAACATTGCTGAATTTTTGTCCTTAGAGTTTACTGCTAGATAATGATGATGATTATTAATTATTATTATTATGTTATTATTATTGAGATAGGGTTTCTCTGTATAACCGTAGCTGTCCTGAAACTCACTCTGTAGACCAGGCTGTCCTGAACCCAGACATCCACTTGCCTCTGCCTTCCAAGTACTGGGATTAAAGGCAGGACCACCACACCTGGTTTACTGCTGGTTTATTTAAATAGTCTTTTATTTTTAGCGTTCGTAGCAATTATCTTACTATATATTTATTTTTGAGGGTTTCATGCACCCTGCAATGTATTTTGATCATATTCACACTCGTTTCCCCTCCAACTCTTCCCAGACCTGCTCCCCTCACATCTGCCTCCCAACTTTGTTGGTCCTCTCTCTCTCCCTCCCTCCCTTCTCTTTTTAATAACCTACTGAGTCTAATTTCTGCTGCCCATCTATGCAGAGATGTGGGACCGTCCACTGGAGCATGGTCCACCTAGCGGGTACCACATCCCTAAAGAAAACTGACTCTTTCCTAGCAGATACTACTGTCAAAGCTCCTTAGCTGGAGGTGGGGCTGCTGTGCCCCTGTCTGTACTGTAGACTGACTTGATCTCGATCTTAAGAATTCTTGAGTGTAGTGGTCCTTCCTGTCCAGGAGACACTGCACCGCCCCAGCCCCCGCCCCACCCCCAGCCTGACTCGTACGTCTTCCCACTTCCCCTCCTCCAATGTTCCCTGAGCCTTTCAGGCAGGGGTGTGATATATATGTCCCATTTATAGCTGAGCACTCCATAGACAATCTTTGAAGTCTTAACCAGTCGTGAATCTCTCTAATACCATCTAGTCAAGCCTTTCAACAACTCATGAGTAAGAAGAGAAAAACGTTTCTTTTTTTTTTTTAAAGCCAGAGTTAAGTGGAGTCTGTGACCAGGGAGACAGGAGGCCTTCCTGTGGGATCAGGGAGCTGTACCTTCTGTCTTGGCTCTGTGCCAGGTGAGTGCAGCAGGAGGAGCCTGGGACTTAGGGAGCTGCAACTGCAGTCTCAGGCAGTGCTGCCTAACAGCCGAGCAGCCATGCAGGCCCAGTGCAGCTGGCTTCCTGGGAGCTCTGTATCCCAAGGCTACCTGACTACAGAACCTGGAGCTCCTGGTGTGGGTCACATCAGTAATTGTTCATCTGTGCCTTGTCACACCTCAAGTTCACACAGACTCTGGTAGAGAAGTTGTCGTTTCTGCACAGGAAGATGGTCTTAGCTTCCTAACTGTGAGGGCAGGTGGAGAGACCTGGCCAGATGGAGGCCATCTAGTCACACCTGACACCTCAGGACAGGCGATTCCACCCCCTCTGTTACTAGAACTTCTTTCAGCTCTGCTTATTTCTTCCCTGGCTTATTTCCATGTTAATACATAAAATGTTTTTTTTTTTTCTCTAGGTGGGGGTGTGGTTGCTGTTCTGTGGATTTTAACACAGGAGTGTACTTTGTTTTTTCTTCTTTTTTTTTTAAAAACAAAGTTCTTCTTTTAAATTTATTTATTTTATATGAGTACACTGTAGCTGTCTTCAGACACACACCAGAAGAGGGCATCGGATCTCATTACAGATGGTTGTGAGCCGCCATGTGGTTGCTGGGAATTGAACTCAGGACCTCTGCAAGAGCAGTTGGTGTTCTTAACCACTGAGCCATCCCTCCAGCCCAGGAGTGTACTTTTATAAGCAACTCTTGTCAGGGAGGAACAGGAAGATCCTAGAATTTCTACTCTCCCAAGGAGTCTAGTGCTGCTTTTCAGGAGGCAGGACTTCCTGTTCCACGAAGTGTACCTATGGGTGCTGGCAAGGCCCTGATTTCTAAAAACTGTGATTGTATATTTTTCTCAACAGCATGATAAACACATTCATTTTAGGTAATGTATTAATTATTTTATTTTATTTTTTTTAGTTCCACAATATTTCTCTATCCGGAGAAAACCATTTGTGACGCTAAATACATAAGTCATGTATATGAGATTATAAGATTAGATCATGGTGGGTGAACTGATTTTTTTAATTGCAGTTAATGACTCGTGGATGTTTTCCGTTAAATTTTCGAATCCTAAAAATTTAATGAATCCTCAATACAGTGGTCCTCTGGTGAGCTTTGAACCTCTGGCCTTAAAAAGTTGTTATTGTGTATGTGTGTATGTATGTGGAGCACATGGGCTGGTGTGCCAGCCTTGATTCGATCCTTTACATAAAACCAGCTTAGGAGAATCAAGGGGAAGGATTTTTGTATGTTTTTTAGAGGTTTTGGTACCTGTTGTGAAAGAATGTTCTAGAAGTATACCTGTCTACACCCTTGACAACAGTGAGGGCATTAGCCTATCCATGAGAGGCTTTGGTCATGTGACAGACACCTCTGTGTTCCACAGGTCCCAGAATCTGGCCGGCTCTACTGCTTGGAGGCTGGGGTGAGACGAGATCGGGGTGAGATGAGATCGTGGCAGAACTGGTGGTAGAGTAAGGAATTCACCTTAATAGCAGCTGGGATGTAGAGAGGGGACGGAGATGGAGGGACAGGGACAAGAAATGCCCCTCAGAGGCATGCCTCCAGTCCTACCTTCAGCCAGGCTACCTTCAGAGTTCATATTTCCACCTTTCTAGAGAGCCACAAGCTTGTGATCAATCAGTGGGTGTCTTAGTTAGGGTTTACTGCTGTGAGCAGACACCATGACCAAGGCAACTCTTATAAGACAACATCTAATTGGGACTGACTTACAGGTTCAGAGGTTCAATCCATTATCATCAAGGCAAGAGCATGGCAGCATCCAGGCAGGCATGGTGCAGGAGGAACTGAGAGTTCTACATCTTCATCTGAAGGAAGCTAGCAGAATACTGGCTTCCAGGCAGCTAGGATGAGGGTCTTAAAGCCCATGCCCACAGTGACACACTTACTCCAACAGGGCCACACCTACTCCAACAAGGCCCCACCTACTCCAACAGGGCCACACCTTCTAATAGTGCCACTTCCTGGGATGAGTATATACAAACTATCACAGTGGGTGAAGGCTCTTGCCTTGGGGACCAAGGCTTTGGGTGGGGGGCAGTGTTGTACCTTCATCCTGTTGCAGTGCTAAGACACTGACTAAAAGCTACTTGGGGGAGGAAAGTGTTCACTTCATCTTAACCTTTCAAGTTCTATCATTGAGGGAGGGTGGGAAAGTCATGGATGACAGACACCAAGAAAGAAGGCTGTCAGGATAATGCCCCCCACACATGCTCACGGCCTGGTCTAGGCAGCGTGTCAGCTGAATTCCCTCCTCGGGGACTCTAGGCACTGTCAAGTTGACAGTGGAAACTAATCAGGACAGATGTTCAGCTCCAAAGTGATTAGCATCTCCTTTCAGGATGGAAACCAGCATCCGGTTTGGGGGCTGTGCCTTGACTTGTACTCAGTGAGGTATTTGCAGAGAGTGTAGCAGACGTGGGTACCTGTGTCCTGAATCCCTGGCACGTTTTACATGGTGCATCCACACACACACTCAAAGGACACCTCAAGACCTAGAAGATGCCCCTGGTCCCCACAGCCAGTGTCTTCCTCTCCTAGAGACAGCCACTAGAATTTTATCTCCTAAAGTAATGTTGCTTACACTATGCTTCTAAGACACATTTATATTATCGCATGTCTCATTTATTTTTTTTAAAAAAGTCACTCGTAATTTTTAAAGATTTATTATTTTAAATTATGCGCAAGTGTGTATCCGCATGCGGGTATGTACGCAAGTGTAGGTTCCCAAGGAAACCAGAGCCATCAGATTCAGTGGAGCTGGAGTTAGAGATGGTTGTGAACTACCTGGTGCGGGTGCTGGGAACTGAACTCTGCTCTTCGGGAAGACCAGCAAGCCTCTTAACCACTGAGCCATCCCTCCGTCCACCTGCTTGTGTTTTATACAACCTCTGTTGCTCCATTCCTCTTGGGCACACATACCTGAGAGTGGATTGCTGGGCACGGTTTGGATGTCTGTTGAGACTTTGGAGTAGATTATTTTGACTGCGGGGAGTCTGCCCTGTGCTTCATGAACCATTAAGCAGCATGTCAGGCCCACATGGCGGACAGGATGACTACATGCGAGGGACCACCGCTGTAGTGGGCAGTGACAGTTTTCCCGATACGTCTCTGTTGGCAGGGAGTGAGGCATGCCAGATATTAATTCAGCGAGCATGTTGAGCCTCTGGGATAAAGAGATAAGTAAGTTTAGCCTCCTGGGAGTGGGAGGGAGAGTGACAAACGGGTGATCAAGGGAAAGAGATTCACACAGGATTCCAGAGCATGGCGCCAGAACAATTAGAAATTAGTCGGGGATGGAAGCTGTCTTAACCGAGATGGTGCCGCACTTAAGATCCAGGTTTGAGCCGGGCGGTGGTGGCGCACGCCTTTAATCCCAGCACTTGGGAGGCAGAGGCAGGCGGATTTCTGAGTTCGAGGCCACCCTGGTCTACAGAGTGAGTTCCAGGACAGCCCTGCCTACACAGAGAAACCCTATCTCAGAAAAAAAAAAAAAAAAAACAAGATCCAGGTTCGATTCCAGCCCCTATAGGGTGGTTCACAATTATCTTTAACTCTAGCTCCTGGGAATCTGATACCCACTTGTGGCCTCTGTGGGCACAGCTTGCAAACGGTATACTTAAATACATGCAAGCAAAACACATAAAAAATATTTTTAAAAAGAGAAATAGAAGCCCGTGGCGGCGGCAGCAGTGACGGCTATGCATACCTTAATCGAAGCAGCACTCGGGAGGCAAAGGCAGGGGGATCTGTGAGTAAGTCCAGCCTGGTCTAAAGAGTGAGTTTCGGAACAGCCAGGGCCTCGCAGAGAAACCCGGTGTTGAAAAGTAAGGGTGGACTCCATCTTGTTGTGAGCAGCTTCCTTCAAACCAAACTGAGCTTCCCAGAGTGAATGAGTCCTGGTTTCTCAGGAGTGCTTGGAAACTTGGAGTTTATGTTGTTGAAACTCTTGTGACCTTGAGGAGCTGAACACCAACGAGACCTTGAGGCACACAGGATGCCCTCACTGGGGGTGGGGGTGGGTGGTTCCAAAGGTTCCTGGGAGTGAGAGCTCGGGGAGGGTGGGAGGGGGCCTTACAGGTGGCTAGGAACAGGCAGTGTGGTAGGGTGGTCATAGGAGGCTGGCTGCCCCAAGGTCTCTGGAGAGGGATTCTGCTTTGCTCTGTAATCTGTATTGTGCTGTGCTGGCCTTGGGCTTGGTGCTTTTCTGGGTTTCCTCCTCTGCTTCTCCTTAGATGGAAGAGTTTGTTTCTTGTATGGAGGATTTTTTTTCTTTTCTTAATTGTGTTTTGGTTTTGGAGACAAGATCTTACGAAGCCCCTGAAGCCAACATGGAACTTGACGTGTGACCCAACCTGGACTTTCTTTTCCAAGTGCAGCCTGTACCACCACACCTGGATGTGATATCATTCCAAAAGTTTTGGATTTTAGGGCATCATTTTGAATTTGTTACTTTCTGATAAATGGGACTCAATTCATACCATACTGTCCAACAATTAGTAGACGGTGTTGACTTGTAACTACATTTGGGAGTAACAGCCAAAACCTTAAATCTTTGTGTGAATACAGTCTTCATCCTTCTCGTGTCTGTCCCTCAGGGGTGGGGCTGTCGGCTCCTACAGTAAGGTCTTAGGCTTTCCCTTACTGTTTTCCTCTGTGGCTGCACTGTGTCCCAAGCCCAGCAGCAGTGTGCGGCTTGCTAGGCTGTTCCATCTTGTCCCTGGGGCCTCGCTTGCTCTAGTTTATGGGTTTGACTTTAGTCCGTCTACTGAGGGCACTGTGGATCTAAGATTGTTCTGATTTGGGCAGCCCCAGTGACTCATGCAGTTGAGTGACTCTCCTAATGTCTTGCTGTCTTTAGAATATTCTTGGTGCGCGTGTACATGTTTGCGTGTTTTCCAGTCCGTGCGCCTGTTTGTGCGGATGCCTCTGGATGCCAGATGTCAACCTTGGGTGTGTTTCTTAGTCCCTCGCTGCTGGTTTTATTGTTGTTGTTGTTTTGGGTTTTTGTTTTATTTCATTTTTGAGAGAAGATCTCTTATATTCATCTTGATTTCACTGGTTCAGCTAGCCTGGCTGGCCCGTGAGCCTCCGTGAGCCTCCGTGAGCCTCCCATCTCTGCCCCGTCCGTGCTGGGATTATAAGCATACACTACCACACCTGGCCTTTTTAAAGTGTGGGTTTGGGGGATTGAACTCAGGTCCACATCGTCCTATGGCAAGCACTTTGCCAGCGGAATCATCTCTCCGCCCAGCCCCCTTTGGAGAGTCTGATCCCGTCTTTCGCTCACGTTTCCTTGTTTGTCTTGCGATTGAATTATAAGAGCTCTTTATATATCCTTGGTTTTTGTTTTCCAGTAGATAAATGACTTTCAAATGTATCCTTAAAATCAGAAAGCCTGTATATCCCGCTGATAACGCCCCTGCCTGCTTTATCTTTGTGCCTTTGATGTCCTAGCTAGCTAGGGAGCAGTGACAAGATCAGGGTCACTCCACAGCGTCCCTGTGTTCTCTCCTAGAAGCTCTCTTACTTTTCCGGTTTCTCTGATAAAGACCCTGATGAAAGCAACTTAAGGGAAGTTATTTGGACCACTGTTCAAGGGTACATACCGTCCATCATAGGAGGGTAGTCCTGGCACTGGCTGGTCCCGTTGCCTCTGCAGTCAGGAAGCAGAGAGGTGAGCAGCAGTGCTCCGCCTGATTTTCCCATCTTATGCAGTTCAGGTTAGAGCGGGTCTTCCGACTGCAATACTTTGAAATTACGTCTCCATGCTGGGTGTTCAGGACCTAGTGACAGTCACTGTCACACAGCACAGGGCTGTGTCTGTCAGGCTGACAGGCAGTGTCCACAGCACAGGCTGTGTCCTGTCAGCTGACAGGCAGTTCACACAGCACAGGGCTGTGTCCTTCAGGCTGACAGGCAGTGTCACACAGCACAGGGCTGTGTCCTCTCAGGCTGACAGTCAGTGTCACACAGCACAGGGCTGGTCCTGTCAGGCTGACAGGCAGTGTCAGCAGCACAGGGCTGTGTCCTCTCAGGCTGACAGGCAGTGTCACACAGCACAGGGCTGTGTCCTCTCAGGCTGACAGTCAGTGTCAGGCAGCACAGAGCTGGGTCCTCTTAGCTTGTGGCTGTATTCACTCCTTTCTGAGTTACGTTCCAAGTGATGTAAGATCCCGCTTGGCTCTATTGCATGTGGACATTCACTTTCTCAGCTCTATTTTTTTTTTTTTTTTAAGAAAGAACTTCCTTTCTCTATTGAGCCATCTCATCTCGGCACCCTTGTCAAATATCAGTTGGCGGCCATTTATAGTCATATTTTCTCTCTCTCTCTCTCTCTCTCTCTCTCTCTCTCTCTCTCCCCCCCCGTCTGCCCCATTCTCTGCAGAGATTGAACCAGGTCTGGCGCATGCTAGGTGTGAGCCCCATATCGATCCAGTCCCGATTTTCCATCTTAATTCTATTTATGTCTCTTTTTGCTCTCTTACTCTATGATAAAATACCCATTTCTCCGCAGTAATTTTTAAATAATACATGGACTCCCAAAGCAAGACATTTTCAGACTGGGAGGATGTCACTCATTGCTGGAGTGCCTACCTACCGTGGAAGGCTCCAGCTTCGATCCCCAGCACCGAGAATTTAAGAAGGAACAAGATCTCCTGCATCAGAAACTTTTAACGTTCTGTCATACAGTTCCAGGGTTTATGGCTTGGAGTCCTTCGTGTCACACATTCATGGATGTGATCACAGGTGTGGGTGCATGTGCATACCACACACAAAAACACACCACACACACACACACACACCCGACAGAGAGAGAGAGAGAGAGAGAGAGAGAGAGAGAGAGAGAGAGAGAAGAGGATATTAAACATACATTTTTTTTCCAAATGGCTAAATGTTTGCTTAAGTCACGACTGAAGCTGACTGTAGAATGAACTTCTAAGATAAAAAGAACACCTTCTGAAGTTTTGTTTAAAAGCATTTACATAAAGATCTGTGAGTTGAGCGTTGAAAGGATCCACTGCATGCATAGCGCAGGAGTAATAATTTTTCACCCGTCAGAGCTTGGATCTCGCCTGCATGCTGCTCTATTGGGAGGGAGCTCATGAAAAGAGAGAGAGATGTTCACCTTCCACAGGGTTCAGGGAGTCCCCTCATCTGGGGTGTGCGTCCCTTCCTCTGCTGGCTGCTCGTGCATGTGCTTTTTGTACAGACATGAGGGTTTGCTTGGTGGACGATGCCGTTTCTTTCCTAAAGCTGGGCGTGATGAACCTTGCTCACCGCCTCAGGGTGTTCTTTGGGTGTTTTTAGGAGGAGCTTCAGGGGTCTCCCATTGAGGGTTTTTTCCTCATGTTTCTGAAGGTAATCGCTGTTCCTAGGATCTCCTGGAAAAGCCACGAATGTGGCAGTGAACCAATGTACTATTCTTTCAGACTAACATAATCATCGTTTTTGCATCTTCCTGCAGAGATAAGCGGTGTGCAGTGAGAACATCCATCCTCCTCCCAGGGCTGATCTCTTGTTCCCAGGGTTCCCTGGGGCAACAAATGCAGGAAGTCCTTAATCTAGCAGGCTGTTGATCACAGAGGCCTGTGTGCTGGCATGCCCAAGTGTCCGCTGAGCAGGGACACAGTGCACATGAACTTAGAGAAGTCTCTGCTCAGTGCCACACTTTCCAGGAAGCACCCAACAGCTATGCGTCACGGTCAGAGCAGATCCCAGTGACCTCTGTCTCCCGGAGGACAACGTGGTGGCCTGTCCCTGGTGCTCATGGCGGCTCTCAAGTGAAGTGCCACTTCAGTCTCTAGAAATGAAAATTACAAAGACTTATTCCCACCTCCTTCTTTGACCAGGTTTCAGTGCCTGGTGTAGGCTGGCCTTGAACTCACGGCACTCCTGCTGCCTCAGCCTTCGCTGGTATCATAGACGTGAATTGTAGGAAGATGACATCATAGGAAGATGACATCATTCGACTTTCCTATAGGATTTGCATAGATTCCATGAGTGAAGATGGTTTTTCTATAGAACTTTATTTTTTTTGGTATATGTTGTGTATTATTTATCAGTCTAGACTAAGTGTTTGCTGTGAGTTGGTGGAATAAAGAATGTTGGACCCCTTACCTGTTTCTGAATTTTCAGCTTCTCCTTTTTCTGCTTTTAACCCTTACCCAGTGGATGACATCCCTAACAGGACATTTCTTTGAAATAGTTACATTCCCAAATGAAATTAAATGGCTGTAAAATCACATTAAATTTTGAAGGGCTATTTAGTTCAGTATTATGTGTTTTAATACAGAAAGCAGTTGTACAAAGATTATTATACAATCTAAGCTATTTTTCTGTCTGTATCATGTCAGCTCTAAAAGAATGTTCTTTAAAATGTGTGTGTATGTGTGTGTGAGAGAGTGTGTATGTGAGTGTATGTGTGTAAGTATGTGTATATATCTGCGTGTGAGTATGAGTATGTATGTGTATGTATGTGAGTGTGTATATAAGTATGTGTGTGTGCATATATGTGTGTGTGTATCTGAGAGTGTGCAAGTATGAGTGTGTGTGTATATGTGTGTGTACATGTTTGTGTTAGTGTGTGTGAGTATGTGAGAGTGTGTGAGTATGAATGTGTGTGTATATATGTGTGATGGAGTGTGTGTGTGAATATGTGAGAGTATGTGGAGTGTGAGTGTTTGTGTATGTGTGTGAATGTGTGTATATGTATGTGAGTGTGTATATATGTGTGTGAGTGTGTGTATGTGTGTGTGTGTGAACATGTGAGAGTATGTGAGTATGAGTGTCTGTGTATGTGTGTGAATGTGTGTATATGTGTGTGTGTGTGTGTGTGTGTGTGTGTGTGTGTGTGTGTGGTGTGGTTTTCTTTCAAGCTTGCCCTCAGAATAAATATTTTCTGTAAGGTTTATTTAGGCATTAGGTTAGATGCTTAGATTAAGAACACTTCTGCTCTTCCAGAGGATCTGAGATGGATTCCCAGCAGCCATGTGATAGCTCACATCTGTTTGCAACTCTGGTCCTAGTGGATCTGATCCTCTCTTCAGGCCTCCAAGGGCATTATGCACATATGGGTCACAGTCAAAACACTCATACACATGCAATAATAAACAAAATTTTAAAAAGTTACCTGGGCAACACACTTACTGTATTTGTTATTTTGTGCTGACTTTGTTTTTCAGGTATAGAAAGCTTTTAATATTTTTATTTTGTTTTTGTGTTTGTGGGTGTATAGTAGATACAGAAGCTAGGATTCTGGTAAGCTCTGGTTTTTGTTCTAAATTTAACAGTAACAAAAATCTTTAATTATTGAAAAACTCCCCTTTGTCATTGAGTATATTTGTTCTTTTAAATTTTCTATTCCGCATACAGCTGGGTGGTAGTGGCACACACGCTTAATCCCAGCACCCAGGAAGCACAAACAGGCAGATCTCTGAGTTTAAGGCCAGCCTGGTCTACAGAGTGAGTCCCAGGACAGCCAGGGCTACACAAAGAAACCCTGTCTCAAAAATCAAAAGACAAATAAAATTATTCACTTACTTATTGTACGTGTGTGTGTGTGTGTGTGTGAGTATAATTGTGTGAGTATGTACGTGTGTATGTATGTGTAATGTGAGTGTGTATGTTAGTGTGTGTATGTAGTGAGTGTATATGTGTGAGTGTCTACATGTGTGAATGTGTGTGTGTTCGTGTGTGTGTGTGTATGTGAGTATAATGTGTGTGAGTATGTACGTGTGTATGTGTGTATGTGTAGTGTGTAGTATGTGAGTGTATATGTGTGAGTGTCTGCATGTGTGAATGTGTGTGTGTTCGTGTGTGTGTATGTATGTGTATATGTGAGTGTATATGTTGAGTGTCTGCATGTGTGAATATATAGTGGACTAAGGTATGTTGTGTGAGTGTATATGTATGAGAGTGTGTGTAGAGTGTGTCTGTTGAGTATATTGTGTGTGAGTGTGTATGTTGACTGTGTGTGTGTTTGTGTGTCTGTGTGTGTGTGTGTGTGTGTATGTGTGACTAAGTGTGTGTGTGTTTGTGTGTCTGTGTGTGTAGGTCAGAGAATAACCTGTGGGAGTCAGTTCTCTCCTTCTACCATGTAGGTTCCAGGGATCGAACACAGGATACCAGGCTTGGTGGCAAGCACCTTTTCCATCTTGCCAGCCCCAGGTATCCTCATTCTTAGAGACTTTCAGTATGGCCAGAGCTTGAGAATGTCCTCAGTTTGAGTTGTGTCTCCTTTGCTTTAACTGTATGAGAAAGTGGACAGCCAGATAGTAATACCCGTCCAAGTTAGTTGTCTGGTGTGTGCTACGTAGGTTTCCTGGTGAGGCTTGGGAGGCTATGTTGTTAAGTGACATTGATCACCCCTTCCGTAGGCTGCTGCTCAAGCTAAGGCTTGGCTCCTCGCTAGTCAATTTTCGTCTGTTTCATCATGGATTCTCAGGTATGGCTTCTGCTCTTGAGACTTCCCTGGCTGTTAGCCCTAGCTGTGAGCTTGGGGTATACACACAACTCCAAAAGTGCATTTTCTATCTTGAGAGCTGTGGTTTGCAGAGGGAAGTCCCCAGCTCCCTGGTGGCCCGGTCTGTACCCATTTTCTTTCAGTTGTGAGTTCTCTCTGCTTGAAACATGGACCTTGGTTTCCTTTCATCTTAGAAGTATCCCCTGCGCCTTTTCTTGTCACCTCTGCAGAACTTGTGCCTTGGCTATGCCTTCCATCGCTGAATCTCCGCACGAAGCCTGAGGTGTCTGGCCTTGTCTTTCATGCTGCTCTCTTCCCTCTGCTTTGCTCTTCTTCATCTCCCAAGTCAGTAGTTCAGTCGTCACCGTGACTGCCTTTGCTGGAAAAGTTGCTTAGTGAGGAGATGTAGAGTTGCCGTCGTCGTGGTGTCTCTGTCGTGACCCCCTCATTCCCAGGTATAGCAGTGGAAATCCTTTGGGTGCTGTGATTATTTAAATTAAAATTCAAACTACACCTGTACCTAGCTGCTCTTTCTTCCTGGACGTGCAGTTTGTTTCTCCTGAGCAGGCTTCCTGCTTCTATTCCTGAGACTCAATAAGGAGAGGTAGCACTTCCTACAGACTCCTGGGATCTAGGTCTGCTTAAGGAACTGGCACCCTACTCCCATGAGACTTTGCTTCTGGCCGCAGCTTTGGAGTTAGGGTCCTGTGGGTGCTTGCTAAGGCAGATATGGAGCCGTGCCAGCTCCAGTGCCTGTCGAGAGTCCCGCACCTCTAAAAGACTGAGTGCTAATGTAGCTAGAGAGAGGTGGATAGGTGGGTACCGTCGAAGTGACAATAGAAACCTTATATGTTTCTTGTAATAAAAAGATATTGAGTGTGTCTGCACAGGCATGTGTATGTGTAAATATGCATATTCTGTGGCGTGGGTGTGGGGTCAGAGGATAACTTGTAGGAGTTGTGTTTAACCCCCATGTGGGTTCTAGCGATGAGACTGACTAGGTCATCAGTTTAGGTAGAAAGCACCTGCTGAGCCATCTCAATGGCCCCTACTTTGGGTGTCTCTCAGGGTGTCGAGGGAATCACCCAGGTTTTGATACTGACTGATTATAGCCACGGCCTGATGCTTTACACCTGACAAGTGTTTTGAGTCTCTGATTGCTTCTCTCAGTGGCAAAGCAGAGAATGTCACAGCCACACTTTCCAGGGAGCTGCAGGCATTTCAGGGCAGCATCGCTGAGCCTGGCACTTGGGTGACCAGGAAGCAGCTGGCTCTTTCTTCCGCTCTTCTGTACCTGTGTGATGTACATGGAAGGACATGAGGTGCTGAGCCTGACTCTTGGGACACACTTGTGAAAGGAACCGAGGCCTTGAGTGGGTGAGGCATCTGCTCCACAATGGGATCATGGCCAGCAGGAAGTGTGACGGGCTGACGGCATGCTAGGGACAAAGTGTTACAAAAGAAGCAGTGAGCACGGTCCAGGGTCTTGGAAGTGACAGCAGAGAAGGATCACTGTAAAGTTAGGCCTCCCCGGGAGGAGCACACTCTGGGGAGCTAAGGGAGTCGGCCAGGTGCCCGTACAGGAAGTGGATGTTGCATGGACACAGGCAGGTAAAGTCCTTCATGAGGCCCGCAGTACCAGCTTACTGGCAATAAGGCACCAGGAGGGGTGACGAGCAAGCCGTGGAAGTGGGGGTCATAGAAGAAGGGCGGTCAGAAGGTTAAGGAAGAGGAGGTTTGAAGGGATCTCGCAGGACGTGGCTTATGCTGTAAGATGTGGAGTCTCTGGTGTCCTGTAGCAAAGGATATGGGGCCAAGCGTGAGTTTTGAAGAAATGTCCCGAATGGAGATGACACCTCAGGATGTGTGGACACTTGTGGACGAGAGGGTGAGGGTAGGGGTGTCTGTTTCTGGGTGTGTCTTGAACTCCGAGGCCTTCGTGGGTTGAGAAACCGACCTTGAGAACGGAGTAATGGAGGACCTCCAGCGTAGATAAAGAAACGGTACCATCTCTGCAAGATGCGGACTTAGCAGAAGGTAAGGGTGCCATGACGGCATCTTCTGGAGACTGTCAGTCACCAGGCCCTTCACTTGGAAGTCAGTATTGACGTTGACAGCGTTGATTGTGGCTGTCGGGGGACCAGACCAGAAGCGTGGCATGTACAACCCACATTGGTTGAGTATTTGGATTCGGAGGAGTGGGGTGTCGTGTGTTCCTTTATGGGCCGAGTAGGCGCAGCCCCGTGTGGAGTTTTCTTATTGTAGTGACACATACTAACGAAAGCAGCTTAAGGAAAGAGAGGCTTGTTTTAGCTCACAGTTTGAAGATGCAGTCCTCCGTGGCAGGAAATGCGCGTAGCAGGGCGTAAAGCATCTAATCACGTGGCATCCACAGTCAGGAGGCAGAGAGAGATGAACACTTGTGTTCAGCTGCCTTTCCCTTAATTCGATCCAGGAGCCCAGCCCATAGAATTCTGCTGCCCACATTTATGACATCAGTTAATCCAATCCTGAACCCCACCCCCCACAGACGCCCCAGAGGGTAAGGTTGCAGAGCACCAAACCCACCAACCTGAGTTCAGTCCCAGAACCCACATGGTGTGGACACAAAATAAACAGATAGATGTAAAATGCTTTTTTTAACGACCAGGGGTTGTCTTTTAGGTGATTTAACAGTATCAACCATCACAGGCTTCATGAGAACACTGGATGAAGCTGGGTCTAGTTGAAAATCTGTTTAGAGTCTGAGAAGTACTGGTGACTCACCCCAGTACATCTGGAGCTCACATAAACAACCTCTTTATGAGTGTCCCAGATACTCCTTGGGGGCATACTTACATAGGAAAACATACCCTGTTTATCAGATATTTAAATTGAACTGGCGCTCTGCAGTTCCATTTGCTAAATCTGGTTCCTCTTCCCGGCAGGTTCTTGTTCATTACACAGGCCACCCTAGCAACCTGTCAGGTTGCTAAGTAACAGGACTTGACTTCGAAAGAGCCATTTGATTTTTTGTTGGTTTTCCCGGGCTCCTGGGTCAGCCTTTTCCCCCTTGACTGAGCTGCACATCAAAGCGTGGGAGGGCTCCATGTGTCCCGACCGCCTTTCGCTTTAGTCTCTTCTGCATAGATGAGCTATTTGAAGGTCTGAAACTGGATCTAGAGTCCTGCTGACCGTGACGGTGCGGGACACAGGGAGGGAATGCAGCTGGAAGCTGATACACAGATGTGTAGCGTCCTCAGTTTCTGGAAAGCAGGTGTGAGGTCAATGCTGGAACACAGAGACCTTGGGTAGGCTCTGCTGGGGGAGATGGCTCTGCCCAAGAGCTCTTTATAATTCTGTCCTTAGCATTTGGTCTGCTGATGGTCACCTCTTAATCCATTCAGGCCTGAACTCCCTGAATTTCCTGTATTCCCCATCCCTCAAAATTCATGCATTGAAATCTCAATTCCCACTGCCTCAGAATGGGACTTTATTTGGAGACAAGGTCATGAGAGAAGTGATAAAAGTTAAATGCGGTTGCTAAGATGGGCTCTAGTCCAATCTGATTATGTCCTTGAAAGAAGACATAGACACACGCAAAAGGGGGGAGCCTGCGACCATAGTGGGAAGATGGTCTACACGTGGCTTTGATCTTGTACTTCTAGCCTCTAGGAAGAAGATTTCTTAGTGCAAGCTACCTCATTTGTGGGACTTCTTACTGACTATCGTTCAGTGAGAGGAGGTGAGAGAGATCACGTGAGGTTTGCAGGTGGTGTTGGCTGACTCTTGGGGTTCAAAGATGTTCTCCACAGGACGTGCCCTAGCCATAACTGCTGGCACCACAGTACTGGGAATGAGAGGTGCCAGTATAGACTTGTGGGTGATCTGGTGCTGCTGGCCTGCCACTCTTCTGGGGCACAGCTCCTGAACAGATCTTACAAGCCTGTGGAGGAGGGGATCTGGCAGATGGCACCTAGAGTGATTCTGCAGTTGCATGTTTATAGCCTTGGGTGTGGAACCTCCCCTGACAGCAGAGGTTGGGTCACACGAGGAAACTGTCACCCTGCTCAGAAGCCATCAATAATCTATGTTTCTAGCATGATTAAAGAAGAAAGCACAGACTGAGGTCACAGCTCTGGCCAGATCTGCATATGTATCATGCATGGGCTCCGTGAGGAGAATGGGAAAATATCCCAGAGCGATCCTTACAGCAATCGACCCTTATAGCAGTGACATCTTTGGGTAATTAAAGTATCGCTTTTACGTCCTTGTTCTTAGGAATCCACTGGAGAAATATTCTTACATCCCTGGTGCTGTTTGGATTAGCGTGCCATTTAAAGATGTGTCTCTCTTCATTAAAAACATCACTTCAGATTTAGAAACAGGACTTAGAAGTCAGGGTTAGTTGGAGACGGCAGCGTGGAAGCTGGGTTCCGGATTTCCAGTTCACTGATGTGCTGATCATGCTGGTCAACAGAATGCTGCTGTGGGGCTTTGCTTTACATTGCCTGTTTAGGGACTTGGGCTGAGAGATTTTGGCCAATGAGGTTGGAGTATCACTTGATGGACAGGTGGACTTACCAATGAGGTTGGAGTATCACTGATGGACAGGTGGACTTACCAATGAGGTTGGAGTGTCACTTGAGGGACAGGTGGTTTGCCAGTGAGGTTGGAGTGCCAGTTGATGGACAGGTGGGCTTGCCAGTGAAGTTGGAGTGTCACTTGGTGGGGAGGTGGGCTTGTTGGGTGAGTGTCCCGCCCAGGTCTCAAGCTCGGGTTACTAGAGGGACTCCATCTACAATGGCCAGTTGAAGGCTCAGGGTTAGTATGCAGATGTGAGTGCTCACACAGGCACATGCGCACACGTAAACACACTTGTATGCTTGGGTGTGCTCATGCAGGGGTGTGCTCATTCTAGTATGTGCTTACGTAGACATGTACATATCGTGTTGGTGCAGTCACGTGTGATCCCTGCACCTGTGTTCCTGAACGGGCTGATGTGGACCATAGTAGAGTGTGACTCCTGGCTCCTGGGACCACAACCGACAGCTGGGTTGTTGGCATACGATTGCCTGAAGCTCTGTCCTCAGCTGTGCTGGCATGCTCCCTGGAAAGGCTCTGATATGGCGCCTAGATTTTAAGTAGACCCATGGGTGTGTGAAGTCGCGGGGAACCACTGGATTTCCCGTAAGATGTTAGAACATCAGGGACCCCTTGGCTAATGTAAACAGGCTCGTGACACGCTTCAGTCTGATCCGACTGACACCTCCTGGATAGGCGCTCTCCTTCCTTGGTCTTTTCTGTAGGGAGACAGGGCTCTGAGAGGACAGTGACTTGCTTTGATTCCCAGGTCAGTCTGCGAGTGTAGGGTTACAGAAAGTTCATTCCTATGGGCACTTAGTGAGCGACTAGGCATGGCTTAGTCTTGGTGGTCGGTGTGACCCGGATGCATTCCATGCCGGAGTATGGAATGGCCCTCCCTGACCAAGGCTTGGGTCTCTGGGGAAATCGAAAGATAGAAAGCTTTTTCTATGAGGGGCATTTGTTGAGCTGTGGGCGGAGTGTGGTAGAGAGAATCTGGTTTTCTACAAGGTTCTCAGCCCACCCAGAGTGAAGAGCAGAGAGTAGGAGGCAGGTGGAGGCAGCAGAGACACCATGGGTTTTAGGGCCTGTGGTGTCTTTTCTTCCTTGTGGGCTGCTACTGAAGCCCCTGTGACAACTGAGGGCTGGGTTGTTGCCTTAGAACAAAAGTCTGCTCTAGGAGGGACAGACCCTCTCCTGCCCATGAGAACTTCTGGCCCTCAGAGATCTGTGGCAGAAGGTCTCCAGTGGGTTTCCCATTGTGTGTTCCTCTTCCTCACCCCCTCCTGTTCTCAGGTCTGTAGAAAAATCTACCCTCATTTCTCCACCCAGCTGCCCATCTCCTGCTGTGCCGGGTGCTTGCCTGGGTGGAGCATGAGAGTGTCGCTGCCGTCACTCCATCCTTGGGCCTCCTTCGTGCCAGCCATCACTGTTCCTTGTCACCGTATCTTGTATCCTTGACCCTCAGGCTTTGTTCGGCATGCCCCTGCATCAACTTCCAAGCCTCAGCAGGAACCCAGGGCAGGGAGAGATAGGAGCTGATAAAGGTCACTGCAGTGAGGGACCACGTGGGCTTCGCCTGGGTGTGTGAGCCAGTCGGAGATGGGGCCATGGAGCCAAGGTTTGGGAGGAAGGAAATATCAACAGTTTCCTGGCAAGGACGTGTTGCCATGGAGCTCGGGATGAAGCCAGATGAGCAGATGCAAGGGTGGGACAGAGCCACCGTTCCAAGGTATCCTCCCAACTCTTGAAAGCTTTGTAACTGGGCTTAGGTGGCGGAAGGAGCTGCCTATAACTCAGTAGCATTGGAAGCTTTTGTGACTGAGGCTTCAACGGTAGCCTGTCTTATAAATGGGCATCCGGGCTCTGTCTTTCTGAGCTTTTGTTCCTACCCAGTGGAGTACAGGGAGGGGAGTGGGGCCAGAGAGAGGCTGTAGGCCTCGTGGAAGCTTCTTAGCCACACACAGGTCCCCTCATGATGTGATGCCAATTCCCTTCACCCCTCAGCACAGCCTAGGTGTGGGTAGAACCAGGACCAGCTATGGATCAGTGTCTTAGAGCTCACAGAGGGCTGGCAGTCGGGGGGAACAGAAATCTAAAGAAGTTAGGTTTCCATGTGCACATCTGGTAGGGGAAGCTTTGTGATCCAGAAAGACTGGAGCCAGCTTTCCCCTGTGGGAAGTTTCATCTCATCTCCTGCTCCTGTCCAACCTCATCTATCTGTGAATGACCGAGTGCTCGGTGGGATTCATGTCTGGCTCCCTGTGCAGAAGGAGGGCAGCTGGGCTCTCTCAGCTCGCTGTCACTGCCAGAGCACCGACGGAAGGAGCATCTGTGTGGGAAACCTCTTCTGTTTATTGCTACTGGAAATGGCATGGGCAGGGCTTATCCCCGAAAACGGTGCATTCTCTTAAGTGTACCCTAAATACCACAGCCGTGCAATCTGTGCCTGACCAGGTACCGCTCTGCGTGCCCCTGGGGTCCTGGAAACTGTCAATCAAATCTAAAGCAGGTGTCAAAAAGGTGTCTGGCATAATACTTCTAACTGACTACCAGCATCGGTTAAAGTGTCCTGTTGGATGCAATGCATCCTGGGACAGATTCCATCATATATTTGTGGGTGAGGATGAAGCAAATTCGTGTTTTCTCTCTGAGACAAAATGAGGGGGGAATGCGAAAATTGCTAGATTGTTGTCCCATGAGCAATGTCTGACTCCTTCCCAAGTGCCTCAGTGACCGTGAGTCAGGGCCCACCCTCCACCTGCGCTCTGAGCTGCTGCAGTCTCCAGGAGTTGACTGTTGGCCACTCCACACACCTGCGTGACACTCAGGCACACGGCCTTTGGCTATGTCCTCTGCCTTCCTGATAACCTCAGCCTGAGCACAGTGGCTACTCAGGACGCAACGAGGTGGACTAGCTGGCAGGAGCCCATACCCCAGAGAGTGGGTCCTTCAGGGTGCTGCAGGGAAGTGAGCACCTTCCAGCCATGGGATTGGATGGATTAATTTATTTATTTAGACACAATCTCGTGTAACCCAGGCAATCTTCGAACTTGTTGTATAGCCAAGGATAACCTTGAACTTGTGATCCTGCTGCCTCTGCCTCCCAAGTGCTAGGATTATATGTGTGCACCACCATGCCTGGTTTATGCAGTGCTACTTCCTCAACCCAACTCCATGAATCTGAGCTATGGGTACAAGCCAGGCAGGGAGGGGTAGGAGGGGTTCAAGAGCAACACTCTGGTGACCTTGATATCACACCTATGCTCCAGGTTAGAGGTCAGACCGTGGACTTGTCTGTTCATTTTCTCTTTTTCCCTCTCTCCCCTTCTTTCCTTTTCTCTTTCTCCTTTCCTCTCTTTTACCTCTCTCCTCCCCTCCTTCCCTCCTCCCCCTCTCTCCTCTTTCCTCCCCTTTTCCTTTCTCTGTCTCTCAAATGTACATCATATGTATGTGACTGTTGCTTGAACGTATGTATGTGCATCGCATATGTGCTTATATCCTATGTGTGTGACTGTTGCCTGCACATATGTATGTGTATCACATATGTGCTTATTATGTGCTTGGTATGTACAGAGGTCAGAAGAGGTGTTGGTTCCCCTGGGCTGGAGTTGTGAGCTGCCACACCACATGAGTGTTGGGAATTGAACCCAGATTCTCCGTAAGAGCAACAAATGCTCTTAACCACTGAGCCAACTCTCCATGCCTTTGTTTCCTCTGCAGCCTGCTGAGGGACTGTGGGGAGCACAGCACCTCAAACATGCCTGTGCTGATTTCATTTGCTGTGGTCAGAAGAGACGTGCTCTAGATGAGCCGAGGAACAGTTGAGAGCTGGGGCTTTTGTTGGGTGATGTGAGGAAGCTGAGGTCAGTGACAGCGGGTCAGTGTATACATGCAGGTGACAGTGGATCAGTATATACATGCAGGTGACAGTGGATCAGTATATACATGCAGGTGACAGTGGATCAGTATATACATGCAGGTGACAGTGGATCAGTGTATACATGCAGGTGACAGTGGATCAGTATATACGTGCAGGTGACAGTGGATCGGTACATACATGCAGATGACAGTGGATCGGTATATGCATGCAGGTGTGTGGCAGGCTGTGCCACATCTTGACTTTTTTGCTCTGACAGGCAGAGGGAGTGTGAGTCAGCGGTGGTAACGCATAGAGGTCACTTGGGTGTGGTGGATGCTGGGAAGGGTGTCTCCTTGTTTTTCCCTGCTCTCTGCCTAAGGCTATCCTGTGGTCAAGTGGCCTCCAGGGTGTCTTGCTAACATTCTGGGGGCATTGATTATGCTCTTTCTGTCTTAGCTTGGTCATTAGCTGCTGACCGCTGAACTGGGGCTATCCCAGCTGACTGTCAGATGCTGACCCCTGAGCTGGGGTTATCCCAGCTGACTGTCAGATGCTGACCCCTGAGTTGGGGCTATCCCAGCTGACTGTCAGATGCTGACCCCTGAGTTGGGGCTATCCCAGCTGACTGTCAGATGCTGACCGCTGAGCTGGGGCTATCCCAGATGACTGTCGGATGCTGACCCCTGAGCTGGGGCTATCCCAGATGACTGTCAGATGCTGACCCCTGAGCTGGGGCTATCCCAGATGACTGTCGGATGCTGACCCCTGAGCTGGGGCTATCCCAGCTGACTGTCAGATGCTGACCCCTGAGTTGGGGCTATCCCAGCTGACTGTCAGATGCTGACCCCTGAGCTGGGGCTATCCCAGATGACTGTCAGATGCTGACCCCTGAGCTGGGGCTATCCCAGATGACTGTCAGATGCTGACCCCTGAGCTGGGGCTATCCCAGATGACTGTCGGATGCTGACCCCTGAGCTGGGGCTATCCCAGATGACTGTCAGATGCTGACCCAGGTAGATCTCATCTTCTAATCCTACATCTCCCTGATGTGTGATCTGGAAAAGCCACTTTTTCTCTGGACTTCAGTTTCTCTATTTATTTATTCGTTGTTTATTTATATACGTGTGTGTGTGTGTGTGTGTTGTGTGTGTGTAGGCCAGAGGACAGCCTTGGGTGTTATTTCTCAGGAGGCATCCATTTCGTCTTTTGAGACAGTTTGTCTCACTGACCTAGGATTCACCTGTTGACTTAGGCCAGCTGGTCACTGAGCCCTGGGGACCCACCTGTCTCTACCTCTGTCACTAGGACTATAACTGTGAACGCCCGCCCTATGCTCAGGGGGTTAGCTCAGACCCTAATGGTCTGCACAGCAAGCACTTTACCGAGGGAGCTTCTCCGTGGCCCACCCTCCTCTTTTCTTAGAGGACAGGGTAAGGGTGCTCCTTACCTGTTGTAGGTGCTCCCACTTTGGGGCAGGGCAATATCCTAAATCATTGCAAATGGGTTGCATTTTCCATATTCCAGGTCACATGTGAATTCTTTTTTTTTTTTAATTTTTTTTGTTCTTTGTTTTTTGTTTTTTGTTGTTGTTGTTTTTTTCGAGACAGGGTTTCTCTGTGTTGCCTGGGCTGTCCTGGAACTCACTCTGTAGACCAGGCTGGCCTCGAACTCAGAAATTCGCCTGCCTCTGCCTCCCAAGTGCTGGGATTAAAGGTCTGCGCCACCACCACCCGGCTTCACATGTGAATTCTAAAGACTGAGTCAAATCACTCTCAACGTGGCTTAAATTAGTGACTATGACTAAGTCCCCAGGTAAATAACCAATGAGGAAGGAAGGTAGGTTTGTTTTGGCTCACAGTCTCCATTCACGGTTGGCTGGCTCCAATGCTTTGAGCCTGTGGTGAGGAAGAGGATCATGGGAGGTTTTTATGGAAGAACAAAGCCACTCACTTTATAGCAGCCGAGAGCAGAGAAGCCAGGGGACAGGAATCCCAGTATCCCCTTGTAGGGCACACTAAACACACAGCAATAGCATAACTTCTACTAGGCCCCACATCAGAGAGGCGACGGCCCCGCCCTGAGCAGCCAGCCTTTGTGAGACTCTCCAGATCCAAACTGTAAAGTCTTAAGGCTGAATTGTGTGTTATACCTCGACATGCCTTAAACAAATGGCTTCTCAGTCCCTGTTTTTAATAAATCCTTTTGCAGAACTTGCACATCTCCATAGGTCTTTCTAAACCTCTAGTTTTCGCCCTAAGCCTGTAGGATGATCAGCCTCCCTCGCCCTCCAGACATCCTGAAGACTGTAGGTGGAGGTACCCAGCTTTGGAGTCTGGGCACATTTCATCTCTCACGGAGACAGTATCCATGAGTATGCTGCGTGCATTTCTTTGCTTATTTTCTTTTGCATGTGTGTGTATATTTCACATTTGTATGTATCGTGGGTACATACACTACACATGCATGATTGTACGTGTGGTGGTCCCACGTTGACCCTGAGATGTTTCCTTGATCGATGTCCACCTTGTTCATTGAGGCAGGCCTCTCAGTTGAGCGCAGAGCTCCCGATACAGGCTAGCCTTGCCAGCCAGCCGGTTTCACAGTCCCTGTCTCAGTCTGTAAGTACTGGAATTACTGGCTGGCCGCTCGCCACTTGCTGCTTATGTAGGTTCTAGGGACCTCAACTCCAGTCTTCATGCGTGTGCTGCAAGCACTTACCCCGAGGCCCTGTTTATTTTTGAGACAGTGTCTCACGGAACTCGGGGTGGCCTAATACAGCAGAGGATGACCTTGAACTTCTGACCCGCCTCCTTTTGCTCCCAAGGGCCGGGATTACTATTTTGCCCAGTTCATATAGTGCTAGGATCGATCTAGGGCTTTGCACGTGCTACACGGTGCTCTCAACAACTGAGCTATACAACTCCAGTCCCCAGCACATATATTTAATATGAGGAAAACTCCACTCACTTCACAGAGCCACCAAAAATGTGAGGTCATCACATGCCTCCTCATGGGAAGGAATTTGCTCAACAGGGGCTCACCTCAGCTTCCTTAGCTTCCTCCAGGCCTTTCCAGGGAACTTCGCTAAAATGGGTAGAGCTGACAGACACATGTCTGCACAGGGGTGTCCCGGCTTCTTCCTTCCCATTCTCAGGCTTGATTCAACCAAAGTCCGAGGCCGTAGAGCCCCTCTGCCACCTCTCCCAGAACAGGGACATGTGGCTGGCTCCTCAGGAGGCCTCAGAGCCTGCTTACTCTGCAGTTTATTTCTGGGCCAATGTGGTTGATAAAGCCAGAGGAACATGGGGTGCGTGTTTGAATGAGCGAGCAATGCTGGGCTCACTCAACCCTGCCATGGCCGGCTGGTCCATTGTATGCCTGAATCCTACATCCAGACACATTGACATTCTCCTCATAGACCACGCCATGGTGTGTCTGCTTCAAGGGTCCCAGCCAAGCTCTGTGCTGTTTTTTCTCAATTGTGATTGACAGATTTGGATGTATTTATATCTTAGCAGCCATCTATCATGATTGGGCAGGGACACTGGGTTTGATTCTGGGCAACAAGCACTGGCTTGCAGAAAAGTGGGCTTGGCTTGGAAAGCAACCCAGTGGTAAAGATCTTAGCTCACAGTGCCTGGTTACAGCCCATCTCTGGAGAGAAGTCACAGGGATAGAAGCTTAGGGACAATTGGTCACACTGTTCAGAGGTAAGCAGAAGGGTGCAGTGACTACACACATCCTACTGTTAACCCCCGCTCCACTTACATAGTCTAGGACCTAGTTAAAGAAAAGCCCTGCTCACAGTGAGTTGCCTCAATGCAATAAGATAATGCCTGTCTCCCAGGTGATTTTAGAGTTTGTTAAATTGACACCTTAAAAGCTCTCTTTGGGGGACCCCTGGCAGTGTTAGGGATGCTTGGAGACCCGAGTGATCCAGAGCTTGCCCCAACTTTGAAAAGGAGGTCCAGACTGTTGGACGGATTCTCTCATAAGCAGCCTCTGAGGGCCTGTCCCTGTGAACTTTTCCTTCCTTCACCGGGGCTGTGGACCTTCTAAGCCCTAACTATCCCTACTGTGTGCCTCAGTTTCCTCACAGTTTCTGATAGGCAGAAAATCAGGCTATCAAGCCAACCCTGGCTAGGAGCCTGACAGAAACAAGCTCTGTCTTCCTACCAGCCTGACCCATCCACCTGACCTCAGGGCCTCTGGCCTGCTCACTGCTGATAAAGAAACTGTCTCTTCCCTCAGGGCCACCAGACAAGCCCCATTTTATCCTTTAAATTTCATCCTGAGCCACATGGATGACACCTTCACAAGGCATTGAGTCAGGGTCAAGAGAGAAAGGTGTGCTTAGTTAAACCTCATTTACTGCTGGCTCAGAGACACCGGACTGGAAATGAGGTCGTAAGCGAGGCCGTGTGGCCGAGAGCTTACCGTAGGACTCCCATCTGGGTCTCTGCTCACCTTTCAGAAAATTTAAGATTTCATATAAATGGCCTTCTCCATTACGGCTGCTGGTCTGCCAGGCTGCAGGGTTATTAAAAAATAAAAAGTGCTTCTAGCATTTGCTTTTAAGTCTGGCACCTGAAAGTGAAGATGGCCATGTCTCTGCAGCAGGCCCCGAGTGAGGCTCCAGCCCACCGTGATGGTTTTGTGATGCTGGGCTCCAGCTCAGGACTTCAAGTGTGCTAGGCAGGTGCTCTACATTCCAGAAGGTTCTCAATGCTGACCTTGAACTCTCTGTGTAGCCCAGGTGACTTTAAACTTCTAATCCTCCTGCCTCAGCTTCCTGGAGTAGCTGGGTTTACAGGCCTACAACACTAGGCTCAACTTTACCCTTTTTTGTTTATTTGTTTTGTTTTTTTAGTTATATATATATGAGTGTTTTTCCTGGATGTTTGTTTAACAAGTGCATGCCTAGTGCCAACAGGGGCCAAAAGAGGGCTTTGTATCCCTTGGCACAGGAGTTAACAGAAATTACAAGGTACCATGTAGGTGTTGGGACTCAGGTATATACACATATACACACCATGTACACACATACATATGTACATACACATGTACACACATACACATGTACATACACATGCACACAGATACTCACCATACATACATGCACACATGCACATACACATACATTCACATATACTCACATACACACATGCACACACATATACACACCACACACATGCACATACACACATACACTCACACACGAATACACACATGCACACACGAATGCATGCACGTGCACACACATATACACATGCACACCCACACATACACACAGATACATGGAAGCAGCAGGGATGTGATAAGGACCTATGGCAGTGCCAAGCACAAAGCTTTGGCAAGGCTATTTTAAAACATTTCATCTCCTATTCTTTGCCAGCTCTGTGCTGAGTACCCACTGCCCTTGTTGCCACAGAAGAGGAACCAGTGTTCTTCACTGCTGAGCCATCTTCCGAGCCCCTTCAGCTTTGATGTTGGTGCCAGTTTCAGGAAGAAAGGCTCAGGAGTGAGTGAGGTGGACATGGTCCCCAGTTCAGTCTTTCTTAATAAGATCCTTCCTGACTTGGGGTGTAGTCCAATGCTGGGCAAAATGTCACATTTGGAATTTGGACTCTATTTGTAATATTTCAATTTTATGTTCTAAATATACTGGAGCGTCTTACTAACTCCAAAGGTCAGTGGCAGTCACGTAAAGGAAGAACCCGTGGTGGGCCTGGTGATGTGGCATGATCGAATGGGTGTGGATTTAACCGCACTGGAAATTCTAAAGTTAAATATTCCCGATGAGGGCGTGGTGGCGCACGCCTTTAATCCCAGCACTTGGGAGGCAGAGGCAGGCGGATTTCTGAGTTCGAGGCCAGCCTGGTCTACAGAGTGAGTTCCAGGACAGCCAGGGCTACACAGAGAAACCCTGTCTCGAAAAACAAAAAAAAAAAAAAAAAATATTCCTGATGAAGTGTCCTTCAGTTTATCAAACAAGGCTCAGGAAGAAGGTGGCTCAGTGTGGCACTAGACGGGCAGTGGCATCCTTTCCGCCTTTTCTCGTGCTGTCACTAAGTCCCTAGAATCTCAGGGATGTGAGTCTGAGCCTCTGGGCTCTAATTTAGGAAGGCACAAGCAACCCTTCTTGTTTCCCTCATCACCTTTAAGTGTCTGGCCTGGCTCTTTAAAAATACGGCTCAAAATTCTCCGTTCAAAGCAAGGCAGTGACTCGCCAATTCCCCCGGTATCAGGAGGAAGCCTGGTAATTACAGGGCATCTGTCTCTTCATTCAAAGTCAAGGCCCTGCAGACAGAGGTAGGGTGATTCAGCAAGCAAGAGGACAGAGTGTTGTTGGGGAGAGTTACTGGGGCCGTGGAAATGGGAGCTGAGATTCCAGCCCCGAGGCTAGGTGAGTGTGTGATCAGAGCAGGAGCCGTCCATGCACTGGGCTGACTGGTGAGATGAAAGGTTTCCATTTTGAGTTTTGCCGAGGGCAGAGCTATGAAAACAGATTTATATAAAACCAGACCTGTAGCAGGGCTTTGCTGTGACTCAGCTCAAAGAAGACTGGAAAAGTCAGCAACCAGGGCGGGTACGGCATTTCTGGTGACTGTGTGTTAGAGCAATCGCCAACGGGGATGGGAAGTGGGAAGGGCTGAAACTCCACCAGGTGACAGTTCCGTTGGAGCACTGTTCTGTGACCACAGATTCCCACATTAGGAGATGAAACCAAGAGGTGACGGGCATCACGGAAGCCAAGCTGACCTTATTCTGCCCCTCATCCTGAGGAGCCTTGAACAAGTTACTCCTGTAAGACTAAGACAGGGCACCTGCAGGGCTGTCCAGAGTGCCTAGCAAGTGACACATGCTCAGTAGCCGGAAGACTGTAAGAATGGAGGACAGCTTGTGAAGGGCATCAGCCCCACGGGCCAGGGCTACGTTTAGTCAGGATATGCCAATCCTGAAGTCTCCATGTTTCACAGAGCCACCTGGCTTCAAGCTCCCATCCTTCCAGTTCTCAGCCTTGCTGCCTCTCTCTCCTTCTCAGAACCCAAGACCCCCAATCAGAATGTCGGAGAATCTGCGTGCACTCCTCTCTCCTTAGCTCCAGAATCTTTTCTCAGCAGGATACTTAGTAATCTTTAAGCTAACAGTCCACCCTGCGGGTCAGCTCGCTAACACTGGGCTTTCTGCTGTGCGTGGGTGGGATGGGCAAGTAGACTGTTGTGTTGATGTCACGGGAATTGGCCTGACAAGCTCTGCCCATCTTGCCTTGGCTTCTTAGTATCTGGCCTCTGTTCCTTTCCCTGCTTGCCTGGTCAGCCCACATAGCCTTCTGGCCACAAGGTCAGAGATCAGAGAGTTTGGGAAACTGGAAATGGAGGTAGGGAAAGCCACCTAGGGGTCAGGCTGGACACTATCAGCTCCTTCAAAGGCTCTCCCATACCAGGTACCTTATCCATTGCCCCAGGCTCAGGCACTGTGAGCCAGTGGCTGGCACAGAACCACCGACACATGGCTGCCCCAGTAATTCCAGCCAGAGGGCATTGTGAGCAAGAGCCAAGAAACACCCTTGCCATATCATGTGACAACATCATGTGACACTTGACGAGACCTGGATGCCTGAGACATACCTTCACACCAGGCTCATCACCTTGCACCGAGTATCCTGGTTCGCTCTGATCATGTTGGTTTCAGAGCTGACGTCCCAGGTTGAGGAATATCTCTGGGACCTTTGTAAACCTGGATGTGTGTTCATCCTATGGCCCTCCCAACCGTGATGAGCCAACTCCATGCCAATGTGGCCATGCAGAGTAGAGAGGCTGGGGTCCCCACCCGCCGTCAGTGAGACTGCAGACTGCAGTGCTGTGCTGCCTCAGGAGTGGCCAGCTCTGGATGTCTCTTACCTGACCAGGGAAAGCAGCCCATGCTGCTGCTTGGCACCTGCTGGCCTGGACCCTCAACAGAAAGTGACCATGCGGACACCAGGAATGGAATCATGCAGAAGAGTGACATGTTCACGGTTGGAAGTCGGACTTGGTATGAGAAAGATGCAGAAGATGTGGCCTTTTAAAGACGAGGCAACTTTGCAGTTTTTATGAGAACATGGCGGCCGAGCAGGGTTTGCAAGCTCTCTGCAGATGACGTAAGAGCCATAAGGTGGTGTGGAAGAGGAAGCGTTAGATTAAGGCACAGTGTGACCATGGAGGTCCTCTGAACACTGAGGCTCTAGGGCTGAAAGGCAGGGTGGTAAATGAGGAGGAGGGGACAGGTTAACTCTACTCAGTCCTGTGTGCAAACGAAAGAGCAGTGGGTGGCTCTGCCGTGGACACAGAGAGAAAGGCTTGACATGGCTCCTCACACACCTGGGACTCGGATCAGTGACCAGCGAGAACTCTGGCAGCCCAGAACTTGATGGAGGCCTCACCATGCTTGGTCAAAGGCCTCAGGCCAGCAAGGTAACTACCATGGCAACCAAGAACCACCAGAGAGCAGACGTTGGTCGGCTGGAGCAGGGTGTGGGGGATAGCTTCTTTTCCCTCGTGGTATAAATCTTCCACTGACTTCAGATGTGTGGGAGGTGCAGCTTCTATCATGGGGTTTTCTGGAAATGCCTGAGGTTTGGGTAGTTCCAGAGTCTAGTTAAGAGACAAGCTACTTTTTCCGTAGAGATGGCCAGGGAGTGGCTGGCAGTTTTCAGCGTCAGTCTGCTGGCCTTGTACGTGCCATCAGAGTTTGACTGTGGGCAGGTGTGTCTGCTGCCACACGGGCAGTGATCAGCCTTGGCAGGTAGAAAGCATGGGCTGGTGTGGGTGAATTCTGCAGCCTGGCTTGGCCTAGCCTTACCTACTTCCCGAGCAGAACACACGTTTTAGAGGTCGGTCATGTGCATGTAAACTGTAAAACAGTATGAACAAGGTCAGTACCTAACTCACTCTCCCCTTCCCTGGGGAGAATATGACGGCAGGCACCCACCTGTCCCACCCTTCTGTGACCAAAGGCTGTGGCACATTCTTTAATTCTGTGTTTTTGAAATGGGCCTCACTATATTGATCAGGCTGACCTTTGAACTTGTAGTGATCTTCCTGCCTCTGCCTCCCTGGTGCTAGGATTACTTAGTGTTCGCCGCCATGCCCAGTTTGGGTGCCCGCTGTAATTCTCTCTCTGTTTCTGCTGATTTGGTCCTTTGCTCATTTGTGTCACTTCAGCTAGGCTCTCTTATCTGGGACAGTTCAGCCGGTTGGCAGTCAACACTTCCACGCACTGCCTTGGAACCAAGACGTTGGTCCGGATAGAAGCTGAGCCCCTGGTCTCTGTGCAGCTGCGGCTCATCTCTGCCCAGTGCCTTCTCTGCTTGGAGAGCTTTCCTGGAGTTCTCACCCTCCCATCCCCCCACCCCAGCTTACATCAACTTGGCCAGTAAGTCAGACACTGGAGGGCTTCCACCCAAGAGAGAGGTGTGGGCATTCCAGCCTCGAATGCTCAGCCCTCAGGGTGGCCACACTAGTCTTACGGTCCAGTGCAGGCCAAGCCTGGATGTTTCCTACCCAGAGCTCCACACCAGGGGCCAGAGCAAGGAGAGGCCGTGTGAAATCAGCTTGGCACCAGAGTTACACAACTCCAAGCACGGTTCATGTCTCCCTGTAGTTAAGTGAAGGGAGCTGACATGAACATCCCACTTATCTCTTCTGGTGTGGGGCTCTGCCCTCTAGTTTGCCATTTGCCTTAATTATCCTGCAAAGTGACCCCTGCCCGAACTGCTTTTATTATGTGGCACAGGGCAGCTGGCGTCCTGCTCTGCAGAGCATGCCATCCCATAAGTAGACACTGGGTAATTTAACAATAGATCCTCTGATGTGGTGATGAAGAATTGCTAGGCAGGCGTGGGGAGACATGGCTCAGCAGTTAAGAGCACGTGATGCTCTTCTAGAGGACCCTGATTTGGATCCAGCACCCGCATGACAGCTCCCAACCTTCTGTGAACCCAATTCTAGGGTACCTCTCATCCTCTGACCTGTTGGGACACCAGACATGTACAGAATACATGCACATGGAGCAGTGCAGGCAAAACACTCACAACATGTTAAATCAATAAACCTTAAACTGTTGTCAGGCAGGATCAGATCCAGCCACTGGGGGAGCTATGAGGTCCCTAGCTTCAGTTTGCTTCATCTGTGAAGTGGAGACAATAAGATCTCCTGGGGAGCTGAGGACTAAGCCACAAGGTGGCACCTGACACTGTAGAGGACATGACATCTGGCTGCAGGTGCTGTGTGTCACACTAGGAGCAGCTGACCCTGAATAGGGAGGAGTAAGCAGGTCTTGGGTAGGAGGGCTGGTGGACTGATCTTGAGTGGGAGCAAGCAGTGGGAGGTCAGCAGAGGAGAGCAAAGTCACCCCATGTGCTGGTGACCAAGTGCCTTGGTGTGGCCAATCCATGAAATAACACTTGGACACGGACGGGCCGTAAAGGGGTAGAACGATCTATCACAGGAGACTCAGAAAGTAAAGGTTCCTGATGCAGAACACATGAGGCAGGAGAGTGACTGAAAAGGGTCATTTTAAAAATTAATTTTGGTGTTTGGGCATGTGGTTCAGTTAGCCCAAGGCCCTGGGTTAAATAAACACTTAGAGGCTGGAGACAGGAGGACCAGAAATTCAAGGTCATCCTTGGCTGTGTATCACGTTTGAAGCTGGCCTGGATAGCTTAAGACCTTGTCTTTGAAGAAAAAAAAAAAAAAAAAAAGCAAACAATAGCAATCCTGGAGTTTGGTTGGTAGGGTGCTTTGCTAGCATGCTCAAAGCCCTGCACTTGATCCCAGCAGCACGTAAACCTGGTGTGCTGGTGAACACCTGTAGTCCTGGTATTTAGAGGTGGCGGCAGGAGATTAGAAATTCAGTTTCTCAGATACAAAATAAATTTAGGGCCAGCCTGGGATACATGAGACACCCCTCCCCCCATCTCAAAACACAGACCAGAGAAATGGCTTGGCAGTTAAGAGTACTTCTTCCTTTGCAAAGGACCCAGGTTCAGTTCCTAGTGCCCAAATAGCAGCTCACAAACAACCTAGTTCCAAAGGATCAGACACCCCCTTCTGACTGCCACAGGGACCAGGCACACATGTGGTGCACATGTATGTATGCAGGCAAAACACTCATGAAATAAATCAGTCTTTAAAGACAAACCCAGAAAGCTGATAATCATATGGGGGTGGGGAGGGGACGGACGTTCCAGGAGCTATAGTTTCTCGTACAGTGCTGGAGACACACTGAATGAACCGTTCATGAGAGGCGGATGCGGTCTGTGGATAGCGGCTAGAACACAGATAATGGAGGGAAAACCATGGAAGCCATGGTCCGGAGGTCATGGGTTGGCAGGCAGCTAAAAGGTGGAGGGCTGGGAATGAGGTCCTACCCCCTGACTGGGCATGCCAGAGTCCGCCCAGGATGCCCTGGACTTTGAATGGGCATCAGAAATGAGTGTAGGCCATGGTTGCTGAGTTTCTGGTCTTTAGGCCGGCTTTGTGGGACAGAAAAGGTTCCCTTTGGTTCTGCTACAGCACTGCAGGCATGTGATACCATCTGCACGTGGGATGTTGGACAGCTGTCTTCCCATTGGCTTGACTCGTGGAGAGAAGGATGATGTCATCTGCTGTGGAGATGTGCGTCTTGTCATTCTGGCACACGGGAGGGTCGCGTGTTAGAGGGCAGCCGGGTTATATAATGAAGCCCTGTCTCAACCAAGGGAAGAAAAGAAGGAATATTGGGGAGGGGAAGAGGATGTTGTCTCTGGTCACTGTGGTGTTGAACAGATACATAGCCAAAGGGGTCGAAAGGACATTTGTTTCTCTTTGGGATATCACAGGCTGCGCCCACTTGTAGAAGGTGCCCAGCGTTCGTAGTTATTTCTGCCCTTGTAGGTTGGTACGCAGCCAAAAGGTGCAGGTAAGTCATTCACAGAGCTGGAGAGGGCAGCAGCCTCATGGACACAAGAAGAGCCCCAGCCCCAGGCCTTACACCATGCTTGCCACTCTTCCCACCCCCACTTGGGGTTGTGTGGATGGACATAAGCCAGCCATGTGGCCCAAGTACTGGAGAACTTGATGCAGGGGGAAGGGGCAGGGAAAGGCTTTATCTCCATGCTCAGTAGCCCTTGGCAGCAGAGCTTCCGTGGAGGCACCTCCTGCCTGCCATCTCATCAAACAGCACACGGCTGCTCCTTAGTGTTGGGTGAGGTCATTGGATGAATGGGTGGAGAACAGGAAGTGGAGGAGGCAGAGACTGGAGGCCCACGAAGAACATCCCCCAAATACCTCCTGCCACTGCCGATCTCAGAAAGTGTGCTTGGTGTCTGTTAACCTGCACCGTCCATTGAGCTTGACTTACTGGATTAGCGAGAACCTGTTTTATGTGTAAAATCTGTATCCTCCACGATGCAGAGTCCAGCGAGGGAATACTACTTCAAGGAGCCTTAGATGAGTCGCTGCATCTGTGTGCACATGACATGACCAGCTCTTGGCAGATGCTTTCATAGCAGTGGCTATGAACGTGGTTATCCATACCCAGTGTGAACCTCACGCAGCTCGCTGCTTCTGCAAAGTATTTTGTTTTATTCTCTGGTTGAAAACTCTTACTCTGAAGATGGGGAAATGAGGCTTTGTGTTTTGGCCTGTCAGAGAACATATGTGGAAGTCAGCTTGTCTGGCTGCAGAGCTGGCCCTGTTACCACAAGGGAGCTTGAGCCACTGTGGCCAGCTGGTGCTCCATCAGCCTTTGTGGCCAAAGGGATCCAGTCCAGGCAGCCTGTCATGGCAAAGCCCTGGTGTACATTCTAGATCATCCTGGGGTGTGGGAGGAGTGTCCTTGTTGTATCTTCTCTATGAGGTTGTGTATGTATGTGTGTGTGAGTTTGTGTGTGAATGGGTATATGTGTGTATGAGTGTGAGTGAGTGTGTGTGTTGTATGAGTGTTTATGTATGTGTAATGTGCTGTATGTGTGTGTATGTCTGTATGTATTGTATGTGTGTGTGTATTATTATATGTATATTGTGTGGTGTGTATGAGTGTATGTGTTTTGTATGTGTGATTATGTGTGTGTATGTGCCTGTATGTATTATGTGTGTGTATGTGTGTATATATGTATGTGTATGTATATGTATGTATTGTGTGTATGTGGTGTGTGTGTGTATGTATGTGTGTGTGTTATATAGTGTTGTGTGTAGTGTGTATTTTATGTGTTGTGAATGTGTATTAGTATGTGTGTGTGTTATGTGTTTATATGTGTTTTGAATGTGTTGTATGTTGTTGTAGTGGGTGTGTTGTATGTGTGTTTAGTGTGTGTGTGTGTATATTGTGCTGTCTGTATTTATGTGTGTGTGAATGTGTAGTATGTGTGTGTGAGTGTGTATGTGTGAGGGCTTGTGTGTACACATGCCTGGCACTGTAGGACTCAGTCCTTCACCCAAGTGCTGTTGCTTCTCTGCTTCTGTGGTCTTCAAATTCAGCAGCACACACACAGTATTGGAATTGGGAACCGGCCTCAAGGGAGCTGGAAACCTGCACCAGGTCTCTGTAGTCTCGGCTTCAGGGTCTGCTTGTTCCCGGAGCTCCTGGGTGCCCTCTTGGTGCTGTATATACCTAGAATGGGGTGGGGAGACCTTGGGAAACTGGAGTCAGGGATGGGGATCCCCAAGGACTGTGTGGACTTGAAGTCAGGAGAGCCTGTGGATGTTTGTACTTGGAGTCAGGGGCTTCTGGAGTTGGAGAACTTTCCCATCCCAGGAGGACTGCCAGGCTCTGTACACAGATGAGAAGCCCTGCCTGGTTGGCCTTTGCCTGCTTTCTGGCCATGTTTGTAACTGTCTTTCTTTGAGAATTTAGTCTGTGCCTTCACTATGCTAACAACTACTTCACAGAGACTCTCTCTCCAGCCTCTCTCCCGGGCCCTGTGGGTGAGGGACGGTTTCCTTTCCCACAGCAGGAGCAGCAACAGAGACTGACTGGAGAAGCAGTAGTTCAGAGAGCCAGAAAGGGCACATTTTTCAGCTTTTATTCTGCATAGGGACTCAAACTCATTCCTCACTGTCTCCTGCCCGCTCTGCCCGTCTGCCACCTGAGCAATGTCTCAGTTCCTTTCCAGCCCTCAGGCCTTGGCGCGATGCCTGGGCTCTGCAACCTTGGAGTCAGAATGAGAACTCGGAGCATGAGTGATGGGAACAGCCCATCAGGTGGTGGGCAGGGCAGCTGAAGGGCAGCTCTGGAGGGCTGGGAAGAACACAGAGGCCAGGTCCTTGGGGTGCTTAGGGGTAGACAAGGCTCCTGGATGACGCTATATTCAATATTCATTTTTTACCTTGGCATGCAGGGTTCCTACAGCCCGAAAGACAGCAGAATGTAGCAGGCAAGGCGGGCAAGCCTGGAAGGTCCTCCAAGGACTGTTAGACAGGTTTGAGGTTGAAGGAGCAATTTCCTTCCGGCCTGGGATCCTCTCCTTAGCAGATATCCCCTCTCTAGACTTGTCTCGGAGATGTGCCGTCAAAAGAAGGCAGGAACGGCAGTCTCAGTGCGGTCACTCAGGGTACTCTGGCCACACTGTCTTGGCTGACTCTGGAAGAAATGAAAACAGTAATCCTGGCAGAGTAAGGGACCATGATTCTTCAGAGAATGACACCTCGGTCTCAGACAGTATGTAAACGATTAGCTAAGAGTGTTTTATTCTGCCGGGCAGTGGTGGCGCACGCCTTTAATCCTGGCACTTGGGAGGCAGAGGCAGGCGGATTTCTGAGTTCGAGGCCAGCCTCATCTACAGAGTGAGTTCCAGGACAGCCTGGGCTACACAGAGAAACCCTGTCTGAAAAACCAAAAAAGAAAAGAGTGTTTTATTCTGCAGAAGTCTAGCATGCTGGGATTTCCCATTACCAAGATAGAGAGACAAGCAAGCGAGCTCACAGGCTCGACTGAAAGCACATTGGAATTCTGGGGTAGATGAGCTTCATCTTATTTGGATGTCTCTAAGCATTCCAAAACCACAATCTGGCATGGGAGCTGGAATCTGTTGTTGAGGGATGGGCGGCTCTCTTCCTCCACAGTCTGCCAATGGATGGCTCTCTTCCTGCAGTCCACCAATGGGCAGCCCTCTTCCTCCACAGTCCTGGTGTGAAGGCTGGAACCCGGGCTTTTTTCTATTAGTAATTGACATAGGCTCCTTAACTGCCAGTTTGAAGTCTGTCATGGCATCAGCCTAGCCTTCTCAGTAGGAGTGGCCTGCATTTCCTGTATGTCAGGTGGTCCTCACTCCATCCGGGCATAAGGCGAAGGCGCTTAGCAGCAAGGTTGATGACCCGAGTCTGATCCCAGGGACATGTTGGAAGGAAAGACTCGACTCCCTCAAGATATCCTCTGATCTACACTTGTGCCCACACTTGTACATGTGTACATGCATGCTCACACATACACAAATAAACATAAAGGAAATATACATGCTATGTGGGAGCCACTGGCCTCCGAGAGACTGTGGAGAAAGAGAGCCTCCCATTGGTGGACTGTGGAGGAAGAGAGCTGCCCATTGGTTGACTGGAGGAAGAGAGCTGCCATTGGTTGACTGGAGGAAGAGCGCTGCCCCATTGGTGGACTGTGGAGGAAGAGAGCTGCCCATTGGTTGACTGGAGGAAGAGAGCTGTCCCGTTGGTGGCCTACTATTTTATTGTGAATTTCTTCCATCTAAAAACAAGCCTGGTGTGATGGCTCACATCTGTAATCACCAGCACCTAGGAAGCTAATACAGGAGAGTTGCCATGAGTTTGAGGCTACTCGGAGTCCGTGAGTGAATTCCAGGCCAGGGTGGGTCACAGAATAAGACCCTGTCTCATTAAGCAAATAGCAGCCACAATGCCGAACGTCCACAGGAAGGAAAGCTAAGCTGAGCTGGAGTTTTAGAAAACTCAAGTCCAACCTTATCTTAGAGGCGTTTGCATTATGGTCCGGGATGATAGAGTGAGTTTTCCTTGGTAGACCTGTGGGACCCACTCGTAATCATCTGGAAGAGGGTGTGTGTGAGGTGAGTCTGTCCTTGGCTCCCCCTCCCCTCACGTGCTTACCCATGTAAACCCCCTTACCCTTGCCTGCATTTCACCAGCATCTGCTAACCGCTGTCTTTTGTTCTCCAAGTTTGACAAACAATACCCTTGGTTATGAAGAGGCTATTTATAACCAGTGGAAAGCATAAACAACTATTTGACTGTAAAAGTAACATTTTAGGGATTCGGGGGTTTTTTTTTTGTTTTTTTTTACAGCCTCATTAAACATGCGTTCTTTGAGGCTTGTTGCTTTCAGCCTGCACATACACATTTGCGTGATTTTGCTTTCCTTGTCTGCTTTCTTATCCCTTTATGGAAACTTAGCACCGGAGGGAGAAATCAAAGAAGTTATGGAAGCCGTGAGCACTGGGGACGCTGGGCCCTGCTCCCAGCGGGCTCTTCTGGCTCCTGTTTAGGGGATAAAAGTGGACCCTGAGACAGATTACTGGCAACAGAGAGCGCCCACTCTTGGAGAGGATGAGGAATCATAGCATCCCGTGAAGATTTTGCAGATGGAACAGGCGGGGTGCCGGGGACCGGGACTGACTGAGCACGTCTGTGGTGTGCGTGTGGGTTCCTTCCTCAACACTGAAAAAGACTCACAAAAGCAGCTCAAGGCTTTCTCGTGGCTCGTGGTTTACGGGTGCAGTTTATCATGGGGGGGGTCGCTGGGATGGGGGAAGGAATGGCAGCAGAAACCTGGGAGGTAGCCGGTCACATGACAGCCACAGTCCGGAAGTGGAGAGCAGTGTGCTCACATCCTTTTGTTATCCGGCCTGAGACCCTAACCTGTGAAATGGTGCTGCCACACTCAGGGTGGGTCTCCCCATTTAGTTAGCCAAATCTAGACGATCCTTCACAGACATGCCTAGAAGCCTCTCCCTTGGGTGGCTCTAGATCTTGTGAACTTGACATTAATAGCTGTTATACTATGGTAAAGGGTTCTATTCCCAGCAGTATCTCCCACCTCTACACACACACACAATCCACTGGGACTCTATTACTACCTTTTTTTAAAAAATATTTATTTTATGTACATGAGTACACTGTGGCTGTCTTCAGACACACCAGAAGAGGGCATCAGATCCCATTACAGATGGTTGTGAGCCACCATGTGGTTGCTGGGAATTGAACTCGGGACCCCTGGAAAAGCAGATAGTTCTCTTAGCCACTGAGCCGTCTCTCCAGGCTCTCCCCTCCCCATCCATTGCTACCTTTGCCATATATTTAGTTGTGTCAATGATTTCCAGAAATCATAATTCAAAATGTTTAAAGATTAAGTTGGAGATCTCCCAGGATCCTAGGCTGAGGCACGTGCGGCTCCTGTTCACCCCCTGCCTCACACGTATGCAAACTCATCTTTAAACTTTTTAAGTAGGTCTGGACTATTTTGCTCATATTACTTTATAATATAAAGACTGTTAATTTTATGTATAATTTGCCTATATGTACATGTGTACCACATGTGTGCAGTGCCCATAGAAACCAGAAGAGGGCGCTGGATTCCCCTGAATCTAGAGTTACAGTTATAAGCTGCTATATGGGTGCTTCCAACCATCTGTAATTCTAGTTTCTAGGACCGCGTGCACTCCTCTGGCCTCTGAGGTCACAGCATGTACACGGTGTGCTTAAAATAAATATGCTTAAAACAAAAATACATTTTTAAAAATGCCCAGATATTTGGGAAGAAACAATCTTCCTAATTGCTCTCCTACAGAGAACGTGACAAGGACATGGCCCCTGACACCCTGGTCCGTATCACCTGAAGCAGCCATTGAGCTTCTGTCACAGCACTGGATGGAGCTTTAGTCTCCTCACTGCACATGTGTAGATTCGGTGGGTTGACTCTAACAGAAGCATGTGCCACCTCCACACAGGGGCCACCTCTTTCACTGTGGTGTGCCAAGTCTCATCTTGCCCATCCCTGGAGGGTGTGTCTGGAGAGGGAAGGCAGGGCTGATTTGGGAAACAGCTATGGATATTTAAGTCTCCAACCCAAATAGGACGGTCAATGAAAACACAACTCAGTAATTATGAATATATTCTGTAAGCCTAGATTGGGCAGATACCCTACACTACTCTGTTCCCCAGCTATGAGACCCTTATAACTTGAGGGTTTTCCAGACCCTGCGTTTGTCCTTCTACCTCCTGCTTCCCAGTCGTCCTCTTCCATCGTCCTCTGTCTTCTTCTCTCTTCTTTCTTCTCCCCAGTGGTCCTCTCTCTCTTCTCTCCCCAGTTGTTGTGTTGTCTCCATAGTCTTCCTCCTCCATTGTCCTCCTCCAGTCCTCACCTCTGCTCTCTTCCACCAACCTTTAAATCTCCACCTCCCCTTCCTCTGCCCAATCACTGGCTCCAGCCTTTATTTTACAAATTAAGATGGGCAGAAGTTTCACTAGAAATCACCTGTGTAATGACTCACACCTCCTCTGCAGCCCTTCACAGGAAAGGGGAATTAGTATCAAAATACGAGGCCAGGGCTATCCACAACAGACATGTCCATAGGTGTCTGAGCACCCACCACAGCACCGCACACTGCCCACTTTATCAATAGCCAGTATGTTCTCAGCCTGCCTCTAGACAAAGCCTTTGATCACCTGGAAGTCGTTATCAACATAAGTCCTCTCCCTCTAGTCTTCATCTGCTGAGTTTCCAGCCAGAAACTTGGCAGAGTTTCAATCAGAGGCACTGTACAGGTGAGGGCTGCACCAGGAGAAGGCTACTTGAGGATCGGGGCAGGCAAGGCTACCTGCTACTGGGTCTTGGAATGTCACTGCTGGTTCCTCAGATGGCCACGGTGAGAATCTGTAAGAAGCATCTTTGTGCCGGTGAGCTCTTGTCTAGAGAGCCCACCTGCACCAGGGCACAACAGATCCCTCCATCTCCGTGGCCATTGGCGGTCAGGCTGTTGACAGGCATCTCACGAGAGAACATGCTGATGAGTAGGAGGTAGTAGAAGTACCGTGGTGTCTCTGCTGCCTACTTCCATTCCAAGGCTTTCCTTGGAAAGGTTTGTCCTGTGTCCTTTGTATTTGTGCAGGAGCACCATCCAGGAGTAAGGGATGAGGGATGGACTGTGGTGGGTGAAGGGAAAGGCAAGGCTATGCCAAAGCAGCAGCTGGGGAGTTCTTTTCAGAGATCTCCACCATGGCAAACTTGGGATTCATGGTTTAGACAAGAAATAAATTTCAGAGAGAGCTAAATGTGAGGCAAAGTTGGGTTAAAAAGAAAACAGAGAGTGCTCTTGAGAAAGTGAAGCCATCTGATTTGACAAGTGTGGGTTCTGAGAGAGTCCAGCTCCTCTACACATAGATGTGGCATCTGTGGCTCTCAAGTTAGAGCTTGAAGGTCGCTAAGAAACCACTTTGTTTTTTCCTAACGTTGCCCAGAGTGTAATTTATAACAAGTTTTAAAGTTAGAGTTTTTCTCAGTAAACAAAATTGTGAGTTAGATTTATAAGGTATCCTCTAAGTCTAGGAGACTGGCATGCTAGCTACAGTGTATCCATAAGTAACCACGGCCTTGATTAATTACGTCTTTGACAGCCTTGATTGAAGTGTCTTGGGGAGCTCTTCATCTGGCCCCTAAGTGAGCACAACTTATTGTCTCTGGTAAGTTGCCTTTCAGGAAACACATGCAGCTCAGTGAGTCCTGTCAGTAGGATCTGAAGAGTGCTGTTTCTCATCAGTAAAAGCAGATCCGGTCCCAGAGCCTTCCTTCTCACCCAGCCTTTTCTCTCTCCCTGAGTCTCTCCATCTTTCAGCCCTGCCTCAGTGGGAAAAACATCTTGCATTTGCCATGGCTGGTCCATAGTGTCTGGTGTCTCCAGTTGCCTTCCCTCTTGGTCACATGCTAGATGTTTGTGTGTTTGTGTGTGAGACCAGCAAGGTGCCGTATGTACTCTCCTGGCATCTTTCTAGGGTGGAATGGGCTCTAATGCAGGCATCTAGGCAAACCCAGCAACAATGTAACTGTTCTAACTAACCACACCCAGTGGAATCTAGCCTGGGTGCAGAGACTGTCAAGGGCGGGTGCTGAGTACCCGGCCCTGCTTTTCCATGTGGAGTCCAGCAGGCTGTTTTCCTGACCTCACCTGGCTTGGCTCACTTAGCTGGTAGCCAGCCATCTTAGGTGTCCTGGGACATGCACTGGAGGGCTGCTCCCACTGTAATGGAACACAGACCCCTCTGCATGACATGACCAAGTAGCTGTCCTGTCCGTGGGAGCCTTTGTCTGCATCCCCCTTCCTCATGCCTACTCAGCCTCCTCCCAAGGCTTGGATAGCATGTCACATGCAGGTCTTACTAGCATCACAGTGGAAAGACAGTGTTACTGGGAAGAGAGCTGACTTGGCCACAGACTCTGGTGCCATCACTCAGAGGATACAGTGGGACAATGTATCTAATCCCTTTGGCCCTCATCTGTAAAGCTTATCAGGAATGTGGCTATGAGTTCTGAGAGTCACTAGCTGTGCTCCTGACACATAGTAGGCTGAATTAGTGTCCCACACGCCACTCGCCTCAACTTCTGGAGTTGAGGGTACTACATGGCAGCTTCTGAGAGCAAAAAGGCCTGCGTCTGTAATCCCATGTTCTTTTAAGTAGTGACATGCATGCAGAATGGATGAGTAGTGGTCATTTTTGCTTCTTCCATTCCTCAAAGGAATAGACTTTCTAAATTATATTGATTTTAGGTCACAGCTGACTTTCCTTCCACTGGTCTGAGTTTGTTTTCAAGACTGGTGGGTCCCAGATAAAAGACCCGCAGGGTCGGGGAGGGAGCTACTGTCCTCGCCAAGAACTTTATCTCATCTCTGCTTTTGTCTTTTTAAGAGCTCATAATTTGAAGCTTAGAAAAGAATGTTGTTGCCACAGGATGGGGCAATTAGAGGAGCTTTTGTGCTGGAAAGCTTAAATTGCAGTTTAAAAATACTCCAGCAGACTTGGGACGCTTGTTGGTAGAGTGCTTGCCACGCAGCATGAATCCCGCAGATTTAACTCCGAGCCCCACACAAACCAGGCACGGTGGCACATGTCCGTAATCTTAGTACTTGGAAGTGGAGGCAAGAGGATCAGAAGTTCAAGGTCATCTTCAGCCACATGGTAAGTTCAAGGCCATGACCAAATACTTGACAGGAAGTAGCTTTAATTACAGCAGTTCATTTTGGCTCACGGTTCAAAGGGAAACAATTCACCATGGAGGGAGAAGTCCCGGAGGCAGGACATGAGGCTACTGGTCACATTATGTCCATAGTTAGGGAGCAGTGTGAAATGAATGTTGGTGCCCACTTTCCTCTTTATTCATTCTGGTACCCTAGACTATGGAATGGTACCACCCACATCCTGGGGACGGTCCCCCACCTCAGCTAAATCTCTCTGGAAATGACTTCACAGACGCCCAAGCTGCATTCCATGATGATTTTAAATCCAGTCAAATTGACAGTGAAGGCTAACAACCAATCCCACTCTTAGATACATGGCCTTGGAAATGACCCTTTAAACAACAACAAAATCCCTCTGTGACTTAGTTTCCCCTTTGGGTGGATGGGGTTAATAATAGAACAGATCACAGGAGCTGGTAACCGAGCAAGGAACAGATGAATTATCACTTGTGGAACCAGAAAGAGCACACACCTACGTGAAAAGGCGTGCTAAATGCTGTGAGTATGTTAAATGAAGCGAATTTGACATGCTGATATTTATGGATAAACAAGCAAAGTATTTCCCTGGCAATGCTTCCGAGCTAATACTCTTGAAGTGTGGCCCAAACTGTGGACAGAGCTGCAGGCTGGCTCTCTCCAGTCCTCAGCTCCTGTCCTGGGGAGGTGGAAGGCTACAGGCTGACTCTCTTCAATCCCTCAACTCCTGTCCTGGGGAGGTGAGAAGGCTGCAGGCTGGCTCTCTTCAATCCCTCTGCCCGTCCTGGGAGGGGGAAGGCCGCAGGGCTCTCTTCAATCCCTCTGCTCCTTCCTGGGGAGGTGGGAAGGCCGCAGGCTGACTCTCTTCAATCCCTCTGCTCCTGTCCTGGGGAGATGGGAAGGGTGCAGGCTGGCTCTCTTCAATCCCTCTGCTCCTGTCCTGGGGAGATGGGAGTCTCTTGCCTTCATGTCTTCTGGCCTTCACACTTTTAGTCTCCTGGGTCTGCTGCTCCTTGTTCTGACCCAGCCCGGTGCTCAATGTCAAATGAAGACACCAAAGTCTGTGCCTTGTCATTCTCATGCCTCTGAGCGATGCCACTGTCTTGGGATCAGTTTCTGTACCCCAACTCCCCGTTCTCATTTTCTTCTTTCTCTTCTCTCCCAGCAGGGCGTGGGTGGGTGCACAGGGGATGCGAGGGATATAATTAGCACCCAGGGAGAAGCAGCTCCAGCCTGCGTGCTTTTCTGGGAAGCATTCTGATGAGGGCATGGGTATCCAGGGACCAAGCTTTCCTTGCTGCCGTCAACCCAAGCCGCCCTGCAATCCCAGTGTGTGACCCCAGTGCACACCCAAAGTCAAAGCAAACAGAAAGCCTACTAGTGGTGCAAAGAACTATGTAGGTCCTATGAGCTTGGCTGTGTGTTTGGAGGGACCATGGTCTGTATGAGTTGTGATGGGCTATACCTTCAGTGCCTTCTAGCTGGATGCTTTAGGTGGATGGGAGGCAGCCACTTGGTCCAAGTGTGTCCATCTGGGAAGGAAGCCTGGTTCTGCCCTCCCTGCATGCACACCATCCGGCAGAGAGCACACAGTAGGTCTGTGCCCAGGGGCATGGTCAGGCAGAGGACCAGCTGCATCCACACCATCCATTGTCCCGTGTGGTTCTCACCAATGTTGTTTCCGCCTCACCCGATCTGCCCTCTTGTGCTATTTCTAAGGAGCTATGTTCAGTCGGGTCTGGCCTGAGCTAGAGGTCTTAGCTTTACCCTATTGTTTGGGTTGGAAAAGCCAGGCCTGTTCGCTGGCCCGAAGAGCCTTTGGCTTCTCCAGAGTCAAGACCCGCCTGGGCCCCCTGGTTTTGATTGCTTCTTTGGACTCACGGTCATTTTTTCAATGCTGGGGCAGGGTTATGAGAATAGAAAACGTGTTTTCTGTGTCCAGCCCTTCTGTGTACCCCTGTGACCCTCTGTTTTAAGTTCATTTTGAACATAAGAACAGATTTGAAGCCAGGTTTAAGAGACGTACAACCTGGCTGCCTACATGGCGTCTGCACACAGGTGCAACGGGTGCAGCCCAGTGTCCTCAACCCTCTCTTCTCTGTATCTGTGGATTCCTCCTGTTTCGCTGGCCCTGGTCCCACTGACTGTCCTATTGTCTTCCCCCATCAGTCATTATCACCTCTGACCTTTCCTTCCTGTTCATCTCTCTTCCCTTTCCTCTCCTTTCCTTGATAGGGTTCTATTCTATGTAGCACAGGCTAGCCCTATAACTTGCTATGTAAACTAGGCTAGCCTTGAATTCACAGCAATCCAGTTTCTCATGTGCTGGCATTACGGGCACACCCAGGACTGCAGGCCTCTCTCTGCACCAACCTTTACCAAATGAGATGCCCAGTGTCTCCAGAGAGAGGCAGTGTGTGGTAATATGGGACATCCTAATTCTGGTTTTAAACTCACTTGATTGAACCTGGAGAGAAGTGATTCCAACTCTGCATTGAAGGTATAAATTGACCTTGACCTGTTCTACAACTGCTGACAGTATTTGCCCCCAAAACATCCCAATAGCTGTCTTTACCCCAGGCAGCATGGCTGCTCCAGAATGTTTCAGAATGGAAGAAGATACTCTTCTATTCTGATAAGGGGAGCTAGGGGTTCATTCTGCCTTCAGGGGTCTTTATTGACAGGCACATCAATGGTCATGAAGTACGTGTTGCCTGAATGAAGAATGAGTGGCCCATTGTGTCACCCGCCGCCAAGTTCAGTTCCGCCTGTTGAGACTGTGCCTTGCCTCTATTTGGAGACTATAAAGGTTGTACTGTCTGCCTTTGTCTTAATGTTTGAGAGGAAGGCAGAGGGAACTGAGGAAGGAGTGGTCTCCCAAGGGTGGTCTCCTAGGGTGGTCCCCAAGAATGATCCCCAGGGGTGGTCTCCCAAGGGTGGTCTCCCAGGGATGGTCCCCAGGGGCTTGCTTCAGCTGGAGAAAAAAAGAGATGGAAAAAACCAAGACTGGACCCAGAGTTGCCTCCAGACAGGTTATGCATACGCCACTCTGCCCAATACCCAAAAACCTTGCCTTCTCAGGGCTCTATCCGTACTTACAACAGTGAACTCCTCTTTGTTCTATGAGCCCTCCATGGCACCACTGAAGGTATGGCAGACGTGGCTGAGCCTGTCACCAAGCAGTGACACAGACACCTCGCTTCTCCTACTGAGCTCAGCAAAGAGCCCCTTTGCATGCAGTATGGAACCCACCCTCCTGTCTCTTAATCTCCATTCTTGCTGTGTATCAGTTAAGTGTTACTCACACATCTTGACCTTGGAGGACAGAGTCAGGTAGCCATGACCTTGGCCTTCTTGCTTCAGTAGATGTCAGAGAGTAGGTACCACAGGCAGCCATGTCTGAGCAGACCCTCGGGCCTGTGCAAAGGGCAGGCAGTCTGTAGGGTTGGATGAAGAAGCCAGCAGGGGCTTGGAGCTCAGGAGACTAGAACACCAGACCCTAAATGCAGGTGGTACCTCTTCCAGGTCTCCCACCACCCATGCCCCATGCCTCCCTGCAGTTATGACATAGGCCTCTGATTCCTTTAGTTACCCACTGGGCGACTTTATCCTTCTCACCCCACAGCAGGAGGGTGTCTTGGAGAGGAGAGACACATCACACATCGTTGCTGTCCCCATGGGGCCATGTGGCATTCTTAGTAATCTCCACAGGCTGCAGGTGAACTTCCATGTAGAGCTACAAAGCCAATCAGCTATAAGTCACCTAGAGAGCATGGGCTATGTCCTACTTCTGATGTTCTGTCTGAATGGGGTTAGTGCCTCTTGGGGCTAATGTCAAGTTAGATAGGTCATGCTGGAGAGCTAGGTGAGGCTGTAGGTAGGAGCTGTGTCAACGACTCCCCTCCTTCATGGCAGTTAGCCTCTGTCACCATATTCCAAGTGGTAGGAATCACAGCAACCAAGAAAGGCCAACGGGGGGAGCTTGTCAATCCAGATAGGTGAGGGAACCCAGCCACTCGGTAGTGTGTTCAGGAAGTAGACTGGAGCAGGCCTTGGCAATCCATCCAGAAATGGCATGCAAGGGAGAGAAGATGACTCTAGACATAACTTTAGGAAGAGAAAATTCTATGGCGCCCAGTCAGCATGATACAGCAGTTACAATGTTGCTTCTCCTCGGTCAGCATGATACGACAGTTACAATGTTGCTTCTTCTCGCTGATCACCGTGTGAATAATTGATGGCTCTACCCACAGGAGGCTGCCAAACCTACTGAAATGCAGAGATGCTCACTGGGTACTTAAGGCACACCAGTAAACATAGCCCTGTGTTTCAGCATCCCTATGCCAACAGGACTGCCTCCTGGATCAGTTTGGTGCACTGATGACAGCTAGGCTATTTACAGTGTGGCTGGGGACAGTGAGTGAGGTGGCCGCCCTGCTGTCTAGGTGAACGGAAAACAGACTTTTCTTTGCACAGCCCTCAGTGAGTTCCTATAGGTGCTGTCCCAGAAATGGCTGCCAAGCCTTAGACTTGTCTCCTCATACCCGTGCTGTGCTGGGTATCTGGTGCAAGGGCTTGTCCACCTTACTCTGCAGACAGACTTTAGAAGTTGATTTCACTCAGTCTGTTCTACAAAGAAAAAAACAGAGCTGGGAGCAACCAGCAAATCTGATGAATTTTAAGGAGTCGGGGGTTGTGGAGGTGGCTCCGTGGTTAAAGCGCCTACCATGCAAGCATGAGGCCTGGAGTTTGGGTCCGTATTGGTGAGCTCTGGGTTTGATTGAGAAACCCTGCCTCAGTGAATAAGATGGAGCTGAGTGATTGAAGAAGAATCCCAATTTCAACCTTGGGGTTCTATATGAATATGCACATGCACACATATATGTGCACCCCTACATGTACACACACACACACACACACACACACACACACGTGAAAATGGAAACAAAAAAAGGTATTTGCATTCTTGGATCTGGCCACTGCTCAAAAACCTGGCTGCCGAATTGGCTTTATCTGTGAACAGCTTGGGTTGTTTTTTTTTTTTTTTTTTTTATAGACCATACAAGCTGGTGGGAAAGGAAGGCCTTTGAAACTCTGTCTTCACACAGTGTTTATTAAAAATTGCCACACAGATGCAGAAGAAAGCTTGTCTGCTACAAATCAGACAGGCTGCTTCAAGCCTGTGTAATAGAATTGCAAACAGTAGCACCTAGGAATCATGTAAGCATGTGCACATGAATACACACATGTGTGCACACACTCACAGAGAAGCCTCAGCTTAGGACTTCCTGACTTGAGGGTCATGTACAAGTGGTGATTAGGAGGCACACTTGGATTCTAAACCTGGATCTTTTCTCTGGATCTAGCAGTATGTCAGATGATACTTCTGCTGAGGTTTGGACCAGTGATGTTGAGCCATGGCTCCCTGCCACTTGCCCTTGTGAGGGGAGCAGCCGACACCCACAGTGTGCCTAGACTGAATTAGAACAATCTGGTTGGGGGACACATGCATTTTCCACCTAAGATGGTTTTGGTTCGTGGCGAAAATGTTATAGTAAATTGAGCTTTGGTGTGCGTGTGTGTGTGTGTGTGTGTGTGTGTGTGTGTGCATGTGTGCACATGTGCAAAGAGGCTGTATCAGTCAAAATTCATGAGACCTGTCTCTCATTGGTGAAACTGTCTTACACTAGTCCCTTTGAACTAGTCCACCAACAGTTTAAAATTATGTGGGACTACTTAGCAAAGCTTGCTCTCCACTGGCTGCAACTGAAGCATTATGGGTACAGAGTCCCCCTAACTCATACGGCACATGTTGGAGAATGATGGGGGGCTGTACATGCTCACAACCTCCATGTCTCTCTCCTCAGATGAGTCCTCACTGTGTGAGCTGCATTTGCCACTGATGTCCTATAGGGTGCATGAGGGGATGGCTTAGGTGTGATGGGTCTGGGAACAGAAGGATCAGGGCACAAGAGGACGGGGTGGGGACAGAAGGACAGGGTAAGGGGCAGGACAGAACAACAGGACTTGGGTGTTGGGGAGATTATGTTGGGAAGGAAGGTGGGAATAATGTGTATGTTCTGGGGGATAAGACAGGAGCATCTGAGTGACAGGAGGCCAGGTGACAGAGAGCCAGGCCTTTGGCCTCCATTTGGGCAAGGTGTCAGATGCAGGAGGGAGGGAAGGGAGGCTAGGCAGGGCTGTGGCCTGAGGCCCAAGGCCAAGAGGACCTGGCTCCTGTCAGGCGGTGATAGTTTTGGGCATTAGCACTTAACCTGTCTTTGGGTTTCAGGTCCAACCAGAAAGATGCCGCCCAGCGCTAGCGCGGTGGACTTCTTCCAGCTCTTCGTCCCGGACAATGTGCTCAAGAACATGGTGGTGCAGACCAACATGTATGCCAGGAAGTTCCAGGAGCGATTCGGCAGTGACGGTGCCTGGGTGGAGGTGACTCTGGCAGAGATGAAGGCCTTCCTGGGCTACGTGATCTCCACCAGCGTCTCGCACTGTGAGTCCGTCCTCAGCATCTGGAGTGGCGGTTTCTACAGCAACCGGAGCCTCGCCCTCGTCATGAGCCAGGCGCGCTTCGAGAAGATCCTCAAGTACTTCCATGTTGTGGCCTTCCGTTCCAGCCAGACCACGCATGGGCTCTACAAGGTCCAGCCCTTCCTCGACTCCCTGCAGAGTGGCTTTGATGCTGCTTTCAGGCCATCTCAGACCCAGGTGAGACCATCGTGTGTGTGTGTGTGTGTGTGTGTGTGTGTGTGTGTGTGTTTGTGTGTGAGTCCATGCATGCATATGTGTTTGTACATATGCATGTGTGTGTATACATGAGTCCATGCATGCATATGTGTTTGTACATATGCATGTGTGTGTATACATGTGTCCATGCATGCATATGTGTTTATATGCCAGGTGCCATTGAACACCTGAGACTTTTGGCTCAGGACAGGATTTAGGATACCTTTCTCTCTGTCCAGGCTTACTTTTCTCTGGTGACTTGAACAAGTCTCTTCAAGGTCACCAGCCATACTGCTAACCTTATGAGCCAAATGCGATTGTAAGGGAGGGTGGGGGCTTGAACCCCCAGACAGTTGGAGTTTAACCCTTTCCTCGGAGCTACAGCACTCTCCTTTTCCCACGTTCTCCTCATCCATGGCTTTTCCCACACGAGGCTTTACACGGACTAGCCTCAGGGTCCCCCTCATGTTCGCCGAGGGGCACTTCCTGGCTAGACACCTTCTGGACGGTGAAGGAATGACCTGGAAGTGTCGTGATTCATTTAGTCACTGGGACTTCTTAGATGCCAAGGTCTACCTGGCCACTCAGGCCAGAACCGGAAGTCTCGTCCAGGGTGGCAGCTTAGCACTCTGTCACAGCCCCCTGACTCCTTCCAGATATCCTTAACCTGTTCCAGAAGGCAGAGGCTCTCACGTGGCTCTCAGCTCCTGACCACACTGCCTTCCACATCCGCCTTCACTCAGTGCTGTCACACTCGTCTGGTGACAGAATCTCAGAACTGCTCTGTTGATCTAGCACATTGAAGAGGTGACTGATAGTTCAGAAAGTTTTGCTCCTAGGTAAGTCAGCTGAGTTTCCTCTGTGGCGAGAGTCCAGTTACACAGTCACACCATTTTTAATGCTTGCAGCTGTCTTTTTAAGAGGCTTCTGCTGGGCTCCCACTCCCGTGGGTCCTTCTACTGAGTCTATAATGTTCTCCTACCCTGTACAGCTGGAAACTTCAGGGCTTTCGTGGGGTGTTACTATGTCTCAGGTCCATGGGCTTTGGAATACCCTACACAGGGGCTCCTCCTGTTCTAGAACTTGCCAGGCACCATGTGCGAGCCGAGGTGTGGTATGGGGGAGGGGTTGGCAAGCTACATCCTTGCCTGGAAACTTCTCTTTCCCTCTTCCTGGAGGTCTGCCTGCACACCAGTTGAGACGTTGTTCTCCACACCCTTGTCAGAGTTGGGGGTCAGACTTACTGTAGTTCTCAGGAGTGGCCCAGAGCCTGCTACTCCTTTGTGCCACCATCATGACCCTGCCCTGAACACACAGGTGCTCACTCACACGTGCACACACACACTCAGAGGCACGAGTCTGAGCATGCAACATGGGGAGTTATCATTGTATCAAGTATTACCCTTTGCAGGTGGATTTGGAAGACACCAGAATCTACCAGCAAACAAAGCAGCCATTTTTGAGTGATGTCTGTACACAGTGTGGTACAAAATGAGAGACGTTCCTCTCATCAAAACTGGAGCCAGACTAATCAGAGAAATATCCCTGGAGAGGGATTATGCAAATAAGTAAGAGATGCCTTGCCTGCCATACTCGATGCCTGGCACACCCTGAGTGGCTTGTCGCACAGAGGGGACTTAGGGATGGTGCTGTTCTCCCCAGAGGCGGAGGAGAGACACACGGAGATTCTTGCTTGCCCTGTGTGATGAGTTGTAACCGTGGTTGGAGATCAGTAGAGATGGGCTCCCTGGCTCACTGAGGGAGGTCTATTCTTGGATGGCTGGAAACAGCAGCCTCGTGGTCTAGACAAGGAGACGGGCATGGGAAGAGCAGGGAGCTGGGGACACCGTCATGCCATCTTCCCTGTTTCTAAGACTCCCTTAGATTGTCCATTTTGCTAGCTGGTTCCACATGGGGCTTTGAATGTTTTATAAGCTGCAAGGAGCCAGAGAATGTGAGGGTCTCGGCTACAGCCCAGGCAGGCCAACTTGTCTGTTCCCAGACTGAGCAGAGGCAGGGGCTCAAACTGAAGTCCTCGGAGCAGAGTGCAGTGCAGTGCAGTGTGGTGTGGTTTAAAAAAAAAAAGACTTATTTTATGTACATGAATGTTTTCCCTGTATGTATGTAAATGTGTGTGCATACATGTGTGCATTGCCCACAGATCAGGAGAGGGCATTGCATCCCCTAGAACGTGAGTTCTACAAGGTTGTGAGCCAGCACATGAGTGCTGGAAACCAAACTTGAGTCCTCTGTTGGAGGAGCGTCACTAAAGCCCTGAGGCTTAAAAAAAAAACAGAACTGAAGGTACCATTACCAAAAGAATGCTGGGCCATAGTGCTGAGACCACTGTCCAGTGCCCACCCTAGGGCATGGACTGACGTGGCTTTGGGGGAAGACCTCAGGCCCTGAGCTGACTCAAATATGCCAAGACAGCGCCACACTTGACCATCACCTCTAGGAGCTTAGCCCGTTGAAACTTTTCCCCGCACAGAGTCAGATACTATTTTAGACTTTCTGTGATCTCTACTGGGTCTTGTCCTTTCTTTCATGTGGACACTGAGCTGCAGTGGATGAGAACGGGGGATTATTCCAATAAGTTTCATTTAGGAAGGAGGAGTGATTTGAAGCCCCTCAATCTAGAATATCGTGTAGTGTGGAAATTAGCGTGTATAACGCGTCACCATGCTTTACTGAAGATATCCGTAATTGTGGCATAAAACAGCAGAGGGAATCACAGGGTAACGCTACCATGTCCCAGAGGCTTCCCAAGCACCTTTGTTTGAAAAACCAACTTAGAGTCTGTTATTTTATTGTCTTGTCTTTGGAAAGGTCATAGATTCATGTTATCAAGAAGTTGACATGCCTGGCAGTCGTGATGCATGCCTCTGATCCCAACATCTGTGAGTTCAAGGCTAGCCTGGTCTACAGAGCAAGTTCTAGGACAGCTAGGGCTACACAAAGGAACCCTGTCTCAAGACAATAAACAACAACAAAGAAGCATGAAGTAAGGTTACTAATTGTTGGGGCAGAGGAGCTGGAGAGATGACTTGGTGACTAAGAGCACTTGCTCTGCTTACAGAGGAGCCAGGTTCACTTCAGAGCATCCATAATGGACAGCCCATGACCACTGTACTTCCAGTCCCTGGGTATCGGGTACCTCTGGCTCTGTAGACACTTAAACACACGTACCCCTATACACATGTACCCCCAAATACACTCCATACACACTGACAGGAGTTGAGCCTGGAGATCCCAGCCAGTGAGACCAGTGACACAGATCACTGATCCGGGCCACAGTCCCAAAGACCTCGAGTACCAGACAAACAGGGGCACCAAAAGCAGACTGGGACAGCGGCTCTGAGTTTGCTGTCTCACGCCAGTGGAGATTAAAGGCACACACAGTGTGGGCATTTGTAAAGTGGATTGTAAGAACCACGGCATTCTCTATGCATCAGGATGGAGGCAAGTGTGCCCGTGCTTCCCGCTGAGCCCTCCCTAGAGCAGCAGTACAGATAAAGAGACTCCAGGTCAGAGAGGTCAGGTGACTTAGTCTCAGTCACAGCCTTCTGAAGGTGTTGCTGGGGGCTGAGCTCACATCGCCCTGTGAGAATATCCTCTATCCATCCCCCCTTTTCCCGCAGGTGCTACATGAACCCCTGATTGACGAGGACCCCGTGTTCATCGCCACGTGCACGGAGCGAGAGCTGCGGAAGAGGAAAAAGCGGAAATTCAGTCTGTGGGTCCGCCAGTGCTCTTCCACCGGGTTCATCATCCAGGTGAGTCAGTGGGAAAGGGACGGGAAGTGTCGGAAATGGAAGCTCCGGGATGTGCAGACACTGGGGAGACAGGAAGGATGCGGTGGGGTGCCGTGGGCCTAGGGTGTTGGGGAGTTGGTCAGTTCACTGTCTTCTGTCACACTCGTCCCCAACATACAAGCAGAGGCCGGTGCTCTCACTTAGCCTCCTGGGGGGTAGTTGGTCCTTGGAAAGTGCACAATTATACCTGACTCCACCCCTGTCATGTAGGGGTTTTGACATGATCCCAGGACCTAGGGTGCCAGACACTCAGAGGCACCAAAGATGGCTGGGTTGTGGCTCTGGGTTTGTCTCGAGCTGATGAAGATTGAAGACACAGAGACCTGGAGGATGTAATTCGGAACCAAGCCTTACTATGGAGAATTAGGGGTGGCAAGAGACTGAAGAATAGAAAGAGAAGCTCCTTACAGTTGGAGGAAAATGCCATCAGACTTTCTTGTCTAGGATTCTTAGAGGGCAATGGCAGAGGCTAGACCATGGCTGAAGTAATTCCTTTGAGATTGGCCAGTTCTGTTGACTACCATGGGCCAGCCAATGGCGAGCCCACATGCTCCATGCATATCCCCACCCTGGCCCAAAGGTGGAGATTATCCTGTGTTGTTCAGGCCATTAGGGGTGACTGGAGTTCCATTCTGTCCATCTCTGGGATGTGTTTACTAACAACGTGCTGACCTTGACGGCCTTTCTAGTCGCCGGCTGTGTTGCTGAGATACCTTCAGCAGGTGTCTCAAGGGCTGTTACGGACACCGTTCTCTCTCCTGGTCACATTTACATGGCCCAGATCACAGTTCTTCCCATGTTCCAGTCCTGCAATTAATTCATTGCCATCTGAAAATGTCACACAAAACACTCCAGAAATAACCGGTTCTTGAGTTCTGTGCCCTTCTTGAATACGGAGATGAAACCTGGAGCCACCCTGAGAAGTGAGTCGTCCTTTGCCAGACATACGCGCTCCGTACACCCCACCGACCGACCCATAAGTCACCAGATCTGCTCTGAAAGTGCTTGTGCCCAAAGTGAGCCGTAGTTCCTTTACAGCAGCCCCCAAACGAGAGAGCGATGCTGAGCGCTCACAGATGTATGAACATTCTCCGGACCTTCTACTCTCCTTAGGAGAGACTAGTCAGCGCCCTAATGCAGATCTAGTCTGTATATGATCCATCCTCTTTCCCACATACACAGCTTTGGTGGCAATCATGGAACTGGTATGGAGCGTGTGTTAGGGACTGTGTGCCAAATTCAGCATGGCCTCTTTGCTTATCTGGCCCTTGGGTGTGTCTGACCTCTGTTGCCTCTCGGGTGCAGTGAGACAGACAAGGCCCGTCTTACCTGCCTTTGAGCTGACTAGTCATTTGCCTAGTGGGTGATACCCATGTAAGAGTATACTTAGCCTTTGAAGTGGCTTTTGTTTCTGTGTGTGTGTATATGTGTGATTCTTATTTATGATTGGGGCTTAGGAACAGGTTTGCATTAAATTTGACTGCTAGTTTTACCATCTGTAACCATTCCTCTCCCACCCAGACTCTTGCAGACGGAAGCCTCCAGGCTAAACCATGAGCTACTCAGGTTTGGGGTAGCCATGGTGGTGACCTAGGACTGTGCGAGGCTCATGACATAATGGGGTGGGGAGGTTTCCCTGTGTTCTCTGACCCTGTGTTTCCTACAGCCTCGGGCTGTGGTCCATATTGCCCTTGGCACTCTGACCCCTCCGCCTTTCTGTTCAAGATCTATGTCCACCTAAAGGAAGGCGGTGGCCCAGATGGCCTGGACGCTCTGAAGAACAAGCCACAGCTGCACAGCATGGTGGCCCGGAGCCTGTGCAGGAACGCGGCTGGGAAGAACTATATCATCTTCACAGGGCCCAGCATCACCAGCCTCAATCTGTTTGAAGAATTTGAGAAGCAAGGTTTGTCCAGAGGCCATCCCAGCACGGCCAGCTCCTTGGGGATGGGGAGTGACCAGAGGATGAGGAGGGTAGGAGCAGCGGCCAGCACAGATTGCTCAAACATCTTGGGTGCCCTGTGTGTCTGGGTTCTGGTGCTCTTGTGGTGTGTGAGTCCTGGGCTCACTGTCAGATGAGAGCATTGGCACAGAGCCCTGACAGTCTTTTGGGTATTCCTTTGTGTGTCCTTTGTTGTGTGGTTCTGGCCATAAATGGCCTGGAGAAAAAGCCCCTAGTAAAAAAAAAAGAGGGGGTGTCTAGAAAGTACCAGAGCCATCCTCTATAGCTAGTGAGTCTCCTTCCCATCTGGCAGAGACGCACGTGGTCAGGAACTCAGAAAGGTTCTAGGCTCCTGGAGCAAGAGGCTGCTTGTTCTTTGCAGACTGGGTAAGCCTCCCATGACTTTGGCAGACATTGGATGTAAAAAACGAAGACCTAAGTGCCAAGCTGTGCCTGGGGACAGCTGAATAAGCATCACTCTTAGATAGAAGCTACTAGAATTGAGGCATTCTGTTCTGCAACACAGTGGATGTCAGGCCTTAAAACTGAACCCGATTGTATTGTGGAGTGACAGGTAGCTTACATCCTGGGCCTTGGAAGCCATGTTGAAGTGAGGGAGCAGGCAGCCCCGGCTAGCCAGCATTGCAGCCTAGGTAAGGCTGACCCTCTGCGCTGTGTGGTGCCAGCAGATTCAGCCCGTCTGTGGCAAGAACCTAGCAAGAGATCAGACTGAGGAGGGAAGGGAAACTGTGGGACCTGCTCCTGGGACACATGACACAGCTGCTTTGAAGGAGGTCTCCATGAAGCACAGTGGGGGCTGACCTGCTGCCTGAGCAGACCTATGGTCTGTGGTGTTGTATATGTTGTCTATAGAAGTGTAACCCTTGATGGTATGAGCATATGTATGTGGGGTCCACCGCTTGAATTGCTCTCAGCACTAGGAGTGTGTTTGTGTGTGTGTGTGTGTGTGTGTGTGTGTGTCTGTGTGTGTGTGTCCAATGCCAGATGTGCAGAGCCACATGAGTGTTGGACGTGGCCTAGGCCGCTGGGGTGCCTTCCCCAGGAGTTAGGAGAGTTGATTCTGGGATCCCAGGGGAAAGGCTCAGCAAGCTAGGAGATGGGGAGAAATTCCTGACTGGAAGACAGGAACCGGATAGGAAATTTTGCCTTTTTCTAAGGTTAAGTAATATAAAAATGATATCACTGTGAATTTTTAGAAGCATCTAGAGCCACTAAGCTCTTTGCAGTGGAATGCCCTGTGCCTTGTCTACAGTGACAAGAGTCCCAAGGGCTGACAGGTGTGTCCATCCTGAGGTCATTGTTGGGCACAGCCACACCATCCTTATCAGCTCAGCTATGACCTGGGGGCCTTCCCTCCACATCTCCTTCCTCTCCTGTGATGTACATGTGACACTCTAGCAAATTCCATTTACTGAAGCGGATGGGATGCTATGCCCCACAGTGCCAACCAAGAGCCCTGTTGATAAGGGCCATATTGTTGCATTAATCCATTATTTGCATTAGTTATGGCCTCAGTGTCCTTCAGGTGTGCCCTTGTAGAGGGATGGGGAGGCAGAGAGGAAAAGGCCTCAGCAGCTGCCACTGAGGGTTCTGCTCTCCCTCCCGGTTGTGGGTCGGGGCACCCTGACAGTGGCACATGTGAGAGTTTGCATCTTTCCTTCCAGGGATCTACTGCTGTGGCCTCCTCAGCTCCAGGAAGAGTGACTGCACAGGTCTCCCTCCATCCATGCTGACCAACCCTGCCATCCCACTTGCCCGAGGCCAGCACCAGATCAGGACAAAGGGCACCATGTCTCTGATCTGCTGGTACAACAAGGGGCACTTCCGTTTCCTGACCAACGCCTACTCCCCTGTGCAGCAAGGTACTGGGAGTGTGAGCGTGGGTATAGCAGGGGTACACCCAGGGCATACGCATGGAGGACCCTCATGCTGTCTGTGCCCCTAGCAGTTGGTTGTGCTGTCCTGGGAAGGGAGAGGCAGGGGCTCCATGAAGTTCTTAGCTTGCTTTGGCAAGCTGGGAGGGTTTGATTGGCAAGCGGCTTGGCCTCGCCTGCTTGTTAGGGTGTGATGGTTCTATTGTTTAGGGCTATAGTAATAGGCTACATCGTGGGTGGCATTTGTGGGTCATTTTATCATCTCTGACTCCTGGAAGCAAAGCGCCTGTGTGATCCTGGCTGCCAGGCGGCTTGCTGTTTCCCCCGCTAATCCTCTGGGGATTTAAAATCAATGCAGAGTAGAGCGACTTAATTAGCCCAGAGTCTGTATTTAAAGAAACTGACAGTTAAGACCGTGTTAAACCGCTGAGACAAAAATTGAGAGGACTGTGAAGGAATCTGCAGAGACTCTTCCAGAGTGGTATGCACATGAGCGGCTAGCATTTCTATGTACACACTGGGTGTGTGACATGCATGCTCCTGTGGTGTACCATGTGTGCAATGTGTGTGTGTTTGTGTATGTATAGTGTATACACATACCATGTGTGTTTATATATATGTCTGTGTATGTGTGTGTGTATACATACCACCATTATAGTGTGTGTGTGTGTATATATATATATGTATATACATACCACGTGTGTATGTGTATATATACATGTGTATATATACCACTATAGTGTGTGTGTGTGTGTGTGTATATAGTGTTTACACATACCATGTGTGTGTTTATGTATACATGTGTATATATATACCACTATATACTGTGTGTGTGTGTGTATATATATATATATATATATATATATATATATAGAGAGAGAGAGAGAGAGAGAGAGAGAGAGAGAGAGTATACACGCATACCATGTATGTGTGTGTATATATATATCACTATATAGTGTGTGTATAGTATATACACATACCATGTGTATGTTTATATATGTGTATATGTATGTATGTGTGTATATGTGTGTATATATATATATATATTATTATATTGTGTGTATATATGCATATATATACACATATATGTTACACTATATATAGATAGTTGTACAATGTATGTATGGTCATGTTACATGTGTGGTCTACAAGTGCTTCAGCGTGTGTATGTATTTATGTTCTCTGCATGGTGTATGCCTCTGTAGTGTGACATAAAGCTAGTCAGCACGCTGGGAATCCCTAACTATGTCCAGGTGCACACCATGCTGGGAAGGACGCCTCCATCTTTGTTCCTGTAGCCTGCAGAGGGTAGCCAGATAGTGCACAAGCAGGCCGGAGGACAGACAGCATCCATTGGTGCAATAAAATGGAGAGGTCATGGGGGTTCCCTTCTGGTTCCCGGGCTGTTGTGCCGTGACTCTGGAGGCATGTTAACAAGGAGAGGCCCCTGAGAGGTGTGAGGGGGTTGGGCCAGGTGTGGAAGGGCTGGCCTCCTTGTTCCTCTGTGACATGATCCCACCCACGTTCTGAAGAGCCCTGAGAAACTGCCACTATTGCCCCATCCCACCAGCCCTTGACCTAGTCAACCAGTATGGGGAGGAATAGAGAAGGCTCCTTCCCCTCAGCTCTCCTCAGGCCTGTCCCGGTAGCATCTGCACATGCCTCTTAGAATCACCTGTGGCTGTCATTGTCCCTGTGCCCATGAAGCTACCAAGCCTTGGTGGCAGATGACTGTGCACTTGACTGCGTCCAATGCTTCCAATGTCTCCTCACGCCCACCGCTCTGCTGAAGCACGTGATGGACGGTGCTGGTCCAGTTTCCGACCATGCCCCATCCCCAGGAACTGGGCAGCCTGGATGGGGACTGAACTCCTGTTTTCCCCCACACACAGGCGTCATCATCAAGCGGAGGAGCGGGGAAATCCCCTGCCCTCTGGCTGTGGAGGCCTTTGCTGCTCACCTCAGCTACATCTGCAGATACGACGACAAGTACAGCAAGTGAGTAAGCGGGCGGCCGGTGGGTGCGTGGGCGGCTGGGGTGCGTGGGAGGGTGACATCAGGCACGTGGGCAGCCGGTGCACATGCGGGTAGCATGGGGGCTGGGGGGACGACACACTACAACACAGGCACAGTGGTGTGTAGGGAGGGTAGTGTTGTCCCAGACATCATGGAGAACATAAAGAAGTTTCATGAGGACCCACAAGGTAGTCCCTGGCCCTCATCCTGGCCCCGGGTGGTCAATACACCCATCTCCTCAAGAGATCCCAGATCTCCACTCACACCCCAGGCCTCCAGCCCTACCTGAGGCACCCACCACTGCTCATACCCCATTGGTGGGCATCTTGGCACATAGTTCAACCTTTATCTCATCTAGGTGTTGTCCATCCTATGCTGGACACCCTGGTAGTTTTCATATATGATGCATACATGATGTGGCCAAGATGTAGCGACAATAAACTGGATAAGTGAAACCTAATATGAGGTTCTGTGTATAATAGTGTCCTCAGGGTCAGTCCCAGGGTCCCGAGTCTTTCCTGAGGAAGGACAAATGGATAACGGGAACACATTTGGGAACGAGAGAGACCACATCATACATCATAAGGCCTGGAAATGAGGGACTAAGCATTTAAGCCTGGATGGGCCTAGAGAAAGGCTTTGAGAAGACACACGCAGGGTGGATGGGGCAGGGCCTCTCATAGCCCCGCCCACAGCTCATTCCAGTGCATCCACCAGAAGGGAGCCTACAGATGCTGTGGCTTGATGCTCAACCTCTAGGCTCCTTTCCCCTGGGAACGATAACCAGCATGCCTGTTGTGAGACTTTCCTGAGGAGATGTGGACAAATGCCTGTTCTCCCTACTGGACACTAGTGACAGATTAAAGAGTTCCTTTAACCTTGTCTTGTGGGTTTATTCACTTGCTAAGTCTTAAAGCACTTCCCTCCTCCATGAGGAGTGTGTAAACCTCAGGAAACAGCTACCCAACGCTGTGCCTCCCTCTCCCCAGGTATTTCATCTCTCACAAGCCAAACAAGACGTGGCAGCAAGTGTTCTGGTTCGCCATCAGCATCGCCGTCAACAACGCCTACATCCTGTACAAAATGTCAGATGCCTACCACGTGAAGAGTACAGCCGGGCACAGTTCGGAGAGAGACTTGTCAGGGAGCTGCTGGGCCTGGAGGAAGACACATCACCAGCCCACTGAGACTGCTGGCCCAGGGGTGTCAGGGACAAGGAAGGAGCCTGTCACCTGCCTGACCGCGGAGGGCGCACGTGTGGTCAGAGGTCTGCTTTCCACGTCACCCCCACAAAGGGTGGCTCCCCAGAGCCTGATACAGGTGATTGGATGGGCTGTGACCTCGGAAGGTACCAGCAATAGGACTAGTGGACCATGCTCTGCTTTCCAGAGCTTGAAAGATCGTGATGGGCTCAAGTTCAGATCAGGCAAGCTTACAAAATGGACCACTGTGTGCCACCCGTCCGCACTCGGGGCGTGGCTTCCCAGCGCTCTCCTGTGGATCCGCTTAGATGGCTCCCTTAGAAGAAGAGATGCAATGGGGTGCCATTAAAACTCAGAGCCAACGGGACGGGAGCGGCTGCAGCTTGGTGTTCCTGTTCTATCCTCCACGGGGCTGCGGCGAGCAGGGCGAGGAGGGGAGAGCGATGCCGGTTTTTTTGTTTTGTTTTCAATATATCTTCAGGTTAATTCCTTACTGTTCTTTAAGGTCTACTGTGAACAAATGTGTCTGTCCCCACATACACACACCCGGACACCACACACCCTCACAGCTTCCTGCATGATCACAGTTCTGTGTCTGGCCTGTGCCGGGGTAGGAAGGGCTGCTGACTTCCAGGACAGATGTGGCTACGGCTATCAAGGCCTGGGGAGCCTGCAGGCTGAATACTCTGTCACCTTGTCGCTGTTGGCAGAATTACCTGACTTGAGAACTATGTAGCATCATGAAAATGAAATTCTTCACCGCCCTCTGTCTGTGGGGATGGGGTCCCCCTGAAAGGCACAGCAGGGGACAGCCCTGGCTGGGGACTGGCATGTGGGACCTCCCATAGACCCAGGTCCTTCCCACCAGAGGTTGACACATCTCCTCGGAGCCCAGGCCCCAAGATGGGCCCACTGTCCCCACAGATGGAAAACAAGGATTTTCTGCACCTTGCTTCCCTTCCTCCCAATCTCGCAGCCACCTAATGTCCTCAGATGCAGAATGTCCTCAGCGAGGGCTTTGGGGCACTCCCTCATTCATTCAGTGAGCTGAGGTGTGGCTGGCAGGATGCTCTCCACACCTTGTCACATCTGTGTCTTCCTCTCCACAAGCACGCTTGCCTGTGGTGGGATCCACGATGCCACAGATCCTAGGCCCAACTTCAGTTTGTGTGTAAGATAACCTTTGCTGTACCCTTAATCGGATCAGAAGCACTTTTACCACATGGAGAAATATATTTTTAATTTGTGATGCTTTTCTACAAGGTCCACTCTTTCTGAGTTCAGGTGTTTCCAACACTTAGGGAGACTAATGAAGGCCAATAACTTTTTTCTTTTCTGTCCAAACAAGAAAAATAAAAGTCTATTTAGATGTTGGCTGTTAGTACGTGGCTTTGTTTCAAAGGTCAGAGTTAGAAAGCTGTTCCCTTGAACTTCCTTCCCCACTGTGTGACCTGGTATGTGTGAACTGAGCTGTTCTTGGAATCTTGAACCACTGAACAGTTTATAAAAAGAAATCAGTTAGGATTTGATGTGTGAATATATTTATATACATATAATATACACACACGTGTGTATTCATATATGTGTGTGCATATACGAATGAATGGTAGTAGCAGTTCTGAGTGTAGTTGTCCAGTGCCCCCCAGCCAATGTTTTTAGTCTTGGTTACCTGAGGTCGACTGTGATCCAAAAATACTAAATAGAAGATTCTAGAAATAAAACAATCTGTAAGTTGTAAGTTTTTAATTATAGCACATTGCTACAGTTGTTGTATTTTATCGTTAACTTCTTACTGTGCCTAATTAAACTTTACCACAAGAGCGTACGTAAAGGAAGAAACATAGTGTGTAATTCCGGCACCCACGGAGGGTCTTGGGGCTCAGAAATATGTTCCCTGCTGAGGGATGGATAGGAGCTGCAGTCTCCCCTAGACTGTCATGTGAATCTCAGGCCAGCAGGTGGCGATGTTCTACAGATTGTCAACTGCTGGAGCCTTCCCAGTCGGGTGCTGTGTGTGTGTCTGTCTTGCCTCCTGTTCTGTCAATAGTGGGAAGGTCTAGTTAGGCAGTGCGGGGCACTGCAGCCTGTGTAAGTTGAAGAGCTTTTCTTTCTTCATGAAGGTCAGAATGGCATGTGGTATGGATTTAGAAAACCTTCCGGATCTAGACCTTGCCTCCACAGAATTAATTAGTAAGACATAGGCACTGCTGTTGTTTAACTCACAGCTTCTCTTGGTCCTTAAGCAGACACTGGCTTTTCAGGAATCAGACAACCCCAATTACCAGGGAGAGGCCCATGTCAGCTTTCTGTCACCAAGACAAAAGGCTGGTCTGCTAGATTGGAGGACGTGTTTATTTAGTTCAGATTGCACATTGTATTCGCATTGGCTCTTCTGCTTTGCATTAAGGCAGAATTTCTTGACAGGAGGACATGGTGAACAAAGATGTTGACATCATGACAGCCAGGAAGTAGAGAGTGAGAAGGGGGGTTGGGGAATGGAGCCCAGGTCTAGGATCCTCTTCAAGGGCACATGCTGTTCCACTAGACACCCTTCCTAAGGGCTCTGCCACCTCCCAAGAGTGCCATAGACAGAGGACGACGTCTTCAAATCTCAGCCTTTGAGAGGACACTGAATCCATATTCCAGTGGCCCAGGAAGTGAATCTCGTGAAAGGCTTAGCACAAGGCCCAATCCTTCCTGCATATCCACAAGCCACTGCTTCCCCAGGCCTGGCAGAATACATGGGGTTGTTGGCAGTCTAAATCCAATGGCCAGCGAGGCCTCTCTCCACTTAAGTGTGTTCCCCAGGGGATTTCTTTGTTACCAGGCACAGAAATGAAAGGTCATGTGTTCCAGACCTTCCTGTTTCTTCAAGGCACCTGGCTCTTAGGCTCGCTCTGAGCAGCTCATGCTCCAGGGCATGAATTCTGCGCAGATGGTAAAACTCTATGTATTTGCCCCTTTCCTTTCCAGGTTCAATATTTAGCTGACAAGGTTCAGACTGGGACATTGTCTTCTATGGCCATTGGGTCATCTTTGAATACTTAGGTGTGTCATCGATAGACAAAGGCTCTCTGACAGCTAATCAGGGAGGCCAACCACCAAGATGGAATAGTCCGTGTGCAGGGGTCCAGATAAGCACTACCCTGAACAAGGCCTGAAGGGTTCAGATCTCTCACCTACACCAGGCCATGAGTGACTGCTTCCCTGAAGCCAGGCTCAGCACCTGACCGTGTGGGAGAAGATGTGTATGGGCAGTTACTACAAGGGTGGGTGGCACCATGGTCACTTCCTGTGAGGCAGGTGGGACAGATCCCACTTCCTGTGGGCTCATCAGGGGTACAGGTGTGTTCTCTTCGTGTGTGGCCTACCTGCAGTGCGTTAACACAAACAGGAAGTTGACTGTGAACAGGCCCTGGGCAAGGCCCTCTCTTCCTGCCCAACATGTATACAAAGGCCAAGTGTATACACACAGGTTAAAAAACCTATTAATAAGGCAGAGAAATTTTAGGTTTTTTGTTTTGTTTGTTTTAGTGTAAGTTTTCTTCTAATGTTGCTAAGGGGGGAGGAAGGAGAGAGAGAGAAAGAGAGAGAGAGAGAGAGAGAGAGAGAGAGAGAGAGAGAGAAGAGAGAGAGAGAGATCTGGGTATAGAGAGATGGCTTAGCAGTTAAGAACACTTACTGCTCTTCAGAGGACCCAAATTCAGTTCCCAGAACCCACACCAGGTAGTTCATAAGAACCTATAACACCAACTCCAGGGATCCTACATACTCATTCTGGACTCTGCAGAAACCTGCACTCAAAAATGCATGCACAAACACACACATGCATATGCACATACACACATGCACAGACACACACACACATGCACACCACATACACACACAACACATACATACACACATAAACACACTCACTCTCACACACTACTCTCACATACACATGCATATGCATGTGCACATAAAAATAATATAAATATTTTTAAAGATCACCTGGTGGCTCCTTGAGCTTGCCATTAGATGGATGTACTTGGTTGGATGCATTTTTAGGTATAAGGTAAGGACCTGGGGTTGAGGGATGTGGCAGGATTTCCATTTGAGTTTATTTTAATTTTATTTTGTTTTATTTTATGGTCATTTTGCTTTGATGCCACAGTACCAACTAACATCTAAATCCATAGGAGGACAGTGTCTACCTAAACAGGCAGCCAAGGTTCTCTGGGATCCTAGCAGTCAAACCAGACACCCAGTCTTGGCCTCACCCACAGTCAGAGCCAATGACCATCAAGGTTCCCATATCGCCAGGATGGGAGACCACACTGAAGCCAAGTGGAAGAGGTGGGTGACAGAGCTGGGACTGATACGTGCCAGCACGAACCTGGGAGGAGCAGGACATTGGCCTCTGGGTTTCTTGGTCATCTTTGAAATGGTGTTGGATTTGAATGGATGGAGTCTGGTGCTTGAATGTCACTGGGACCAGCCTCCAGCACTGGGCAATGTCTAGCTAGATGGCGTCAGGGCACTTTCAGAGGCTGGGGACAACTTGCCAGAGGTAACTGGCCCTGAAAGATGCTTTCAAGGAGCGCTGGCACCCGGTGAGTAGGAAGGTGATTTTAAATCCATCTGTAGGCCTAGGCAGGGTACCCCAAAGAAAAAATAAATCCAGGAGACAAGTCCTGGCTCTGGTCTCACAGGAAGAGCTAGCTCACAAATAGTGACTTAGGCAGCCTATTCTGAGCCCCGCTGTCCGCCCTTAAGGGGTGTATGAGCTAACACCTCAACATAGCCTGGACATGAGAACACTCTTTCAAGCCCTCTCCTTCAAGTGGAGGATCCTGCCCATTCTTGGGGAGCGGCCATGACAGGGAAATGTGTGGTCGGAGAAGACTGGGATTTTAATTCCTACCAACACTTCCTGGTGTTTTCCTCATTTCCCCCTTGTGATTTTTATTTAGCAGTTTTCCAGGACAGACAGGCAGCTTTATGGGGACCTACATGTGTAGCTGTCCAGGATGTCACAGCCACAGACATGCCACAGAAACGCAGAGCACGTTCTCTCGAGATGACCCTCGTCTACACTCAAGCACACCTCACAAGATTTGTCTGTCTGTTGTTTGTTTGTTTGTTTTTTTTGTTTTTTTTTTTTTTGCAAGTTCCATAGTCTATGAGGTAAGTCTGGAGTCTTCTGTGTGACATGTGGCCCTGTTACATAAATCAGGTATTGAGGCTGGCTGGAGAGATGACTCAGCAGTTATAAGCACTAGCTCTCCTTCCAGAAGTCCTGAGTTCAATTCCCAGCAACCACATGTTGGCTCACAACCGTCTGTAATGGGAAGTGACAGTGACAGTGTCATATACATAAAAACAAAAACAAAACAAAAAAACGATAATTCAAGTACCCAGTCATGGCTGTTTCTTAACAGAGTTCTTGTACAGCCCAAAACTCTATTAAAATACAGTCACACACATGTTGTTTTCCATTCTGATGGCCTCTTTGGGGATGAGAGGGTGTGGGACTGTGCTCACACAAAGCACCAAGTGTGCTGGTGATCACAGCTGCTGTTACAGTTTGGATCTAAAATGTCTCTGGGAACTGATGTATTGAAGGTTTGTTCTCCTGGTCAGGGTCGGGGGTGACTGAACCATGGAGACATTAAACTGAGCGATGACTTAGGCAAGTGATGAATTCTCAGGGGAGTGAGCTGTCAGACGATGGGCCTGGATAGAGGAGGTGGTCACTGGGGACATGCCTCTAAAAGCTTTGCCTTGTTCCTGGTCCCTTCATGCTTCACCCTCTGCCACCTGGTGTCCAGGGCAGCATCTCTCCTCAGTCATTTCCTTCTGCCGTGTGTTTCTGCTGTGCTTCCAACCTGAAAGCAACACACTGAAACCAAGGGCCAAATAAATCTTTTGCCCTTAAGTGTGGTTCTCAGATACTTTGTCACAAAAATCAGAAGCTGACCGATATATCTGGGATTAGACAAGCTTGGGACTCCACCCAGGGCTGTGGGAGATGAAGAGAAGACAGACCAGGGTTCTGCACTGTCCCTTTCAGAAGATGGTCTCTGTATCTTCCTTAGTCACAAGGGCACAGACCCAAAAGCAATGTGTGAGCAAAGGAGATTGGGGGGGGGGGGCCTGCAAAGGACTGTGCCTAGTGTCAGGGCTCCCAAGTGACTTGGCCAATCAGCTGTGATCTAGAGACCTGGGAATTTGCATAATACCTTTTCCAAGAGAAGTCCTGCTTACTAAGTCGCCCAGGGAAGTCCTTCTTGACTGAAGTTGAACTAAATGAGAGGGGTACAGTTATGACCTTGCTGATTTCATTTTCCAGGGTTCTTTTTTTATTTTATTACAAGAGAACAAAAGTATTTTAAGGAGGGCTGGAGAGATGGTGTCTTAGTTAGGGTTTTACTGCTGTGAACAGGCACCATGACCAAGGAAATCTATTTTTTTTTTTTCAAGGCAAGTCTTTAAGGACAACATTTAATTGGGGCTGGCCTTGAACCTGGTCCAGAGGTTCAGTCCAGTATCATCAAGGCAGGAACATGACAGCATCCAGGCAGGCATGGTGCAGAAGTGCTGAGAGTTCTACATCTTTTCTGAAGACTGCTAGCAGAAGACTGACTTCCAGGCAGCTAGAATGAGGGTATTAAAGTCCCACCCCACAGTGACACACCTAATCCAAGAAGGCCACACCTCTAATAGTGCTACTTCCGGGCCAACCATATTAAACCATCAGATGCCTTCATGGTTAAGAGCACTTGTTGCTCTTGTAGAGGACCTGATCCTGGCTCTAGCACCCCTATGGTAGCTCACAACCAATCATCTATAACTCCAGATCCAGGCGATCCAACACTCTGTATTAACCTTGCTGGCATCAGGCATACCTGCAGAGAAATACACATGCATGCAGGGTGCACATACACACATACATATATACAGGGAAACAAGTCATGCCTCTTGCAATAAACTAGAAAGGATTCTGAGCAGCACGTCTTTCATAAGATAGGACATTAATATATTTATTTTAATAATTTTCAGTGTGCGTGTGTGTGTGTGTGTGTGTGTGTGTGTGTGTGTATGTGTGTATGCATGCACACATACTTGTTCACCCATTGTGAGCCAATACACAGTGGGTACTAAAGACACTGGATCCCCTGGCACTGGAATTACAAGCAGTTTTGAGCAACTCATCGTGGTTCTCGTAAGGCCGTGTGTTCTTAACCTCTGAGCCGTTTCTCAAGCTCCGCCATTAAAATATCTTTGCAACACATTACAGCAATGCTTGTAGATTTTCTACTGGCCAAAGACAGTTCTAAACCTTTTTTAAAAAATGTCATGATTTCAAATCAGTCTCCCAGTAAGTGCAGAATATACCTTCACAGTTTTGTTGTGGTGTGTGTGTGTGTGTGGTGTGTGGTTATGCGATAACTTTTTAACAAGCGGTGACTGTCTCCAGCTCCCGTTCTTGATCTCTTCCCTCCATGGCCCCGTCCACATCTCTGCAGTACCTTCTATCTCCACCTTTACTCTCCTTCCCAAGATTCCTCTGGTTGAAGGAGAGTTAGAGAGACATAGGTAGACAAGGAAAGGGAAATGAGGCTCTCTGAGAGGGCCGCTTCTTGTTCCCAGAAGTCATTGCGAGAAGGCGTGGGGTGGGTATCTAAACAGGACCAATGGGGCAAGAGGAAGACTTAGGGGTTTATAAAATACCCGGACTCTCCACGGGGTTTCCCCAGCCTGAAGGCATGAAGCTGTTACTTTTCCTTTCTCCATGGTTTCTTCCGGATGTTCCGTTCTTTGTCCATCTGGGAGAATGAGTTCAGAGACCCGCCAGATGACTCTCAGCAGCCGCCATCACACTTCCAGTCTTTGCCTGTTCAGATTTGAAAGCCTACTTAAGGATGTACACACTGACTAAAAATCGAGGACTTGGAAGTGGCCGTGACAATCTGGTAAGGGCTCCTTCTGAGCAAGGGGACACCCTCACAACTAGCAAGTTCGAACCCAGTCAGCCCCACCGCCATTGGGAACAAGGAGAGTAAGGGAAGGGCTTCAGTCAGACAGAGATTTCACACGGCTGGGTGGGGGTGGCTGGCAGGAGATTTCTCCTATGAGAACTAGAGCAGGAGCTTATGCCAGGACTCTTGGGCCAAGAGATATTGCAAACTGGATCTCAAGGAACTAATTGTCTTTCCGGAGAAGAAGAGAGAGCTCTTCCCGGGAAAGGGCTGTGAGAAGGTCACCGCGGGCCTCTCTCTGCTCATATGCGCTCTCAGCCAGCCTTGGGCTCTTGGGCCCTTGAGCTGTAAATAGCAAAGTGTAGGCACCTGGGGCCCGCTGGAGGCAAGGAAGACTTGCTTGCTCGGTTTTCTCTTGAGATGTTCTAACACATAAGCAATACTCAAAGTTGTCTTGAAGTTTTCTGATGTAGAGGGAAGAAAGCCTGCTTCGAGGTCACGGTGGGGAGAGCCTGAAATTCAAACGCAGGAGGGTCCGAATGAGCTAGAGGGCAGGGGCTGTCTCTGGTAGGAAAGCTTTGTTGGGGGTTGGCACCTCTGAGGGGCTTTAGCTGTTTGTCCAGAGCCCACATGGATACTGCTGGGGTGGCAGGGCAAATGCCCTCTCATACATATCCCTCCCCTTAGCCAGGCTACCCCCATGTCCCTGATGTATATGTAATGCTCTCTGCTAGCCTTGAAAAAAAAAAAACGAACAGCAGGCTCTGGAGGACCCCAAGCTGATGGGTTAGTAGGGAAGAAACTGGGAAGAGTGCAGGGCGGTGTCTGCTGGACTGCACGAGGGCCTTACCCTCGGTTCCACCCCAGCAACAGTCGGGCTATGCAGCTAAAGGCCCTTAAGAGTTTCCCCAACCTCGTGCCTGTAGCACTAAAATGGCTGCACCTGGGAAGCTCATGTGAAAGTGCCGCTGTAACCCAGGCCCAGGTGGAATAGACAAGCTGCTGCCTGCAACAGGTGGCTGCCAGAAAGGATCAACCTGCTTGGGTTGCGAGGCTAGAAAGGAGGGCCCCACAGGGTCTTAGTGGCTGCTTCTGCTTGGTATCTCTGAGCCTGTTTCTCTCTGATTGAGGAAGAGTAGTCTTCCCCACCCTTGCTGCCTGCTTTGCTCTGTCCTACCATGCCCTCAGAAACCCTCTTCCTGTTTTGTTTTTATTTCTCCTTTGCTGTAGCAGAAATGGGATGAGGAAAGAGCATTCCGTACTCTCCAGATTACAGGTACATGGCACGAGTTATTCACAGCGGGGGATTCCATGCTTGCGCCTAGATTATAGATGTGAGGAACGGATCCAAGGGAACATTTCTCTAGGTTGTGTGTAATGGTGGATTTTTATACTAGGAGGTCGTTAAGGTCACTGGGTATTACACAGGGCACATGGGCAAGAAGTAAATAACCCAAGCAGGTACCCATGTCCAAGTCCCTAAAGAAGTGACTAAATCTCCGGAGGACACTCTGGTGAGGACAAAGACTGGAAGATACCCCAGTATACCTTTTGTCTTACAGGTGGGGAGTCTAGATAGCTCCCCTAGACTGTAATCTTAGGGTCTCTGATCTGTGGGCCTTTAGAAGAAACACCTGATAGTCTTATGTACACGAGCCTGGAGGTTAAGGAGATTGGTCTTCCGAGGGAGATATCAGAGTATGTGAAAACGAGTAAGAGATAAGCCTCCACACTGGGAGCTTGGTTTGGGTTCAGAGCTAAATGGACTCATTGCTTGCTAGTGAGGCTTAAGAGAGATGCAGGCCTACGTGTTTCCTAAGCGCTTTCCTTCTCTGTGAGTCTTGTTGATAAAGGAAGGGTCTCTATAGGCAACAGAGGGGTACATAAAGCTATAGCAGGAAGCATTCATGCCACAAGGCCAGGCACAAAGGAACTGTTTAGCCCTGTGTTCATGGGCTGATTCTCCCCCTATCCCTTCACTCCCCATGGCTAAAAGTGGAATATGGCCTCTGGCTCCACTTTTCCACTTCAGACAATGCCCCTTTAGGCTTGACCCTGGCCTGGACATACCAGGGTGTTTCTGGAGGTTGGACAGTATTGTTATCTTTGTGGACTGGAGTGTCTGGGCCACCAGTTACACCGTGAACCCTTCAGTCCTTGGGACTAGGACACGTTCCCTTTTTTTATACCCTCTAGTCCACCAGAGATGGCTTCAGACCTTCCAAGTGACGCTTCACTTTCTGTGACCACGTCCTGCGATCCAGGTGGTACTTGTCGGAACATTGAGCCCTTGGCCCAATGTTCTTGTCATGAGGTGTGACAGGGAAGGTGGATATGAATAGCCAGTTTCAGATGAAAACTGGGCAAGAGCAGCTGTCAAATAGCAGTGGCCGAATGCAGGCCCAGTGCATGTTTGGAGCCTTTCAGACCAACCTGGAGGGCCCATGAGCTGAATGTAACCTGTTTCAGTTGGATGACACTAGGCTTGGGGCCAAGTCACAGGTGAGGTCCCCTGCCTGCTCATCTGGGATAGGAATGTGACAGGCACCAGAGGCACAGTATAAGAAAGAAATAACCCTGCCAGTTGGCTGTGGTTGAGAATGGACTAGAAATCCCGTTCTCTGGCATTTCTGTAAATAAAAACAGGGAATTACTAAATTGGTAGGTGGATGGGTCCCAAAATGAGGCAGAGCCCAAAGTCTGGGCTTTTTAGAAAACACGTTTATCACAAGGCTTGGCGACCCCCATCCCTACCTTGCTATTAACAGGTAACATGATTTGTACTGTGTAACACAGTGACCCGTGGGCTAATTGGCTAAACACCTACTACTTCCTGTCTGCATCTGGTTGTCTCCAGCCTGGAAGTCTGTAGCTATCATCACTGCTGATATATCTAACTGTGGGGTTTGGGGTGACGAGAGGCTAGAGCAGAACATCTCCATGCACAGAGCAGGTCTTATGAACTCAGAAAATGGGGTCCTGGCGCCTTTGGAGCGATGTGGTTTACACAGAGAGAGATTCTTCCCGCAAATCAAGTGTTTTCAGAAACTGGTGGCATCAAATATCTTGAATGCAAACAGAACTATGGAAACCTGGGCCTGACTCCCGTGGCCAGGGACAAACAGTGGCATGGTATAAGAAGACTGGGAGAATAAAGTGGAGTGGTAGGAGCCTGAGCCATGGGCTGATGTGGAAGCCCATTACGTAAGCCAGCCGCTCCCTAGGACAGAACGGCGTGGCGACTAGCTGCCCGTGCACGCTCTGGAGAGGCCCATCCTAGGGCGCGAACTCAGGTAGGAACCCCGGCCCAAGACTCTGTATCTCGTCCCCCTCATTTCAGGACGAGCAAACCCCACAGTTATGTGATCAGTAGCTCACAGACTTCACAGAGCTGGAGACAACCAGATGCAGACAGGAGGTAGGTGGGCGTTAGCCCATTAGCCCACAGGTCACATGTGTTACATAGTTACAAATCATGTTACATAGTTACAAATCTGATTCCAAGTTTCCTCCAAAGTCACCACCCAACTGCTTTCTCAAACACGGGACAGATGTATTCTCAGACACTCAGACAAAATTTTGATTTCCTTGAAGGTGTGATCCCAGCATCCCCTGGGAGGTCTCCCTTACAGGAGATGATGAGAGAATTCTGACCACCTATGTTCTTTAGCAGAGTCTGAAGTAAGAATAGAGGGTATTGAGTTGTTGAGGCTGTCTGCTTTCATATGCAGGCACAGGCAAACTGACTGTAAGCAAAGGCTTCTGGGTAGTTGCTCACTGTCTCAGGGTTACCATTGCTGTGAGGAAACACCATGACCAAAAGTAACACAGGGAGGAGAGGGTTATTTTTGCTTGCACTTCATATCAAATTCATTATCAAGAAGGAGGCTGGGGCAGGAATTCAAGCAGGGCAAGACCCTACAGGCAAGAGCTGATGCAGAGGCCATGGGGGGCAGGGTACCACTCACTGGCTTGCTCCTTATGGCATGCCCAGCCTGCTTTCTTACAGAACCCAGGACCACCAGCCTAGGTGTGGCACCTCCCACCATGGGCTGGACCCTCCCATATCAACCACTAAGAAAATGTCCTACAGGCCAATCTTTTTACATTTTTATTTATTCGTCTCTCATCCTGACCACAGCTTCCCCTCCTTCTACTCCTCCCTGCCCCCTATTTCCCCAGGTTCACCACCCCCAGTGGACAGGCCTCCCAGGGATATCTACTGAACACAGCACAAGATAGAATAATACAGGTCCAAACCCTTCATCAAGGCTGGGTGAAGTAGTCCAGTGGAGGACAAGGGTCCCAAGAGCATAAGAGTCAGAGACATGCCCACTGTCAGGAGTCCCCCCCCCCCCAATACCAAGGACTTTAGTTGATTCTGTTCTTTCAGTGTTCTTGGCTTCTACAACTCCCCTTCCCCATCTTCTGCTGGGTTCCAAGCTCCAAAGAGAAAGACCCAATGGAGACTTTAACCTGGCTCTCTGTCTGCCTAATGTTTGATTGTGGGTCTCTTGTGTCCACTCCCATCAGCTGCCAGAGGCAACCTCTCTGATGACAACCGGACTAGGCATCAATCTATGAGTATAGCAGAACACCATTAGGAATCATTCGTTGATTTTATTTTATTTTATTTTTTTGGTGGTGGTGGGGATAATCACGTTTGGCTCCACCCTAAGTCTCTAGGCTATCCAGCCTCTGGTTCCTGGTCATCCAGGCAGTATTGAGTATAGACTCCTTCTTGGGGTATGGGCCTCAAATTATCAGTCATTGGTTGGCTACCTCCATAAGTTCTGAGCCACCATTACCCCAGCATGTCTTGCATGCAGGAAGGGATTGTAGGTAGAAGATTTGTGGCTGGGTTGGTGTCCCAGTCCCACCACCAGAAGTCTTGTCTAGTTAGAGAAGATGGCCTGGTCAGACTCACATCATCCATTAGTGGAGTCTTCACTAGGGTCACCCTCGTGGATTCCAGGAAATTTCCACTGTACTAGGTTTCCACATCTCCCCCAAATGTCCTCCAGTTCCAATCTCCCCTCTCCCTCCATCCCCCCATCTGATGGCACCTGCTCTATCCCCACCCATCCCCAGTCCACCCACAAAATCTATTCTATGTCCCCTTCCCAGGGAGATCCATGTGTCCCTTCTTGTTTAGCCTCTCTGGGTCTGTGGACTGTAGCATGATTGTCATTTACTTAACAGCTAATGTCCACTTATAAGTGACCACATACCATGTTTGTCTTTCTTGGTCTGGGTTACCTCATTCAGGGTGATTTTTTTTTTCTAGTTCATCCATTTGCCTGCAGATCTCATGATGTCATTTTTTTTAACTGCTGAATAGTGCTCCATTGTAAATTTGTACCACATTTTCTATATTTATTCTTCAGTTGAGGGACATCTGTGTTATTTCCAGTTTCTGGCTAATTATGAAGAAAGCCACTATGAACATAGTTGAGCAAGTGTCCTAGTGGTGTCTTTTGGGTATATGCCCAGGAGTGGTATAGCCAGGTCTTGAGGTAGATCGATTCCCAATTTTCTGAGGAACCACCAAATTGATTTTCAAGTTTGTACTCCCACCAACCATGGAATAGTATTTCCCTTGTTCCATGTCCTCACCAGCAGGGACTGTCACTTGTGTTATTGATCTTAGCCATCCTGACAGGTGTAAGGTGGAATCTCAAAGTAGTTTGGAGTTACATTTCCCTGGTGACTAAGGATGTTGAGCATTTATTTCTCTAGGTGTTTCTCAGCCATTTGAGATTACTCTGTTGAGAATTCTCTCTGCTTAGACTTGTACTCTATTTTAAATTGGGTTGTTTGGTTTGTCGATGTCTTGTTTTATTTTCAGTTCTTTGTATATTTTGGATATTAGCCCTCTATCAGACGTGAATTTGGTGAAAATCTTTTCCTATTCTGTAGGCTGCCATTTTGTCCTACTGATCATGTCCTTTGCCTTTCAGTTTCATGAGTCCCATTTGTTAATTGTTAATTTTAGTGTATGCATTGTTGGTGTTCTGTACAGGAAGTTGTCTCCTGTGCCAATGAGTTCAAGGTTATCCCCCACTTTCTCTTCTATCAGGTTCAGTGTATTTGGTTTTATGTTAAGGTCTTTGATCCACTTGGACTTGAGTTTTGCATAGGGTGATAAATATTGATCTATTTGCATTCTTTTACATGCAGACATCCAGCTAGACCAGCAACATTTATTGGCAATGCTTTCTGTTTTTTCCATTGTGTATTTCTGGCTTGTCCAGTTCAGCTGGACAATCAAGTGGGACCCTTAGACCCTGTGAAGAGGACTGAGATGCTCAAGAAAATAAGGAGGCACAGCAAGTCAAGAAGTCTGATCAAGCTGGCAAAGATTTCATTGTCCACACAGGTGATATACTCTGAAAACAGGATATGGGGAGGGGCAGGAAGGGAAAAGGGGCTTTGCAGTGGAGGAAGCTGGCTGCAGCTGTGGGGTCTAACTAGGTTATACCTGTTGTTCTCACAAAGCCTTGCCGTTACCAGGAGTTCTAAAAACATCTATCTAACAGGATGTTGGCTAAATCTAAAGGTCAGGAGGAAGGGTTACTAAGGTGAGTTGTTAATACAGCAAGTGAATCATGGAAGATAAGCAGAAAGAAGAATAGTAGATAGGAGAGCCAAGGATGAGCGTTTGCCAAGAGTAAGGCCTTGCCGTGGCTTCCCAAACTGGCTCCTTTATCAAAAATCAGGCGTCCGTAGGTGTGCAGGTTTATTTCTGAGTCTTTGATTCGATTCCATTGATCCACCTGTCTGTTTCTGTATCAATACCATGTAGTTTTTTATCACTATTGCTCTGAGTGCAGTACAGCTTCAATCAGGGTTGGTGATTCCTCTGGAAGTTCTATTATTGTACAGGCTTGTTTTAGCTATCCTGGACTTTTGTTTTTCCCTATGAAGTTGAGTATTGTCTGTTGAAGGTCTGTAAAGAATCGTGTTGGAATTTTGATGGAGATTGCATTGTATCTGTAGATTGCTTTTGGTAAGATGGCCAGTGTCACTATGTTAATCCTACTGATCTATGAGCATGGAAGATTTTTTCCATCTTCTGATATCTCTTTCAATTTCTTTCTTTAAATCTTTTAAGTTTTTATCAAACAAGTCTTTCATTGGTTTGGTTAGAGTTACACCACGGTATTTTATATTGTTTGTGGCTGTTGTGAAGGGTGCTATTTCCCTGACTTCTTTCTCAGTCAGTTTATCATTTGTATACAGGAGTTCTACTGATTTTTTTGAGTTCATCTTATATCCAGCCCCTGTGCTGAAGGTGATTATCAGCTGTAGGAGTTCTCTGGTAGAATTTTGGATGTTGTTTATGTATACTATCATGTCATCTGCAAATAATGGTGCCATGACTTCTTCTTTTCCAAATTTTATCCCCTTGATCTCCTTCAGTTGTTTTATTGCCCCCGCTGGAACTTCAAGTATTATATTGAATAGACATGGAGACAGTAGATAGCTCTGTCTTGTTCCTGATTTTAGTGGAATGCTTTGAGCTTATCTTCATTTAATTTTACATCGCCTAAAGGCTTGCCATAAATTGCCTTTATTATGTTTAGGTGTGGTCCTTGTATTCCCTACCTAATCTTTCTAAATTTTATCATGAAGGGCCATTGGGTTTTGTCAAAGGCTTTTTCAGCATCTGATGAAACAATCATGTGTTTTCTTTCCTTCAGTTTGTTACATGGTGGATTTCATTGACTGGTTTTCCTGTGTTGAACCATCCCTGCATCTCTGGGATGAAGCCTACTTGGTCATGATAGATGATCTTTTTGATAAAGTTCCTCAATTCAGTTTGTGAGATTTTTATTGAGTATTTTTGCATCTATATTCATAAGGGAAATTGGTTTGTAATCTTTCTTTGGTGAATCTTTGTGGTTTGGGTATCAGGGTGCTATGACCTCATAAAATGGATCTGGCAATGTTCTTATGTTTCTATTTTGTGGAGTAGTTTGAGGAGTATTGGCGTTAGGCCATCTTTGAAAGTCTGGTGGAATTTTGTGCCAAAGTCTTCTTTCTGGCCTACAGGCCAATCTTATGGAGGTATTTTTTCTTCAACTGAGGTTTCCTTCTGTCAGATGACTTTAGATTGTGTCAAGCTGACATAAAACTAGCCAGGGCAGTCACCCTAAGTCTAGCCAAGGAGGATATCTCAAGGCAGATGTAGGTAAAGGTAGATACTTCTGTCATCTGAATCCTCCATGATCACTGGAGTTCACGGAACTCACCTCTGACCTCACTGCTGGCTGGGTTTTATTGTCAACTTTATACAACCAAATCATTTAGTAAGAGGGACTCCTAATTAAGAAAATATCTCCATAAAATTAGTCTGTAGGCAATCTATGGGAGATTATCTTGATTTAATTATTGATGTGGGAGGGCCCAGCTCCCTGAAGGAGGCACTGCCACCCCCAGGCAGGCAGTCTTGGGTAGTATAAGAAAGCAGACTGAGCAGGCTCCAAGGGGGAGCAAGTCCTTAAGCAGCACTCCTCTGTAATCTCAGCTTCAAGTTTCTGTCTACGGATTCCTGCCTTGAATCCTTTCCATGACTTCCTTCATGGTGAATTGTGATCAGGATAAGCAAGTTGAAATTAAGTCTTTCCTCCCTAAGATGATTTGGCCATGACGTGATACCACAGCAACAGAAATACTGAAATAGCTTAGATAGTTCAAAGGTTTTGGAAGATAATAAAGAAAAACAGGGTATTACATTTTTCATGAAATTGGTCAGCCACTGTTTCTAATGTACAAACCACTAAATGAGGCATCTGGACACACCTATACTGGTTATAAGGGCAGGGGCTATGGGTCCAGTCAGGCGTCATCAGACTCACAGCAAGTCTGTCAAGTGTAAACCACTGGGTTCATTTTTTTTTTTTAACTTTTTACTGATTCTTTGGGCATCTCACCTCATGCACCCCAATCCTCACTCATCTCCCCACCCCTCCATATTTGCCCTCCACCCTTGCAATCTTCCCTAAAGAAAACAAACAAATTTTAAAAATCTCACCTTGTCACAATGTGTCACAAAGCATATCCTTTTTCCAAACAGCTTCTCTTGCAAATGATCATTGCAGTGAGTCGTTGGTCTGATTTGAGATCCCTGGCTTCTGCTACGCTATCAGTACTGGATCCTCTTGAGGACTGCTTTCAGATATCCTGTTGATACTCTCTGTCATGGAGATCCTGCAGCTCTGGTTCTGTAGGACTGGCCCCTTCAAATACCTCAGCAGTTCATAGATGGAGTGGATGTTGAGGTGGACCAACTCAGAGTCTTGGATCTGGGCTTGAGCAGTAGCTGAGCTGGTCAGCCTGACAGCTCTCCCATGCTCACACCAACCTGGCCCAGCTCTCCAGCAATGCCCAAGTGAGGGACAGGGCCGGCTTACCCATTCCCATTCCCAGAAGGGCCAGCTCTACTGTACTGCCCAGGTGAGGTGTGGGGCTGATCTCCTGGGTTCTATAGCTGGCAAGAGGTGGGGCCTTCTCTGCTCAGCCCTCAGACATCAACATGGCTCAGGCAGCAGCCCAGACTAGAGACATCCGCATGGCCTTTGGTGGTAACAGACCCCCACTGCTGCAGGGCCTGGAACCAACATGGCCCTCAGCAACAGCTTGGGCCAGGACCACACCATGGCCTCAGTGGCTGTCCCTCACTACCCTGGAGTTTCCAGTTCTCCCCCTCTTCATTTGCATACTCTGTTGTGCTTCTCTTTCTCATCCATCTCCCCACCACTCATCCTCCTAGTGACACCTGAGGCTCTGGATGTTTGGGGTCATCTCAGGAGTTCTATGTCCCACAGTGTCATGTGGCACTCAGGATCATGAGCTCAGTTTTATAGAGGAACAAATAAATATTGCCCTGTGCCATTTGGCTTGGAGATAGGATTGGGTCTCCAATTGTTATAAAATGTCCTCCTGAAATCCCAGTTGCTGAATCAGGCTGTCCCCCGACTCTGTGGCAGCAAGAAAGGAAATGACAGGAGATAGTCTAAGGGGCATGATGCCCCGAGATATTAGGGTTATCTTAGTGTGAGACAATATTTAGGCAATATTTCTCACTAAGGATTTTTTTCCTGATGAGGAAGATGTTGCCCAGAGGTGGGGCACTGTGACCTTGGCTCACTTCAGTACCACAGCTCCTAGCTGCAGCCAAAGAGTAAAGGCATTGCGGCTACGATTTATCTCATGACATAACGCTCATCCGTTGCTTTCATTCACTGAAAGCACAGTTGTGGCAGATCACTCTGTGTGCTGTAAAGGCTGTCACGGGTTTCTGCAAGGCTTACCTGAGAACTTCCAGGTCCCATAGTTTAACCATATGCACACAGGTAATAGTATGTGTTACTATTCAGCTTTAAAAAAATGATTTCTTTATTTTTTTAATTATATGTGCGTTGGTGTTTTGCCTGAATGTGTATCTGTAGGAGGGTACCAGATCCACTGGAACTGGAGTTAGGGACAGTTGTGAGCCTCCAGGCCGTTGCTAGGGATTGAACCTGGGTCTCCTGGAAGAGAAGGCAGTGCCCTTGACCACTGAGCCATCTCTCCACCCCCTCAGCTTTCTTTTCTTAAGGTGATGTTACACTGTGATATCTTCCAAACTAAACAATCTTGAGGCCAGTAGGGCCAGCTTGCAAAAGACCTTCATAGTTAGGCTGCTGGCCGTTGACTTAGTGATGTTACTATGTTTCATCGGATTGCTAGATGGTTTTCCAGAAGGGAAAAGACCATCTTCTTAAAACTTAAGCACGTTACAAAGGTTACATGAACGTAAGCACGTTACATAAGCTATATAAAAGTCAAAGTGTAATACGCTGATATCAAATCTGAGCTTAGATCAATAGAGTTGTTGGGCAACTCTGTAACAATCACAAGGACCGGCTTAAAAGGAAAAGGTATGTCAGGTTTAAGGTTTGTTTGTTGCCCAATCTTTATCTAAATATTACATAGCAGTTAAAGTATAGGACCAGGGTAACTGACCTTCTGGGTTTCCTGTAACCATACCTGGAGGCTAAACTAATGGGATTAAAAGGGAGACTATTTTTCTTCTTGCCCTCCAAGGTCAAGTAGGTCCCAGGGGACTGTGCAGGCATCTCTTAAAATGTTCTGTAATGAAGGGGGAACCACCTCTTCCCTTGTTTGTGGAGGCCATGGAGACCCCACCCAGTTAGCGCAAAATGGTGTCCAGTCTATGAATAGGACAATCAATATGGAGGAAAATATTCAAACAAGGCCTTCAACTTAACCTCATCTAGATGGAAAAACTGATAAATGGTGAGGGGGTGGGGTGGGGTGGGGCTCTAGAGGATACAGAGGCCAGGGATGAGGGAGAATAGATTCTCAACTGGCCTTGATTGATTTTGGCCACTTACAAGGTCTTAAATGCCCAGCAGGAATGTATAATCAAAGACTAAAATAATTGACTTGCTACTTTAACAGTCCTGGGGGAATTGTAAGGCCAAATATTAGGTTTAATTGCATATGAGATGTTTTAGACAATTATTTCTCACTAATGAATTCCTTCTTAATAACTAAATAGGGGACACTGTGACCTTGTCTCAGCCCAACACTGCAGCCCCCACCTGCAGCCAAGAGAGACAGGCCCACTATTGTTTAAAAGAAGCTAACTAACTTGTAAGGCCAGACAAGACACTTGTATAGTCCTACTCCAAGGATTTATTTGGACTGGCCTTCTCCCAGGACCTCACAGACTAGTCAAGTCCCCATAAAAACTTTGCTCTAACATGGAGATGACCTATTTCTCTGTGGGACATCTGGGGAGAGACTCAAGGACCCCCTTAACTTTCTAGTCATAAGAGGATATAAGGTTTCTAGAGAAAAGATGCAACCTAAGTTCTAGGTAAACCCAACAGAGAACTTCAACCACCTTCAAGATGTGAGATCACTGCTCCTGGTACTGGATCCTGTCTCCTAAGAGTCCCCTCCCCCGAGACGATGGCCTTTTCAGCAGTCATCACCCCTGCCCCTGACAGCAGTGGTTGTTAACCTCTGAAAAGTGAGGATTGAAAGCACTTGACAGGGAATGTGACAGGGAGCCCCTGAGGTGATGGTGGCTTGTTCTCAGGAGACCTTGTGAGAAGAAATGACTGCAAGGCATGGGGCTGAGAGTCTTAAACAGGACCAATAGAGGACCCTATAAAATACCCAGCCCAGGGCTGAAAAAATGGCTGCTCTTCCAGAGGACTCAGTGTCAATTCCCAATACCTACCTATGTGGTGGCTCACAACCATCTGTAACTCCAGTTCCAGGGATCCTACTCAGCGTATTGGCCTCTGTCCCAGGCACGTGAGATGCACAGACATGTGTAGGTAAAACACCCACACTCATTTTAAAAATTCCCAAGCCGGAGCTCCTCCCATCCGAAGGGATAATGCTGTTACCATCTCTGTGGCTTGGACTTCTGTCTTTCCTGGACGTTTAATTCTTTGTCCATCAGAGAGTGAGCTCAGCAATCCTCTAGATGACCACTAGTCTGCTATATGGCAAGTTCAGGGACATTCTCCTGCATCCTCCTCCCTCCCTCTGGCTCAGAGCTCAGGTCTGGGCCCTCATCTATCCCTTCCACAGGAGTGATGTGAGAGTGGTATTTTTCCATCAAAGATTTCCTGGGGGCAGATACACCCTGAAGGAGGAGAGATCTTAAAGTTAGGTGGGCTGGTGGGCTTTGTTTACTAATCCTGAGTCCCAGCCTTCTACCATGGTTACTAAGCTCTGGTTATATTTTATAGTGGTATAGGCTTTTGAGGGCTGGTTTAGTCCTCTCTCTCTCTCTCTTTCCCCCCCCTTCCTCCTCCTCCTCCCCCCTCTTCTTTCTCCTCCTCCCCCTCCTCTTCTTCCTCCCTCCTCTTCTTCCTCACCCTCCTCTTCTTCCTCACCCTCCTCTTCTTCCTCCTCCTCACCCTCCTCCTCTTCCTCCTCCTCTTCCTCCTTCTTCTTGTTATAGTGATGTACCCAAAGCTAGGTTGTTTTCTAAAGTTTGATTTTGGCTCACTATTCCCAATGTCAGAGCCCAGGTGCTCCATCTGGTGGTGGTTTGTTGCTTGCAGCATCCCAAGGTGGCCTAGCTATAGTGTGGGAACAAGAGATGGCCCCATAGCCAGTCTTTTTATAAAAGCCATCAGGATTCAGTCAGGGGCTCCACCCTGAAGACTTTTCCTAATCCAAATCCCCCTTCCGAAGCCCTGAGTGGATGACAATCAGACTAAAGTCCTATCTTCTTAAAGCCTCCCAGTGGGCACTGACTTTCAACACATAGTTAGGCATGGCGGAATGTATCTGTCATCCCAGAGTGTGTATGTGTACATGCATGCCTGTGTGCATGCCTGTATGTGTGCACGCATGTGCATGTGTGTGTGCACGCATGTGCATGTGTGAGTATGTGATGAAAGGAACTTTACTTTGTTCTGAGTCTGAGGACAGCCTGGACTATCCAGGTCAGAAGAAAGACCCTTCCTCCAAACCAGAAGCTCAGTATGTAGAGCCTTGGGATGGGGGGATACAAACCACATTCAAGGTACAGCTGGAGCTCGTGGGACCACTTGGCTGTGGCCGGCTTGAGAGGGAGGGCAGCCACAGCAAGTAAACTACACCCCATCATTAAACGAAAGCACCGAGCACCACCAAATCCCATGCCTTGAGTATAAGAAGAACTACTCATCAGTAGAGAACAGAGAACCAGATCTCTCACTTAGCCAGAGTGCTAATAGTAAAAGCTAAGGCTGGGGACACATGGGCTGTCATTCACTGTCACTGGGTAGAGGTATTGTGACAGGTCAGGAGGGAGGTGCTACTTTATAAGCCTTTGTTCCTGGAGCAAACCTTTTCTGACCCTGGCAAATTTGGAGCCAACACCTCTGAGCTGCCCCACTGGGACACTTCTGAACCCAAAGTGTTGGAGACAGTTCTGCAGGGCAAGAGAGTGCAGAGACTGTGCCTATTAGCTCTCTGGAAGGCGAGTGGGTGTTAGACACTCCCTCCCCACCCACCCAAGAAGCCCATGGTAACCTTGATGTCTGTACCAGGTGCTAATAGGACCGTGTGGCCTCTGCAATCAGGTCTGATTCTAAGCGGGCACAGGGAAGCTGGTATGAGGTGGGGGAGGGGTTCCTTCATATGATCCTGTGCAGCCAAGCAGAATATCTGAAGATCTTGAAAAGGAGTCAAGGAGGCCAGATCAAGACTATGGCCTCTAAAGATATTAGAGTATAGGGTATCTAAGATTCCAAGGCTATTGTCCTGGCATGGGTGGACTGAACTGGGCTGGGAGAGGGGCGGGTTTAGGTGCTGCTGTCCAACTTCAAAAGTGTCAGAGTAACCAAACAGCAACAGATCTGACAGCCTGACCTTGCCTGGATCCAGTGATCTCCCAAAACTAGGTTTTTTGGGTTTTTTTTTGCCTTTCATTCCTGGGAAATGTCCCCACCTCTGGTTGAGGCTGTTTCCGGTCTGCCCAGCAGAGGGAAGCAGAACCTCAAATTACCACCAAACAGACCAAATAGTGTGGTGGTGGACTGGGGAGTGTGGGCTGCTGGAATTACGGAAGTCATAGCCCCACGTGAGACCAGCAGCAATGCAGTCACTGGGACTAACAGAGTCAAGGCAGGGATAGGAAAGGGCTGCAGAATCCCACAGTCCTTCGCCTGGCTACTGTGTCTAGGTTTGTGAGGTACTGAGACACTTGAGGGGTCCCTGACACTACACTATTCTTTTCAGAAGACGATAAGCTCACAGTGTGCATGAAGGGCCTGGAGAAGGGGAGAGGTAGTAGGTTGCCCCTTCCCCCCAGGTCTGATGAGAGCTCACTGTGAAGAAGAGTAGCAGGGTTAACCTTGTGATTGGACAAGCTGAGCCGTGATCACAGGGACACTGGATATGGCCAAAGACCTCACCTGGACCTGGGCTGTGTGTAGCCTGAGTCTCAGCCCTCCAGTTTATGGCTGAGATTGGCAATGACACAGGCTGGCCAATCCTAGCCAGCGTCACCCAGGGAACTCCCATGTCCTTTTCTGCCCGCCCACTCCTGCCTCTCAAGTTTTCCTTTGTTCTTGGTGGCACTCGGTAACTCAGTACAAAGACTGGACATTCTCTCCCTCCTTCCTCTTACTGGACCTGGATAGAACTCAGGGAGGCAGCGGGTACCTGCCTGTATCCACAGCTGGAGTTAGGCCCAGGGTAGGTCTACCCCATTGTCCCAACCCCTAGCCCTCTACCTGCGACATACATACTGTAACATGGCCAAGGGTCGCTTCACTCTCATACGGTCTCGTTCTTTTCTTGATTCTGGGGTCTTGTTCTCTCTCTCATCCACTTTTTATACAGTTCCAAGGTGGAGAGAAGATGACTAGCTATAACCCAGGCCTTTCCCCTGGCCTCTAGGCTTTATCTGTAGGTGTAAGGAGACCAGCAGAGGAGCCTTTAAATCTCTCCTTGGCTCAGCTGCCCACCTGCCTATAGCACCTGCAGGTGACACTAGTAAAAACACTAGCTGGGCACTCACTGTTGTCAGGGATTCCTAGACAGACCAGTAGTTAGTTATACACAGGCAGCTTCTTTGATCGTGGAGCCGGAGAAGACCCAGGCTATTTGCAGGCCAGAGGTGTGGCTTAGCCCATGTTCACAGGCCTGGAAACCAGGGGTTTAGGAAAGTTCTAGAACCCAAGGGTCAGAGAGCCTAGGGCTCCTGTGCTAATCAATGTACACAACTGGGAGAGTTCCAGCTCCTGAGAACTCACCTTTATGTTCTGCCAGATCACTGGATGACTAAACTGTGCCATTGTATGGAGGACAGTTATTCCCACTTGATCTGTTACTCTCAGGTCAGTTTCTGCTGGACACATCTAGCATCCTGGTACCCAGGAAGAGACTATCTAAAATTAAGCCCCTCTCTGAAAGGCAGAGATGGGAAGTCACATTCTCCAACAGGGGGTGCTGAGATGCAAGTGTCCTGTCAGCCACACGGGGCGCTCACGAGGGCGCTCTGAGGCTCAGACTAGGAGAGCTCACACTAACATACTTCTGAGAACCTTAAAGCTTTCCTTTCCTTTGACCTCTTCCTGAAACCATTTGGTTCTATCATGACTGGAGTTGTAGATAGCGGGTATTGTCTCTGTTTTTCCTTTTTAAAAATAGGCTATTACGTATTCCCATTCACTCTGCGTCCACTGTGGCTTTGGAATCACATACAGCAGTAATGAGACACAACACAGCATTACCTAGTGTGCTGATAATAAGCAGGTCCCTGTGTCTTTGGTATGACTGGCTTCTTTGTGGTCCGCTGCAATATGTTTTGTTTTTTTTTTTTATTTGAGACCCTCCCAAGAACCCTGAGCAGGTACCAGAGACGCCAAGGGCAGGGGGAGGAAGGGGCTCAGCAGGCCAGCAGCTACCTCTCAAAACCATTATCACGGTTCCGTCCATCTTACAGTGGCTTGAACCCTTCCAACACAGTAGTCCAGGAGGCTGTGTGGCTCAGCAAACAGTTCCTTTTCTAGCCCCCATCAAGGACACAGAGGGTAGTTCTCATCTCTTCCCAAGCTCCTGAGACCCACATCCAGCCTCTAGGCAAGGGTCCCCATCTGGGAGCAGCAGGACTCACGATCAGAGGTGTCTGTCCTATGCCACAGTGGGACTTGGGAGCAGGCAGTTTGTTCAGCACGAGCTAAAGTCCAGACTCTTGGGTTTCTTGTTATGAGATAGTGAGCGTGTGTATTTGAACTACTCGTAGGTGGCCTGGTTCCAAAAGACCTCTCCAGCTCAAGGGTAACAAGGGGCCTTCTGGGATGTCTTTTGGCAAGCCCATGATCTTCGAGGCCCATGCCTTTCTGGGCCTCACTGAAATACCCAAAGAGAAACCACCCATGGCTACCCCTTTACAAAGCTCAACGCAGTAGCTGGCTCTTAAGTCTAACTCCCAGAGGGACCTCCTGACTACCTGTCTTGCAACCCTCCTCCTAGTTCGCAGGCTAGACCTAGGGATAGAAATGTAGTTGAGAGTCTCTTCAGATATTCCAAAGTCCCAGGACATTGCCAAGTCCTAAGTTACTGCCTTTGTCGCGCAGATGGCTACAGAGCCAATTTTTTGGTGTCTTACATAATGAAGTGAACGCAGTTGGTCTCATGGCCAGTCCCTTCACTGTCTCATCGTGATCAAACTGCAAGACAACCAGCCGGTGCTTACTTCCCGGGATACATAGCCAGTCAGTCGCATGAAGGTGTGGTAGAAGACAAATTCAAGGCCAGGAAGGGTAGGGAAGCCCCAGATGGCTGCTGATCTAGACCATGCATTTTAAATACTTAAGTATAAGAAATTTGGTACCTAGAAAGCGTGGGCCAAGTGTTCAGGGCAGACTAGAGGAAGCGGGTTGCACAGGATCAGGGCAAGCTTAGGCAGTGCGAGTGCACTGCAGAGGCTGGCCAGGTGTCTGGCACAGCCTAACGGTCCCATGCTGCAAACAGTTGTCATGACTACATCAGACCCAGGAGGCACAGCATTAGAGATGCGCTTTAAGGGGCGAGGAGAAACGTCAGTGCGGGCAGAAGCAAGACCTCGATTCTGGCCCTCTGCCCGGTCCCACACCTTGGATAGACGGAGAGAGTCAGCAGCTGAGCGTTATCTATAAAGTATCTTCTCTTTATTTAAGTTAAACAATTTCAAGGATGGTTTCCATCTATAAAATGGACAAAGTACAAGCTCTGTACAGCAGTTCTTTTTTTTTTTTTTTTTTAAAAATCAACTGGAAAAAAAAATTACCAAACTATATTTTGAATTTGCAAAACATACTCACAGACGCCATCGTTTTCAGCTTCACGGAGACTCAAGGACCACCACAGAAGACAGCCACCTTTGCCTGTGCGTGCCCAGGGCTCCTGGGAGTTTTTAGTTTTTAAAAACAGGAGTGGGAGGGTGGGCTAGCCCAGATGACTACAAAACAATACAAGCCCTGCAAGTCACTTTGGCACACTGTCATGTAAACGTGGCTCACCGACGGGCCTTGCCCAGACCCCCTGTGCTTGGAGCTGGGTTGAGTTGGCACTCTGGTGGCCAGACAATCAGATGGTACAAAGGTGATGAGGCCACGGGGTGGGGTGCACGTGTGGTGGGGACAGCCTATGTTGTCTCACATCTGTGGTGTCACCGATAGAAGCAGTGCAGAGGTATCAGGGTTAGTAGTGGACGCTATGCTTGAACTGGACTCCAGCCAACTCCTGCCTCGTCCTTGACAGCTCTGCACCTGTACCTGTGAGTGACAGTCCTCAGAGCCCACCTTGGAAGGTCGACATGTATGGACTTAAGCCATGTGGGCACCCTGTCTGTTACAATGTATCTTTTGTTGGTTGCTTGGCAGGGGTAGAAAGACAGAGGGTCAGCACCTGGCCAGCCTTCAGAGGGTCCGTGGTCATGGTGTGTACACACATGGGGCTCAAGTAGAAGAAACCAGCCACGCCCTCCTTTTGGAGCAGGTGGAGGCACAGCACTCACTTGCAGGGCCTCGGACACCTGAGATAAGCATGTACGATGCCTGCAGCCCCACCAGGTGTCACTTCCCCTGCATCCAGGTCACCTCTGTGGCTGACACATGCCTAGGTCCTCCGTGTGAGTTCGCAGGCCTTGTGATCTGAACTCTACCCACAATTCCTGCAGTAGCTTGTGGATATACGGGGGGGGGGGGGTTGTTACCCACACCAGGGCTACAGACACATGGGGTCCACCCACAGGCTGAAGGGCTGCTCTCCTGTGCTCTGCTGGCAGCTTAGTTAGTACCAAAGACCCGTACAGGGAGGGTCTCAAACCGTTGTGAGCCTAGGGATAGCATGTGACAGCTGTCCAGTGTCCCGGGTCTGTCACAAGGCAGTAGGGTCCTGCCGGCTCACGTTAGTTAGAAGCTGTGGGGTTGAGTTTTCCTAAAGAAAAGAAATCTAATTTTAAAAGAAAACCCAAAGCAATACTTGCCAAAAGAGGTGACCTATTTAGGTTTACAGATGACAATGGGCACGAAGCGGACTTTCTAACCCAGCTGCAATTCCCTCCTGAAGTTAAAACATGGATGCTTGTGGGCGGGGCTAGTGGTTTGGGATGCCCCCAACTGGAAGAGCAGCATGGGCCGGCTGGGCTCCAGAGGCAGAGATGCACCTTCGATCTGCAAGCGCAGGCCCCTCTGCACGGCTGGGCTGCGATCTGGGGCTCACAAGATGATTTAGGGAAAGAGTAGGGATGGGACCATGATTCTCTTTATATGTATCTATTTAGTGTCCCACCATAGGAAAGTTCACGGTCAAACACAGCAAGTATGTCAATGGAAGAGGGGACGTGGCTGGGAGGCCAGCTGAGCCCAGGTGCAGGGCCGGGGAAAGACAAGGAAAGGTCAGTTTTGTGGAAATCATTTTTTTTTTTCCTTAGACAGGGTCTTGCCTGCCTCAGCCTCCTGAGTGATGGAATTGCAGGCACTGGCCACCATGCCTGATTCACACACATGGTTTTGAATAGGTAAAAAAAACAAACTGGAGATTGTTTAGTTCTTGCCGTGAGGGCTCTTGCCCTGCCCCCTCTGTCCTCGATATAAACATGGTTGCTGCTTGTCCACTTGTTCCGGCCAGCACTGGGCTGTTCCTCGGCTGGGGTGTGAGCAGGAAGCAGAGAGTGGGAGGCGGAGGGTGCCAGCCTTGGGAGGGACCCTCTGTCCTAGCCCCAGGGGCTCGCTTCCTCTTCTGCACAGCTGCTGGCCCAGCTCATGCCTCGCTGAAGACTTGAGACTTAAGCCTTTTAGACCATGATGGAACACTGAGGTATATAGTTTTGCGGAAAGTTTCAGAAACATAATTATGTGATCACCAAACTGGGCCGGTGTGCGGGTGGACGGTGGGCCCTGGGGCCTCTTATTGCTGCAGGTTGAGTGAGAACTTCCACTGTTGTGACAGGGCTGGCCCGCACACCTCCACGCTCAGGCCTCCGCTCTTGGCAGTGCGGCTGTCCAGGCACAGGTTGCTGCCCACGTGTCGCAGTTTGGAGTTGCCTTCGATCTGCTCCCACTTCTGCAACAGAGAGCACGGGGAGGAGGAGTGAGTTTAGGGCAGCGTAGGGTCTGCAGGCTACTCTTGGGCACACGCCTGCTATTTCCTCCCTCTTTCTCTCTGTCCCTGAGTCCCCCAGCCCCTGTGCCGCATGCTCCACGTGTCACCACCACAATGCTCCTCCAGATGCTAGCACACTCGACCGACTGCAGTCAGCAAGTCCACCCGGGCCCCACTCTGCCATGCACAAAGGCCTAACAGCCTCAAGTCTGAGGCGCCCTGACCTTGTTGTTTAGCAAGTGATGTAAACATCCTAAACATTTATGCTTTTGTTTTGTAAAATCACACACTTTCCTTTCTCTCCCAGCAGCTCCTCTTTCATTAATAAGGTCGGTGGCTTAATTAATGTTTTATACATGCGATAAGGTTCCTTGGAGTAAGTATTTCTGAAAATCCCTCTGACACGGTGGAATTAGATTTTCTCACTCTTGCTCCCTCTTCCCTTTCAACTGTGCAAATACATACAATCACCTGCCTGGAAGCCCGATGTTCTCACTGGCCAGACAGTGCAGTGCCACAGAGACAGGTCAAGGAGCTGCCTCTCAATGGCAGGCCGGGGTGGGGAGGGGGGCAGCAAAGCATGAGGGGACCTGCAGCATGAGGCTGACCTGCCGCAAGCATGGGGACACAAGCGGCTCTCTCAGCCCTCGGGATATTTTCCACCTGCTCATCAGATGCCAACTGTGGAAGTCAGGGGCTGTCACCCCGAGAGAGGCTCTGCCACCTGCACTGCCTCCCTTCCTCCCTGTCCCTGCTGCTGTCCCCTTCATTGTCATGGAAAACATGCCTAGAGAGTGGAGAGAAGATACTCTGATTCTGGCTCCTGGGGGGAGGGGGCTGTCTGTCATGTGTCGAAGCATCCATTAGACGGAGGGTGCTAAGAAATCAAGTCTCAGCTGTCCCTGGAAGATGGTCTTGAATGCTGGCATCCACCCGATGGGATGCCGCAGTGTGGCGGGTTTACTGGAGCAGTAGTCCAACATCCCCACAGGTGGAGGCTGAAGGCTGGACTGACTCATCGCCCAGGACCAAGTGCAGCCTTCTCTGTCTTAGAAGCTCAGTTAAGGCCCCACAGAGAACATGGGGTGGGTGTTTCTATCTCCTCTTCCTTCTTAAAGGTTAACAGACCAGATAAAAATCTCACTGATTGTCTTATGGCCAAAAGGCCTGACTAGGTGGCTAAGTGGGTCCAGGGGACAGTGGCCTTCCTGGTTCAACATTTACAATCTTATTCTATAGGGCTTGACTCAAGTTATACAACTGTACTAACAGAGAAGTTAGAGAGCGGACACAGGGTGGGCTGGGAGCAGGGACACTGTTCCCAGTTTGTGTAATCAGGTGGATGGAAGAATGAGGGCTCTGGCGGCCCGCCTCATGTCTGTTTCCCCTACATTTGTCTTCTGGGGAGGGACTGTGGGAAGATTGGCTACACTCCCTGTGGTGGGTTAGAAGGGACTGTTAATGTCTACACTCTGATTGTCACCCCAGAGCTCAGAAAGGGGTTTGTCCAAGATCCCTGGGCTCTGGTCCATGGAAGAAGCAATACACAGAGAGGCTACTCAACTGTCACCAGGGTTAAAACTCAGATCTCACTGTGAGCTCAGAGTAAGACAAGTGACAAGGAAGAAGCCTGGACGTGGACATGAGACCTCCAGAGGATGAAAGGCAGCAACTGGACCATAGGTGTGAGGTGGAGAAGCACACGGCCCCTGTCACTGCACGCATGAAGCTGGACCTCGGACGCACCTGTCTGCTAGTCATTCTCTCGGCAGCCCTGCAGTCTGATGAGTGACCCAGGCGAGCGGTCCACCACAGTAAGGCACAGGTCCATGTGCTTCACCGACTTCTCCTTTGTCAAGGCCCATTCCTGGGAGAGACAAGGAGAGGTTCACCTCAAGTAAAGCTGTAGTCATGTGGGAAACTTGATTCAGGACCCCAGGGGTAACTCAGAGCCAGTCAGGTGCTCCCAGTGAGGGACAAAGCTACACTTGGCTGCTGAGCTGGCCTTAGTAACCGTTAGGTTTTGGTGGCAAATGCGTTTGCACATGTGGGCCCCAGCTGTCGGTCTGTTCTGGGAGGCTAGGGAAGTGCATACTCCCGCTGCCTCAGCTGCATCCAGGAGCCAAACTACACGCACCCTCAAGTAATTTCTGTTAAGTATTTGGTCAGAAAAGTTGTTAATACAGTGACCAAAATGAGCTGTATCAAGAGTGACTAGCTAACTGTGTTAAGCATTTTAGCTCAAAGTGCAAGCTAGAGATCTGGTCAGCCGTCGGCTCTCACCCACAAGTCCTCCCACATCGTTTTGGAACGACTCTGCTTTGGAAGCAGATTTATGAATGTAGGCTGAGTCGTGAAAACTCCGTAAATGATACATTGTAGCCTTCAGCAAATAGCTACATGGCTGAAGTCTGCAAATGATACGTTGTAGCTTTCAGCAAATATCTACATGGCTGAAGTCTGCGGGCACCTGCTGCTGGTACTCACAAAGTCCTCTGACTGCAGGAACAGTCTCCGCACCAACACACAGCATTGCTCCTCCTAACTGGATGCTCGCCATGTACTGAACTGTCTCAAGCCTTTGCGAAAAAGCTGCATGAGGTATTGTGTGTGTGTGTGTGTGTGTGTGTGTGTGTACACATACTTTGCAGACAAGGAAACTGGGTCAGAATGCATTTAAATATCCTTGCCTGTGCTTTTAGCAACCGAAACACATGCACATGCATGTGTACACAGAGGACAGGGCTGCCACCTGCCTCTTTGAATACCACACAAGATCATGTGGAAGCTTAGAAGACTGGGGACAGAGAAGGAGTGACATCGCTATGAGCGGCAGTGGCCAGGTAGAAGGTCCCCTGTATGGCCAGAAGGCAGTGCTTCCTAAAGTCACTTAAGAACCGGATCCTTAAGGGCACAGCCACCCACACAGAGCACCAGGATCTAGAAGTGAGGCCTCAGTGAGCCCAGCATCCCACAGGGATACTGAGCTGCCCAGGCCCTGGGGCTTCTGTCTCTGGCTCTACTGACCTCTGTGTCCCTCAGAAGGGAAAACTGAAGATGTATGAATGTATTCTCTAAGGGCTACAGTGACTGCAACAAGGCCAGAAGTGACGGAAGAGCCAGGGAAGCCTTGCTGTCTATGAGCAGGTGGTCTGCTGACGGCAAGACACTAAAACCTGAATGAGATGGAACTTGCATTCAGGGCTGCCACTGGATCATGAGTGCGGCTGACTCTTTGAGAAGCACAGGAAGTTGGGAAGAGAGAGGGCAGAGGTTGGAGGAAGAGGATCCAGTGAGCCTGGAGGCAGGATGGTCCAGTCTTTCCTTGATGTCTCTGTCCCTGCCGTGGAATAGGGCTGTTCCTCTGTGCTGCTGCACACTGTCAGGAGACGTGTGCACTGGGAGTCACAGGGGAAGGCCCCTCTGAAGTCAGCCTCACTTTCTGTCCACCGTCTGCTTCCGCTTGTGGACACAGGTGACCAGCTTCTTCATACTCCCATGCTGTGATGTACCCGTGGGACGCTGCGTCAGAAGGGCCCTTCTGTCTGTAGTTCTGTCGCCACAGTAAAGGGTAGTCTACATATAGTCTGTCTGCTCTACCCGGTGTGCTTCCTTCCAGATGTGCCAGGGTGTGGAGATGTTACTTGGTGTCCCTGGTACACTGCAACTCTAGGATGTGTGGGCAACAGCTGGAGACACACCTGCCTGTGGTCAGAAGTCATGGGGACCTCTGGGCACCGAGGGTCTAGACTGTCTTCATAGGACAAGTATGGGAAGATGCTGGAGGGACATGGCTGGCCGGGAAGGTCACATGTGGATATTGTATACTTCCTTATTTGAAGACAGGTAATAAATACACTGAATTTCAAAAATCTGATTTGGCCATGCATGCAGCAGAGCTGGCCCCCTGGTGCTGATCCTTCAGCAACCTGAGCTTGTAAAATATCTAAGAAATGCTTTTATGAGCTGTCATCCTTAAAAAAGTGTGGCCATTGATTCCTTCATTTCCTCTGTGCTGCTGAGGGTCAGCTGGGAACTGGGTAACAGTGGCCCTCTCTGCTGTCTGTGCTGTGCTGCTTAAAGTCAGGAAGGGTCGTCCCCATCCTTGTGGCACCTGACCCAAAAAACTTCACTCTCTATCAACACAGAGGGGACTCGTCACCGTAGGCACACCTGCTGGTGTCATCTTTGCCTCTGGATCCCCTCCAAGCACTGGAGTGCCAGCCACCAGCCGCACAGGGCATCTTGAATTTATATTCGGTAGAGTTAAATAAAACTTGAAGACTTAGTCCATAGTAGGCACATCCTAAGAGCTCATGTGCACAGTCACCTGCTAACTGTACTTCTACAACATTCCTAGCACTGAGGAGGGGGACTCACGAACCCCAGCTGGTCTGTGGGGTGACGTATCCCAGGTTGTGTGGTATAAACTGTGCCAAGGATCAGAACCCAACATCTGCTGATTGTCACCATCAGGCACTGATCCTTACCTGAGGAGGGTTGAAGCCGATCACATGCTAAGCAGGGACCCCATCGGGGACAAACACAGTGCAGATGCAGGTCTGGTACATGGTAGTGGATTCAGCAGGGATGACAGCGCTGGCGGGAAGTCGTAGGCTAAACGTGCTGATGCTACCTCAGTATATCCCTGACCAGTGATATGAGCCGCTCAAGATGTCATTCGATACCTGCAGTATCCCAGCTGCTTCTGAGGCTGCTGGCGGAGCCGGGGCTCTCTACGGAGCCCAGGGCGTCTAGCTGAGGCCTCTGGGTCTGCGGGACAAGCGCACTTCCCACCTACCTGGTTTCCCCAGCGTTGTGACACTCATAAATTCCAACGACTCCATCCGCGAAGTGTCCCAAGGTGTCCAGGCAGTTGGTTCCCTGCTGTAAGGCCCCGAAAGCTATATCCTGGTGGTCTGGAACCCTGAAAGGCAATTCACTGTAAGAACCAAGGCCACCTCCGCACTGTGCTTTCTGTTCACCATGGCCTCAAATCAGACAGCAGAAACAGAACAGCTTCCGTCACCCCAACATGATGTGGCCCCAGTCTCTGGATTCCTTACTTTTAAAAGACTGTTAAATGGGCCGGACATGATGGCACATGGCTGTAGTCACAACATTCAGAAGGCTGAGGGAGGGATTTCTGTGAGTTTGAGGTCAGTTGGGCTACAGAGTGAGACCTTCCCCGTCCCACCTTGCCCTCCATCTCAAAATAACAACGGTAAACGGGAGATGTTTCTTCATGTTCTCGAGTTACTAACAAGTTGGGTTGTTGACTGTCTCTTAGAAAGCTACTCACAGAAGTCACATCTGGCTCTTTATGTTTCTCAACAGACAAGATCTTGCCCAGTAGGGCACAGCCTGTGGAATTGTTATGTGTCCAATGTACACAAATGGATGGAATGTATGGGGAGATGTGTGTTTAGGAAAGAGAAGAAAGCCTGGCCTCACCTCTGAGAGGCACTGGCTGGTCTCCTGATTAAGGGTCATACACTACCCCCAACTGGCTCTCCCCTGGGAATGGTGAAACGGGCAGGTTCTTCAGGATGCGAAGCCACCGGCAGCACCTGTGGCCAGAGGCCCGCTGGTCCTCCACTGGTCCATTGGTGCCCTCAGGACAGAGCTCTTGCCAGCTTACAGGGAAGGGCGGTGTTGAGGCAAGGCTCATCAGAGGCTGTCTGTCACTCAACCTCCGGTCGGAGCTGGACACCATCACTGTTAATGCTGCTCTACACTGAGAAGGCAGGAACAGCTGAAGGGAGCTTGTGGAGAGGAGGACTCACGGGAGACAGCTTCTGCCTCCATAGTCCAACTTCTTAAGAAAGGGACAAACCAAATCAGGGGTGCTTCGGGATTCTTCCAGGCTCACACAGATCTAGGGGCACCTGTGGGACGGGACCATGTGCTCTCCCGCAGCTAGCTCCCAGCTTCGCTCCCAGCAAACATGAAGCCTCTGCAGCCTCCTTGGTCACAAAGTGCACACAGGCCCCGGGACTCACCTAAGCTCGGGGTAGACGTTGTCCAGGTACCACTTGAAGGGCTTGCAGCCCAGCTTTTTCCTGAGCTCCAGTCTGCTCTGAATACTGGAGGAAAGGAAGATACATTCATTCCTGGATGCCGGGTGGCCTACACAGGATAGCATTGCTGGCCAGCCTCGGGGGCTCAGGACCAGCTCACCTCCCACCAGGACATGCTGGCACAGAGTGGAGGCCCCTGTGGATCACTGCCAGCTATCCACCTCTGCCAGGGTCCCCACCTGTCCCAGGGTCCCTGTGAAAGGACAGGGGGTGGCACTCACTTCCCGTAGGGCACATTGCGTGCAGAAGGCACCGCTGCGTAGTAGAAATGCTTGTACTCATCCATCCAGACCTCAGCTGCCCGGCGTGTGTTCCTGAAAACAAAGTAAGCCATCCTGAGCTGTTACTTCCATTCTTTCCTGGAGTCACCTGTCCCTGTACGTCTGCTGGAGTGTGAATGAGGACAGTGCCTAGAGGGTGGCATGGTGCAGCCACAGCTACCTCAGGGTCTGAGGGAAGTGCTTGGCTGAAGCACCATCGATTAGCACGAGTTACGACCTTGAGCATCAGCCTGAGCAGGCCCGGCACAGACTACACTGATGAGACATCCCTGCTGCACCTCGGAGAAGGAGCATCTAGTGGAGACCACGGCATGAGGCTCTGGTCACCCCAGCCTTCCATATCATGAGTGGATATGGCACCACTGCATGCTGGGAAAGTGAACAAGGTTCCCCTAACTCCCTCTGCCCCTCTTCTGAGGTAACATCATGTGTAGATTAGAAATGACAGCATCAGGAAGTGGGTACCATCATGCCCTGGTCTGGGGAGACTTGGGGCCCTTAGCAAGCTTAAAGGCAGCTTGCTTTCCGTGACAAGACCACAGATAGCCACAGCCCTCTGCTCTGGTGAGGGGAGACATGGCCTACCATGCTCTTCCAAGATGAACGCAGCAGGAAGTGGTTACCCTGTGGGTGAATCGTTTTCTCTGCATTAAGATCTTTTAAACGCTGGCCTGTCACACTGTTGGAGCTGTAATTACTAAATCCATTTCCACCTGGGGCCTCCGTCTTCCCCATAAAGTGACAAATATTCCAGTTGTCCCTGAACGGGGGTTGGGGGAGACTGTTGCCATCGAGAGACAGGATATTGTAAATGTGCTCATCCTTGGATTCCTGGTGCTAACCCCAGAAATTGACCTCAAGGTTGGTAACCAGGAATGAAATACACGTGGAAATGTCCTTGTTTCACAGCTTATAATGGACAAACTAGTAGCCCTGAGGGGTGGCTGTGGGAAGCACCCTCGCAGGTGTACAGGTCTGAGCATGGAGAAGCGCCCAGATGACTGACACAGACCTCTGGGTCCCGGTGTGTCTGTGAGGAGATCCAGAAGGCTCTGATCTGACCACTGGCCACCTCCCTAAGGCAGAGTCGAAGACGGCTGCATTACTGGGGGGGTGGAGCCATGCCCATGGGGCCGTCCCTGCCCTCCATGTCCCGTCTGCTGTGCAGTGAGCAGCCTCACAGGTCCAGAAATAATCATCAAGTGACCACAGATGGAGCCTCCCAAACATCCTGCAGCCTCTGACAGGCTGAGCACACCCCACCTCAGCAACCTGGACTCTAGTGCTGCTCCCACAGGGAGCTCTGTGGCCTCAGCCTGTCAAACAGGTCCCTCAGCCTGTCCTATCTAGCCCAAGTTCTCGTTCCCGTGGTGCCAACCAGATGAGCATTAGAAGCACTTTGTCTGGCTTACGGGTTTTGCTGTCTCCTCCCTAAGGTCTAGTTCCACGCTGTCTGCCCCATGAGGTCCAACTCACAGGTTTTTGGTTTTATAAGACAGGGCCTCACCATCTAGCCTTGGCTGACTTCAAACTCACAGACATCCACCTGCTTCTGAGCACAGGGATTAAGGGTGTGTGCTACAATGTTAGAACTGGAAACATTTCCCAGGAAAAGCCTGGTTGGGCCAAGCAGCCTTTCTGCCTTGTTTCCTAACATCTATTGCCCAATGGTAACCCATCAGTTATGTCTCCTGGCTGGAGTGCACTGTGACCTTTCTTCTGATATGGTTTCAGTCTGCTCCTCAGGCTCAAATTGAGTTGCATCAGATGACACCGAGAGGCAGGAGCTTGAAGCAGGGGCCAGGCCATGGGGCTCTGTTGTCACCAGACTGGACCTGGTTCCCTGTGCCTCATCCTCACCTCTTACCCTTCACTACGTGGGGCATCAGGATGCCCTTGACGGGTTGACACCTTGGTCCCAGATGTGTCAGCACCCGGTCAGTTAGCCAACAATGCCTCTCCTTGCAATAATAACCTGTTCTTAACGCCATGGCAGTAAGAAACTCAGGCACTCCCTTTGAGGTATTTGTGTAGGTTTTTGTGACCATCCCACGGTAGTCTCTCCCTGATGTTCCAGTTAGGGTAACTCCAGCTATCACCCTCCCCCAGCCGTGCGCCCTCCCCCATGATGTCTCCCGAGACCTCCACGGAGAGCACTGAGGCAGCTTCTCTCAGTGGAATCCTGTCTGGCATGCTAGCCACTGTTCCTCTCCTCAGCTCAGGGGCCGTGCCTATCAAGGGACACTGTCCTACACAGTCCCAGGGTCTTGTGAGCAGACAGCAGACTCTGGTCTGGCCTTTCACGTCTTACCGGGCAAAGACGGTGCCACTGCCACCGGGGAATGTGTAGGGGTGCTGCTTCCGGAACACGTGACCCACACGGCTGCAAGGGATGATCTCCAGGCTGCCCCGCACTGCCACACTCGGAATGAGATCTCTGATAGGAAGGGAAGTTGGCAACTATCAGAACTCATAGCTGCTGTCCCCATGGTTAGCCACCTACCGTGCCTCACTTTCTACCGCTGAGGGGAACCCGTGAGGGGTGCTTTCCAGAGCAGGATCTGATATGAGGAGACACTGGATGTGTCCTGGACAGGCCGCCTCCATAGCACACCCAAGACTGAACATGCATGGAAAGGACTGTGGCACAAGAGGTCTCCCAACGGTGACTCCTGGTCTGAAAGCAGACGCCTCCCAGACTAAGACCACATGTATCCCAGCAGCTGTCGGCTGGAGACGTGTGCACAGACACGTTCCTCCACGCTACTTACTGTAAACAGACCGAGTACCAGGATGCACTGGGCTATCCTTCAGGGAAAAAAGAAAAAGGTCCCTGCCTATTTCTCTCATGTACAGCATGACCAGGGACAGTCACCTGCCCTAACCTTAGCAAGATCCATGGGAGGCGGCTGGCTACGTTGTTACTCTGTGCTCTCAGGTCCTGAGATGTGGCCTCTGGAGCCCATGACACAGGTTGACCCACTGGGTGGCTCCAGCCGCTGGAACCTACAGTGCAAGAGGCTCAGGAACCTTTCGGGTTCAGGACCTCAAAGCCTTTCTTGTCACAAAACTTCACCCAGGAACAACTGCACTGGAACACGGAAAGGAGCTGGACTCTCCACCCTCCCTCTCCTCCCCGGGGCCAGCGCTGGCAGCGGCTTTCATCATGCTGCGCAGAGCTGTCCTCCCAGGTGAACCATCTCCGCCAACTTCAAAGGACACGTTCGAACGACGGGCTAGCTGCAGCTGCTCTTTTAAGAGTCAACGAAGCTATCAAAGTCTCTGTCACAAGAAAACCCGCTCAAAGTGGCAGCGATGAGGCTTTCCCTCCTTGTCCTGGCCCCCTCTCCTCCCAGGGCACACCTGCGTAAGGACGAAGGAAACTAAACTCTTGATAGTGAGAGGAGTCAGCTCTGAATGACAAGCGCTTGAAATCAAAGGCGTCGAGTAAAACGGGAGACAAAGACTGAACAAGATCTTAGCCTTTTCATCCGTCGCGCAAGACACTTGAGGCACCTGCCTGCGCAGACCGCCACCTGTAAAGTGCCCATGTCTCATTCCGAGGCAAACATGATCTCCGTGGGTCATTAAAAAAAAAAAAAAAAAAAGATTATTCCTAAATGTAATGGAGAAGGGTGTGAATATCACGTCCCATCCATATGACATGCATGATGACACGCAGCCAAACCGGCAGCTGCCTGTCCCATCAGCATCCTCCAGTTAACCAGAGCCCTGGGAACGGCTTATTTCTCAGTTTTGGAGGCATGTATTTGGAACCCCGGTCAAAGGAGGTGACGGCATCTGGTGTCTGTGCAGGGATGACCCGACAGGAGGCCCATGTCTTAACGCCATCCCTGTGGTCAGGTGTGTGCACACACGTGTGTGTGCGTGCACAAGCTGGTGTGTCCACTGAGTGGCTGGCTGCTCTGGGCCTCCCTAAATGCTGACAGGCCGCCCTGTCTCCCACACTTTAGATGGCGAGATTGGGGCCTTGAGTGGGTGGGGGAGGGGTGCACATACCCAAGTTCTCTCCCCTCCCACACTTTACCATGGTGGGGTGAGGGTGGGGATTTAGTGGGGCGGGGGAGGGGCATACATACCCAAGTTCTCTCCTCCCCACACGTCCATCATCATGTCGTACTTTCCCAGCTCTTCAAAATAGAGTTTGTCCATCACAAAGAGGCCACCGGCGATCATTGGGGTTCTGAAAGACAAGGGGAACAAGGGCAAGGTTAGACCACACCACAGGCTGGACCTCCATCCTCTGCTGTACTCTAAGGGGTCTTTCATTCCCCACTGGCCTCTAGTCACTGCTTGGGGTCCCACAGAGGCTGGGACCCTTGGCTTTTACATGCCTCGACTTACAAGGTCATTCTAAGAACCGCAGAAGTAGCCCTTAAGGCCGCGGCACACAGTCCCACTCTGCTACAGGTAACATTCACCATAAACAGGGGCCAACCAGAACCAGCAGAGATGCCTTGTCAGCTAGTGACTGAGGAAAAGCACCGAAGTTCCCTCACCGTGTGACCTGATGGCAGATGCTGGCCTTGAGGGGAGGCCAGGGACCCAGAGGGTGGGCAGCACAGAGCCCCACGGTCCTGAATGCACACTGCAGCAGGGGCTGGAGTCTGGGCTCTCCCAGGAGGGCTTCCTGCAACAGGCTACACTTACTTTATAGGGGCAACTGGGTTCCCCTGCCGGGATCTCCTCTGCTCTGGTGTCATGTAATCCCACTTGAACACCAAGTTCCAGTCAAAACCTGCCAGCCCAGAAAGAATGGCAGTGAGAAGAGACAGTCGCTCACACCTGGCTGTCCCATCCTAGTAGGCTTGACAATGAACACATGTGGATAGAACTCACTGCCAATCAACCAACCAACCAAAATGGGGAGAAGAGGGGGGAGGGGAGGAGGAGGAGGGAGAACTGGGTGGCTGATGAGTATGGAGCACAGTGAAATCTTCCCAGCCCTCCAAAGCCAACAGAACTCTGAGTTTTCCTCTAAAACCCCAAACTACAGGTATGTCTGTGTGCAGTTCTGTGCACATGGGTGCTGGTGTCCGTGGAGTCAGAAGAGAGGGCTGGAGCCCTTGCAGCTGGGGTTATAGGGCGCTTGACTTGAGTGTTAGGGACTGCACTCTGGCCCTGAAGTGCAGTGCACGTTCCTAAACTCTGAACCAGCTTTCCTGCCCCTCTGACCTTTTTTTATTTAAAAACTAATTTTTGTTTTGTTTGTTTGTTTGTTTTGTTTCGAGACAGGGTTTCTCTGTTCTGTGTAGCCCGGGCTGTCCTGGAACTCACTCTGTAGACCAGGCTGGCCTCGAACTCAGAAATCCGCCTGCCTCTGCCTCCCAAGTGCTGGGATTCAAGGGTGTGCCACCACCGCCCGGCTTAATTTTTTTTTTGAAATTTGATGTAGGGTATAGCTATATAGCCCAGGTTGGTCTTGAACTTGTAGCTGTCCTCCTGCCTCAGACTCCTGAGTTCTGGGATTGCACACATTGCCACCATGCCTGGCTGGGATTTTCTAATATTCAAATGTAAGAATAAATGTGAAACATGAGGACTGGTGTCTGTGCAATGCCATTGCACTTATAAGGGCTGTGCACACAAGCCTGGGGACCTGGGGACAGGCTGTGCACACAAGCCTGGGGATCCTGGGACAGGGCTGTGCACACAAGCCTGGGGACCTGGGACAGGGCTAGTGCACACAAGCCCCGCGCTTGCGCGGGATCCTGGGACAGGGCTATGCACACAAGCCTGGGGAGAGTCAGAGCTAGATGAATCACAGATGGCTCCCGGAACCACAGTGCAGCACATAGTGCCTCTGTGGGACCCATGGTTCTTCAGGCCTGGACCAGGGACCTTTCAGGGTCCCTAACTTTAAAACTGTTCCCACAGTGACCTAAGATCTGACATGCTGAGTCTCACTGTGCAGGCCTGTAATTGTAGCAGTGCTCTTGAGAGCTGCCAAGACAGGAGGAGCTTGGGTTCTAGGCCAGCTTAGCTCCCTAGGCCACCCTACCACTTGCTATTTGTGAGTTAGTGTCTAGCCTAGGGAACAGTATAAACTGCTCCATCTTGTGTATAGCAGTGACTCCACAGTAATGTCTACTGCAGTCTCCCTCCCACCACAGAGGCACTGGAGCCTCAACAATTCTTAAGAAGCAAAGGAGAAACTTGAACAAAAATTTCTCTTGGGTCCCTGGAGGGGAACCAGAAGGTAATATTTGTAGGCTGTGTGGCCTTACAAGACACTGGTCCATTCACACAAAGGCCACCCAGTGCTGAAGCAGACTATGGTTGGGCAGCTGAGAAGGGAGGGCTGGCGTCCAAACTTGAGCACAAAGGTAGGACTGGTGCCTGCTGGGTGGGCGGTAAGGGGCCAGCAGCAGGATGGCAGGACTCCGGGTGGCAAACTGGCAGGCTGGCTGGGCATGCAGGCTACAAGAGGAAGCCTGGCCTGGCAGAGGACACAGAGACAGGTTCCAGGACCAGTCAGCCAGTCCTTGGCTCTACAGGGTGTCTCAGGCCCCACCTCTTGCTAGTCCCAGCTCTGGAGCCTCTCAGGCCAGCCCACCAGTGGGTAGAGGCTCCTCTGCTCCAGTCCCAGGGACACCACAGATTCCCCTAGCTTTAGTAGCAGCAGCTCCGGGAGAGAGGATGACACAGTGGAGAGTAGGGGTGGGGGTAGGGTTGCCAGGGAAGTAGGGCCAGTCCTTTCAGTGAGGTACCAGCCAGAACCCACACCACAGAGCTCCGCTATCATTGTTACTGCTGACCATGAGACAGCAATGGTCAGAGGACCAGCCAGACAGAACAAGCCAGCAGGTGGACCAATCGAGGCTGACACCTACCACCCTTGAGGTCAGCAGAGGCGCCCACGTACTGGAAATTGTCCATGTTGATGACGTCGATAATGGGGGATACGACCCGGGTCCTGTCCTGTGAGGGAGAAAGAAAGGAAAGATACTTGTTACAACCCCAGCAAAGCAGGAGCTGCCACCCCAACGGGCCTTCCCAGCAGACATCACTGTCCCAAGGTATGCAGGGTGGTGGCATGAGAGGGGACAGCTGACTGGACACTTCTGCTGCATCTTCTCCGTCTCACAGACCTGGGCTGTGCAGTAGCCCTGATTCCTGAATTTCAACTCTGGGTAGATCTCAGTGTCACAGAGCTAAGCTCAGCCAGTTCTGCCTGTCACCCTCTCATGAGATGCACCAGAGAAGCACAGGAAGGAACTCACGGCTGAAGTGTCTACACTACAGAGCCAGGCACGGTTTCTGGGGACAGGTGGCGTGAGAGGAAGGGGGTCGCCATCACCTCTGCAGCAGCTGACTGGAGTTTTCATTTCTGAACTCAACTCCTGTGTGATTGTATCTTCTACAGTGCCACCGTGTGAGGGCAAACAGGAGACCTTCGACCTCCTGCGACCTTCCTACTCAGCTCTGCCTCATGCTGACTGCTCGTAAGAGACAGGGCGGGTGGTCCTTGAGTTACTGAGAGGATGCTTGTTAGCTGAAGGGCCTGAAAGATCAGCAGCAGGCTGCATGGAGCTCAGAAGCACTCTCCAAGGGCATTACAGAGCCCCACCCTGCCTGCTTGCAGGTTGACGGGGAAACGAGCTTTGGGTCATGGAGAATAGAGCATCACTCTGTAGCCCACCCTCCTGCCCCCTCAGGCTGGCCATGGATAGGCGAGATTAGTCTGCTTTACACTCGTTCTTATGAGAAGAGAATCACAGGAACCCATCACATCCGCCCTCCCTCCTCAGCTGGCCAAGCTGGGGGCACATGGCAGGGATGGGGGTTGGGGGGCAGACACAGGCAAGTGTGTTAGAGAGGGGCCCAGCAGAGGCTCAGTGGGAACCCTGCCTCCTCCGTGACTCCAGATGTTACTGAAGACCCCTGAAGCCCAGTCTCTTCACTTATCGGGTAAGGGAGAGCATCTATCGTGCCACCTGAGCCCAGTATAGGGCAGACGTGGGACTTCTAGCAGTTTTTAGCTGCTCAGTGTTTTGTGACTTGCTGTTGCCGAATGTGCTACCGTGTCAGGCAGGGTGTCCCACCCTCTGCCTCCTTTCATTTCCTTTGCTTCACTGCCCCCAAGGAAGCACTTTCATGGCAGCAAGGAACGAAAGTCAGTAAGACAGCAGAGGGCAAGAAAAATAACACTGGGTCAAACACAGTACCAGCGCGGACACTTCCGGAAGGCACAGTGTGCCCGGGCATGGCCAAAGGTCACGTGACAAGCCTGCCAGGACACTCTGCTAGCTTGTCTGCTTCTCTTTGTAGGCCTAGAGCAGCTGGTTAGTCTGTCCTTAATCAGGGCACAGGAGTATCACCGCACCGACCAGGCCTTCTCCCAGACATCCCACCACATGGCACTCTTGCCAACGGGTGATCCTGCTAGCCACATATCTTCCTCTGATTATGCATACTTGTGTGCATGAATGCATGCTTGTGTGTGTGCACACGTGTATGTGCATGTGTGCATGCGTGTGTGTGTGTGTGTGTGTGTGTGTGTGTGTGTGTGTGTGAGAGAGAGAGGAGAGAGAGAGAGAGAGAGGAGAGAGAGGGGCAGGTCTTCCACCGGCCACCTCTTCTTTCCAGGCTTCTGCCAGCTCCATGGAAGCTGCCTTCTTTGGTTGTATTGACTATTCTGCACCGATGGGACATTGTGAAACAATGTCTGGGGCGTCACATCCTTCCTAGTGACAAGAAAGCCCACAGCCAGCGTACACAGCACCCTGTGTATGACTGAGACTCACCTCAGCCACCCGCTCCAAGAGCGGCTCCAGCCATCGCTCGTTACACTCGCAGTGACTGTCTAGGAAGGTCAGGACCTTGGCCTGGGCCGCATCAGCACCCCGGACCCGAGAGCGCATTAGACCTGTGGAGATAATTCAAAGTGTATGAAGGGCGGGAGCTCCACCTAAGAGCTAGCCTGGCACAGCCAGCAGCCCCTGTGCCCCATCACAGAGGAGCTATACACCAGCCGTGGGTTAACAGCTCAGCAGTCACTGGGGCAGATTCCCGGCAGGACTTCAAACAGCTCATCAGGTGACTCCTAAGGCTACTGTCCCCGAGGAAGGAGAAGTCACCCTTGTCAAATACCCGGAGGATGACACCCTGCTGTCACGGCTCTGGGTCCCTGCTTGGCTGGGATAGGAAAGCCATCACTCCACACCCTGAGAGCTAATGGTGCCAGGAATCATCTGCATCGCAAACTGCTTTGTCTTCAGACAACAGGGCATCTAGTCAAAACCCTGTGAGGCTGTGACACAAAATCAGGGTCATTTTTGGCCACATTCTGCACAAACAGCTTGTGATCAGTCATTACAGGTACTTCATGTACAGTCTTATCATCAGCCATGTACCGAGCCTATAAGACGCTCTACACCTGGACGGGATGCGGCTTCTTACAATGAGTAAGGACGAGTATTTTTATGTTCCTTTATATACAGGAAAAATGGATTTTCAGTGACTCTTATCAACTGTATGCTACATCAGGGCAAAAAGACAAGATTTCCAACTCTAAGGCATTCAAACCCTTGCTCGGGTAACCGCTACCATTGTGGAGCTCAACCTAAGTGGGAACGTCTGAAAGGGCTTCCGAGAAGTCACTCAGAGAGAAAACCTGAGGGGATTCAATGCCTGAAAGTGGGAATGGCGGAGTGAGACCCAGGCCTGCATGGGCTTGTTCTCTCCTCCCAGAGTACGGCCCCCTTTGCTGCAGTGCAGTCCTTTCAGCTTGAGGTGTCAGCAGACCAAGGGCAGGGCTTCTACTGAGGTTGGAAAGGGAAAGAAGGCCTCTAATCTGGTGATAAGCCCCGGAAGCCTGTGGCCAACAACTCCTGGTTCAGGTGGCTACAGGGTCAGAGCAGCCTAAGGACGGCCACAGCCAGAGGAGCTGCGGCCTCAGCTGCTCTCTACTCCCATGGACACAGGGTTTGGGATTTGAGCCTTGCCGAGTAAAGTTTCGAAAACACCTTTGCCCTCCCACGGAAATCACAGAAGGATCACAGTTAGAAGACAACTGTTTCGTAAATAAAGGATCTGCCCAAAATGCACTTGTGCAAACAAAGTACAGAGAAGCACCTTCATCATGTGTAGGCCCAAGTCTTCAGTGTCTGACTGAGATATTAAGCCCACCCTCTCTGCACAGACGCTCACATGGTAAAGCCTTGGTCCCCAGCTGGAAGTGCGGAGACGTGAGTGGATGGTAAGCCTGCCAGTCTTACTAGTGAATAAACCGTCCTTCTTAAACTTGGTGGCACTATGGCAGACGGAGCTGGTGGGAAGTAGGCAGGGCCCAGCTGGAGGATACTGGTCAGTAGAAGGGCACAACTGCCCAGCTCTGTCTCTCCCCTGCTTCCTGAGTGCTATGAGGTGAGCAGCCCCGCTTCACTAGAGTCTTCTACACTGAGGTGTTGGACCTGACCTCAGGCCAAAGTGACAGGACCAAGACTGAGGGCCCTAAGCTATGAGCCAAACGAGCCTCTCCCTCTACACTTCTGTTTCTAGGTATTCTGTCTCAGAGGGGAAGAACACAGCTGGTCACTGCACGTCCCTGAATATGAAAGCTTAACACTCTCTGGAGGAAAATGAAACAACTCAGACTGACTACAATACGTCATTCAGAACGTCCATCACACATCGAAACATCGGAAGACAGGAGGAGTGCGAGAATATGGACCACACCCAAGGAGGGAGTAAAAGTCCTCAACTGAAAGTCACCCTGAGCTGACTCAGATGTTAGAATTAAGAGATGAAGATTTAAAATGACCATAACTATGTCCAAGAACTCATGGGAAATGATGGTGTTAATGAGTGAACAGGTGGAAAACCTCAGCAGAAGAGTCAAACGGATATTCCCAAGTGGGAAAGTGAAGTTATCTCCAATGGAAAACTTACTGAGTGATCTTCAAGGCAGAGTGGAGCTGGCAGTCGGACAGGGAGCTTGAGGACGGTCAACAGAAATAGATCTCCCAGGGAATTGGAACAAAATATAAGGAGGGAAAGGCTTAAGTGTCTGAGGTGACGGGGAGTGGCTATGTGCAGCCAGAACTGAAGGATGACACCACAGACGGCCCTGAGGACATGATGGCCAACCCTTTCCTGAATCTGTGATACATCAACTTAAGTATCAAAAGGATTTTGGCACACCTGAAGCAGAATAAGTATAAAAAACCAAGGGCTAGGAGGATCAAATCTGACTGTAGAGACGTCGATACAGTCTCAGGAGCACTGCTGGTGCCAACAGCCTGTCACGTGCAAGGGACAACAATACATATTATGACTACATTCTGAAAGAAAAACAGCTGGAGAAACGGCTCAGTGGTTAAAAGCACTCTCTGCTCAGAAGATTGGGGTTCAGCTCCCAATACCCATGCCAGGTAGCTGTCAACCATGTGTGACTTTAGCTCTAGGGAATTGGGTGTTGTCTTCTAGCCTCTAAGGACATGGATGTGCGCGTGTGTGCAAACACACCACACACACACACACACACTCTTTTGATAAAGAAGCTGGCAGGAGAGTCCTGAAAGGAAGTGTCTGGGCTGGGGGCCAAACGCCACTCACAGAGATGGGATCCTGGGGAAGGGAGCAGGGGACTCAGGAAGAGTCTTTAGCCCACCTCTCTATTCGCTTAATTTCTCTAAAAAATAACTTGAGGGTCTAAGGAGGGATGTCTAACGTTGTATTATGTGCATTATAGAATATACAACTTAATAGGTGAAAGGTGGCAGCCATGGTGCAGGGAACAGGACAGGACAGGGGTGGGGAAGGGAGAGGGGGAGGGGGAGACGGAGACGGAGACTGGAGGCTTTCCAGGCTTATCGACATGGCACCAACAGCAAGCTTACTGTCACAAGCTGAGTCTGCTTCCTTAGAGAGGCTACAGATGTGGCCCCTCGGGACCACAATCTCTGCTGCTAACTCTGTCATCTGTGCCACGGTTCACTTGTGGAGCTTGAGATTAGTGTGCACACAGCTCAGTCATGCATTAGAGCCTCATGTGCTTCTCTGCTCAGTGGTCACACACACTTCTGGGACACCCAGGCCACGATCTGGCTTCTGCAGTCTCACCACCCGCCACACCACAGAGGTGCGGGCTCATCCCAAGAGAACAACTTAGCTAACGTAAAGCAGGGGCTAACATGTGGATGGGCTGTTCTGAGTTCTGGCCAGCTCAACGGACTCACCAGCTGTCGACCACCAATATGAGATGTGTCTTCGGTTTCTCCTCCCTCGACCCTCCCTCCTACTCTTGCTTTCTTGTCTTAGACTGTTGGCCTTTTCCCTTTTCAGGTGAGAGAGTGGGGCAAAAACTGAGTTTGAAGCCAGTTATTTGGTAGGCTGTTCAGGAATCACACGGTCTTGGTTTTGGGTTCACTACCAGCTTGAGGGGCTGACTTGAGCCCTCGTCCTCAGCAGACGTGTTCAGAGTGAGGAAGGCTAGGCTGTCTGTGGTGAGCTGCTGGCCCGGCTTGGGTAGCGCCAGGCTTAGCCACTGTACCGATGAGAGTCCAGTGAGCTTTCTGCTGCTTACAACCCCTTCCCCCTCTGCCTTCTGAGGAGATTCTTTTTTTGCTTAAATAATTCTTCCGCCCCAACTGAGGACCGTCCTCCTCTGCGGAGTCTCACTCCCTTTGTGCCACTCAGTGAGCCTCCTCTGACTGACACGGCAGTGCTCTGAGCACCGCCATGACTAATGTGCTGCCCTGCAATTTCTAGCAGTCTGCACGATAGCTTCACATTTGTATTTATTTCCAAAATTAAAATGCAAGCACTGAGGGGCAGGAATAATAACTGTCACATTTTATCCTTGCATTCTCTAGTGTCTAGCACAGTGTAAAAGCACACACTGTTTAATAAATGATTTTTTATTTGTTATTTTTTTTTTTAAGATCCTGGGGGCTGGAGAGATGGCTTAGTGGTTATGAGCACTCACTGCTCTTCCAGAGAACCCATGTTTGGGTCCCAGCACCCAACCTTCTGTAACTCGAGTTCCTAGGGATCTGATGCCCTGTTCTGGTTTCCATGGGTCCCTGCACATGTGACCTACCCACACACAGACGCATACACACACATAATTTTTAAATACTAAAAAAAAAAAAAAAAAAAAAGATTCTTGCTGGGTTGGAGAATTGGCCCAGCAGTTAAGAGCACTGGCTGTTTTTCCAGAGAACTTGAGTGTGATTTGCAACACCCACGAGATGGCTCACAACTGTCTGTAACTCCAGCTCTAGGGATCTGACACCCTCTTCTGGCCTCTGCAGGCACCAAGCTTAAATGTAGTACACAGACATACAAGCAGGAAAAAAAACACCCATACACATAAAGTGGGAAAAAAAATCCTTGCAAGAACACTCTCCTGCCGTGACTGGAGCTGCACATGGAAACCTAGAGGACAGTCTGCATCGACCAGGGACTCGAACGCCACTCCTGGGTCCATGTCAGCCTCACACAGTGGCCTGTCGAGAGTGTCATCTTTCTGTAACTGCTAGAAACCAGAAGAGGGTGAGGCCAAACAGCAGCACACCTGAGACACCCTGAGATGCCCTGAGAAACTCCCAGACCCAGCAGCAGGAAGGCAGTTTTCCCCATAGCTTCCCACACAGATGAGACCGACAGCTGGCGTCTGCAGCGTCACATCAGCATGAGATGACAGCTCTCGCTCCGTTTGGGACAGTTGTCCTTCAGCGAGCTGTCAGAGTTGAATCTGTGATCCTATGACATGCCTGGGACATGGGGACACTGTAGTACTCAGAGCTAGGCTTTCACGCTCTCTCTAAACCTTTGCAGCCAAGCCACTGATGGGACTGACTTCCCAGGCTGTGAGCAGGAGACAGAAGCCAACTTTACAAATGTGTAAATACAAATGTGATTTGAAAATATAGCCTCATGTACAAACGATTCCAATTAGTTAGGCTTTGACTATCCTTCCTGCATCTACTGGGACAGGGCTCCTGGGTGGGCTGTGGTGGAGGGAGAGACACATAACTGCTATTCCCCTGAAGTAGTTTCAGTGGGCTTAGAAAGGTGGGTGGGAACTGCAATCTCTGAAGAATCCATATCTGTGTAGAAGGCTGTACCAACTGGCCCACTGACTAGAACTCCATGGAAAGTTTGAATGTTGCAGATCATAAGCCATTGGCCTCTCGTTTTTATTAAAGTTTAATTGCATGTGTATGGGCATATTTTGCCTACATGTATGTATATCTGTAAGGATAGGATGCTGGATCTCCTGAAACTGGGAGTTACAGACAGCTGTGAGCCGCCATGTGGGTATGGAGCTTGAATCTGGGTCTTTTGAGAGAGCAGCCAGTGCTCTTTTAACTGTTGAGCCAGCTCAGCCCCACTGGCCTGTCTGCTCAGTTCCAAGCTTCGTATCTGACCAAGCGTCCTATGACCGCCGGACCTTCAGCAGATCACTGCTGACCAAGCATCCTATGAGCGCCAGATCTCCAGCAGATCACTGCTGACCAAGCATCCTATGACGCCGGACCTTCAGCAGATCACTGCTGACCAAGCGTCCTATGAGCCCGGACCTTCAGCAGATCACTGCTGACCAAGCATCCTATGAGCACCGGACCTTCAGCAGATCACTGCTGACCAAGCATCCTATGACGCGATAGATACGCGACATTAGATGCGATCTCCAGCAGATCACTGCTGACCGCCAAGCACTATACACAGCATCTGACGCCACGGCAGAGGCTCCTCCTGCTCTACTGTGACTTGTCTAATTAATGTCCCCACCAGTATAAGTTCATGGCCCCTCTTCCACCACAGAAACCATTCGGAACAATCTGACTCTGTGTTTCTAAGCCACAACATTTGTATGATTCAGAATAAAGCATTTTCCTCCCTTCCCTCTGGAGCAAGAGAGGGTATTGCACTAATACAGAGGCTGCCATGTAATGGTTGGTCTTGACCCTCAACCTGACAGGACTTAAAATCACCATGGAGACAGACATCTGGGTATGTCTGAGAGCAATCTTCTAAGGTTAGGTCAAAAGTGGGTGGCAGCACCTCATGGGCTGTGGTCCTGGACTGTGTAAGGAAGAGCCGTGAGCTGAGCATTCACACTCATCTTGGTCTGCCTGCTCTGGGCCCACTGTGCCCAGCTGCCTCACGTTCCTGTCACCATGGTGGACTGCATCCCTGAAACTGTGAGCCAGAATAAACATTTTTCTTTAAATTGCATTTGTCACACCAACGAGAAACCACCTCACAAGTGCTAAGAGACACACTATCTCACAAGTGCCGGAGACACACTGCCTCACAAGTGCCGGAGACACACTGCCTCACAAGTGGCAAGAGAGAGGGACTTTCTTACCTTCTCTCCGGTCGTTTCTGAGGACTCGCACTTTCTCGATTTTCGCCAAGAGAGCCCCGTCCTCAGCTAAGGAGAGAAAAGAGGCGGACAATAGTGATCCCAGAGTCTACACAGGGCTCTAGACTGGAAGGCCACATACTTGGTCACCTATGCAAAGTCCTTCCCTGGGGGCTCTGGAGGATATCTCTTTCCTGCTCTAGGTGCCTGCTTCACTCCAGACTGCATTAGGTCACTCCCCCCAGACATCCAGACCAGGAAGGCTGATGAAACTCACGGTCATTGCTGTAGTCATCCACCAGGATTATCTCCTTGATGAGGTGAGGTGGGCTCCTCTTGAGGACACTGAGGGAAGACAGAGGGACGGAGCTTTGTAAGGGCAGAGCTCTGTATGGAGTCTCCTCCCTTTTGGTCCCCAGCGTTGGCTAGAGGAGCCAATAGCTTCCCTGTGCTTGGCATCTGATGTCCTTGTCTGCAGCCCCAGCTGATGCATCTGAGATGCAGCTGTCGTCAGGTGCCCCAAACACGCCCCATGAGACCTTGGGAATCATCCGCTGGCCTCACCTGACCACCGTCCGCAGCAGGGCCGACCTGGCTTCATTGTGAAATGTGATCACCACGCTGGTGGCTGGCAGGTCCACTCGCCACTGCTTGCGCTGACACCTGAGGAAAAAGAAAGACCGCCCTGTGAACAATGGACACACCTGGCAATGACGGTCCATCCTTGCTTCGCGAGCACAGCGGGCTGCCAAGGCTGAGATACTGCGGTTAGCCTGCCAGCTGTGGAGGCTCTGGCATAGATGGGCATACGGAGGCAGGAGATACAACCAGGTTCTGCTTACAGACAAGGGAGCCCTGCAAGCTGCATGAACTGAGGACAGATTTCTAACGTGTAAGACACGTGCTCTAAGGCAGTGAAATCCTCCCACCTCCAGACAGACACTCCTCAGCCGCACGCCTGCCTCAGTTCTAAGTGGCTTTTTTTTCTGAAGGACTGATGCCAGCCGTTGCTTTCTTCTCACCTTGTGCTTTGCCTGCTACAGGCAACGTGCCGCTTGGGTGACTGGCTCTCACAGTATCAAAGGACCCACTGCCTGCCAGACCTCCGCCCAGTAACCTGGTGACAGAGGGGCAAAGGTTTCCTGTGTTCATGGCAATCGGATTGGCAGGTGGGCAGGGACGTCAGGACTATCTCAAGTACAGGGCCACAATGACCTAGGACTGCAAAGACGGCAGGAGGCACAAGGCTTCTGCATTGACTGTGGACGCCTTACACTTGAGCCCCTGAAGGCCAGTTTTAAAGCCACGCCTCTTCTGTTGAGGATGCTCAAGTATAACATGGTCAGAACACCCAGTGAAGTAGGGCCCAGCTCAGCAGAAGTCATGTGAGGACTCCTCCGGGCCACTCTGGGGACACTGGCAAGGAGCAGTGTCCCAGAGTCTACACAATCCCTCTGGGAGGGTGAAGAACTTGTCAGAGCCTTGGGAAGCTATCAGCTGTGTCTAAGTGTAGCCAGAGTCCTGAGTAGCCAATGGTGATGCCAGTGACACCAGAGTGAGAAGGAGCCCAGCAGAGCAGCCAGGTTGACGGGGTGTACTGAACCGAAGAGGGAACCCTCAAACCCCAAAGGGGTCCAGTCCCTCCCTCTGGGCCCCTCCTTGCCTTTGTCATCTCTTTGGGTGGCAGAGCCTTCCATGGTCCCACACACTGAAGACTCAGTTTACCCTGCAGCTCATCAGATCCCCCAATTAGTATTTATCTTGAATGGAAACCAGTGGGAAAGGAGGTAGATTCTGGAGGAACCCTGGAGCCCAGTCATGGCTCAACACACAGCTGCTGAGCGATGAGCTGGATGCTGGCCTAGCAGCTGCAGGACACCAGCAGAGAGGAGTGGAGAGGGTAAGCACTGAGACGTGTGCTTCCCCAGGACTGATGAAACGAGCCCAGACCTGCAGACCGTGAGCACCGGCAAGAAAAGCAGCACAATTATAAAGCAGTTAGGCTGCAATTGCAGAAGAGACGTCTTTGGTTAATTTTAGTCATTATAGTACGCTCATTTTAATTAATCACACACAAAAAAATTGTATAGCAGTTGTTTGTGGGGAGTCGGGGAGTGAATTGTACGGTTAGCATCTGATCTCACTGTGGATGAGCCTTCACGGACAAGCCAATTGATAAAAACTAGCAGGAAGGTAGCTTAAAGAATCTATCAGGTTTCAACTGTATACAAATTACCAAATGATGCCACTGTCAAGAGGCCAATCTGTAATGCTGTAATGGGGAGGGCTCTGTGCTTCGAGGCTCACCACCTCGGTAGCCAGGTCCCGCTTAGCCCAGGAGTGACTAGTCAGCAGACCTGGGTTGGGAGACTCCTGGGACTCTCAGGGCTGAGTAGGAATGTGAGAAGATGGGGTAACGTGTTTCACTCTCAGAGCGCTGGATTCCGGCCCATTCAATCAATCACACCCTAGTCTCTCATTCTCCTCAGCTCTGCAGGAAGTTCATCCTCCAGGAGCCTTTGGAAGTCTCCTGGGGCTCTGGAAGCATTTGCTGGAACAAGCAGGCGGCTGCTTCACGCCATTTTATTAAAACTTCCCTGTGTATTCATAAGGCCCAAGCTCTGGCTGGGCAATCATGAGCTTCGGCAGGTCCCATTCTTAAGGAGGAGGAGTAGCGAGGAGAGCGGAAGGATCTCACACCCCACGGGTGGAGTGAGTGTGTGCACAGATCCAGATAAGCCTCACTCTCAACCCAGATGGGCCCCCAGGGGAACCACTTTAAACAGAAAAGCAATTAATTTTGCATTTAAAGAGTCTTGCCTGGCCCTGTCTGCCTGTCTTTGCTGCTCTAGAGGCAGTGGGAACCTGGGTGGCGGCTGCTACAAGTCAGTCAGCTGTAGGGTGCTTCCTCCCAGACGTGCAGGACTGAGAGCTGACAGCAAGGGAATGCAGTAGCTGGATTCTCTTATCCCAGACACACGGGGAAGCCCACTTGGGACCCTGGTTCACTTAAGGCTCCAAAGACATGGTACTGACGTTGTCATTCTGGAAGCTCCTGCCCATTAAAATGGCAACTTGACAAGCCAGATACATAAAGATTTCTCTCACGCATGCACAACACCAAATAAACTCAGCAGGTTGTATTTATATACATTTGTGTGTGTGTGTGTGCATACACATGCACTCGTGTTAACAATAATGAGAAAGAGACCATGGATTTGAGAGGGGACAGAGGAGGGGCTAGGGAAAACTACATAAATACAATGTACATATATGAAAATTAAAAAGTTCAAATTAAAAGGCTTTTAAATCCTTAGTTTAGCTAAAGAGCTCCAGAAGGACCCTGCTTCTCCAGGATGTGCCTTGTACTTCACAAACACGCAAACACTAAGGCTTCTCATCTTCTCGGCTTTACTTTTTCCGACAGCCAATCTAAGTCCAGCTGATTCCCAGGGACAGACGGATGCTACAGACATGCACTAAATGATCCTAAATGCTGTTGGGTCATTTGTAGAGATTAATACATGTCACTGGGAACCGACGTTTTGTGGCCTTACTGATGCTGGCATTATCCACGGGCATCACAAGGGTGAAGCTGAGGACACAGAGGAAGAAATCGACCAGAGCATGTCACATGGCCGAGAGGAGGGTCAAGTCCTGGCAACAAGAAGGTCAGAAGGGTGATGAAGGTCCCTGGGTTTCTTCGCAGGCAACCTCACCTCAGATGACACTGTAGTGGTTTGAATAGGATTGTTCTCCCATAGACTCATGTGTTTGAATATGCTTGGCCCAGGGAGTGGCACTAGTAGGAGGTGTAGCCTTGTTGGAGTAGGTGTGGCCTTGTTGGAGGATGTGTGTCACTGTGGGGGGTGGGCTTCGAGGCCCTCCTCCTAGCTGCCTGAAAGACAGTAGTCTGTCCCTGTTTGCCTTCAGAACAAGATGTAGAACTTTTGGCTGCTTCTCCAGCACCATGTCTGCCTGGATGTTACCATGCTTCCTGGCATGATGATAATAGACTGAATCTCTGAACCTGTAAGCCAGCTCTAATTAAATGTTGTCCTTTATAAGAGTTGCCTTGGTCATGCTGTCTCCTCTCAACAACGGAAACTCTAATTAAGATGGATGTCAGGACATTAGTAGTGTAGCTCACTGGTTCATGTATGGACAGTGACAAGCAAGAAGGTCTTCACTTTGTGGTCTTTACGGCAGCTCATAGTCAACGGTTACCATCCCTTCGGTTACCATTGTCAGGGGGAGGGAATGTTACCCCAGATTTGGTGCTCAGTCACTTCTAGGTATCACACATATAAATCTAACTAATCACACACATAAAAGGCACACGTACACATTCCTGAACGACCTGGAATCAACCTCCGTGGACTCGGCTGATGGAGAGGACACAGTCGCCACTGGCCTGGGCACACAGCTTTGCCACACAGCCCTGTCGTGTTCAGGTCACACTGTGGAGGTTCCCACCTAGGAGCAGACACACCCTGCCTACTCTCTGTCGAGGAGTAAGGAGCACAGATAACGGGTAACCGTGCACTGAGTCGCTATGCTCTTCACCCTTTGCTGTGATTCGCTCCCGGCTCTCTCATCTCACCCCACTGCAGCCCAAGGTCACGTGACCTCTTAACTCTCACATTCCCAGAGCTGAGGTGGCGGGTGTGCACCACCATGTCCAGCTCATGTCTTCTGTTTTCCTGAGTGATTTTGGTAATATTTTCCTAGAAAAATATCTGTTCCATTTACAGATATCTTTTCGTAGATATGTACCCACAACTGTCTTATCATCTTACTGCTCTGTGTGTCTCATGCACACACATAAAACCCATCCAAGTTTTCTGGTTTTGTTAAAGATCACTGGGGGTGTATCTGAGAGAAGCTGCACACAGTCCTCTGTGTTTTCTCTGGTTCCCTCACTTTGCCTCCCTCCCGAACTTCCTTCTGCTTCAGGGTTATCTTGCTGTTCTGCCACCTTGAGTTGGAATAGACCAGGCTACCCCATATAAGGAACAAAGTTGACTTGAATGAATTTAGTCCTCACCTGGAGATGTGGGGAGTTCTACTCTGCCAAGAGGAACTGGGAACAGGGAGTAGGCCCCTGGCTCTGGGAAGGCAGTGGAATGTGTCCCCCTCTGTCCTGAGCTGAGGTCTGGCCCTGCTGCTGAGGTGGGAAGATAAAGTGGCTGGGAGCCCTGAGGCTGCTCTGACTTCTGCCTTTGCCACTCACCTGATGTGTGAGTCTCCACAGTGTGCTAACAGTGAGAAGTCTCAAAAATTTGAAGAACTTAAGGTAGATCTCCTTTTGCTTCCCAGTTGGTGCACGAAAATGCAGGGAGGACCACTTTCACCAGGACACTGGGATGCAGGCCATAGGCAGTGACTCACTGGAAGCCTGAATTCCCCCCCCCATCCCCTTCCTCCTCCCCCAGCTTCTGACCCACAGTTCCTCTCAGCTGGGGGAAGATAGGTCTGTCATCTCAATGACTGCCATGGCAATTGATGCAATGCTCCCAAGGTGTCTGGGACAGCTATGGAACCTGTTGTGTGGCCAGAGTGCTTGCCAAGCCACAGCTGGAAACACGTTCCCCACTCCAGAGTTGGCATCCAGGGTGGGCAGCTGCTGGAAGAGCACAGACAGCTGACCACCACAAAGCATGATCTGCCAGGGAGTACCAGGCGTTCGCGTTCTCTCTCTCTCTCTCTCTCTCTCTCTCTCTCTCTCTCTCTCCTCTCTCTCTCTCTCACACACACACACACACACACACACACACAGAGCTGAGTCACGTGCGGGTGCCTGGCTCTGCTGAACACTGATTGGAACCTGTAACCTGAACAGGCAGGCCAGGTAAAACGCCCCAGGCTGTGCTGAAGCAGCTACCCTGAGATTCATTTCCAAAAACTATTTTTTTAAGTTCTCATATACACATTTATTTGTGTTAAGCCTGTTTCCCGCATACCTCCCTCCTCCCTTCCCAAGAGCCTCCTCTGTTCCAACCTAGACAGTTTCATTTCTACCTTTGTGTCATAAATACATACATGATTTTATGTATCTATATAAAGTCTAGGATCTGCAAATGATGGAAAGCATGTGATGTCTGTTATTTTGAGAGTAGCTTATTCACCTAATGTGATTGCATCAATTTTCCTACAGATGGCATGACGGCTCCTTCTTTACGGCTGAAAACAACCCTAGTTTCCTTGCCTTTCCCCATGCTGGTGGCACCTGGCCTGCCTCCGTTAACATTCCTGCTGTGACTAGCCCTGCAGTAAACATTGAAGTGCAAGTGTCTATTTATGTGACCTTGACTTAAATGTCCTCTAGGTAGATCCCTGAGAGTGGGGCGGCTCAGTTGTCAGAAGATCCAGTTTCGTGGGTGTTTTTGGATAGATGCTACTCGAGGCAGCAGTATACTGCAGAAGCAGAGCCCCTGCCTCTGACCACAGCTAACAGCAACCACAGCAGACCCAGCCGCAGTCAGATATGCAGCATGGGCTTGCTGGAAACAGTCCCACCCCACCCCTACCTGGGCTAGATGCAGGTCTCAAGCTTTGCCCAGCAAAACAGCACAGGCAGCGCCACATTTCAAGGTGGTTGCTATGGAATCTTCTAGAAGCCTAGGTGAGCAATTGGATAACTTGTGAATTAGAAATGGAGGCAGACGTCAGAAAACAGTTAAAAAGAACCAAACTAGCAGTTATATAATGCTTGCTTAACCAAAATGCTCATAGTGGCTCTCCCAACAGCAGGGGCAGGACATCCAGGCCCCAGCTGGCTCCTAGCCATCCCTGATATCTACCTAGACTGCCCTGGGTCTTCTAACACCAGAGAGCCAAGCCCTAAAATATTTAATGACCTTTGCAGGCTGCTCTGAAATTAAGCTTCTTAAGGTCTGGCCGCCAGGGTCTGACAAGCCTGATTCACCCTGAGTTTGTTTGTCTCATGTCACTGTTATTAACCTAAAACAGCTTTCTCATATCCTACAGTCCTGACACCACGTACTGCAAACATAAGAGAAGCCAAGTTCAAAACCACAGTACTCATCACCCCATGACACAAGACAGCCTGCCTTACTGGCTGCCCTGCCTCAGAAGGCTCTGTGCCCTTTGGGAGGCTGACCGTTCAGGACAAGAACACACACAGGGCCAGTAGCTGGGCCCAGAACTCATCAGCTTGAACAGCCAGGGAGGGGGTGCCAGCTCACAGAGGAAGTCTGAACCTGCAGAGCCTCATCAGGTGGATTCTGCAAGCCGAGCTATTACGTGAGGCGGTGAAACTCTTTCATCAGGACCATCACCTACTCTCCACTGCCTTCCGTTTTCCAGACGTTAGAACTTAATGGAAAACTTTGAGAAAATAACAGCCTTAGACGGCGCTGTGAGTGCTTCCTTCATCTAAGAGCACCTCAGCGGCGGCGCGCACTGTCTCTGAGCTGGAGCCATTTCTCAGAGTCGAAGCAAGAACTGTGCTTTAAACTCCTTCCTCCTGATGACAGGGCTCTCCCAGGAGTTCAACTGCAGAGCAGCCAACAGGAACCGCTAAGCACTTGTTCCCTTGCTTGACCAGATGCCTGCCTTGGTCCTCAGCTGCAGAAACCCTCCAACTCCATTGTCTACAGCACAGGATGGCCGGGTTCTGCCTCACACAGAGCCAGCCATGCCTCCATTTTCTCCACTCCTCTGGCATCCAAGTGGCTAAGCTCCAGGGCAGCCTTCCCAGGAATTGTCTGGGTGAGCGGCTTACTTTCCCTCCTATGCTTATCTCTTCCAGGCCTAATGCCAGCGCCTCAGAGCTCTGGTGGCTATTCTCCCCAGATGGGTAAGATCCTGAGCTCTGCCCAGCAGGTGGTCTGGGAACTGCCTGACCACAGATGCCTTCAAAGTTCTGTGCTCTACAAACAAATCAGCTGGCAACTGCAGGCTGTGCTGGATCCTCTGTTTTCAGAGATGAAGGACAGACAGGTGTTTAATCCCTGGGTGTGTGGAGGTGGCCATGAAGCAGAAGGCTGTCACCATCCATGCTGCGGACAGGACACCATCACTACCCTATCTCTTCAGGCAGCACCCACGAGCTGCTCAGCTCTTGGCGCTTAACCACCAAGCCTGGCAACTGGAGTTCAGTTCCTGGGACCCATGCAGTGGGAGAACCACCTCCTACAAGCTGCCCTCTGACTTCTGCATGTGCACTACCATGTGTGCACGCACACACAAATAAAATCGAAAAGATGTCATGAAATTAAAAAAAAAAAAAATTTAAAGGTGTAACAAGTTAGGGGACAAAACAGGAGGAAGCATAAAACTACCTCACGCCAGCGCAGGTTTGGACCTGTGCGTACAACACTGTGCAAATCTTAACTACGTGTATGTGAGTGTATACGCAGCGTCCTCAGAGGCTAGGTGAGGGCATCGGATCCCCCCGGAGCTTTGTGAGCCTCCTGGTGTGGGTGCTGGGAATGAAACCTGGGTCCTCTCAAGAGACATATGTGGGATCTCTCCATTCTCTAGATAAAAATCTCTGGAAAGATGATTAGAGGGCGCTGGAGCGACGGCTCAGTGATCAAGGGCACAGGCTGCTCTCTTGGATGACTGGGGTAAATTCCCAGCACCCACATGACAGCTCACAACCATGTGTAGGCCCAGTTTCGGAGTATCTGAATGTTGGACTTCCAATAGTACTACTCTCACAGTGACACACAGACACACACGCAGGCAGAACACTCATACACATAAAATTTAAAAAGAAAATCACAAAAATTAAGATGATTGTAATAATCTATCTAACCCCCATATCTCAAACAAAACAAAAAGGGTGTGGGACAGAGACAAGCATATGTCCTCATTAAAAATGGGCACAGTTTTAGTCTTCGTATTAAACCAGTACTTGTCTAATTACTATTCTTGCTAAAAATGACAACTAATTGAGTTACAAGTAGAAAACAAACTCTGTCAACCAACTGGAGGAACAAAATAAAGCAAGGAACAGCTAGTAAACAAAACTGCGTCTGCGTCAAAGGCGGCGACTGACTTGCAAGATCCAAAATCCGTGTGTCTGCAGGAAGGAGGGGGAGACCAGGAGCATGGAGCCTGCCCACGTCTCCCCCATGGCTGCCTTCTGTCTGGGCTCTCATCAGAGGCCACACAGCAGTCCCTCTGTGCTCTTACAGCGGCAGCCTCCAGAACTGTGAACCAAACGGACTTTCACCTTCGGAACTGATTCAGTCTCGGGTACTCTGAAGTGAGGTGAAGATTCAGGGTAAAACAGAAAACCTAAACACACGAGAAGACTATACGGCAGGGCCAGAGGGGCACACTGCTGTGTCCGCCACTGACAGGCAGAATGGTAGTCGAGCTCAAGGTCAGGCTGGGCTACAGAGTGGGGAATCTGGTGGGCTCTGTTTCAAAATTAAAAGTGAAAATCGGAGCTGGGGATGCGGCTCAGCCATAAAGTGCTGGCCTAGCGTGAGCAAACCCTGGCCCAACCCCCAGCACAGTGCAAAAAACAGAGGGAAGGAACATACACCAGCCCGTCTGTGCCACACAGGCCGAACTGTATGGCAGGGTGAAAATGTTACACAATGGGTAAGTTTATGTTCCTTCCCGTATGCCAGGTTACAGCACTGCAGTCGGTTACACAGATGTTTTTAGAAATAAGCAGAAGCCTGTGATGACGTAAACACAGATGTCCAGACGTCAGGAGGATCAGTTTCTAGCACAACCAACCAGGCTGTTGCAGTTGGCCTGTTCTGCACCCTTGAGACAGTTCTGGGTACTTTAAAAACATGTTAAACATACCTAGAGAACACGTGAGTGAGAAGACGGAGGCTGGGGGCGTGGCTCCGTCAATAAAGCACTTCCACACGACCGTGAGGACCTGAGTTCACTTCCCAGAACATATGGAAAAGCCAGGCGCAGGGGGCCCCAGCACTGCAGGACAGAGGGTAGAGACAGGCAGGTCCATGGAGCTCACTAGCTGGCTAGCCTAAGCAAATCAACGCGCTGCAGGTAGAGCGCGCGAGAGACCGTATCTCAACAATAAAGTGGAGAATAATAAAGGAAGAGACCCTACCTCTGGCCAGTCTAAGCTGAACACAAGTACATATGTACATACACATGCATGCATACATGTGCACACACACACAATGCACACACATATATGCACACATGTGCACACACACAATGCACACACACAATGCACACACATACATGCATGCATACGTGTGCACACACATACACGTGCACACACATACATGTGTACACACACACAATGCACACACATACATGCACACATGTGCACACACATACATGCACACACATACATGCACACATGTGCACACACACAATGCACACACATACATGCATGCATACATGTGCACACACATACACGTGCACACACATACACGTGCACACACATACACGTGCACACACATACACATGCACACACACACAATGCACACACATGCATGCATACACGTGCACACACATACACGTGCACACACATACACATGCACACACATACATGTGCACACACATACATGCACACACACACATGTACACACACACACACACAGAGTGAGGACATGAAGACATGGTTCTGCAGACAGGCATGTTCATGCTGCCCCCATTGCTTAGCTTAACCAGATCTCTCTGATTCTCAGTTTCCTCATCGATATGACACAGGAACAGAAATGGACACACCTACTTTCTAAAGCTGCTGTGGGAGACAAGTGGGGAGAGACGTGTGTGATGTTCTTAGAAACATCTGCAGCAAAATCCCCAGCTACAGAGAGGTGACACTAAGGTCACAGGTATCGGGCAAGAAAATAACATCATGCAGCTGTAACATCTGGCTCCTGAATGATAAGGAGTGGGGTGAAGGGAACCAATGACTTAAGTTTAAACTGATAGGAAGAAAAAAAATTCATACAACTGTGAAGCTGTTGCCTAAACACACGCTGGGTTAAAAAAAAGGGAAGTCAGAGCAGAACTCCAGACAAGTGGGAAACAGCAATATTTTGGTTATTTTAAAGTAGGCTTAAAAATAACTGAAATGATAACACTACATTTCACAATACAAGAATGCAAGAGACTCAGGCACGCTGCAGCCCGAGCTCTCAGTGGGTATGTGGGAGGAGCCTAGGGGGCCGCAGACCCCAATGCACTGGTGTTACAGAACTTTCCAGAAAGAAGTGAACAAACATGTATTCACCCCACATATGGCGTCCTTGGAAGGACCGGTGGAGAGCCAGAGAGTTTGGTGGTAGGCGACAGGAAAGTTACTGGAAGCAATACAACTGAAGAGGTCTCCACCCTCTTGAAGTGTTAGCTGCTCATGTATCTTGACAAGCTCCCTCCAGAGAATATTAAATCCTCATCTTGTGAGGTAATCACAGCGACTGCGATTTCAAGGTGACAACAGCCATCTGAGGACCTGAGAGCAGTTCTGCAGGGGGACACAAAGTAGTCTGTACAGAACCCAGTGGGTGAGCAGGGCTACCCCTTCCACCTTGAGCAAATCTGAGACAAACAGGAGCTCTGTTCACAAGGATGAGAGACAGGACCCACTTCTCCACATGGTGAGAGACAGGTTTCACGACTGCTGGAGACTTCAGTGCAGGCACGCACAGCACTGTCTTCTGGAAGACGGACTCTCCAGACATCCTCAGGTAACACAAAATGTCACCACACACCAACCTCATGGCCATCTCTTAGAGGCCATCAGAGAATTAGCATCATTAAAGTGGCCATGGGTGTGGCTGGTATTCACAGATGAAGTGTAAGAAACAAGTCCTGTGTAAAAACAGAAGCACAGCAGAGATGTGTGCCTTCGCCCTCCGGTCAATTCAGTCATTTACCACAGCCATGAACTGGAGGAGGAAGACAAGGACACTGTCCCACAAAGTCTGACTTAGAAACTAACTAAGCAGCAGGCTCCATCAGCCTAGAGTGTAGGCCCTACACAGAATAAATGCTGGGACCTTTGTCAGAACCAAGCAAAGACATGTCTTAAAAATATTCACCCAACATGGTCAGCACAAACAAAAGAAAGGTCCTAGTCCACTCCCGGAGAGCTGCGTGAGTGAGCATAAACTAGGCGGCACAAAGCCACATAGAATGGAAGCTACAGCCACAAAAAGACCCCAGGAATTGCTTCCCACGTGAGACGCAGAGGCAGATGGGCGCTGGGTTTCCCTGGCAGCCAGCAAACAGCAGGACGGGAGGCAGGGGGGTGGGACAAATCAGTGAGCAAACAGCAGGATGGAGAACAAGCCAGGAGGGACAGCCTTCAGAGACTGTGAATGTTTCTTAGCTTTCTGGTGCGGCTTCCTTTTTACTTTTTAAAAAATACAACAGATGTACCTACTTAAAAAAAATACGCTCTCAAAATAATAACTTAAAAGGCAGTCTAAGAAACCAGGAGTGTTTCAAGAAAAGAAGGACAAAGGGAGTTTGCAAAGCAAGGCTGTTTCACACAAGATGTGACAGATCCAGCTCAGATCTGCCTGAGAGACAGCCCAGCAGCGGTGGTGGCTGCCAGCACACTTGTCCCCAGGACTGCCACTGCCATCATCTTACTCTGATTCCCATGGATCGGCACTGCTAAGGCCAAGCATGAGACAGGAAGTAAACCCTAAGGTAAGGACACAGAGCTTCTGCCTGAGGATACCACTGTGTGCAAGCCTCCAGGGAGTATGCCCTGACAGAAAACTGGAGTCCTGGGTAGCCAAGGCACTCTGCTAGTGGCCAGAGAGTCAGCATACCAGTCACAGAAGCAGCCAGCCATTAGCAGGTAGCTGGCAAGGTGGACAAGGTAACATCCAAACCACAGCTTTCCTAGTGGCTGCAGCCCCCTCAGAGGTGATGCTGGATGCTCTGCATAGACCAGGGAGATCCTTTGTCACTGACCCTCCCCTTCTCACCACCTAGTAAGGACCCAGTTTTCCCTCCCCTACACTACATCATAACAGAAAGAAAATGCCATGGGTGGACAATTCTTTTCATGTTTGGTAGCAAATTTTGATCCAATCTTAATGCATGAGAAGGGGCTGGAGGGCTGGAAGAAACCCTGTATGCAGAAGCAGTGGGAGGCCCGTTGTGTGCAGTGCACTGTGGAAGGCCCGTGTGTGTGTGTGTGTGTGTGTGTGTGTGTGTGTGTGTGTGTGTGTGCATTGTGGGAGGCCCTTGTGTCTGCAGTGCATTGTCAGACATATACCATGTCCTCTCTGCCACCAATGCCAGACACACCAGCCCCGACAGGAACGAGCAGGCGCCCTGGCATCACGACTCTTGACATACATCATTCCACAGAAGTTCGACCCCCTCCACCCTCTGCTTCCCTCTCATTGAGCACACAGCACCCAAGGTTCCATCCTGGGAGTGGAAACCAGCTCCTCTCCAGATAACAAACCCACAGGTCCTGTGATCTTCTGGAAAAGAAAGACACATTTCTACCCTGGCAAGCACTGGCGTTTTGTGACTGTGGTACAAATGGGCCTAAATAGAGAGGGCAAGCCAACACCCTCACAACATGCCTCCGGAACTCACTCCCGTATACAAACGCATAGGCGCGCACACATTCACACACACGTATACATGTGTATGCACATACATTCTGGCCACGCCAGCTTCCTGTGGTTGATTGATAATTAAGATAAATGGCTATTATTGTAGAAGTCTGAACTTTAAGTTTTTTAGACTGAAGTGGGGGTTCTGGGCAACCGTGGGGTCCATCACCAAGGTCCAGTGTCTCTAGAGCACATGGTTTGCAACAGAGAACAGACAGGTATCATTCATTAATCAATGTCTTTGACTGCTGATCAGCAAGAGACGCTGTAACTTGTGACCAAGAGTGGAGTGTAGGCCGACTGACTCAGAAAGGCAAGACCCTCACACCAATCTGCCGCCTTCCTACACTACATGAAGCTTTTCCATTTCAAAGACAAATGAGCCAGGCCTGGCACTATGTATCTATAAGCCCAGATACTCGGGAGGCAGGGGCAGAAGGTTAAGGTTAAGGCCCATCTGGGCTATAGAGTGAGTTCACAAATCAGCTGAGGTAAGTTGGTGAGGCCCTGTCTCAAAATAGAAAGTAAAAAGAGGTCTGAACATGTACCCTAGAGGGGCATTTGCCTAGCATGTGCAAGCCCCTAGGTTCAATTCCAGTATTGTAAACACACATACACCCAGGAGCTCCTCACAATGGTGCAGTGAAGGCTTTCAAATGGGCAGCTGACGGCGGACAGCCTGGATTGACCTGATTTATCCGGCCAGCCTGCTGAGTCTGATTTTCCCTGCTCTGATTCCCTCAGTAGTAGCCAGGTCATGGTTTCAAAGGTAGTTCCTTAAACTGTTTTCTGCTGATCTGCTGCAGAACGGGCCACATAGCAATGAAACAACAGTACACCCAGGGTCAGTCCTCAAGGTCGGCGTGGCGTGCCACATGAGTCAAGAACAAAGCTGCCCAGAGCACAGCCTGGTCTGCTCAAGCTGATCCACACAAGCCACTGGTCACAGGACAGCAATGACCAGCACTGGCACAGAAGCCGGGGGTTCACAAACCCTTTCATATTCCCGCAGATGTCCGAGCTTACGGACAGCCGAGAGACAGTCGTGGTTATACTGTGACTGCTCTGCAGATAAAAGCCCAGGGTCAGAGATCATCTCCACGGTGGTCTGAGAGTAACAAGTGACAGAACTACTAACAAAGTCATTCTGTCCATTCCTACGTCCATGCATGCCGTCCGTCCTCATGTCCACGACACTTCTGCTCAGGGTGAAATGCAGGACCCGTGAATTTCAAGCTAAATTAGAATGCTAAATAAAACACTCAGGTATTGCTCTGCACTCAGAGACAATAGACTTCTCTGCTCTGGATAAAACTACTCATGGAAAGCAGAGAGGCGGGGATGAGACACATAAACTGCCTTGGAAGTGCTGGAGAGACTGCAGGCAGCCAGATGCACTGAGAGACTGGGGCCAGTGCTCCTGCTGCCCTCCGCTTACCTGGCAGGGCAGAATACGTCCAACAGAGCAATGGCCTTGTGGACAGGCAGCCAGAACCCAAGTCAGGACTTGCTGATACAATGGGACCGAGATTAGGGGGGCAATCCTAGGAGCTGCCTCCTAGAAGAAGAAAGACCTGCAAACTTTCCAAACTGCTCCCTCCAATGGAAACCTAGCCCGTGGTTCAGTTCTGCATGGCACAAAAGTGATTTGCCTATGTTATTTGCAAAGTAGATCTTTCTTAGGAGATGGAAACACCAGGTATAGCCTTTGAATATCTCTGTGCCATTCACTACCAGAATAAGGGAATTTATATGTTCTCTGTCTACAGAAGGGTTTCAAGCAGACTTAATACATGCCAGAGTCACTGAGCAGGCTACATGGAGACAGAGGAATAAACAATAAGAATGTGAGAGGGCAAAAGGCCAGTGTGACAAGGGCCTTGGAGGGAGAGGAGGGGCTCACAAGGGTGGCAGAGGGAGTTACAGGCACTCGGACCCTTCAAGCCCCAAACAGGCTCAAGTCACAGAAGGCAATGTCCATGTGTTCTTACAAATTACTAAAACGCACGCATAGAGACGTATCTTCAAGTGCAACTGTAGGCAAAGACAAACTGCTCCATAAGGAACAAGTCACAGTTAGTCTTCACCAGGAACAGTGGGAGACACAGGGACTGGGAGCAAAGAAAGATGCAGAAGCAACCGCCATCCAAGAGGTCTGCACACTCAGCTGGGACTGGGGGAGCGCCTCAGAAACAAAGTGAAACACACCAATAGGATCTACTGTCCTGAGCTGGTGCCACTGTGAATGCTTATGGGACACAAGGGTCCCAGGCTGGACGGGGAGGTACAAAGAATCAGGGTGGGGAGAAAGGCTTGGATATGAAGGGTATTTGCTAAAATTAAGGGCAATTAAGATGTCCCGAGTGTTGTGTTCTCTCTTTCTCTCTCTCTCTCTCTCTCTCTCTCTCTCTCTCTCTCTCTCTCTCTCTCTCTCTCTCTCTCTCTCTCTTGTGTGTGTATTGTGTGCATGTATGTATACTCTGTGTGTGTGTGTCTGTCTGTCTGTCTGTGTCCAAGTATAATGAATGATGGGCTGGCAAGTGTGCTACTCAAAATGTAACAAACATTCGCTCAGCTTGGACTCTGCTAGTTTATCGTAGCTGAAACCTTTAGCTGGTAAGAGAAACACCCAGAGGGAGAGCAGAAGAGGAGGTACAGCAAGCAGGACTCTGCACACCTTGAGATATTGGCCTTAAACTCGGTTCTCCAGAGCACACACCAAACACAAGGGCTAACTGTCTTCCCATAGGACAAAGCTTGTCAGAACAGATGGAGGTCCCAAAGTGAACTAGAGGCTCCTTCATACATGTCACATAGAAGGTTCGAGAATATGTACAGGAAGCAAAGCCAGTGACGGAGAGACTTCATGTGACATCCCCACTAGAGAGATGGCACCCTCCAGCAGTATACACTTATAAGACGTTGAAGATCGTGGGTCCTCTGGTTCCTCAGTCACTCTAGGACTGCACTGCCCTCACCCAGGTCTTAAGCCTCGCAACGGAAAATCATACGTCTCACAGGTCTCCGTCTGTGCTGGTAGCTCCTGTGACAGCCCACTCTGGGCATTAGCAGTGTTTACTCAACAGAGTGACAGCAGACTTGGGGCTATGACCAGCCCATAGTTCCAATCCCAGCCAGGCCCTCTCAGAACATGGCCAATGCTGACAACCCAGAGACAGAAAGCACACACAGTGTGCCAACACCCAACCAACCTACAACATCCTGTTGGAAGGTAGTGACACCCTCAGGAGTGTACCATCCCCAAGGGATGCAAGTGTGAGCTGTTTACAGCCAGACCTTCTGAAGGGTTCATGTCAGATCTCTCAGAGAACCAGAGCTGAGCAACCATGCTGTGCAAACTGAGCAAAGATGAGACATTCTAGATTGGAAGCCTGCTCGACAGGCAGGTCTGTAACGAGGATGGACCCTCCTCAGATGCTCCTCTGGGGGACTCAGCAGGAGACCATAATCTCAGGACCATCTTTTAGTTTGAGATGCAAGCACATTTCAAAGTCCCAACATTTGAAATTCAAAATAAAGGGAAACAGAGGAACCCTGAGCCTGACTCAGTGTCGGAAGGCTGAGGGGATCTGTGCTCTCACCTAACACACCTCAGTCCCGTGGGATTTAGTGGAACAAGCGCAAAGGTGATTGATGCTTGGCCAAGGGGAGGAAGTCCCCGACAGTGTGTTTCCAATGCAGGCTTGCTGGTGTCCCAACAGAAGAAATCTTAAATTCTGAAATTGAGCTCCTGGCAGAGAGGAGACATCCCCAAACCTCCAGTTCTGCTTGGAAGCTGCACAGGGTCCACACAGAAGCACTGCTAAGTGGCCTCACAAGCTCAGAGACCTGCCTGGCTCATCTCCCATTGCCGAGGGATGCCAGGAAGGCTCACAGACCCACGGGCACGATCTCTTGAGACATTCAGGACCTGCTGGGCCACCTCTGCCCATGGCTGCCCACGGAGGTAGCCTTCTCTTCTGTCTGCTCTTCTGTTTACCTCACGGGGACCTTCCAATGATCAGAGGTTGGTGCTCGGTAGAGACTATTTCAGGGGTGACAGATGGCTATCTTCTCACCATGTCTTCAGATGGCTAAGGGGAAGACCTCACTCTTAATGCCTTCCATCTCCCTTTCTCTTCCCCTACCCGATTCCTCCCTTTGTTCTCTTACTGGGATCCCAGAGGCTCAGGGCCCATTCTCACAACTGTACTGAACCTTAACCATGCCTAATAAAGAAGCTAGCTCCAAACACAGACACATTGGAGGCTCGGGACTTCACTATGTCAAGTCATCAATAAACACCCATGGCTGAGGGTCTGAGGGGATGAAGACTTCTGGTGGGGTCCTGTGAGCCAAAAGAGCACAAAACAGTCACTCTCCTGTCATTTTGCAGAGGGCTGATGGAAACACCAGGGTCTGGGTGTTTCATCCTGAATCTGCTTTCACTGATCTGCTTCCAACTCCACAGCCACGGGAGGCTGATTTCTGGTGTGTGAGGTCTTCAGAGTTAAAGTCAGACTCTCACACGAAAGGGTCACGTTGTCTTTGCTCTAGAAACCTTAGGGGGCTGAAGAGAAAGCCTGATGATTTGAGATGGATTCCCTGGGCCCAACCCGAGGAGTCAATGCCTGTCAGGATTTAATTTACCCCAATCCAACCAATGGGCAAGGCCCCCGCCACGGGTTCAACACAGCAAAGGAGGCAGACACAGACCAGGCAGAAATCAACCCATCCTGGGAGGAATAATAAAAAATTAGTTTGGACAAACATTCCAAAAATACTGAAAGAAAATCCATCTGCAGAGTTTGAGGGGATTTTAGAAGCTCACAAGGGAGGCAGCACTCAGAACCCAGCCCCATGCTGACAAGCCCCCAAATCACGTCTTTTTCTGCTCAAGGAGATTGAGCCATGGTGAAATTTTAGTGGGAAAACCAGCTAGCACCAACTGGTGACAAAGCTCAACAGTCACATGGAGCTCAAACTTCTGTCATCTCAAGTGGCCAGGTGACATTTTACCCTGACTGCTGAGCTCCATCTGAGGCTGAAACCCCGGATCAGTTACTCTTCGCACTTCTATGATTTAAAAAAAAAAAAAAGGTCTGACAACACGAAGAAATTAGGGTGTATTTTGGCTCACAGCGCTAAGCGCAGTTTACCATGGCAGGGCAGGCCTGAGGCAGAAACCTGAGGCAGCTGGTCACCTTGCATGTGCCAGGAATCAAAGAGACACACAGTGCTTGGCTAGCTTCCTGTTCTCATTCAGCATTGGGACCCCAGCTCACACTGTGGTGCCGCCCACATGAGGTGAGACCCACCTCACATAACCTAATCTAGGAACTCCCTTACAGATATGGACAGAGCCTTCTCTCTGAGGTGAATTGAGTCCTGTCAAATTGACAATCCCTGGCCCTTCTGGCTTTATGTCAGTACCTCCCAGTCCGGTGCCTCTGCTTCTTCTCTGGGACATAAAGACAACTGAGGGAGAGAGGACCAAGGCTGCCGGTGCCCTTTTCCTTTAAGCAATGGCAGAATGGTCCCCAGTGACTAAGAATGCTTCGAGCTGAGCTCGGTGGAGTCAGGGTGCCCTCCACCTGAATCCTGAAATCCCGAGGAGCATGCGGACAGCCCTTCTCCACAGTGTCTGGAGTACAGCACTACCTCCTGTCCTCCTGCCTCCTGGTCCCTCCCAGATCTGCTGAGACCTTAGTTAATCTCCTCTGGTTTCCAGAACATTCCCAACTACAGCTGGCCCAGTAAGAGGAAGTTAGATTTTTCTCCCTTCCAAGATGGTGAACAGTGTTTTACGAGTGCCGCTTAAAAGTACTAAGAGATCGAAAGGTACAAGGCCCAGGCAGCTTTCTTGTTCTGATTCCTCAGCTGACCAACGGCCTGCCGCCTCTGCAGACGGCCAAGAGCCATGAGCCTCGCTCACTTCAGGATCTTTCCTGCTCCAACTCTTCCCCCGCGTGCTTGGAGAGACTTACTGGTCGTGCCGGGTGTCGGGGATGCTTCTGTCCATGTGCAGCTTGTCGCTCTCCACCTGGTTGAACTTGTTGCGTGCGTAGGGGTCCTGCCCCGAGCGAACCATTGTACCGCCAACATACGCCTCCTGGTTAAAGTCTGGCCACCGGACTTTGCCTGGAAAAAGGAAAGCAGAGGGTGTGTGACAAGTGGACACAAGACCAGAGTGTCGCCAGAGACAGCAGTGTTAGGTCAGGCCACAGTGGCTTTGGCTCGTTTACTGGATGACAACTGTAATCAGGAGTAGCTGAGCATTGTCCTGTGGATGCTGAGGCTCTCCATCTACAGATGAGCAGAAGCCCGGACCTCAGGCTTCACTCTGCACCCTCCCCCGGTCCCCCAGACAGAGCTGGCAACCCAGGCGCCATTTCTCTTTCTGGGGAGGGGGTGTTCTCTGTTTCTCTACCTTCCCAGGGATTTTGGTCATGCCCCCAGAGCATCCCAGGCAGGCAAAGGAAACAGCCCGTGTATAACTTAATAACGGACTCAACCGTGCAGTGAGGCACCACCAAGATAAATGTTTGGACTGCTGGCGTCCAAAACCAGTGCCCAGAGCAGGGCTGCCCTGAGACGGTGCTGAGGGTGCAGCAGGGGGAGGGGGACGCTCTAGGCCTCCTACAGATGGAGGCTGGAGGAGAAAGTCAGTAGCTAAGGTGAGTGGCTGGTGGGAAGGTGGGGGCTAGACTCACACCACCCAGCATGCTATCTGTTCTTTGGTTTGGTTGGTTTCACGTAGTAGCTCAGGCTACCCTCAAACTCACTAGGAGCTAAGGATGATGCCCCTGCCACCATGCCCAGCACTGACGTCTGATCTTGAACCTCACTAGAATTGTCACGTACTCCTCTTTCCTTCCTGTGAAGAGGGTCCTAGGATGTCACCACCAGTGGGCTATGGGTGCTCATTGTTCATTCCTGCAGCAGCTGTGCGTGCAATACCCCTAAAATGTTTCTTCCCCAAATCCCACTGCTGTCAGCAGAATCGCTGGCCATTAGGAGAGGGGCACTTTCCTACAGTGTAGAAAACGCCCACATCCTAAGAAAGGGCATTTGCACAGCCTCCTTAGGAGTACTCTCTGCAGCTGTTAGGATGTCTGGCCCTGTGGAGAAGTTAACAGTGTAGCTGTCAGAGACAGCCCAGCATGGCAGACAGGACCCAGTCATTCCTCACATGCAAGGTCTGTTCTTGGGCAGATGGCTCTAGAATAGCCTGCCCATCCTCCAGACATTCATCAGTCAGTCTTGCTTCAGCTCCTTCTTGTTGGCACGCTCCCTAGAGTCAAGAGTCCTATGCCTTCTCTAGGAGTGACAAGTGGTCACGGAGAGGGTTTCATGTGGTATACCAGACCATGAAATTGCAGGGCATCTCACATGCTTGCCTCGGGGTCTCTGAGGCACTGGTCACAGGCTGGTATCACGCTAGTTCCAAAGGCACAGACTAGCAAAGGCAGGCTCACGTCTGGCCTCACTGGGGGTGTTCATGTTCTGAGGGTGAGGGAGATGGACTAGGGGAGCCTATCTAAACCTGGGGACCAGAAAGCTCCACAGAAGGCCTGTCTGCAGTGAGGTCCGGAGCTCCTGTGGTACCTCAGTCAACGACATTCCTCTCCAGCAGCTCCGACCTCTGACCACAACCACGCTGCTGGATACATAGGTCCACCCTGCTATGATGTTGACGTGAAGTCACATGACCATGCAGGTGGATACACAGGTCCACCTTGCTATGATGTTGACATGAAGTCACATGACCACGCTGCTGGATACACAGGTCCACCCTGCTATGATGTTGACGTGAAGTCACATGACCATGCTGCTGGATACATAGGTCCACCCTGCTATGATGTTGACGTGAAGTCACATGACCATGCAGGTGGATACACAGGTCCACTTGCTATGATGTTGACATGAAGTATCCATAGGACCATAAGTATCATTTCCTTTCAGAAAGCGTGGTAGGGTGTGCTGAGATGCATTTAGCTGTGACACGATGACATGCATCAAGTCAGTCCTCAGAAGCTGTGAGGCATTCCTACAAATGGCTAGAGGCTCACGGTTAACACTCGTCCTCAGCAGAGGGAGAGAGGGAGGGCACAGGTGCAGCCGATGTTTTCACGTGGGTGTGACAGAAAATTGACTTCATCATCTAATAATGGTTTGAAACCCATAATCTGAAAAACACTGGGCTCGAGAACATTGTAGAAATTGGTCTGTATCATGCAGAATTGTCAGGTTGGAGACTCCTGGGGCAGAGACCGCAGAAAACAGAGGAGGAAAGCTCAGGGGAACAGGCTCCAGCTCATCTCTCAGGTGGCCTCCACTGCAGCCTAGCCGGTGCCCTTTAAGCGAGGCCACACCTGAGCCCAGCCCACACAGACAGGCAGGCAGCCAGGTACGAGAGCTGAGAACTAGACAGAACCAGTCACAGGATAGGACAATGAACCGAATCCTGGTATTTACAGGCCGCTTGTATTCCTAACATCTTAAAATTTTCCATTTTAGAAATTACAAGTTTCAGAAAAGAAATTATCAATCTTATGACGGGTTAAGAAAGGATGAAGGAAGAAGCTCCAGTCACCAGTCAGAGCCCCACTCCCTGACGCCCCACCTTGGGCTAATGGAAAATCCTGAGATAACATCTCAGAGGAGGCAGCAGGGAAATGAAGTGTACATCCAGACATCGTGAGCATCACGAGGCACATCGCCCAAGCCGCTTGTGGAGGAGGTACTCACTGGCCAGGGTGTGAAAACAGTCATCAGCAGGTTTGCCTGACGAGTGGGCTTCTCTCAGACACGACCAGACATGACCTTTGAGCTGAGCTGTACCCTGTTGTGTATGTGGAGACCAGCCATAAAAATGAGGTGCTGCCGGGCACTGGTGGCACAAGCTTTAGTCCCAGCACTTGGGAGGCAGAGGCAGGAGGATCTCTGTGAGTTTGAGACCAGCCTAGTCTACAAATAAAGTCTAGGACAGCCAGGGCTGTTACACACAGAAACCCTGTCTCAAAGAGAGAGGGAGAGGGAGGGGAGAGGGAGAGAAGAGAGGGAGGGAGAGAGGGAGGGAGGAGGGGGGAGGGGGGAAAGGGAGGGGAGAGGTGCTGTAGTGACTTACAGCCTCCACTGCCTGGGTTGGAACAGGAAGGGCTGCAATGTCCTTACCCAAGCCTCAGGGAGCCAGCAGGGTTCCCTGCCTCTCTTAATTGTCATAGCCAGTCCTAGGCCACCTTGAAGACCATGCCCTCTGAGGAACACTGGCCATGAGGTCCTATTCATCCTGGTATCAATCCAGTCTTCTACTACTCCCCACAAGACGGGATGAGAATCCCTAGATCAGAGCCCTGGCCACCCACGGCCACCCGCCACCGCCACCCAGCCACCCAATAGCTCTTACTCTCAGCATCCTAGGTACCAAACACGTCACAGACCCTGCCGACCACTGCTTTACTGCTGCGGCCTCACCCTGGACCAAGTGGCTGAGGCTGAGTGTGACTTGGTGGAGCACACCTTCACACTGGCACTCACTCTCCACTGCAGCAGACCAGGAAAGACGGCCAACTGGCAATCAGGAAACAGGAAGCCTTCGTCCAAAGCCTAGGCTGTTCGGGATAAAAACAATTGCCAACGCAGACCTTGAAACTCCCTGCAATGCCATCCCAGGTACGAGAGACAGAGGGGGGTAGCCTTCCTCTCCTGTCCACTCACTGTTGTGTTGACTGATAGCCAATGGAGGAAGGGCTGGGCTAACAATCATTCCCAGCCCACAGACCGCAGCCATGGAAACAACAGCTCGGAGTCAGGAAAGGGTAAGCCTGGACCGCCACTGCCCTTGGAAGACAAGGGATGAGTCCCTGTGGGCCACAGAGAGGTGGCCCTAGGGATGGTGCTGTCAGGAGGATACCCATGCCTTTGTCCTCTGGGCCATTCTATGCCGTCCTGTCCTGGCCACTGTCTGCCCTCAGACCACCCACAGCTTCCTCCACTCTTTACCCACGATGACTCCCTGAGACGCCTCCTGACATTCAGGCTGCAGGTCTGGCCCAAGTTCTGGACTGCAACTAAACGTCTTAGTTAGACATGGTTGGGCTGCAGAGGCTTCTCTGCTCCAGATCCTCCTGTGGGGCTCATGAGTCACACCTCTGGCTGCGATCCTTGGACTCCCCAGTTCAGTGCAAGAACTTCCCACATCACCTACCCTTGGCCTGGAGCAGCTGGTGGCTGCATCCATAGGCCTGCTATACAGGGAACAGAGGCCCTGGGATGCTATCTACCCAGCTCTGGGCCTGGGTGACCAGGACAGAGGACTCCTCAGGGCCAGAGGAAAGATGATGTCAAGTTTCTAACAATTCATCTATAAGTGAACCTAAAAAGATCGCAGAGCTTTCAATCAGGAGGTGCCAGCCTTTACAAGACTCATATTAATACATGTTAACTTAAAATAATGTAGATTTCTTTGTAAAATTTTTGTTTTTAATAAACCGCATCCTTGAAAGAACGATTGCGTTAATCTATGATGAATTTTCACAGAACTAACATGGCTGGGTGCATGTTTGAAACCAGGCACCGAGAGACACATGCACATGGGCTTTAGAGGCTTTGGGGAGCAAAGGCGGGGTACCCAAGACATGCACCTGAGGATGGGTGCACACTTGATCACCACAGGCATCTGCAATAGACAGGAGCCTGCAAGTCAGGGGCTCTGAGTTCAGCTCAGATACGGACTCCCCAGAAGAGGCAGCTCAAGCAAATGCTAACACCCTGGACAACCACCTGTGTGGAGTGGAACCACCTTCTCCTTGGACAGCATGGGAAAGCAAGCAAACAACACCCGCAGACAGAGGCTTGTGCTATGAAGCCCTCAACTCCGCGGCTGATCTCAAACTGAAGAAAAACCTCGTGATGTCCCTGCTCCAGCGAGTGCCCAGCACAGAAGGGAAGGCCAAGACTGCAGCAAGCAAGCCTGCCCTCACAGCGAAGGGTGAGAAGGATGTCACTGCTGGGTGTCTGTTGTGGCAGATCGCCACTGTGGGGGACTTCTCTTGAAATAAAGCATCCTAAAATAATTCATTATTAGGGATGAAAAAGCTGAAATTCAAAGCAGTGAAAAGTACCTCATCAGAAGGTCTAAGGAACTGCCAGATGTTCCAGGACAGACACACAGAACTGGTTGAGAATTACTGACGCTATCGAGTGAGCAGCTCACAGCAGTGAGCAGGAGACAGCTGCTCCACATCCAGGAGGTTTTGCCCAGCTCCAGATCTTCGTGTGTGAATCTCCAAAGAGTCTTCTCTAACTTGTGCAGGGTCCTTTTGCTTGCATGTTTGTTTTGGGGATAAGATCTCTCTAGGTAGCCCAGGCTAGCCTGTAGTCCATTTTCCCTCTTAAGCCCTCTATAGAAGCAGTCATTTACTGCAGGGTCCTCGCTCAACACTGCCTCCACCTACTTCAGTCATCCCCAGAGTAATGCTAATTCATCTACCATGAGGTTTTAGGTATTGCTAAAAACCTTGCTCCCAGAGGACAACCCTCTGGGAGTGTATCAGAGTGCAGAGGACATCTAACTGTGAACATTTTACTTCTGCAGGGCGTGTGGGCTGTGGGAGTGAGTGGTTCTGGGAGCTTGGTGGCTCCTTAGTTGGGCATGCAGCAGTTGTGGGCAGTAACTGGAAGGAACTGGCACAACACCAAAGCCGGTGGACAAGAGAAGAGAGCAAAACTACAGACCACATTTTTCCATGAACATATGCAAAAATCCTCAACAAAACATTAGCAAATTAAATCAGGGAATGTACAAAAAGAATTCCATTCTCCAGGTGGGACTTACAATAGTTCTGCATGGTTGGCTGAGCAAATAACAATCAACGAAGCATATACACGAACAACCATATTAAACGATGCAGAAAATGCCCCTGACAAAACCCAACACTCCTTCAGGACAGAAACTCCCAGCAAACTAATGTCTGAGACAAATCCACAGCTTAAATATGAGGGTTCAACTGTCTCACTGATGAGAAAAAAAAGGCGAGAGGCCCATCTCCTATCATACTGCACCAAAAATCATAGTGAATGGAGTAAGACAAGAAAGAAGAAAAGCTACTTGGATGGAAAGGAAGAAACAAAACCGTCTTTATTCACAAACGCTATGCTTATTTGTATCTAAAGTGTGAAAGAAGCAACAACAAACTGCCTAGAGGCAATTTCAGCAAGACTGCAAGACAGGAGACTGTTACTAGAGTCACTGTAGTTACTAGGGTCATTGTAGATCAGCATGGGACAACGTAAAAGTCACAGTGTCATCAACACTGGAGCTCCCCAAAAGGAATCTTAAACTTAAATCTGGACAACTATGCATGAGAGCTACATGAAGAAACTACAGAGCTTTGATGAACGGTATCAGAGAAAAATGGGATAAGTGGCTATGTCAGCCAGGTCTGTGAGCAGGAAACACATCGCTGTCAAGTGTCAGTTCTCTCAGATCTACGGATCCATGCAATACCAATAAAAGTCTCAGTGAGCTCTTGTGTGGCTATCAATAAACAGACTCTAAATTTCAAGTGGAACAGCAGAAGATCCAGAAGGGATCTTGCCATCCTGAAGAAGAAAAATGAAGTCGGGGACTGACGTCATTCAAATTTAAGGCTTCTATAAAGTTGCAATAATTATGGTTTTCATAAAATACTATAAATATATCAACTGATCTGAATAAAACCCCAGAAATACACATACACAGTCTGTTGACTTTTGATGAGGGAAAGAGAAAAAGTAAACTGGAAAGACGATACAGCACAAATTAAATCAACGTTAGTTCAAATTCCTCTATTTTAACCACACATGACAAGGGACAGTTTAAATCAGCGTTCACAGATAAATTCCATAAAATGAAAGTTTGTATTGTTTAATGAATCACAGAATGTCATAGTTGAATATGTTCATTCATCTTATATTCCTGGTATCTAGGATAAAGAGCAAATCTTTAAATATACGTCTGATGTAGGTAATAGCTTCTTTGCATAGCTTTCTTTAGAAAATACTTTATAGCAGTATATAAATAGGTTACCTACACATTTAATTTTATCATTTTGCTCCACAAACTACAGCTCTGTTCCATTTTTATAACATCTTTTTCTTTTTGGGCCCAACATTAATAAAGATCACAGACTGTTGAAAGAAAATGCTTTGTGTTCCATAGTACAAGTAGCAAACGGATGGAAATAACCAACCAGCCAACCTAACAACCAGCCAGCCTAACAACCAGTCAGCCTAACAACCAGCCAGCCTAACAACCAGCCAGCCTAACAACCACCAGCCAGCCTAACAACCAGCCAGCCTAACAACCAGCCAGCCTAACAACCAGCCAGCCTAACAACCAGCCAGCCTAACAACATCAGCCTAACAACCAGCCAGCCTAACAACCAGCCAGCCTAACAACCACCAACTTACCCTAACAGGCAAAGTTGTTTAATCTGAGTGTCCTGCAGGCTAACTGAGAGTGGAGCTTCTTACCCTTACATCCACAGCAGCTCTGTGGACATACAAGCTGCACACACACACACACACACACACACACACACACACCCCACGTTCTGATGCTGGTAGGCTGCAGCATGCTTCCCGGGGCTGTTATCACAGGAAAGCAGTGTGACTACTGATGTGTACCTAGAGTACACAACTAGCAATCTCCTTAAGGCAGCCATTGCAATGGAGGGTGTAACCTGCAGGGCAGATTTAACACTCTAGAACCAGTCAGCCCATTTGTGTGCATGTGTGTATGTATGTATGTATGCATGCATGCATGCATGCATGTATGTATATACATAGACAACTACACACATATTCACACAACCTTCTATTTCATAACTCTCCAAAACAATTTTTTTTATTTTGTGCAAACATCTGAACAGTCTACCATTTAAGGCAAAGAGTTCGAATTAAGAAAGACTATAAAATTGGCTTATGTTATCCAAAAGCATTTCACCTCGCATATTACTGTTTGTTTTATTCTAAACACACTTGATATTTTTAAAATATTATTTATTTATTTATTTATTATTATATGAGATATACTTTAGCTGTCTTCAGACACACCAGAAGAGGGCATTGGATCCCATTGCAGATGGTTGTGAGCCACCATGTGGTTGCTAGGAACTGAACTTAGGACCTCTGGAAGAGCATTCAGTGCTCTTACCTGCTGAGCTATCTCTCCAGCTTCCCCACCCCCACCCCATGACTCTTAAGTATGGACATTGCATCCCTTATACCTAGAAAAAACTCATCTCTAATGACAAACATGAGAAAAACTGAAGCATCACACTGGATCCCCGCTGTCTGAAACATTGTTTCCATTAACAATCAAGTCTTGAGAGGAAAAAGCAATTTGGAAATGCAGGAATGGGAAGTAAAATGGAGGGGGAAAAGTAACTCAAGTTTACAAACATTAAAACGTCCAAAAAGCAATTTCATCTTTTAGAATCTAGAGCAGTGGTTCTCAACCTGTGGGTGAAACCCCCTTAGGGGTTGAATTACTCTTTCCCTGGAGTCAACATCAGATCTCTTGCATATAAGATATTTATATTATAATTCATAACAGTAGCAAAATTCCAGTTATGAAGTAGCAATGAAATGACTTTTATGGTTGGGGGTCATTAGCATTGGCATCACTGGTCTAAAGCAACTCATCTTCAGCTTTAAATAATAAGCTGCATCTGGGCCCAGGCAGAGTTATAGTCAGGACTCTGCTCGCTGTGTTCACATTCACCCATTAGTCTCGATGTGAGCCAGTGTTAAGAACATGCTCGCATCTGTATTTTCCTCACGGCAGTCGGGACTGAACTGCTTGTAAGTCACCCTCAGAAACACTCTGGGACTCTCCTGAACATGCAGAAAGGTGGTTTTCCTGTGCTTCCAGTTTAATAAATCTCGTGGTGACAGTCTCCTTCCAAGCACACAAAGCTCTGTCCTCATCCAACTCAGCACTGAAGGAGACAATAGCAAGATATTTTATCAGGTAACCTGGGAGTTCAATTGCTGAAGGCTCCGTGGAGGCAGTGCACCCTTCTTTACCTCCCTCATTGGGATTTGAACTAGAGTTACTCAGCTTGGCAGCTTCTTCCCTCTGAAGTCCTCTTCCTTTTCTTCCAGGGTCTCGGTGTCATGCCTCTTTCTGTCTGTCTGTCTCTTTCCCTTCCTCCCTTCCTTGTTCTGGAACTCTCTCTGTACACCTCACTGTCCTTGAACTCAGAGAAGAGCTTGGCTCTGCCTCCTGAGAGCTGGGATTAAAGGAGTGCGCCACCACCCAGCAAGAGAGTAAACTTTCAACAGCCACCCCATAACCAGATCAATTCGGGAGTCTAGACAGACACCTCCCTTCTTTCACAAACACTAACTCAAAGGGGGCCTGAGACATAAATAAAATTCTAGGAGGCAACACACAAATGTCTCAGGTCTACAGCAGCACCACCTCTCCCTCCCTCCCTGAGTCTCCTCACAGATACTCATCCCAATTCAACACGGTGTCCAAAACCCTTGAGGAGACCCCGCTCTGCTGCTGCCATCTCCCTGCTGTCTCGCTGGTGTGCTGGAGAACACCTTGTCTCATGAGTTTTCTTTCTACAATTATAAAACCTCACAGAATCTCTTCCATGGTGGACAACGTCATCACAGGCCACCCAGCTCATGTTCCTAGGCCGGGATCACTCATTTAGAATCAGCCGTTGCCTTGTTCCCTTTGGAACAGAAGCCATGTTTTGAAATATCAGTATTTATATAGTAGTTTTATTCACAACTGCCAAAAGAAGCAACCAAGACACCATTCAGCAAGTAAATGCAAAAATAAGCTGTGACAGGCAGTGGACTATCATCCAGTGCTAGAACTTAGCCAGCTAGGGCTGGAGGGGTGGCTCAGTGGTTAAGAGGGGGCGTTGCTCTTGCAGAGGACTGGGGTTGAATTTCAGGTCCCACTTCCTTGACTTACAAAACCAAGGGCCTGACATCGTGCTCACGCACACATGCATACATGTGCTTCTCTCTCTCTCTCTCTCTCTCTCTCTCTCTCTCACACACACACACACACACACAACACGTCCACATGCATGCACATGCACACACATGCACGTGCCACACACAAAATAAAATGGGAAAAAAACATAAGAAAAGAAAGAAATTAACCATAGAGACATGAGTGACTTGAGGTATGTATTAGGAAATGAACACACCAGTCTGTAGACTCTGATCCAGTCTTACCATGCCAGAAAAGTTAGTGCAGAACAATACAATCTGGTACTTGGGGGGGGATGGGAGAGGCAGGGAAACAGGCAGAGCACAGGAGTCTCCAGGACGTCACTCTACTCTGACACTCAATTGATCTCTGTCACACGTTTGTCCGAACCCACAGGATGTGGGGCTGGAGAGATGTCTCGAGCGGACAAGAGCACTCGTGCAGGCACAGGGACCCATATGGCAAGTCGGTCACCCAATGGATATCACATCTCCATCTCCATGGAGGGCAGAGACTGGAGAATCACTGGGGCTTACTTAGAAAATGTGGGCCCTAGTTTAAGAAAGTCCCCACCTCAAAGGAACAGGTTGAGAGTGACAGAGGACAATGTCCTCTTCTGCCCAGTGCACATGGACTCATTCTCCTTCCCATGGGGGCTGCACACACACACACAGACACACAGACACACACACGCTGTGCCCTACCACAAAGCATGACCCTCACTGTGGACTCTGGTGGTGACCCTGATTAATGCAGTTCACAGACTTTCCCGTGTCCCACTTAGTGAGACAGATGGGCAGTGGAGAAGCTACATGCATGGTATGTGAACATTCTGGATCTTTTGTCAACTTTGCTGTGAACCTAAAACTCTTTAACAAAAAAAAAAAAAAAAAAAAAAAATCAAGTCAATTTAAAATATTTTCCTGAACTAAAATTCAGACAGACTCTGTTGTTTATATTTTACTTTGTTTCTCTTTCAATAAATTCTGCTGACCACACACAGAGGTCCTGACAGGAAAAGCCAAGGTGTGCTCTCAGGCAGCGTCCAGCAGCTTAAGTCATCCATCCACTCTCTGCCCCAAGCCACTGCTCCCAGCACTATATTCAGACCGTTAACAATTAGGAGGGCCATGAAAGACCTGCCCCAGTTCAGACACGGTACCTGGAGGAAGGGTCTCCACACCCTGTGCTTTCTCATCTCTGCTGTAGTGTAGGTCTTTCTTTTTAAGGGGGTCGACGTCACTCCAGTCGTTGCCCTGGAGAAACAAAGACACCGAGTGAGTGAGTCGTCTCCACTTCAAAGTGGTTTCATGATGCTCATCATGGCTGCCGGGGACCTCAGCAGCGAGCAGGGAGTGCTCCCGTGGTAGGGCAGTCCTCATCATCACCCAGACGTCTAGATTACGCTCTAGGGAGAAAGTGGGGACAATCTCCGCAGGACTCTAATGAGGACCGTCACAGCCATGTGCTGAGCACAGCACTGTCTAGTGATTGAGTCATGGAACCAGGGCCCCTGGGAAATCTCAAAGGTCTGGGCCCTAAGATGTCAAAGGGCACATTAATCCTACTGATGAGACACCAGGAACTGCCGGGAACTCTCCGGGGACTGCCGGGAAGCCAGCCTGCAGAGCATGAGCTCTGGTGGAATTTATTCCCACCCATCTGGGCAAGCAATCGCCTGTCATTTATCAACATTAAATCAAACTAAACAACAGCCCCACCAACCACCACACAGTTTAGTGCATGTTCCACCCACTCCAACCTGATTGCTATGAGTGAGGAGCATTTCTGTGTACAACCCAAACAGGAGACCTCCCGTGGGGCCAGCCTTGGGGAAGGCCACTTGCTGAGCAGAAGAGGACCCTGGCAGGAGGAACCTTCCCTGGCAGCCAGCCTGCTCCCATGTAGCCCAACTCTGTGGACAGGGCCACTGTGTGTGTTTTGCTATGTGCTGTGCAGGATCTAAGAAGGATTTCCTCCCGATGTCACTTGCCCTGACCATAATCTGCATTTAAGGGAAGTCATCCCGTTCTCGGGCCCCTCCTCTCGCTGTAGCCTTTCCTTCCTCCCTTGGCCTCTGCAGCACAGTGATATGGCTGGTTTATCATGGGAAGGGTGTGCAAGGGGCTGGGGTGGGGGAAGTGTGCAGAGAGGGTGGGGGTACACTAACAGTTGACACTGACCCCCTTGCTCCAACCCACATCGTGGACTGGCCACCTAGCCAACAGGCAATGCTTCTCAGCCTCTTCGGGCTCCCAGCATCCTTTGCTCCACACGGTGACAAATGTTTGAACATGCATGGACCCTATTTACAATTTTTCTTGCAGCCAGAAGATTCTAAAACGATCCTTGTAATCAGCTCTTCTGATTATTGCATTATAAATAAACTTTCAACCCGCCATTGGTGATGATTGTGTAGTGACCCGAGAAACACAGCAGACTGTGGCTTTGCAATGAAGGGAAGGATGTTAGAAACTAAAACAGCCGGCTCCAGCCAGGCAGGGCTGCATGGCGCTATCTTTTAATTAATTAAGAGCCCACTTCTATTTCATAGCTGGTTTGTTAAGATTTTCTGACTAATAATACTTCCCTCCCACCAGGGCTTCCGACCTCTCAAATACTCTGGCTCTCAGATCAACTATTTCACCTTGAATGAGATAGAAAGCTGAGGCGTCTCCGGAGCTGGTGGTTCCAATCGAGTCCTAGTCTGTGGCAGTCACAGAATCAACATATCCAGGTCAACTCTCAGCATTTTTCTCAGAACACACTTTCTCCCCACACAGCCTGAGCCCGAGTCTGGGGTGCTAGGCAAGGTCCAGTCAGTGATAATGGCGCCTCGCTACCCACTGAGCTTCAAAACGGAGAGGCTAGGCGAGCTGCCGTGAGGACGTGGCCAGAGTTTGCTGCCATTGGTGGCCTTTCACTGTAGCATGTAGCAGCCAAGACCCCAGGTCCTCTGTGGTCCCAGCAACTGTCTCACATCTCTTTGTGCACCCTTGGCGGTGTGGTGCCCTCGGTTGTGTGGTGAATGGCTAACGATGAATGTAGCTATTCACACGCTCTGCCCTCCCTGGTCCTGCCATTCCCATGACCCCTTTGAGACTCCCACATCTACAGATCTTAACAATCCATGTAGACCAGCAGTACTGTTGAAAACGTCCTAATGCCCCACGCGGTGAAGCCCCTGCTCAGAGCCCGTGCGTCCAGGCTGGGGAACAGGCACTGTGCTTCTCCTGCTATGAGGACGGAAGACGGGGTCTGCCTAGTGACAGGTCTATGCTCGTGGGGTGGAGGCAGTAAACACATGGCTTCTGCCATGTTTATAACAGACATAAAAATACTCCTCTGGAAGAGAAGAGAAAATAAACAGGCTGCTTTAAATCTCCCATTTTGAAACACATTTTGTCGATGTTAAATCGTTTCAGCTACTAGACCATATGGTCAGGCACAGAACAAGTCCCCAAAATACTCCTGAATGTCGGGTTCCTCAATGTCACCTGTCAGCGTCATTTAGAGACTGTTGAGTAATTATCACCGGAGCTGAGCAGAGCAGCACTTGAGATTATAAAAAGTCAGGTCGCCAGATTCTGAAAGAGGCTTACTCAGACTTCGAGCTCACCTCAAAATTCAGACGCCCAAACCCAGAGGTACCACTCAGCCTGAAGCCGGCTTTCAGAGCAGAACAGCTCCTGGCTACAGACCACACCTCTCACAGCCAAGCATTTCCACCAAGGGACCCAGAGGGACGCAGGGACTGCCGGCTACTTCTGAGTCCTTAGGGTAGGTGGTTCTACCATGGTGGAGCAGAAGAAAACCCACAGGTTCCCCAGGCAGGGCTCCCCCAGATGACAGGGCTCCCCAGACAGGACAAGGCACCTCCTGCTCACTGGATCGGAGCCTCACTTTTGCTGCTGGCTACTCTTGTGACCAAATACCCAACAAGAGTCACGGAAGGGAAAAGGACTGACTCTGGCTCACAGTTTTAACGGATATGGTCCCATCACGGCAGGGAGGCACGGCTGGGACAGCCTGTGGTTGTGAGCGAGGAGAACAGAAGACTGGGGAGCAGACACAGGACAGAAAGCCTGGGTCACAACCCCCAGGCCTGCACTGTAGAGATGGACTTTATCATCTCCTAAAATTCTTACAACCTCCCAAAGTAATGCACCAAACCACCCACCTAACCAGACAACGTGCTTCTAATCCACTGAGAAAGGGGCACCCAGAGTCTGGGAGAGGCCCCCATAGGTGTGCTTCACAGAAACCTCGGATCCATGGATCTTCTCGGGAGCCGTTAGCACCATGTGCATAGTGGAAAGTAGTCAATCTTCCTAGGGACATACATAGGTCCCACCATAAAGGAATGGCACTGGGACACATCTGAAGAACAGGAGGAGTCTACCACAGACTCCCCAGCCCATGCTGACAGCACTAGAACCTTCACTCGGCTCAGAGCCCAAAGACATGAAGGTGTAAGAGTCAGGAGTTGAGGAAGGAGACGAAAAATTCAGTTCTGAGACTTGGACTTAGTTCTCAATGGCTTCTCCTACTCAACCGGACAGCTAGTCTGAAACTCGATCGTACTCTCAAGGGTGGACCTGGCTGGGGTCAGAGGGGTCCCAGGCAGCCTTGAGATGCTGCTTCACCCAGAGATGCTTACTGCACCAAACAGCTTGTAGAGCTCTGTCCTGCTCAGGTGGGCAGAGGGCAAGGTTCAGTGAGGTGTGAGTTAGTGTGCTCTGTGTACACTTGGTTGACCACAAACCACAGACAAAGGTCATCTGTGTGTTTATTTCACTATGTGTGCTCACAGGAAAGCTCCTGATGAGTCTCAGGAGCACTCGGTCCTCTGGAGCACTGTGAGCACTGTAACTGGTGCTCCACTGTGAAACCTTACACACACACACACACAAATCTGGCATGACACACTGCACACTCAACCACACACATGCCGTCAGAGCTCTTCTGTCTGAATGCTCTCAGCCACAAGCAAAAGCAATGGCTGCCAGCGACCCGGTCCGCTAGGAGCAGTCGGCCAGGACTCCTGAGACACAGTAGGGAAGACCGGACTTATGCAGCTCTGTCTGTCACCTCAGGCAACTCTGGCTGCACTACTTGAAGATGAAGGTGCCACAGGGACATGGTGCAATGCCACCTTGCTCCCAGTAGGAGCCACCTTGTCACAGTGCCTTGTCACAGTCTGGCTTTGTCTGTGGATTGTGTGTGACCTAAAGAGCATCTTCTCGGGAAGGAGGCTCTAGGTGACATTCTAGGAGCCCAGAAGCCTGAGGCCAGGGGTTAAACACTAAAAGGAAATGTGGCCTTACACACTCTGAACCCAAATACACACTCCTCACGAGTCAGCACACCTTGGGTGTGTGTTTGGGCAGAGATAAGTGAATAAACAAGAACTGTGATTAATAAGATACCCACGTTGGCATCCTATGTATACAAGAACAGAGTGAGAGGCACACGGGAATTCCACACAATATTCACAAGGTTCTCCAACTCTGAAGTTTTAAAAATTACAAGTAAAATGCTCATAGACCTTATTTTCATAAAGGGAAAGTGGATCTTAGGCCAGAGTCCAGCATTTGTTTATTTGGTGGGGGGTGTTTGGGGATCCTGGACATTCTGAATGGCAGTTTTGAGCAATCTTGCCCCCACTCCCCCTTAAGGAAGCTAAGATAGAAATCTCTTGGGAAAATTAGTCAACGTGTTACTAGACAGATTAGCCGGCCTTAGCAGACGTGAGGGGAGAGGCCTAGGCGTGACCTATTTCACACACACTGCATCCCTCCTTTTAAAAGCAGCTGGTATTCCCTATCCGTGGCCGATGACATCCACGGAGGCTGGTGTGAGGACAGCACAGGTAAGCAGCTCACATGCAGTATGACCTCACTCTGGATTCCGAGTGGGAGTCTGGGAGCCATGGGAGCCAATTCAGCTTTCGGTCCTGTTTCTGGAGGCAGAGGCAGGGGCCTCAGGATACAGTGGTGGAGTCCGTACAGTGTGACCTGGGCGTGGCACCCACATCCATTCCCTGCCTGTAAATGGAGATCCTGCCCTCTCCTGGCCCCAGTTCTGCTTGTTCTGGGCTTCTGGCTCCAGCGGAAGCAGATCCCCTCATACAAGTGACACATGTCAAAAACTGACTAGAAAATGTCTTCCACATGAAAGGGAGGGGTTTTATAGCAAATGCTTTCCCCTGTGACTCATACCAGTCAATCACATTTTAAAATAAAGTAGAACTTCCGAACAGATGACAGGAAAGTGGTGGAAAGGCTCAGCAGTCAGACAGCACTTCATCATGTACAGCCAAGGATGAGGGTGCAGCACAGGGCAACAGAGAAGGAGACAGGGTCTCCCTGGCTGGCGTGTCCGCAGCCTGGCACATCACTATCCTTCACACCACGCTGCCTCCGGCCCTATTCACTACCAGAAATTTGTCTGTCCATGTCAGCCTCAAATTCCCACAAGGCAGGTCCACTGTATCTTGGATGGTCAGGTCCCATGCAGACACCATGAACCCTGGTGGCACTTCAGAAGACACCTTCTTCAGAGCATCCAGGGCTTTCCCCATCAGTGTATCTAGATCAGGGGAGCAGAGCCCAACATGGCTCCTGGAGCAGAACCAGCACCTTCCAGTCGGGGTCCCAGCTGAAGTGGGAGACCTTTAGCTATCGTATCTTATCAGCCTCAGCCAGCACAGCTAAATCTGCTACCTCACCCTGTCTGGTCTGCCTTTTACTGAACACAGTCTTCATTCAGAATGTGCCTGTACTTCGCTGGCCTGGTTTTCCCAACGAGGAAGCACAAGGTGAAAGTTGGCTGCTACAATGTAACAGTAGGAGCCGGATCTACCACACCTGGTCCAAAGGCTGGCCTCCCGGGAGTGCCAACCCTCCTGCTGTGGTGGCTCGCTGCTCAGTGTTCGCTGCTCAGTGTTCGCAGGTCCCTAAGGAGATCGATCAGTGAACCCCAACCCTGAAGACAGGTGCAGCTCTTTCTAGGCTCTGAGACTGGGCTTCAATCTCCCTCCCAGATCTACCCAAGGGCTTCTGCAGAGTTATTACAATGAACTAATCCCAAATAAGGAACACATTTATGCGTAAATACTACAGTATTACTTACACAAGTAGAGAAGAAACTTAAAATATTCTCCACTAAGCAGTTAATTTATGTTACAGCCCCTTAAGAGGATATTATGCATTCATTAAAAATTATAATGATAGAGATCACATCAAGTATGCAAAATGCTTATGTTAAAGCAGGAGACCAAATTTTATGTACACAATAAAACAACTATCTAAAAATACACACCCATATGGACCAGCCTGGCATGAGACACAGAAAAGCTCATGCTGGCTGAGAATGCTGGGTGGTGGTTCCACTTCTCCAACTCTTTCATGTTCTTAAATTATACTCATGAATAATTTTTAAACCCAGCCAAATATGTTACGGGTAGAATCATAAATCTACACGGTACTCAGCATCACTGAAGCCCAGACGATCTGGCCAGGCCTGGCCTACGGTTGCCAACAGTGCCCGGCGAGAGAGCTGTTTGCACAAATACTGTAGGTCCGGTCTCTGCTCTCAGGTGTAGTCCACACAGTAGCCCAGAATCCAAAGGTCCCCAGGGATTCAGGTGAGTACCCAGAGACACCTCTGCAGCCCTAGACTTGAGCAATGCTAGGTCTGTCTCTATGTCTTTTTGGTAAACACCACTTTCTTAAAATCTAAATCTATTTTCTTAAAACAAAAAAACTGGCCAAGGAGAAGCCAAAGTAGCCTTGGGAGAATATAGCCATTACCATGAGCGCACAGCCACGGCTGGACTAAGTGTCAGGGGACCGTGGGCAGCAATGCCCGGTGAGCACACAGCCACGGCTGGACTGTGAGGAGAACATCGGATGGTGATGTCTTTATAGGAGGCTGGCCACGCACAGAGAGCCAGATGCTCCTACCAGACACCGCATCAGCATTTTGCTGAAACAGATGACACTGCCGTCCTGAAGCTGATGCTTCCTGTGGCTATCCCGCTTGCTGGGGTTGTCAAGCTCTGGGTGCCCTGTAGTCTATGTGTGATCTTTACCACATCTGTGGAGCAGGACCAGCATCCCATTCAAAAGACAAGAAAACTGAGACCGAGATGATAGAATTGAGGGCAAACACTGTATATATCAGTGAAACTGCAGCATCCCAGGGCAGGGTGCCAGCTCTCTCCACCTCCTAAGGACAGTCCTGGGACAGACTGGATGACCAGATAAATGGTCACCCTCTGGCACAGGCTGGTCCACAGCTGCTCCAACAGCACAGGGTCCTGGCCATCCCCTCATTATTTTCAGAACTTTGGACCTACTTTCACCTGTCTTAAAAGCCACCTCTGTGATGGTCACCAGGGTGATTCCCTACATGGCAATCGCTCTGTGGTAAACTCAAGTTCTTACCACAGATCCAGAGCCGCAGGAGTCATGTTCTCATCTAGGGTGACATGGGGGTTGGGGGATGACACATATGATGGAAGCGGAGGAACATCCACAAAACCCAAGGAGTCGAAGCCACGGGCCCACATTCTATTGCTCACATGAAGCCAGGAGCCTCCTATCCACGATCTGACATCTGGCACTACATCCTGATATGTGTCATAAAGAACACTGGTTTGGAGCAATGGACTGCAGTGGGTTAGAAATGGCCACGGTTTTGCCCCCCCCTCCCTGGGTGAGAAGCTGGATTTGGCCTCGTGGACACTGTGGCAGACAACTCCAGCTGCTCAAGCACAGGCAGGTCCCAGACTGTCAAACCTTCCTGGAGTGAAGGCCGGTGCCATCCACACAGCTTGAGCCAGCAGCCCTGATCTGCACTCTTCTGTGAATATGGGGGATCCAGGAGAGTGGGTGCACACGGAGGCTGACAAAGTCCTTATGTGTAGATGCCATCTCTCATGTGACCATGCCAGAAGGAAGAGGCCAGAGACTCCTAATATTCTACCCTGAGCTGCTGGAGACTAAGCTGTGATATGTGGTCCCGGCCACCTTGACACCTTCCCTGAGCTTGCTCTCTTGCTACCAAATGCAGATAAAGGCTAACGGGCATCACTTAAGACTTCGACAACCTTCAGGTACCGTGTCTAAAATAGACCACATGAAGTAACACCAGGTAGAAACCCAACACCAAGAGGAACACTCCTTCCTGTGGCATGGGGGTGAGGGAGACACATCAGGGGGCGGGGAGTGGGGGATGGTCCTGGGACACATCGGGTACCTGGTGGGTGACCACTGGCTTCCAGAGACATCCAGTCAGCCTCCCCCATGTCATGAAAGGTGGTGCCCTTTCCAGAGCCAAGCATTAGACTCTGATCATTAGGATTCCATCAAGAGCCAGCCAAGCAGTCTATGCTCCATCCAGTGTGTTACTGTACAGGAGGAGAGGGAGCCAGCCTGCCTACAGGCAAGGCAGGTGGCGACCTCACCGTTTCCTTCAGAATCACTGATACATTTGGCCATACTCCACGTGACCATAAGCTCATTGCATCAAAGAACAGTCTGCCTAGTGGGAAAGAGAAAGACACTAGGCAGAGTGACATCCTGAGATCACAGTACCCCGTACCCTGGAGGTGGCCCTCAGGGACCAATCAAGCACCGGAGTGGCTTCCTTCTCTCCTATTAGGGAAGTCTGGTGGATCTCAATCTAACCAGATTACATCCCAAAGGGCTTCTTCAGACTGCAGGAGGGCGGAGCAAGGGCTAAAGAAAGACTTGAAGTAAGCAGGGAGATTCCCATCGGCCTTGGGCTCACTGAATTCCTGAATCCTGCCTTTTCCTGATGCTTCTAGTGAGCTCCAGGAAGCTCTGAACATTTCAGCCTCGGAGATGGGAAGTCACGGTCACCAGAGAAGAGCAACTGGTGACAGCGTGTAGGCAAGTCCTGAGTAAAAGAGCTCTCAGGTGACAGCTCAGGCCAACAGTCACAATGTGGGGCCTTAGTGCCCTGCCCAGGCCAGGTGAGGTCAGAGGGTGCCCTGTTTCATCCACTCAGCCCACACACACACAGAGCAGCCCCCTGGCCAGCCCACAGGCCCGCCTGCCTATGGCTCACAGATACCGGCAGGAGACAGCATGGCCTCCTAAGCCTGAAGCTCAAGGCTGGTCCTCCTCATCCTTCTATTCACACCTGTGTAACAATCTACCTTACCAACAGGCTTGCCAACAGGCTGATGGCGGTCCACCTTTATCTGTAGGCAGCTGCAAACAAAGGGCTTCTTAGAAAACAACAGATGAGGGCTATAGGTGCTGGTGCACAACCTAACTTGGGTATGTATGACCTGGACACCTTGGCAGGCCTTACCCTATAACCACTGGGAGCCACCCAATATGGGCAAGGAAGTAGATACTCCCAAGGGAGCTGTTGCATACATTGCCTCTCTCTCTACTACTGCAGCCCCAGGCCACTGCTAGTGTCTCTGTCTCTCTGTGTCTCTGTCTCTCTCTCTCACATACACACACACACACACACACACACACACCCCAATCAAAAGGGGTTAGGCCTCCCTGCATTTCAACTCAATAACCAGTCACTGTCACATAGCTGCAGGCTGTCCTGGGCACTGTGCTAGCCCACTGTCACAGCCATGCAACTGCAGGCTGCCCTGGGCATTGTGCTAGCCCACTGTCACAGCCATGCAACTGCAGGCTGCCCTGGACATTGTGCTAGCCCACTGTCACAGCCATGCAGCTGCAGGCTACCCCAGGCACTGTGCTAGCCTCCTGCCCCAAGCAGCAGATGGTGTCCTCTCATCCAACACAGGGCTTCCATACAAAGGGAGTCCTTGTTCTAATGAACCTTTGTCTACGCTCTGACACAGCTTTCTCAGTGTGTACATGTGTATGCATGTTTGTGGAAGCCAGAGACCAACCTCACAGTCTGTCTCCCCACCTTGTTTTTTGAGACAGGGTCTCTTGGTGACTTAGAGCTTGTCCAGCGGGCCAGCAGACCCCAGCAATGGAAAGGATTGCAAGCATGTGCCAGCACACCCATCCTGCTCATACTGGTTCTGGGAAGCCAGCTGCTTCCCATGCTTGCACGGCAGGGACTTTACCATCAGGCCATCTCCTCAGGCCTCGCGATAGACCAGAATGTTCTGCATGGCCTGTAGCCCACCCCTTGTGTGCTATTTCTTTGGAAATTGATCTGGGGTTATAAATCCTCTTTCCCTCGGAAATGGAGTTTCATTAAAACAACTGCAGGCCTCACAGAGCCATGCTCTGCCCATAACTGGGAGAGTTCTAACAGTCCCACAGAGGAAACTCTGGGTGGCTAAACAACAATAACATTTTGGGGGAAGGGAGACCTATCCACTAACCCCCAAGTATGAATCTTTTTAAAGAGTATGCGACAGTTGAGAATTTATCTTAACCTCTGAACTAAGTCATCCTGAAAAAGCTGCCTATTGGATTATATTCTAGTTTTCAGTTTTTGGACAGGTCACCTGCAGTGACCCCTGGGAGTGAGAGACCATGACCTCAGAGGCCTGTTTCCTATGCGTCGCAGCAGAAACCAAGGCCCCAACTCACCAGAGGTGGGCAGAACCCAACTTCCCTGCAGAACCTCAGCAAAGTCCAGTGATGTCTACACTACAGAGAGAAGCATGCTCCCTCCCAGAGCCTGCACTCAAAGCTGGACAGAACTCCAGCCTGCCCAGAAGAATCTTTGTGCTAGAAACAAAACCCCAGACAACAGTCCAATAAGTGAAGGCTGCAGGTCGTCACACTGAGAGGGTGTAGTCTACATGGCTCATGTCTTGAAGTTAATTTATAACCCAGAAGATATCACTTGAATCTGGGGATGCCCTGAAAGGACCCCAATCTGGGAGGCTCAGTTTATTTTTCATAGCTCTGGGCATCCAAGGCCTAGGGGTCACAGGCTGGCTCCTCTGGTGGCTGAGAGGGCTGCTCCAGGCTCCTCCCCCTAAGCCTGCAGGTGGCCTATCCCTCATAATCTCTCATCACCTCCTCTGAGTGTCTCAGTGCCCACAGTCTCCCTTTTATAAGGACACCAGTCACACTGGCTTAGGGCCACCTTAGTGACCTCCTTGTAACTAGACTTCTTCGGCAAAGACCCTGTCACCAAATATAGTCCCATCCTAAGGTCCTGGGGATTAGACTCTGGCCTACATTTTCATTCGAGAGAATAATGCTTACTGCCCTAGGGATTTTCTTGAGGGGACAGAGTATATGAAAAGGAGGTCCCAGGGGCTCCCTTGGCTTTGGCTCCCTTCCCATCCTCAGTGGCTTGATCTTAAAAAGCCTGGAGATTTTGGCTGTGAACCAGCCCTGGGAGGGCAGGTGCAGAGGCCAGCAAGCTCAAGGGACCGTGTTTCTTCTCTGTGTAAGTGTGCCCCACACAGAGAAGAACATAGCCCCATGTGACTGAGGGTCTCTATCGGATTGATTTCTGCCAGGGCTGAACAGTAAAGTATTTAAGATGTTCAGAATACAATTTTCAGCTTCAGGATGAGGTGAGTTCTTGGCCCAAGAGCTCCACAGACAGCCACTATTCAGCTTTGAGTCCCAAGAAGCTAATCTGACAGAGACTTATTATTCTCTTCAAATAATGGATGAGAAAGAACCCATTTTGTTGTCTTTAATAAGTTAGACACTCAGGCAGACAGACCACACAATAAATCTGCATACGTGCGTAAGAGGGGCTGGGCACCAGGGCTTTTATTAACGTATCAATTCCAGACACAAGGCAGAGGCCAAGTGAATGCAAACCAATGCCTCTGGGGAGCCTCCGCCTAACTCAGCCCCTGCGGTCAGCCCTGCCAGTAGGCCTCAAAAACAAAGGCTATAATCCATCTCCCAGGGGTGGGGAACAGCCCAGACAGCCTGAGCTCATGGGTCTGACAAAAGGAACCTCAGACACAGACCTCTGTGTAGACTGGAAAGAGGAGGCAGGGGAGGGCTGGAAGGGGACTCTGCACTGGTGATTGGTGGGTCTAGGAGTCCTCAGACAAAATGGGACGTTGTTTTTCAAAAGGATAGAACAGTGAGGTCGGTTGTAAGCCCTGTTTCTATATGGAAAGTGCTGTGGACATTTCTGTTTTGCTTTGCTTTGCCCACTCTGATGTGTAGAAATGTGTATACAACAGAAACAAAAAGAAGACGCCACGTAAGGCCCTCAGTGGACCCAAGGACGAGCTTCAAGAGTGACTGTTCCCGCATGCCTTTAGACGAATATCAGGACAGCCACAGAAATGCCCTGTGGTGAGGGAGAGACAGCAGGGTGCCACGCTGTGTCTGTCCCAGGCAGGGCACAGTATGTTTCTCTTGATTACATCATTTAATTTTAGACCATTTCGAGATTCGAAAGACGGTCAATACTGTGACGCTTCATACATGAGAAGGTCGCTTTTCCTCAGTGCAGGGCATGTGGAGGCAGCAGACACGGGGCAGGAAGGAAGGTGCTAAGCCTGATTGGGGTGTTGGGGGAAGGTCCAGGAAGAGCAGAGTCCTCCTGGGGTGTACATGGGGTGAAAGCACCCTGTATCCCTGGGAGGCAGGGGACTTGAGAGATCAGGTTTGGCGAGAGACCCACAAGCAAGAGAACCAGCCAGATGGCCTGGCTCTGACAACCCATCTTCCTGAACCTTCCAGACTCGGCCCATGGAAGGACTCAAGCCGCCCACTTTTACGCACAGACTGCTCTGGGCTTGCTGTCTGTGTTCCGTAACAGTTTCGGGAGCTACTTGCTGGGGCTACAACTTTCAACTAGAAAACTTTGCCTGAGTGTCTCGATGGCAGGTGAGGTTCCTGCCCGACATCGGTGCCGTGAAGCCAGGAGGTCATGCCGGAATCAGGAAGCAAGGGAGCAAAGGCCCTGGGGGAGGGGTTGGTGATCCCTCCCCAGCCTCTGTTCATAGGCCAAGCTGCTGCGAACTGTGGACTCTTGTTTCCATTCCTGGAGTCGGTGTGGTGGGCACAGGGCCAAGCCAGGAAGCTCTGTAGTACATTCTTCCAGAGCCACTTCACAGTATTCCCAACTGTTAGGGAGACTGTTGCTTTACAAAGCTACTGTACCACAAGCTGTCTCCATGGCAACCTGTGTGGACATTCCTGAAGTAGACATCACCTGGAGCCTCCTGGGACACCAGGGTGACACACAGACCACCACCCTGTCTCAGATCTAACATGCAGGGCTGTATTCAACAGGTGGCAGCTAGGACTTATGAGGCTGCAGGAAAATTCTGTGAGGACACAGCCCCACTGGTCCTTCATCAGCCAGACGTCCTAGAGAGCCTGTAAGTTTCAGGGGACAGAGGAACAGAGGGTAAAGGCTACAGGTACACAGACAGCCTCTGGGACAGTCACCTAGACCCTTTACGGGCTCCACACAGGGGAGCAGAGCCATCACCTGGTCCCCTACAGCTGCAGAGCCCTGTGGCCACCCTTGAGCAGAGCGCACAGTCCATCCCAGCACAAACAGGGCAGATTCCTAGCTAAGATGGTCTACACTGCGGGCCAGATGAACCTGAACTCCCACTACTCTTCCCACCTCAGCCTACCGAGCGCTGAGATTACTGGAGCAAGCCATCATGTGTGACGTCAGGGTGGGTTTTCAAGGTCTGAATTGGCAGGGAAGGCCATCAAGGGCACATGTGTCAGGTGAGTGGTAGCAAACCCCCAAAGTACCCTGCTGGACCACTCAGGACCTACCAATCAGCCCTTAGTGTGGAAGAAAGCTGGGCAGTGTTCGTGCTTGCACACAGCTCCGCTCCAGCTCCCCACCCTGGACAGGAAGTTACTCCGTGTGCTCATCGCTCACCTGGGTAAGCAGATCTGGGGACCAGGTGCACATGTGTGAGTACCAGTCACTCACACGCACCATTGGATGCGCTTTCAAGTCTTCCGAATCAAGGGCCTGTAACTGACTGCCGTACCAAACGCACCAAATACTCTAGCATGTGCTCTTCACAGAGCTCGCCCCAGGATCAAGTCTCTGCACCCTTGAGGCTAGATCCAAGAGGTTGAGCGGCATGCCAAACCAGAGCCACCTCTGGAATACACACAATATAGGCCAGGAACCAGGTGGCAGCCCTCTCTTCACCCCTAGTGAGCTAACATGCCAAACCTGTCACTTCAGCACCAAAGCCAGCCCTGCCAGAAAGAGCACACAGTGAGGTTTCACACTCCGCTCCAGCAAGTGGAAGAGGCAGGTTTGCAGTCGCTGCCTCCACAGATGAAAAAGCACCATTCACACTCAGGGGGAAATCACAAGACTGGGAAGCAGATGGCGGCGAACACGCATAGGTGAGAACAGCCGCCACCCGGCCACACCCCAGGGCTCCACACAGACACCCCATGAACAGCAAGAGAAAAGGAGCAACAGCCTGCGATCTATCTCATCAGCTTCCTGTGTCCAGCTCCAAACAGCAGAGGGGATGCTATCTTTCCAATTCCTGGCCTAGGAAAAGGAATTTATTTTTAGCCCAGCCAAGACATATGAGCTTCCACGGTTCGACAGGAGCAGAGAAGGGACCCTCAGGAGAGACAGAGCCAAGAGCAGCAGGGACAGACACCAGGCACCACGCTGGCCTGGATCACGGTAGATGCTCAGGCCTTCCCCACTGACGTTGGTACACGGAAGGGCAGTGGGGGTGCACTCTGGAATATATTTCCAGAGCACTGGATGAGAGGCATGCAAGTGGGAGGGACTATGTCCTCTGGGATTAACTCATGAAGAGGCCCCTTTCAAATAAAGAATAATGAGACTCAGCGGCAGAGTGCTCGACTAGATGCTTGAAGCCCTGGGCTCAATCTCCAGCATACCACAGGCTGGGAGCGACGGTGCACACCTGTGATCCCAGCCTCTCCGTGGTGGAGGCAGGAGGATCAGAAGTTCAAAGTCAAAAGTCATTCTTGGCTACATAGTGACTATGAGGCCAGCCTGGGCTACATGAGACTGTGTGTCAAAACAAACAACAACAAAACCACACACAGAGAGAACGGACATGTCTACAGGAGCCAGTGCCCGCCAGAGAAACGGCCACAGTGATCTGTAGTGACATTCCTCGGCCTGAACACCCCATATCACAACCACACTGAAAGGGTGTGGTTACGAAGCTCTGAAATCCAGACGTGACTGAACACTTAAGTCCAAGCTTGGCAAAGGAGTGGTGGGTTTGAGCATCCCAAAGAATGCTGACTCTCCGAAGTTAGAGACACACTACACAGGGAAACCCAGGCTGGTTCAAACACCACACACCCTGCTCCACCCGTGGAAGCCAAATCTTAACAGCTCTACCCACACTCAGCGGCTGCCTGAGCTACACTCACTCTGTAGGTCCACCTCACCCATGAGGGGGCAGGCCACTAAAGGTCAACCCAACTGTCCCAGCAGCCAATGACAAAGCCGACTGGAAGTCCCTAACCACTGAACCACCCAGGAAACACTGGCTCACATTAAAGATTGATGTGTGAGTATCACATTAAGACCGGTGCTTACACGGCTACATGGTCACACGGTTCCATAAACCCAACCTGGCTGCAGGGCAGTCATAAAGAGGCCTTTGCTGAGCTCCCAAACCCCGCTGATGGATTATCACACTGATGGAGTACTGTCACACAGACAGCTCCTCTTGCCAGGAGCCGGAGTTACCTCATATCCAACATCACCTTTGAGAAACACAGACGGCCTCAGTTTGTCTCTTCATCTAGATATTCCCATGGATATGCAGAATTTATGATCATAAAACTTGCCTCAAACCGTTCAGGACCCGACTGCTCAGCATATATACTTTTCCCAGTTACAACGTCTGGACGTCCCCTTGGCAAACACGAGCGGGCCCAACTGTAGCGGAGTGCTAACCATCTCTATACATGAGTACAACCGCCTTTTATTGTGATGTCTTGGTTCATAGTAGAAGCAGGACACAAGTGTAGGAAAGAGAACACGTCAGGGAGAGAGGAGACACCCTTGTCTGACTGGTGGCTGCAGAACCTTCTCCTCCAGGCCTTGTCTGCAGCAGCGCCTGCCCCCAAGTGCAGCTCATCTCAGATTGAACAGGATGACAAGGACTTCCCTGTCTGACTGGCAGAGTATTAAGTACACTGTATAGTCACCAAGACGCCTCCAGGAAAACCCGGGAAGACGGGATAATATGGTGGAAGAGGACCCATGTTATATTTACTGTGGAATTATACCGCCAGCCCAGTATCCATCAACATATACAGGGTGTACACTTCCACAGCTGATACTATCCATCCCTAAAAGGAGGCCAATCTGACACATACTATGGCAGGTGACCCTAAAGACGCTGGTCAGCAAAACACACCTCAGAAAAGGACAGTGTGCCCACATCATGAGGTTTGCTCAGCCAGAGAGCTGTAAAGGACAAGCAAGAGTCCGTGGAGGGATCATAGTAATGACAGCGTAACAGTGACTAATGCCAGAAAACTGCATGCTTAGAGACAGGTGATGTGGACTGTGTGTGCTTTACCACAACTTAAAAACACACACACACAGTGTACATGTATGTCTATATATGCACACACACACAAGCATGCATACACAAGTACACACACACATGCACAAGCACACACACTCACATACACACACACATGCACAAGCACTCACACACACAAGCATGCATACACAAGTACACACACACATGTACAAGCACACACACATACACACTCACACACACATGCACAAGCACTCACACACTCACAGACACACACACACATGCACAAGCACTCACACACACTCACAGACACACTCACACACACATGCACAAGCACTCACACACACACACTCACATACACACTCACACACACATGCACAAGCACACACGCACACACAAGCACACTAGAGCTGGATGTATCAGAGCCAACACAGCTCACATCCATGTGCCCTAAGGATGTCTCTCTTCCTCCAGATGTACTATTAGGTACCCACACTTCTGAGACAAATCAGCTCTTTCCAGTCGCCTGGCGTGACCTAATTCCTGTTCACTCAGAGCTTCTGGAAACCACAGATCCCCGGGAAGCAAAGTCAGAAGCTTCTCCATCCACATTCCGAGATAATCCTGTCCAGCCTGTGGTCTGCTCAGGCACGTATGTATCTCAAGAAAAGTTAGAACTCTCTGGTGGCATGATCAGAGACAACGGAGCCTCACATGGATCTTACTTCTCCCCCTCAGCACTATCTTCTGGTGAGGGAAGTCTCAGAAATACAGGCGGGCACTGAACCAGGCGGCGTGAGGGCACACGGTGCTCTAGCTCTAAATTCACGTCAGTTGTCATTCTCAATGACTTACCACTGGGTGCACATGGGTTTAGTTATTAAGGGGCAGGGTTAGAAGGATGCGAGAAGAGAGTCTGCGTAACCCCAACCGACAGAGTGCGGAGAGGAGGACGGGGAATTGTGACAGAAAAGCCCTAACCTGAGAACGGCCACGGTAGGACACTGGGGGCACTGTCCTTCACTTCTAAGTCTGATTCCAAATCTCTACAGAACAGGAAGTACCTGTAAATGGGAAACCACGGTCACTATGTTCCCATTATCCCCGGAAGGGCAGAGTTCAGTCACAGCTACCTGGGCACTCTGTCCAGCGGTGACGGCTGTGGACAGCATATCAGAACCAGGCATTACCAGGATGGAAATGAACATCTGATCCTTGGCTGAACCTCCTGGCCACACACTGTTTCCTGACAGAACGTTGTCTGCAGATGCTGCTTTCTCATAACTGCCTACAAATGTGAGTGAAGGATCCACTAGACCACCGTGTCCTGCCCTCCACACAGCCCACAGCCCTCCACGAGGGTCCACTGTTCGGAGGGCCAGCACCCGAGGACAGGAGGTTTTGGGGAAACGGCCTCCTGGGATGGACTCTCGTGTGGTCTCTAAGGGATGCTAGTCTGATTTGTCTTCCTGGTGCCTTCCGACATTGTACAAAGCTATGATGAGCCTGTGGATCAGAGTTACAGGCCTCCAGAGCTTAAACTCATGCTGAGTAGATATTTCCACAATGACTCAAAGCAACGCGGTCTTGGGAACCTCGGTCTCAGTTCTCCACTCGAGCCCTGTGCTAGTTCCCAGCTTTGCTGTGATGCGGAGAGAGGCAGGCTCTTCCAGCCTGCTTCCACACCATAGGCCATGGAGGTAAGCGGGTGCATCTCCTCCAGGCCTGGTACAGCGGGCCATGGATCCTGGCTTGTGAGGACAGAGGTGGACAGGGAAGCACGGAGGGAAAAGCAGCCGGCTTTCCAGCACACCTCAGACACAGTGATGGAACCTGGTACTTTTTCACCCAGTGTCCTCATCTCAGTGCTGGGAACAGGAGTGACGGACGGGACAGTGCCTGGGAAAATGATGGCAGGGTCTCCCAGGACAGTAACCCCGGCAGCACAGCAAATACTGGGCTCTGCTCCCACACACGGTGTTGCAAGCAGGGACAAGGAAGGAGGAAGGCAAGGGACGAGAGGATATGCGTTCCTGTGACATCATCACTAAAGAAAAGCCAAGGAGGAAAAGACGAAAAGGATTCGTGAGGGATTAGAATGGGCTGTGTCCTAAAACTAACAATGTCAGGAGGAAATCTCCACTTTCTTCCGGAACTCAGGGGAGCGACATCTCACTCTGGTTCATGAAAGACAATAAAAGCTGAACTACAGCCTCCATCCTGAGCCAAATGCGGGTTTCCCTCCTCTTTCCTTCTCAGTGTGGGCTGAGTTATAATATAGTACTAGCTCATCCTAAGGGCTTGTGACAAGGCGTAAGCATCTGCCCAGATCAGTCCTGATGCTGCACTGGGAAAAAGAAGAATCCATGCTGTGTGAGTCACATCTACTTGGGAAGATCAGACTCTCCGTGGCCACCAGCACGGAACCCCCTGCAAGTACCCTTGAAGGTACTGGGACAGAGGTTAGCAAGCCTGTGGCCCCAGGGACAAGGGGCACAGCTGGGCAACAAGCCCTGCACCAGTGGGACAGCTGATGACGATCTTGAGACATAGCCTTTGCAGACTTCCTGGGGGCAGAACAAGCCCTGCTATGTCAGGCTCCCAGGAGGCCTAGCAGAGCAAGACAATTAGGAGCCGCCAGTACGCACTTGTCTCCAAAATGCTCTTTAACCCAGCAAAGCCTGGAGATCGCCCAAGGGAAAAGGGATTTGAAACAAGCCGGTTAGGGAAGGATCCATCTTTGGTTTAAAGAAAGGACCCCAAAGCTTCTTGATGGCCGACGTCACACCACTCCCTTATTTAGGCCCAAGACCTCACCATTATCAAGAGTCAGCCCTGCCAAACCCCAAATGGAGACACGGGTAGTCACAGCCATGCCAGGACTAGCTGGAGGGATACAGGCCCAGTTCCACAGTTTTCCCAGGACTTTATGTCCTCTGGGGCAGTGGGAACTGCTTGGGAGCAGGGTTAGCGAGAGAGCACCCTCTGATCAATCGAGCCCTTGTCTCTCTCTACATCCTGCTCTCCACCTTCCTGACCAGAGATTCAGCCCCCAAAACCCAACCAAAGGCCCACCCTCCTCCTATCTGGTCCCTGAGTCTTCTGACCTGGTCTGCCATTTTGCTCTGTCCATGAACTCATGAGGTGGCTTGGCCAGGATCCACCAAACTTGACTCTGAACACACAAGATCATTGCTGATACATCCATATCTACTTGAGTATGAATTCCAAAGTCAGCCATAGTCCCTGGGGGGGATAGCTGCACAGAAGCTCCCACTTGCCTGTCCCACTCTGCACAAGACCTTCCTGTTCAGATAGGTGTGCGATTCATATGGCTGCCTTTCCAGTAGAAGCCAAATGGCTGTGTCAACTTCGGTCTCCTGAGGCACCTCACCTCACAGCGGGGTTAAATGGCAGGCTTCTAGATCCATTCACAGCTAAGTGCGAGCCCCGTGTATTCCTAGCTTAAATTATGGCATCCCAGCAACTCAGATGCTGAGCCCAGGGAAAACAGGAGCAGCCCTGTGATCAAACTGTGTTGTTAACAACAATATATACTGCACGGCATACAGCACATGGCAAGGCATTAAGGTGCTTTTGCCTGCATATGAACCACTGAGCCAGCGCAAAGAGATCTATTATAGGGTGAGGCATTCCAGTGTCTCCAGACAGTTAAGAGGCTTCTAAGTATAAACAATCCTCAGACTGCGGTGGTAACTTGGAAGAGAAAGGCTTCACAGGCTCCTACATCTGGTCCTTGTTTCCCATTGGTGGAACTGTGTGGGAAGGTTAGAAGGTGTGGCCTTGCTAGAGGAGGGGTGTCCCTAGGGGTGGGCTCTGAGGTTCCAAGAGCTCATGCTAGTCCCAGTCAGCCTAGGCACCAACCCCTACCTCCACTTACCTCCTGGTTGTTGTTTCAACATGTGAGTTCTAAGCTACTGCTCCAATGCCATGCCTGCGCTCCTGCCTGCCTGCCTGCCTGCCTCCTGCTGCTCTGCTGCCTGCCTGCCTGCTGCTGCCATGCTGCCTGCCATGCTGCTGCCATGCTGCTGCCCTGCCTGCCATGCTGCCTGCCTGCTGCCTGCCTGCTGCCTGCCTGCTGCCTGCCTGCCTGCCTGCCTGTGCCTGCCATGCTGCCTGCCATGCTGCCTGCCTGCTGCCTGCCTGCCTGCCTGCCTGCTGCCTGCCATGCTGCCTGCCTGCTGCCTGCCTGCTGCCATGCCTGCTGCCTGCCTGCCTGCTGCTGCATGCTGCCTGCCATGCTGCCTGCCTGCTGCCTTGCCTGCTTGTCGGTCGTGAACTGTACTACCTTCTGAAACTGTGAGCTCCAAATCAGACGCTGCCTTTCATAAGCTGCCTTGGTCGTGGTTCTATTCCTGTTCATAGAACAGAAAAGTAACTAAGACAACTGTGATGGATAAAAGCCGCTAGAAACCACTTATGGGCCATCTCCCCTGACTCCCACTTCACAAGTAGGGACACAAAGGTCACACAGTTCTGTTCGCTAGGCTCTCACCACATCCTGGCGTCGCACTCACTCCTGTCCTGTGGAATCCCAACAAGCAAGCTGATCTCTGCCCTCAAGCAGCCACAGAGGAAACACCCATCTGCCGAGTCTTGGGCCAGGGACTGTGTGTGCCTTTTTAGATCCAAGGCTGTGACACCAAGTGATTCACGTAGTGTAGGAACCTGCTGGTGTTGGGGGTGTGGTCGCTGCAGGATTCCTGGACCTGTTGCTTCCTTCTCAGAGTTCCAGTCTGTATTCACTCCTCCGTAGTGAGCAGGCAACGGGACAGGAGAGATGGGCATTAAACACCAAGAGCCCCAGCAGACCCACACTCAGATTCTGGCTTTGATTCCTGGCAGCATAATCTATTCTGAGCACGAGACGAGTCTGCTAATTCCAAATGAGCCAGCTTAAAAACAGACTACAGACGAACAGCAAGCACACTGTGACGCTGTGATGGCACCCCAAACATCCCCATTTCCCGGGGAATCGGGCAGAGGCACAGGACCAGAGTTAACAGAAATAGCTCATGTGGGCTGCAGGCTTCAGGAAGGGGTCTTGCTAGAGATGTCCCCGTGACTCAAACACATGCCAGGGTAGGTAGCTGTGACCATGCAAGGCCACTAGCTATCCCTGGGGGCTTCTCATGAGCCGAGAGGATGGCTCAGCTGGAGGAGTTTGAACCCCAGCATCCATGAAAGAAAGTCAGGCTAGTGGTCTACACTTGCCACCCCAGTGCTGGGGAGGTGGAGACAGGCAGGTTCCAGAGGCTCGCTGCCCACCAGTGTAGACCAACTGACAAGCTCTAGTTCCTCTAGTGTAGAGGAAACCGTACTCCTGCTTCCATGGGCGTACCCACAGTCAACGGCAGGAGCGGGAAGGGGGCAGGACTTGGTAAATGGTAGCACTGTGGCAGAGAACTAACTCCACAGACACTAGTTACAACTCAGTGGCTGGTCCTGTACCCAGCAGATTTGCCGTGAGCAGCTGCAGAGAAGGCAGGAAGAACTGCATGTGTGCGGAGCATCCACTCCACCGTGCCTACCTCCCCATCACAGCACATGCTGGGGCTGCAGGATCCTCACAGGGTGGGCGCTGCAGCAAAGGGCTCTGTCTGAAACGCATCAACATGACTTGAGTTTCATGCCATGTAGGCACTGCCGCGGTAACAAGGAATCAGTTGTAGCAGCGATAATTCACACCTCAAAAAGGCTCCCACACCCAGCAGCACGCACGGAGTGGCTGACAAATCGTTCAGTGGAGTCTAAGCAGAGCGCATCGTCCAGGAGCATCGCACCCCACCGCAAGGTGCTCAAATACCTGCCATTCTTCAAGATGGAGGGGCCTTTCGTCATGAATTTTAAATCAAGCTATTAAGATGACCTCCCAAAGCCTGAGGAGAGCCTGGCGTGTGTGGAGAGGTATTGACACACCAGAGCTTCAGCTGGGCAGAGCTCACAGTGGGATGTGAGGGGAGCCTCTCACCCCTGCAGAGACCTTCTTCCCAAATAGGAGGAGCCTGCACCCCTGCCTCAGCCCATAACAGGAGACCTCTGCTTACCAAAGCTTCCCAGACTCCTGAACAGTACAAAATAGTTAGGTCTACCCTGAGGAATGAGAGGCTATGTCTGCACTCCCCCCACCAGGATCTGAACCTGCCACCAAACTGTGGCTGCAGTGATGGGGAGGGCTGATCTACAGACTACCAGACAGTGACCTGTGCTACAGAGAGAAGAGCTGCCCCTGCGGACCTACAAGGTGAGAGCCAGAACTCTGTCTGTTTAGAGGCCATTCCTACCATGGCAGCAAGAGCCCCTCGTCCTCAAATTATACACATCTTCCCCCTTCCCTGAGTATACGTCACACCTACTCATCTCCACAGCTCAGTGTTCCCACCTGCTCTCAGCTGGCTTCAGCCATTCAGGCAGCAAACACAGCCCCATCCACGTGACCCTCCACCTCTGGGGTGGCTCTGCTCCTCTTGCTGAACACCTCACACGCCAAGCCTGCACCTGATCCGCCGGTTTCACAGCGTGTGCAGGCATGTGACTCCATCTGATTGAGCACCAGAGTGGCTACCATTCTGCCCAGCACCTGTCAGCTTGGCGCCTGAAACAAGTAGGGAAATGAACAGGAAAGAGATAAAAACCCTTCCCAAAGGTGAGCTGTGAAGGCCTCAGCCTCGGAGACACCACACGGCAGAACAGATATAAAAACTGAGAGCAGTTTATCCATTTAGATGGATGCTGGGCACCTGGTTCTAAGCTCTGAGTGTCATCCGACCCAAAGTTATGCTACTCTTCACACGCAAACAGTGTTCTCCAGCTGAGGTGGCTACCAATCCCTCTAACATGGGGCTCTCTTGCTGCCCATCAAAATCCACAACCTCCAAAGACCAAGCCCTGGGCAGACCAAGGCTTAGGCTCTGTAGCACTTCCGACACTCGCGATTGGCCTAACAAACACCGCACAATAGATTGGACACAGGCCCTCGGCTCAAAGGCTCCTAATCCCAACACAGCGAGCCCTCCTCTCCTTATCCATCTGCCTTCGATTTAAAACATGTTATACACTCGAAATGAAGCTAAGCCGCTAGCACTCTCAGAAGACTCAAGAACTGTGAGGGGGACTCAAGCCGTGCCTTCTGCTCCTGTATGTGCCATGTCTTCCTCTGTCAACATAGGCCACGGACTCAACCCAGCAGCTTGCGGGGTCCATTTGACCTCTGACCCACTAATGGCTTCTGTCCTTTCCTACGCTGCAGTCCCAGGCCGCCAGCAGACATGACCGTTTGGGTCAGATGCTAAGGACTGAGAATGTTGGCTTGGGACATAACAGGTTATGGGTTACAGGTTGGTAACCTCAGCCAGGAGGGTAACAGCTAGGAGTCTGGCTGAGAACAGTTCACACAGACAGCAGAAGCGTGATCACAGTGTGGACAGCAGGCTGTGTCTAGCCACCTGGCACCAGACCTTAACTAGCCTGTCCCACCTGCCCCCAAACCAAATAAACCTGGATACTTGAGAATAAGACCGGATCCTCAGACCCAAGTGACTGTGCTCCATCCGGTAACAGAGTGAACCCCGCCCGACGAGTCCTCAGTGCAGACCACACAACCCTGGCACCACTGTGACTGCTGACACCACTCAAAGAGCTCAGGCCAAAGGAAGCGGGGGCTCTGATCACATCCCATCTCCAAGGATCTGAAGGAACTGAGAGTGTTCTAAACCACTGAGAAGGCATACCCTCACTTGGAATCCCTGAAGCAGGCCACGCGCCGGCAGCTGGGGACAGCTCCTGTCACGTCCCCCCACGGCTGCCTGTGAGCGTGACTCATGTCATGGGCAGATTTTGGAAGAGGACCTGCTTGCATTTTTTTCAGCTTCTTCACAGTATGTGGCTTACCACTAGCGACAAGGGGAAATGCTGGCCTGTTACGAGCCTAGAATGACTACAGCTGGGGTCATAGCTCCTTTAGCTCTTGGATACTGGTGTCTTCCTCTTCCCTGTCTCCTTGTAGGAGATAAAATTAGAAACAGAAATAATGGAGAAAAAAAAAAACTCCAAGAAATACCTGGCCAGCCTTGGACTTCATTTGACTCCATCTGAATCAGAGCTTGATAGTATGTGGCTCTGGTGACAGTCACTGTGTTTGTTTGGGTTTTGTTTTGTTGGTTGGTTGGTTGGTTGGTTTTAGACAGAGTCTCACTGTATAAGTTTGGCTGGTCTCGAACTCATTAGGTTGAGGTCAACATGAGACCAGGCCGAGTTCATCCTTCCCATGCCTCTCAAATGCTGAGATTAAAGATGTACGCCACCACGCCCACCCACTTCTGCTGCTTAAAGCAGGGGCAGTTTGTGAGAAGTCCAGAGGACAGTGAGCAGAAATTCTCTCAGGCCAGATATATGTCATCACTGGAGACTGGATCAAGCAGAGAAGGTCACCTGTGGGCCTTGAGTTCACTGTAGAACCAGAACAACCCTGAAACTGTAATGACATGATGGTTTGTGTTTTCAGAATGCCCAATGGTGTGGTTTTATGAGTTGGTTTCATATTGTGCCTGTCAAGTGTTCAGGCCAGTTTCAGAACGAAGAGTCTAACAAAACTGTGACCACAGGGCTCATGTAGAACAAACCCCAAAATAGCCGTTAAAACACTCCTATGGGGCTAGAATACAGCGCAGTTGACAAGAGCACTTGCCTAGCAAGTATGAATCCCTGGGTTCCAGCCCCAGCACTGTATAAACAGGGGATGGTGGCATAAACTTGTATTTGCAACACTTGGCATTGGAGGCAGTGGGATCAGAATTTCAAAGTCATCCTCAGCTGTATAACAAATTCAAGGCCAACTTGGGATACAAAACTGTGGGTGGAGGACAGGGTGCATTTCTATGACCTACAATATAGGAAAAGGACACAGCCCTCCTTCTGCTTTATAAACAATGCAGGTTTTTTCTTTCCATGAACAGAAGAAAACCAGGAAAAGAGGTCTAATGAACAAAGTAAGGAGGTTTGTCTCCACAGGGACTCCAGCATGAAAATACCACTGGGACCAAGAAGAAAAGGCAGGACCAGAAATCAAAGGTGCAATCTACAAGGCTCAGATGTCTGAACCTCACTGTGTGAGTCACACGCTCAGGCAGGATGGTATGAGTCATTAATCTTCAAACCCTGGAACTCCCACAAAGACCCGAGCATCAGCTGTGCCCACTGTGGTGAGTCCCAAGCAGTGCGCCATGATGGTGCCATCAGCCATATGGTGGAAGCTCCCGAGATAGATGGCCCTGAAACTAAAATCACAGCTGTTGCGATCAAAGGCACGTTCATTTTTGGAAAGTTCTGCCATTTACCCATAGCTAAGAGCCACGGACACAGGATGGTCAAGCTTGGTAACTTCATTTTGATCAGACATTCACAGAGGAAGAAAACAAGCCAAGCCAAACAACCAGAACTCCAATCTGCTCTGAACAGGACAGCATCAGTCAAGACAAGAGGCAGAGCCATCCTCCCAACAGTGTCTTTGGAGAGCCATCCTCCCAACAGTGTCTTTGGAGAGCCATCCTCCCAACAGTGTCTATGGAGAGCCATCCTCCCAACAGTGTCTTTGGAGAGCCACATTTCTGCAAAGGCACACACTACCCAGTCCTCTGACTTCATAGCCACCTCCTGACAAGTCATCCCTGGACACACCTCCCCAGTGCGAGCCCAAATGAGCTGCTGCTGATGAGACATGGAGCATCTCAGCCAACCAAGATGACTATGAACAACAGCCTACAGAGACAAGACGCCAGATTCTGTGCACAGATGCCAACACTCAGGAGTGGGGCAGACATACTCATCATAAGTGTACAGAGCCCCAACCCCCAACACGCATGCGCGCGCACACACACACACACACACAAGCACGCACCACGGATTCATAGCTTATTCATCAGCATTATCCTAAATACGAATAACAAATTCATGTTAATAATAGCGGAGACCTTTAAAAGCGCTCTGGAGGGAAACACATCCACATGTCTCTGCGCACACACTCCTGCGTGCTGACTGTACAACCGTGACTCCAGGCCTCCTGCTCTCAAGAGGAAAACTGTGTTAAGAAGTACAGCTAGAGTAAAGGAAAGTGAAATCATCAACTTTGCAGGAAAACGGATGTTACCAGGAGTGACTGTATTGAGTGAGGCAGCTCAGACTCATAAAGACAAAGGTTATATGTTCTCTCTCAGCAGAGCTCCTAGCTCCAAAGTTTCTGATGTTGAGTATATAAATATTCTGGAGTAACTGCAGAAACTAGAAAAGTAGAGAGACCCATTGCCAGGGTGGAGGTGGGAGCAATAGAGAGGGGACTAGCAGGGTCCAGGGGACCTGGGGGGGCATGGAGAAAAGGAGTACCTCTACTTAGGGAGGAGGGAGACAAATACAAAAGGAGGAGGGGGAAGATATAAAATGACAGCAAGGGAGTCTGAAAAAGCCATACAGAATCTACCTAAAACACCCAATACCCCTCTCCCTCTCTACCTCCCCCTCCCTCTGTGTGTGTGTGTGTGTGTGTGTGTGTGTGTGTGTGTAAAATAGTTTAAAGTTGTCCCATCGGGGCTGACAATGCTCCCCCCTAGAGCCCAAGATCACCTAACAAAAACCCCAGCAGCAGGCCTTTTACTCCCCAAACATTATATTGCTACTGCACCCTAGAAGTAGAAGGTAAGTCCCTAATGCTGAAGACACCGGGCACTTCAGACACAGGGCCCAGGGACCCCTGAACTAGGACTGATCTGAAATGTTCCTCCTTGAGAACTAGTTCTCATGGTACCAGAAAGTGCCATCAAAGCTTCTAAAGGAAGGAGCCAACCAACAGTGAGCCCAGCTACAACACGAAGGAGCCACAACTAGCATGGCACACCGACCCTAAGGATACAGCAGTGGCCTATATTACCTGGGTAGTAACCAATAGCTCTTTAAATAGGCTTAAGACCTGCTCAACAAGAGAGAATCATGCCCAGTGCTGGAAACCTAGCCAGCTACCCAGAACTAATGAAGTCATGGCTCTTGGAGAACCTGCTACTGTATAAACCATCATAATCCCTTACTACATTCTAAATATTCCTTGTACCCACAGTTAAGTGTAGTCATTGTCCTTTACCAAGGAAACTTCTCTGTGCAATAGATGAAGACTATTATAGGAAACCACAACCAATCAAAATGCAGAGTAGCAGAGCCCAGTCCCAATGGATACGTATCTACTATGTAACTTCAGCTGAGCCCAGTCCCAATGGATACATATGTCTACAATGTAACTTCTGCCTAAGGCTGGAGAATCATTGCAGAGAAACGAGCTGAAAGACTGTAAGATCCAGGGGAAGGGGGACTTTGCTGTGAGGCTGTCTCCTGGAATGTCAGAAGCTACACCGTAAAGTCTCACCAACAGAACTGCCTGTGCCTGAGCTGAACAAGAACAATAGACAAGCTGAAGTGGATGGGATGGGGCACAGGGCCTCGACCTACACAGAGAACTACGGGCAACTGAGGAATGCGGAGAGTAGGAGAAAGTCTTCCCAACTAGTTATCCAATACCAAGTGGTCAGCCCTAAAACCATACACACAGGTAACAAAATACAGACTGAGCAGGTTCTATTCACATGTTTATGAATATACACAACAACAATGAATGGAAGAGACCACAGATTTGAAAGGGAACAAGGAGAGGTAGATGTGAGGGTTTGGAAGGAAAGAAAGGGAGAAGTACTGTAACTATATTATAATCTCAAAGTGAAAATAATTTTAAAGAAGTATACCTAGAAATATCAGACAGAGGAAAGAGCAGTGAGGGGCAGAAACAGGTATAAAGAGCAGTCACTACCCATCAGGCTTCTTACCTAGCCCCTAACCCTCAATCCAGGGAAGAACCTTTGACAGAAAGCTGTATAGCCTGCTTTTCCAAATAACAGCAGAAGATCGGGTTCCCTAATTCAAGGAATATGCCCGGGAGAAGCACCCTCTATGCACAGTGCCTGGGGGTGCTGGGTTAAAGGTGTGTGAGGAATACAGCACTCTGCAGTTCCTGCAACCACCATCATTGGATCCACCCATGTTCAGGAGGCCACCATTCTGCTCAGGACCTCAGGTTCATGCTTGGCCACAGGCCCAGGTCTGAATTCAGCATCTTTTTCTGCTTTTGCTAGCTCTTCTCACCATGGGTATCTTAGTGAGCGTTTGTATTGCTGTGAAGAGACACCATGACCAAGACAACTCTTATAAAGGAAAACATTTAATAGGGTCTGGCATACAGTTTCAGAGGTTTAGTCCATTATCATCACTGTGAAAAGCATGGTGGTGTGCAGACAGACATGGTGCTGGAGAGGTAGCTTAGAGTGTTACATCTGAATCAACAGGCAACAGGAAGAGAGAAACACTGGGCCTGGCTTAAGCCTCAAAGTCCACTCTGAGTGACACACTTCCTCCAACAAGGCCACACCCACTCCAACAAGGCCACACCCACTCCTACAAGGCCACACCTCCTAACAGTGCTGCTCCTTATGAGCCTATGGGAGCCATTTGAGTGTTAGTGAGTTCTTGTCAAGTGAAGCTCAAGATGACACTGAACTAGAGCTGTCATGAGGCTCAAGCCTTGGATAGATATAAACAATGATTAGTGCAAATGATAGCTCCCAATCTCTCTGGAGGAGGGACAGATACATGAAGAGACAGCCACCCACCTTCAGGAAAATCTGAAAGAAACACCTGTCAGGACCAGGGTAGGTACTAGTATCTAGCCCCAAAACACAGCCCTGCCAAATAAATCCTTGCCAGGACTCCTGTTGCCTGACTTGAGTACCTAGCACTGGCTGGCGCCTCCTTACCAAGATGACAACTGACAGAAAGGCCCCAGAACTGAAGCAACAGTTAGCACAAACATGAGAGAGAGGGAGACCCAACAAGTGGATAGATGGGATGGCACTGGGCTATCTATACAGATTTGGCTGTTAGCATATGTTCTAAACCAGGAGCGCTGGCCCACAGGTGCTATGCCGGTATAATTCCGAGTGGGACCCAAGGATCTGCCTGAATCCCGTGTGTACTTGTGGACTCTAGGAATCACACAGCAGGCATGTGGAGGACCACAACTCTGGATGAAAGAAGAGAAGCAAAGGCAACAGCTGGCCTGGTGCCCAGAGAGGACACAGGTAAATCCATGTGGCTACCACCTGTTTCTCATGGCTCTGGGAATAATCACAGGAGACACAACACAGGGCAACACCACCAGGTGTTTAAGTCTCAGGGCTGCTCCCAGAGGCTCTGAAGAGAAAGCTGAGGTCTTTAACTAGCCTGAAACTGTGTAACAATTTCCTCCTAGATTGAAACATTCTAGCCTACAGGGAAGCTTTAAATAGAAGAGTAAACAACTAAAAATAGTTTCAGCAAATACCTGAAACTGACCAGATTCCTAGGTCCCTTCCTGATAGAGTAAGCACTAAAAGCTGAGCTGCAAAGACAACTCTGGACCAGACCAGCTGCCTAGAAACAGAAACTGGCTGACCTGCCTGGAAGAGATTTAGACCAACTGAGGACCCTGGAAAGCTCACTCTCTAACCTGTGGAGGGGCCTGCAGGTCATGCAGTGCGGTCCAGGTTCCCAGCTTTGTGAGCTGGCATGCATGCTGGGGTGATGCAGCTGTCTTTCAATCATTTCTGCACCTGTAAGGAACCCCAGTAAAACATACTGGTTCATCAAGCTGGACTTCAGTGGACTTTGGTCTCTTGTGTGTTCCATATGTGGGGTGAATGGATGTTTGTGTTGCATCTTTCCACTCCAGGAAAAGTTCTGCCATACACGGATCTTCCTTTGTAAGCCCCTTAGCCTAAACAGCTCAGCCAGTAAAGGCATTTGCTGTGCAGGTCTGATGACCTGAGTTCATCCCCAAAAACAGATACAAAGGTAGTCGGAGACAACTGACTCACAACATTGCCATCACACACACACACACACACACACACACACACACACGCTGTGCCCCTGACCATAAGATACTCACATATACAACAACAATAAGAAAGGGCTGAGGAGATGGCTCCTTAGGTTAGAGCACTAGCTGCTCTTCCAGAGGACCCTGGTTCAATTCCCAGCACCTACATGGTGGTTCACAACCATCCATAACTCTAGGGGTCCCCCAACACCTTCTTACCACCACAGGCACCAGGAACACATGTAGTGCAGACATGCATACAGGTAAAGTACCCATACACATAAAGTAAGATAAAAAGACATTTTTTTTTTAAAGAGCTAAGGAAGGAATTGAAAGTTTTCCTTTAACTGAAGGATGGAGGCCATGACAGCATCAGCTGGGCTGGTATGGGTGACGACCAGGACCTAACCCTGGAAAGAAGTTGGTGAAGCAGTTTGTGTGAGTAGAGGGAGACAGTCAGGGAAAGGATCTCCTGAGGAACAGAGCTCCGAGTCTCTAAGAGAACATGGAAGAACACGGGCTACAAGCCCGTCTCGTGACTGTGAGCCACAGGGTTTGGTGTTCAGTTGGCAGAGAGACATAGTGACACAGGGAGGGAGGCACGTGGATTCCACTTAGTGCACAGAGTTCCGATGGGTGGAGGCACCATGTGAAACGCCAAGCGGAGCGGAGGCCAGTCCTTTCCGGGAAGAAGTGTGTGATAGCTAACTACCCTGGGCACAGGTGAAAAGTCACAGGTACCAAAACCTGACCTGCTCTGACAGACACCCATGTGTCACTGAGAGACAGGGGATCAGTTCACACCCCTCCCTCCTCCGGCAGAGTCCTGTGACACAGGCTGGCAGGGTGTAGACAACTACCACTGCCTTCTACTCCTCACGCCTGCTTTGGTAAGGGACATGCTGTACGGCAGGACTACCACTGAAGCCAGGAGCCCAGGATGAGCTACCTTGGCCTGACTCTGGACACTGCCCCTCACACTCCCCAGCCCTCCTGAAACGGAAGGGCAGAGCAGCAGCAAATGTCAGCCACACCTGGTGGCAGCACTCACAGTGGTCTAGCTGGGCCAAGTGCACAGAAGTAGACGGGACAGTGGGCCAGGTAGGAAGAAGCGTCAGGCAGCACACCAGGCCACCTGGCAGTCCAGCATTCTCCAGTGTTCCCTATTCAACAGGAGTCTCCTGCCTCACAGCACTCAGAAGCAAGGCCAGGGAGGCAAAAACCTGGGGATGAACCCAAGGCAGCCCTGAACCTGACTGAGAAATTTACATTTGGATAATTCCTCCACGGGGTGGGGGGTGGGGGGGGCAGTTCTGAGGCCACCAGGCAATGCAGGAGACAGGACTGCCCAAGCCAGGCATTGGCATGGCAGGAAACTGATAGAAATATGATCTTGACAGAGGTCTAAGAACATGTCATGGCCTGAGAACCTGACCCAGGGCTAGAGAGAAGCAGGTCAGGGCCGACAACTGTAGCTGAAGTTAGTTTTGACCAAAAGGAAACCTGTGTGAACCTTAGCCTATCTTAGAATGAGGCAGAGACCCAGGCTTAGTTAGCACAAGGTAAATAATGGCCCTCATGTCAGACACACAAGGGGACCCAGGCCTCTGTCCACTGCCTCTCTCTGTGAGTCAGACACCTGGCACGTGCTACCATTATTCTGCAGAGAAAGGCACTTGGCGTCTGTTCATATGCTGAGTCCTAGGCACCTTCTGTGCTCTGGGCTGCACATCATATGTTAGTCCCCCCCCCCAAGAGCCCACCCAGAGACAGTGACTTCGTCCCTCCCACCAGACATTACATGCCTGTGCACTGCTCCCTGGGCCTCTGAAGACAACATCTCAACCGTGAACATCTGACCCGGGAAAGGCCTACAGGCACCATCAGAGGCAGAGACCTTTCTGGCTCACAGCCCTCTTGGGAAGAATTGTCCCATCACACAGCCGCCATGCCAAACTCATGAACAGTCTGTACCCATGCTGCTTTGCAGCTTCATGGTGCTGGCATTCTGGACTCAAGGAAGGCTAGCCACAGTCTCTCCCCACACACACTAGGCATGGCAGCTGCACCCTGTAGCCACAGACATAGCCGAGGCGTAGTCTCACAAGCGCAGTGCAAACAGAGTTCATCTTGCTGCCTGTGCAGACTGGGGTGGCTGCCCTGGGCATCACAGGAATTGTCCCAACAAGTCTGCACCATGGCCTAGGGCTCTGCTTCTCTGGCCAGCCAGGTGGGGTGGACACCTCTTCATGCCAGAAGCACCTTAGAAGGTATGCTCACACGTGAACAGCAGTAAGAAAGAGCTCAGACCTTGATGCTGTCACTCTGGCTTCCTGGGTGTGGTCATTACTCGATTCAGATGGGCAGCAGAATTCAGAACAGGATCCAGAACGCAGGCAAAACTTTCCTGAGTCCGTGAGGACGGCTTGCTTTCTGGATGCTTGCTCGGTGTGAGTTTTCATTCTGGCCCACAGCCCAAGAGCAGACCAGGGTCATCCTGGGCTTTACGAGCTTCCTGCCCTGAGTCCCCCAGAGGAGCAAGCTCTGAAGGAAGCTTAGCAGTACAGCATGCATGCCTCCACACACAGGCGACCCCGTCACTCTCCTTACTGCCCTCAACCCCATAAAAACACTCAAAGGTCTCTCTTTAACTTGTGTAAGAAAGAGCAAATCCCAGCCCAGAGAGCAGGGACCTCTCAGAGCAGAGTTCCTGCATCCTGACACCTGTGCTGACCGTCCCTCCTGTCTCCCTCCTAGCAATTCAGGCTAAGGACAAACACAACACACAGGAGCAAAATGCTTTCCTATCCCATGACTGCCCTATCCGAGTCCTGCCCGTTATCAGCTATCCACATCTGCATGACATATGCTCTCTCTGCAGATGACCCACAGCAGAAGCCCACATTAAATTGAGCTCCTGGGTTCCCTCAAGGAGGCTCAGTGCAGACTGAGAAGTTGGACTGGGGACAGAGAGATACAAGATCCCTGAGCAGAAAACACCTCCACAGAAAAAGGAGCAGAGCCACTGATCTGGGGCACAGAACCAGGCCACTAGACTGAGGTGGCCCAGGCTGACTCCAGGTCCCAGTTCCTGGCAGCCTTCCTTCCTCTCAGTGAAGTGAGATGCCCTCCTACCCCAAGCCCTCCCTCTTTAGCTTACTCCTGTCCTGGGTTGTTTTCACTTGTAACCAAGAGGCTCTAAAAGGGAGATACATTTAAAACAGAACAAAAGGAGCCTGCTGGCGTGTCCATCCTGGCTTTGGGGAGCAGAGACAGGCAGTGCATCCTGCAGCCAGCCCCAGGTCCAGAGCCCCAGATTCAGGTGACCTGGCCTTTCCTCCACAGAAGTTCTTCCCATTCTTCATCTTGCATAAACGTCCTGAGTGAAGTAGTTTTCATTTTCAGAGGCTTTAGTTCTGGGCAGCCTGACAATTAATTTAATCCAATGAGCTAATCAAACCAAGAAGCATAACAGCAAATATTTCCATTCAAGTGCAGGCGCTGGGACTTAATGGAGTGAAGGCAGGGAGGTAGGACTAAAGGATCCCTGGTGATTTCTTCAGGAAGAGAAAGTCAGCTCACTCAGGCTTCTGAGTCAACATTATGGCCAGGCTGTCTCTGGGGAGTTCACCGAGAATGTTAGTACATGCATACAAACACATGTCACATGCACGTATGGATATGAGCATACACAAATAGGCATGTACCATGTGTGGCATATTATGTGCACAACGTGTACTATAGTATGTTGTAGACGCACATGAAATACACGAACATACATGCAAGCACAAATGGCAGTAATGAACATGTATGAATACATGTATGTAAATGTACCAATGTGTGCCACATGTGGTTACCCACAAACATACGTGTTCATGCACATACACAAACATACACATTACATTTCCACATGGAACTAAATGAAATTGCATGTTTGGTATGCACACGTTTGTGAATGTGTACAGCACATACATGTGTACACACACATATGTATCCCCACAAGCCAAGCATGGCTACCCCTGCTTCACTATATTTTGCCTGGTGTAGGTGCTGTTCATTTGTACAGGAAGGAGCCTGAGTCAAAGGCCTGGCAGGGATTCTGCAGTCCTTCCTAGCTGTCTAAGTCAGTAATGATATCCTCATCGCTGTCAATTCACGGTTAATACAACTGTATCTTTAGGGTTACTCTGCCACAGAAGTCTCTAGAAACATGTGTTGAGGATAAAAATACCAGAAAAAGTATAGCTAAATGGGACTGTCAGGCCCAAATATGAACCTGTGATCTCATCCCACACCTGTGTTCTCATCCCACACCTGTGCTCTCCTCCTGCACCTGTGTTCTCATCACACACCTGTGCTCTCCTCCCGCACTTGTGTTCTCATCACACACCTGTGCTCTCCTCCTGCACCTGTGCTCTCCTCCTGCACCTGTGTTCTCATCACACATTGGGCCTCATGCAAGGCCTGTCAGTCCACTTAGTGGAACAATGTGCAAAGGTCAGGCATGAAACACACAGGGCTGTGTCTTGCCCTGGAATGACAGTGGACTTCCCAGGCCTTGGTTTTAGTGACGGTCATTGCGATTTAGACAAAAGCAGCCTTGAATGCTGTCTCATCTTCAGGGCACACTGTAGAGACAGGGATGCGTTTCGCCCCAACACATGGCAAAAACACAATTGGGAAGGGAGGCAGGAATCACAAAAATTAAAACCACCTAAAGATCTTCTCAGTGACTTATAAGCTGAATTGGGACAGAAGAGGACATGCTTAAGGAAGAGCCTCTCCTCTTCCTTGACCTGCAACCGTGGAACACGACTGTCACTCTCAGCAGGCCTGGAACACACACAGAAACAGGACCACAGGCCCTGCACCCGCAGCAGCGAGCACCAGTAAACCTGAAGGACTGCCATCTGCCTCAGCCCCATCAGCGTGCATCTCTGTGGGGCTGGCCCCACCTTCCTCCCCAGTCACCCTGGCCCGTGATGGCAGCCTGTGCTCAGGCCTTTCTCTGTGGCCTCTACACACAGACATCACTACCCAAACCACATCCCCCTTTCCTCCCTGCTCTCTTCAAACACACCTCCTGCCTCTACCTGACATCACTACCCTCCTCTGGGAAACCGTTCCCACCCCACAAGGCCACAAACATACAGCCCAGCATGTCTGAGACGCTTCCTGCTTGCTCTTCGTGTGTCAAAAAGCCATTTCTATCAATGACAGAGCAAAAGGCAACCTTTTCTAAGTTCCTTAAAACAGTGTCCTCAAACGGTGTCCTCAAGCTGGGTGTCAGGTGTGGTGTACGATCATGCTATTCCAGCACTTGGAAGGTGGAGGCAGGAGGTTCAAGGACAGCATCAGTTGCCTAAGTCCACTGCCAACCTGGGCTACCTGATACTTATCTCCAAATGTCAAACTGTGGCTGGAGAGACAGCTCCATGAATACAAGTGCTTGCTATGAAAGCAAGAACTTGTGCAAATACCCAGAGCCCACACTGAGCGAGACTGCACATGCCCCGAAAGGCGTGAATACATGGATCCTGGGAGCTCACTGCTCAGACAGCCTTACCCAAACAGCAAGCTTTGGGTTCAGTGGAAGACCCTGCCTCAAAAGCTAAAGTGGAGAGCAATAGGGGAAGACACCCAACACCCTCTCCTAGCCTCTGCCTGCTCACACATGCCTGCATACTTCCATATGCACATGCACACACACATGTAACATACACACATGCATATATTCGCACATACACAATAAAATCAACACAAAATGAACCAAATACAGTGTTCTCTATAGACAATGCAGTGGCACTGAGGTGTAGGATTAGCATCTCAGAACACCTGGATTAGCAAACACAGCACACTGAGGGTGGGGCTGGGGATGGAGGGTGGCTGTTGCTGAGCAGTCTGGGATCAGAGGAAACCTCACTGTCTCTCAGCAACCAACTTCCTGTCTCACATACCCTGCTACCCCCCCCCCCCCCGGCATGAGGTCTGCTGTCTGCAGACTCACCTTTGCCTGGGAGAGGAGCAGTCTAGGGCACTGATGTTCCCCAGCATGTTCTGCTAGCTGTAGACACTGGCAGGCGGCTCTAGGAACCAGTGGACGCCAGTAACCCTGTGCTGGGGTAGGTAGGATAAATAGTGAGGTCAAGACACCCTCAGCCTTGGCCTCGGGTGCACGAGAGGCTTCCTGCTGCTCCCCGGGATCCAGGAATGACAGCATCTAAGAATGTCAGTGACCACAGTGACAACTAGAATCCTAGGCGTCGTCAGCAGTTCAGTAAGTCATGGACGTTTCTGATGTGGTGCACACACACAGACACTGCCAATGTCTTTAGTCGGGAGTCCAGGCAGGTCAGACTTGAAGTCTGCCCTGAGCAGCAGAGCTGCCATAGAGAAGAAGGGAGGGCCCCTGGCTACAAGACTGTAAGTGACCACATCCAATTAGACACTGGTCTCTCATTGTAGGGCCATCTGTCCCAATATCTAGTTGGGGCCCCGTGCTATAGGAATCTGAAGCAGGATATCTGTGAAGGGCTGTAGGGTGGGGACAAGGGGGCTTCTCACCACTCAGCGAGAAAGCAAGAGCGCAGCAGAGAACCACAGAAGGCAGGGACCCCGTGCACCACTCAGGCTTCCTGCCCAGTGGTCCAGCCTCGGGAGGGTTTGCTAATCCAGATGCTGACCTCTAAACCCATCCAGGCTCACTGAGGAGAGAGACAGGTGGGAAGTGGGCAACTGTGTTAGGGACAGTGTGAGAGAAAGCTCTTCAGCAGCAGGGGAGCAACTGGCAGAAGCGAGCCCTAGGCCACTGCAGATTCCCCAGTGTGCCTCGGCTTGCACGTTCTCCCGTCCCAGGTTCTCCTTGTGTACATCCTTCCTCGTGTGTATCATTACTAGTCTCGCTCATCACATGCAGAACTCACACATGTCAGGTACATAACGATGTCACCTTCAAAAATGAGGAAGAGAGGAAAGACTTTAATAAAGAGCCTGCTGAAAACTGGGAGGGCTTGGGTTCAATCCCTGTGTGGAAGAGTTGGATTGGAGGCTGCAGGGATGGCTCAGTGGTGGAGGACACGCGCTGCTCTTGCAGAGGCTGGAGTTCAGTTCCCAGCACCCATGTTGTGTGGCTCAAAACCGTCTTCGACTTCAACTCCAGGGGATCCAATGCCCTCTGGTGATATCTTTGGGCACCCATACACATATGCACATACACACACTCACAGGCGCACAGCAAGTCACAAATCCTTGACGAGTACTAGGCAGGTTCCCAGGGCTTAGCCTCGGGCAGTCTCTCCTCCCGCAGCCAGCCAGGCTGGCCTACTTGGTGAGTTCCAGACCAGTGAAAGATTGTGTCCCCCTAATCTCCCAATACAGAGAGAAAAGAATAGTCGGAGAATGACTGGCATTAGAGAAACAATGTCTGAGGTTGTCCACACATGTGCACATACACACATGCACAAATCAACACGCACAAACAAAGGACACACGTCCTAGGCTGTCTTCTTCTGGAGTTCTTTCAAGTGTCTGACTGGAACTGCTGTTCTTTCAGGATCATCCCTGCTACCTCCTGGGGTAACTGACTTCACAGAGTTCAGCTGAGTTCCTGTGGCACAGCCTGGCACAGCCTTCCTTGTGAATCTTGGTGCAGCATCCCCATTCTCGAGCAAGCCAGGAGCTCCGCCATGGGGTCTGTCTGAACAATGCATTATCCCAGCACACCTCACAGAGTAACATTCACCTTTGTACCTGCACAAATATAGGGACCCAGAAGACAACTCAGAAACCCAAGCTGAGCCCAGCTCCTGGCATGATCACCCCTAAAACGTAGCCTCGCCCTACCACCCCCAAGCGACCGCCACGTCCTGCTTGTGTCTTTTCCAACCTTGTACTGCCTCAAGTCTAACGAGCAGTAGCTCTGACAACTGCTGGCTTAGTTGATAAGAAACAAACAAACAACAACAACAACCAAACCTCCTCCAAAAGCTCTGTGCAGTAAGCAGGGTGGAAACTCCTCTTAACCATGGCAGTATGGGAGTTCAGTACTGTGATTCTCCTTTGTTAATGAATGACACACATGTACACACACACACACACATGCACACACATGTGTACACACATGTACACACACACACACGTCAATGACATATCTTTGACCTCCAGACACTATGTTCACACTCTAGGAGAGTCTCCCCTGGCTGCCAACCAAGCAAGGCTCCTCCCTGTAGACCTAAGACTTCATATCTCAGCACCACCATTCTTTTTTTTTTTTTTTGGTTTTCCGAGACAGGGTTTCTCTGTGTAGCCCTGGCTGTCCTGGAACTCACTCTGTAGACCAGGCTGGCCTCGAACTCAGAAATCCGCCTGCCTCTGCCTCCCAAGTGCTAGGATTAAAGACATACGCCACCACTGCCCGGCTGGCACCACCATTCTGAAGGGATGCAACCTCCTGCAGAGAGGGTCAGAAGAACCCAGGCCTGGCCCTGCTTCAAGAGCTGCTTTTTCCTCTAGTCCCAGGTCCTCAGCAGAACCCTTCAATGCTACCTGACCATGAAAACTATGAGCTAACAACACTGCCTGGTTAGTATTGCTACTAGGATTAAATGAGGGGATATGCAGGATGGACTTGCTAGAAGTATCCATGGACACCCACTCCAGCCCCACAGAGGGGAACATGGCAGGCTCATTCCTCATTGAGGCAGTGCCACACTGCCCTGCAGCCTGAGGGTCAGCAGAGCCAGGTAAGAGCAGCTGTATGACCCCACAGCCCCAAGCAATGACACAAGCACACCCAGCACAATGGTACTTTTGCTCCTGTCCGCCACGCAGCAGATGTCCTGGCATTATTCATCCCTTGTGTGTGGTTCTGTGCCTTGCACATGTGAAACAAATGGTACCTGCTGCTTCACAGGGGACCAGAGCTAAACAAAACAGAAAGCTCCAAACTCAGGCACCTCGGGCAGCTGGATTTCCAGGCAATGTGCCAAGCCACTGTCAGTTCCAGCACACTGCAGGACCCAGAGCCTCAGGTGCACAGAGACACACAGCTCTAAGGCAAGCAGCCTGCCCAGCGTTTCCACTCAGCTCCTTTTCTCACTGAAACCCTCCCACAGTGCGAGGTTGCCTCCACAGGCCTGCCCAGCTATAAGGGACTTGACATGGTATCCAGAGACATATGGCCTGAGAAGAAATTGTAAGCCAACATCCAGGAGACCATGGGCAAACCCTGGAAATGACACCTCACAGAGTGAGCGACCAACTGTGTACAGAGGTAACCAGCGGCTATTGTGCAAGCTTTGGAGAAGGTAGGTTCCAAGAGCAGGCTGCAGACGGGAATAATCCTTAATGCATTCACTATGCTACAGAGGCCTGGAAACTAGGAGGCACAGGGGTACGGATGTCTGCTGACTCCTCTGTGGGATCACCATCCAGTGTGCACAGAACACAAGATCAAGTTTGTCAGTCAGCCAGATGCTGGCCCCTGGGGGCTGAGAGGCGAGTTCTGAATTGTGAAGATCCTTGAGACACCAGCAGGGCGCTTTTCACTAGAGGGCTACTGACAGGAGGGAGTGGAAAGGGGAGAAACCCTGGGTTCACTGGGCCTCCAGTACAATGGCTGTAGGGTAGGCAGCCATTGAGAGAGGCATCATGATTTCTGAGGTGCCAAAATGTGGAGTGGGGAGTCCTCCTGAGAATCTGTGAAAGACCCAACAGGAGCCCCAAGGCAGCCCAGAGCTCAAGCCTGGGGAGTGTCAAAGCCAACATGGGCTCAATGAGAGGTAGGCAGTGCTCTGATAGACTCCCCTAGTTTATCCCCAGGACACAGCTGACTTCAGATCCTGACACACACACACCCCCCCCCACACACACACAGACTTGCTGAACTGCTATGGATTCGCCTGGAGAGCCTCTCACTTGAAGCTACTGGGACAACAGAGTACCCTGGGCCTCTTCCAGAGTACCCTTCCAGAAGGGGCCACAGAGGTTACCACTTCCTGCAGGCCCTCCATCGCCTATCCTACTGCAGATCGACCCCCCCACCCCACCCCCGCCTAATGTATCAGATTGCTATTTATGAAAAGCCGGGTCAAATAAACAGGCAAATGCTAAACAGCCAAAAGCACAGGGGCTGCCCCACACACACACACCTAGCCACAAGACACACCTCAGGAAGGAGCACTGAACAGAAGGGCCAACAGATGGTGTAGCCTTAGACCCACCAGGGTATGATGCACCTCTGAGACTCATTTTCCAAGTGTGCAAACCTGTACTTGAAACAGAGGGACTAAAAGAACCCTAGGTAGTGTATCTCTAGCTGAGTGCCATCAAGAGTAGTCCTACAGGGGGCAGTGTTGCAGGTCAAAAACTACAACCCCTAACCCTGGGGACCAGATGGGAGAAAGCCCAGGGTCTGCAGGACATGTGGATGAGCCCTCATGCGCTCACATCTACTCTCCATGGTTTCAGAAACCTATTAAGAAAAGCCAATGGCGGAGCAGGTAGCTGCACACGTAGTACTGACCACCTGTCTCCCTCCCCTGACCCACTCTGCACATCACACTTTGTACCTGAAGAAGGAGGGAGGTGTCTCAAGATGTCACTCTCCTGAGGCACACAGAGGCAGTAAGGGAAACCCCAGGAGTTAGAAGCAAGACCTTTGGGCCAGAATAACAGCCACTCACCTGAGGCTGCCAGCTGGTTCTCACGACCTAGCCCATAATGACAGAAAGGCAGTTCTCCAGCCTCCTTCACCACTGATCCTTCAGAAGACAGGACTTTTACTTTCTAGACCAGCAGCTCTCAGCCTGTGAATCACGACCCCTTTGAAATACTCTATCTCCAAAAATATTTACCTTACAATTGACAGCATCAAAGTTACAGTTAAGAATCATCGACAAATGACTGGGGGTCACAACATGAAGAACTGTATTAAGGGGTCGCAGAGTTAAGAAGATTGAAAGCCACCATTATAGACAGTAGTTCCACTGAAGTTTAGTGAGGAAGGAGAGGAATCCCGGCTGACCTCTCAGCCTTGGGGCCCAAGCAGGTCTGGGGTCTTCATCTCCATCCTAAGGACAGGCACAGGATTAGCACTGCCAAGCATGGTGTGCCCTCAATGGCGTAATCAGGCCTACTTGCGGTCTTTCTTGTGGAAAACCCTAACTCTGAGTGAGGGAGAAGCTATGGTTCCTTTGAGACACCATGGCCAGGGTCAGACTGCAGCCAGAGGCAACAGCTGAGAGTGAAGAGCTGGAGGTGAGGGGAACAGCACCCCCAAATCTCACAGGGTGTCTGAACAAGCAGGGTCGTTCCAGAATCAAGGTCCAAATCAGATCAGAGACAAATGACTAGGTTCTGGGGCTGGGGCTGGGGGGTTTCTGTTTTAAAGCTACTGACCACGCATGTTCCTGGGGCCACATACTAAGCCTGCCAGGGTTTTTTTCACTTTCTCTCTCTCCCAGCCCTTCCCTCTCTTCAATCAATCTCAACTGAAAATCCTTGTGCTTCTGACTTTGTTTCATTTTGGTCCTGGGAACTTGGCTTGTGGTGCTATGGACTGCACCTAGCACCTCATAAGGTTAAACAAGCATTCTGTTGAGCAGACTCCAGTCTGTCTGTCCTGTGTTCACTCTGCTTTGAGACAGGGCCTCCCTACGTCATCCGGGTACCTAGAACCGCACTGTAGCCAAGGTAAGCCTTGAACTTGTGATCCTCCTGCCTCAGCCTCCCAGCTAGCTAGAAATCACAACTGTAAGCTGCCACAGTCAGCCTCCTGGAACAGAAACCTCGTCAGAGAAGCCAATGACTGTAGCCACCCAGACCTGCCCAGAGCCAACCACAAGACAGGGATTTCTTCCTAATGTCTGAGGTGAACATAGAAACCTGAACACCCACGATTTTGTACAGTGATCATATGCTAACAAGTGTTCTTAAAAATGGAAATGTGATGGAGATCAGGCTCTCCTAGGGAGAGCAAGCAAGCCCTTCAACAGGGAGGCACATCAGTTCTAAACTCCAGCTAGTTCTCCCAGGGAATGAATCCCCTCCTGCAACAGCTGCGAGGGAGCCAGAGAGGCCGGGTCTGAAACAGCTAAGGAGGATGATGCACATAAAGGTCTCCAGTGTGCGGACTGAGGGCTCACGAACATCACGCAAACCTACAACTTCTGGACTTCCTGCCATCTGAGGAACAATTGCTAAAGAATGAAAGGCCACACCTGCCTTTGCCAGCAGCTGCTTTCTGCACAAGGCTGGGACAGAGTCAAGGTATCTGCGAGGTCTCCAAGAACAAACCTAACTTGATCATGAGACGCCTCTTGTGACATCTTGGGAAGACCTTAGCATGACACATGCCGCCACACTGCCACTTCCGCCTTGTCCCTGCTTGCTCCCCTGGCCCACCCTCCCACTGCCCCTTAAAGGAAAGTTCTTATGCCTACACTGTCAAGGCAGTCAGCTACTTTCAACATCCACCACCCAAGACTCTGCTGTTAGCCACAGATTCTTCATCTCTGCCCGTGGCTATGAACGAACTGGGAGGCGTGTGGTCTTCCTGCTCTATAATGAGCCATAGGGGTCCTGAACTGCTGTTCTCGGCATCTGTTGTTCTGACTGGAGCTGGGGGGGGGGGGTCCTGCCGCACTTGTATCTTGCCAGATCTAGGAATTATTACCACCTACACTCTGCAAACAGTGATATTCTAAGGAATCCAGGCTAGCCCCCTGGGGTGTAAACTCCCCAAAGAGTTTACAACAGTGGACACTGAAGATGCCACGGCAAGCAAGTCCGGCCAGCTGCTGCTTCATCTGGTCTGTTTCTGGCAGTCCTAGGGAAACAGGGTAGCTAATTTGAAAGGCAGGGTACTTCTTCAAGCAAAGGGACAGGAAGGAAGATAAGAAAAGCAGCCTTTAAATCTCTCCAAGGACAACTCCCACCACACATCAACCCACCCTTCCAGGATCAACTGCACCAAACTTTTGAGAGTGGGGCCTATGGCAAATCTCTAAAGGAAAGAAGAACATTTTCAGGCAAACCATGAATGTCTAACCATGAATGCACCAAAGCAGCATGCAACTCTACCACACACTGCAAAGCCTGCTCCAGGGACGATGCCCTTGATATTGCCCTCTGATCTGGGGCTCAGCAGGCCAGGGCCTGACAGGACTGGTAAAGCACTAGGAGTCTTCCACGTCAGCACACTGGCAGGCTTGGGAACCACACGCACACCAACATGCCCTAGACCATGTATACTCAAGGTGAGACACTCTCTGTGGACACAGACAACTGAGAGGATCAGAATCATGGTATCTAGAGCTGGACACAGGCCAGGGACCTCAATTCTCTAAAAAGAAGGAACTGGTCGAGGGCAGGCAAGAATTGTGGTGAGCATTCCTAAGATAGCAAACATTTAGGTGTGAAACACACACACACACACCCCACCCTGCAACTCCCTATATGTGTCTGCATGCAAGTATGTAGTACCAGACTCACAGCTGCTGCAGACCTGCGTAAGTTCCACCCACATCCTTTGGACCCATTCAAGAAACACTTAAATACACTCAAAAATCTAGACAACACGGTGTTTGGGCAAGCTGCCTAGAATTATAGCAAATTAAAACTGCTGCCAGGACCAAACTCCTCACTTTTTAATCATTTGCTGAACAACCTACTTTTGTAACTCAAACTGGAAGGATCTGGGAATTCATCCACAGGGAAGCAGGCACTCTTACCCAGAGGAGCCTAGGCCTCTGAGGGAGAAAATACACATGAGTTAACTAGTCACCTGTGCAGTGCCTAAGACACCAGGCCCAGGGAAAGCAGCTCCTTAGAAGGCAGATGTCTCGAGAGCACTGCAGGAGGGACAGTGCCCTTCCTGCAGGCATCAGGCCCAGAGGAAGGACATGTTGACAGTTTCTGCCATTAGAGAAGCAGAGTGTCCACCCAACTCTGCACGGGCCAGCTTCCCAAAGATACCTGGCCACAATGCAGAAGGCTAGAGGCAGCCAAAGGCCAAGGCTGTAAAAGTAAAATAAAATACAATAAAAACTGCAAGCCCATAACTAAACAAGCCTGCAGGAGCATTCCAACCTCAGTCTGTGCATCTAGAGTAGACAGAGCAGCTGGCCCAGGATGGCTCTGTGCGTAGTCCACATCATCTGGAAACTCTCACCCACCTCAGATTGGTCTCAGAGTGTATGTTCCTGTGGCTCACCTCGCATCACAGTAAATCATGTACATGGAGTAAATGTTCAACAAATACATCCTGGGAATGGATACAGGAACCTACAAGCTATTCAGCCTGTGTGCAGGAGGTCTAAGGAAGAATGCTTCCCCTCCTAATGGATGTCATACTTGTAAGGACAGAATTACATAAAGGGAGAAAGACAAGAGACAAAGAAAACCAGTTCCAGATAGGCACTGCTACTCCCAGAGAAGCCACAGAACTCAGAAATGACTTCAAACCTCATTCCATGCACAGTGCTAGACAGTTTAAGCCTGGGCTAAAAGGGCAGAATAGAAAGTGCCTGAAGTGTCTTCAATTTAATCATGATAAAACTTCTACTGTAGATATTTACAGAACACACACACACATAAATCAGGATGTATTATCTAGTGTTACTATCTATAATTAGTCAATTGATCACCTAGGGTCACCTAGCCATATAAGTCCCTTATAAACACATATACACCCCTTTTTATAGTAATTCATCTGAAGTTTCACATAGTAACTCACCGGAATCCTGAAATACAGATACATAGTTACATCAACTATTTTGCAGAAGGCAAGCTAAAGATTTACTATATACTTTGCCCTATATCACCAACCCATCTTGTGTTACTAATACAATGTACATTGGTACATGCTACCTTACTTCTTTAAAATAAAGTTCTTTAAAATTCCATTATATAATAAGGACACAGAATGTTTCACCTGAATGTGAAACTATAAGAAACAGTGTTACTTGTAACAGCCAAAAAGAAACAACCCTAGTTAATGTTCTCTGTTAGCTGAATAGACAAATACAAGATTCTGTATTATTACTCTTCTGCAAAACAGAGCCTAACAAAATGTCTACCATCCACGAATCTTGTTTGTTGTTGTTACATTTTATTTACTTTGTGTGTATTTATTTTATAGTTATTTATTTTGTGCGGCTCAGAGCATAGCACTTGCTTCATATACACAATGGCCATTTGAATTCCAGCACAGCAAACAATAACAACCATTTGGCATGTATTATTACTGAAGCCATCTATGACCCTGGGCTAGAATTATGCAATGTCCAATGAGCCCTTTCCCTCTCTGCCACTCTCTGCCTTCTCTGTGAACTCCAGAGCACTCGCTGTGGTTTTGAAATCCTTACAACAAACGTTACAGTGGGAGGAGCCTTTGGTTTGTGTCTTAACAACCACCAGATGCAAGAAGGGACCACTCACTGTGGGATACACTCCTCAGTTGTCTGAGGCAGCCTTTCTCAAGGAAGCTGGGCAGGAGAATCCATGTGGATCAAACCCAGAGAGAAACGTGACTTCTAGGTTCAGCCACCAGGATCCCTCAGAGTGACTCACTACATAGCTGCCTCTGAGCAGAGATCAGTCATCAGTGAAGGGGAGAGAGGGCCTGGTGAAGAGACAGGAGGGGAAGAGAGGACTGGAAGTGGAAGAGAGGAACCCAGAATAGAACAAAAGGGTAGGAGGAAAGAAAGGCGGGGTAAGTGGGGTAGGTGGGGTACACAGGGAAGGGGGAAGAAAACAGGAGGGAGGAGAAAGGGAAGAGTGATGGAGAGAAGAAAGGGGCAGGGGAGGAAGAGAGAAGCCGAGAAGGGAGAAAAGGGGAGGAAGAAGGAAGGGGAGGAGCAGGAAGTGGCGGAGAGAGCAGGGAGGCTGCCAGCACTCCTCCAACTACCCTGCCTTGGGGTCCCTGATAAGCTGTGCATCAACACACTCCTGGCCACTTAAGCACATGACTAAGCCGCACAGCCAGGCTGCCTTAGCCCTAATCGCCACAGATAAGCGTGTGTTAATATTGCAGCTCAGTAATTAGAACCTTCTTAAAAGAGAGAACTCTCTCAGCTAATGTGGTAGGTACTAGAAGGAGAAGGCTCACACAGCTAACTGGGGTGCTGTCTTAAACCAAAACCATCTAGGCAGCACCAGGCTGGTGAGAACGCCCATGAAACCCCTGCCATGTCCAGCCGAGCAAGACCCCACCCTGCTGGGCCGCTGGGCCTCACCGAGCACAGCCACACGAACACAGGAGTCCATCACGGTAGGCAGTTCAAACCGCCGGCCTCACACATGCTCCACAAACAGACTGGACTGAACGTCTGTATCTCAGATCCCTGGGGACTGAGTGGGCTGGAAGTCTACCTGGGAGACTGCTGGCTCTGGCGCTGGGCCCCTCATCTGCCTAAAGCCTCAACCTACCTGGCCCTCCACATGGCACCCCTCCCCCATTACAATGGCAGGATGCCTAAGCATGGCAGCTGGGCTCCCAGCTAGTGACACATGGCAGCCAGCCTCAAGGTCACATCCATTCAGACACCAGGCTGTCCCAAGTCCATGGGGCCCAGGTGTGAGAAGGCGCCCTGGGATCAGGGAGGCAGAATGTGCTATCCCCTGATGCTGCAGATCATTCACAACATGGGTCTGAAGGTCACCACCCTCTGAGGCCAGAACTCCTCACACTTGCCCGGATGTAGACCCAGCCATCTCAGAATTCACACTGAGGAGCAGAGCAGGCAGGATCCGCATCAATCCCACCTGTACCCTAGGTAATACCACAGAGATCCCTCCGTCCCTGCTGGCAGCTGTTTCTACTGGAGGAGACAGGGTCAGCAAGAAAGCCTCCCAGGGTTTGGTTTGGTGAGAGAGTTTCCTGTGGAGCTTTTTTTTTTTTGCAAGGGGCAGGGTTGAGATGGTCATACTGGCCTGAAATTCACAGAGATCCACCTGCATCTGCCTTCTGACTGCTTGCATCAAGGGTGTTTGTTTGGTCTCTAACTGACCCCTCATGGCATGCGCATACCCTCTGGGACCTGCTGGCCCCTGCCCACATTCAGGAGCAGCTCTCAGCTCCAGTGGCTAAGTCACTGACTGTCAATACTGCACAACTACCTAACTGGAGACTGAGAACAATGTTTTGACAACACTCAGGAGCAGCAGAGGCAGCCTGGTGACCATGAGTTCTAGGGATCTCTAAAATGTGCCCGGTTTTACCTGCATGGTGTCACTTGGCCCTAACCACCTCGTGAGGAGCTATGAGCACACATAACAAAGGAGGGATCACGACCCAGAATCTACTTCCCATCTATGAAGAGAGAGCCTGAAAGCTGTTCTGTGGTGGTCCAGGAACCTTGGGCAGGCAATGGGTTACACACAAACCAACAAGACACTGCTGCCCCAAGTTAATAATTAATGAGCCTAAGGTTTAGCGTTATGAGGCTTAAGATCCTCTGACTGGTCCGTGGTGCTCTGTGCGCTGCTCACCGAGGCTTCCTTGCTTATTAGAGGCAAGCGGCAGTAAGCCTCGCCTTGGCCTGGGGCAGAGCCACACATCAGATCCAGGCGCTTCCTTAAATGAATAGACGCATGAGCACACCTTTACTCTGTATCACCCCCACCCCCATGAACAGTAACCAGAACTGTGTCTCTAGACCTTGAACTTAGCACCACGTGAGTCTTACCAAGTTGAAAGGCTGCCAAAAACCCCTTCAAGCCAGGCAGTGATGGCACACGCCTTTAGATCCCAGCACTCAAAGGAGATAGAGGCAGGTGGGTCTCTGTGAGTTCAAGACCAGCCCAGTCTACAGAGTGAGCCCCAGGACAGAGCGACACAGAGAAAACTATCTTGAGGAAAAACAACAACTCTTCACATGGAGCTACCCTGTTTTTGGAGAAAATGTGAATTATTGCCTTTCTTGTTTTGGCTACCCATATACAAGTATGCTTAACTGAAGGGGCTTCTCTGACCTGTTGGCTGATAGACCAAAACCAGGTGGGTCCTAGCACCCCCGACCCCCGGCCCCAGATCGCTGACTGACCTGGGGACACCGTCTATCATGCTAGACCCTGCTAAATAAACATTTAACTAAACACAGATGAGAAGCAGAACCAAGATCAGCCCAGGGGCTGCAGGAGCTCTGGATCCTTCACCAGTTCTGCATCCCACGCTCGCATCATGCCCCGCGTCACATGGTCCTACAGTTCCTGTTTTGGTTTTGAATCTGTATATGAAGTTTTAATTGTATTAGGATTGTACTCGTGTATAGTGCGTGTGTGCGCAAGCGCGCGCCCACATGAACATCAGAGAACAACTTTCAGGAGCTGATTTTCTCCTTCACCATGGCTTCTGGGAATTGAACTCAGGTCACGCATGAACACAGGTCCTGTGCACTGTGCTGGTTATGTGCTGTCACTTCTTGTCAACTTGATACGAACTAGAGTCATCTAGGAAGAGAGACCCTCAACTGAAGAAATGCCTCCATCAGATTCACCCATGGGCAAGCCAGTGGGAACGTTTTCTTGACTAGTGGTTGATGTGGGAGGGCCTAGCCCACTGTGGGTGGGGCCATCTCTGGACAGGTCATCCTGGGTTGTATTAGAAGTAAGCCAGTAAGCAGCTATTCCTCTGTAGTTAAAATTTCAGCTTCCCTTGATGATGGGACCTGTAAACTCAGTTAACCCTTTCTGCACTGCACTGCTTTTGTCCAGCGGTTTACCAAGCAAGACCTTTATACATGAGCAACCTAGATGGCTGAGCCCTGTGGTTTAACTCTTGTTCCCTCAGATGCTCGTCCAGTCTCCCTGAGGCTTATGAATGTGGCTGATCACAGGAGAGCACCTCTGAGACACACACCAGTCAGGAGGAGCGAGTGCAACTCCGTTGAGCATTCGAGAACCACAGTCTAAATAAATGGAATGCATCTATGCCCACTACCGTGAGAAAAGCAGGCCACACAATCAGCCAGCATCTACCCAGAACGACAGGTATTTCTCCAATAGAGCAGTCCCCACATAAATGGCCACCTGGGTAACACTGGTGGTCTCAAACACTACAGCAGGGGCAACAGGAGCCAAAGAGGGACCAGGTTGTCACCTCCTTCTCACTGATCTCATGTCACCTTCCAGTGGAGGCCGGCAGTGTGCTGGGACAAAGCTTGGTGCAGTCCTAGCTTCGTGTCACAGCAGGGGCAGATGGGTTGGGCCTGAGAATGAGTTTCTCCAGGGAAGGAGCAAGTTCAGGGAAGGAGACTCCTGTGAGAAGCAGCAACTCTGACTCTAGAAGCCAGTAACTGAGTCTTCCGAATCGGAAGACCAGACACCATGGTAACGGTACAAGAGCATCACACAAGACCCTGATCAGAGGACCCCACCCCGCACGGTGAAGCCTCAGAAAAGGCCCCCAGCTGCTCCACTCCTGACAGCGCCAAAAGAAGCAGAAACCAGTCAAGCTGCCCCGAAGAGGTTTAGACCAGCTGAGGCTCCTGGAAAGGACATTCTTCAACACCTGCTGAGCTGCCTGCAGGTTCTGAGCTTCTGTGAGCTGTCACCCACGCTGGGTTGGACTTTGATGATGCACTGTCTTTGAGTCATCCTACTCCTGTAAAGTAACCCCAATAAAACTCACTGGTCCACCAAGTTGGACTCTGGTAGATTCCATACTTTGGTCTGCTGTGGGCTCCCTACGTGGGGCAAGTAGGCATGTGTGTTGTATCTCCCCGGGAAAAGTTTTGTCACAGAACACTGGGTTGTCCTTGGCACGTGTAAGGGCTTACCAAGTGATAACCAGGGAGTCTTCAACAGCTCTGAGCCATGGGTCTCCATGATCTGCATCTCACCCCTCAAGGAAGTAGCTGAGACCAAGGAACGGACGTCTCCTTTATTCCTTTGACTCAGCGTCAAACTAGCTGCTGGGGCTGCCCCTCAGCAGCAAGGCTCTGACTGAGGGGTGAAGCTGTGTGTGGGCTCCAAGTGCCCTCTCATGATGTCCCCAATAACATTTCACACACACGCACAGAAATTTACCTCTGTCCTGTCTGAAAGCTTTAACAATGTAACAATATTGTAGCAACAGTTTCAAAAAACTCAGCTAGGGCACTGAGAACTCAAAGGCTCAGAGGGAAGGGCTGTCCTGAGAGTAATGAGCAAAGTTCTGATCCTGAGTCTTACGATAGCCCCTGACTTAGCTCTGCGTGTGGTGCCACGTCTCCCCCGTCAAGTGCACGTTGCAGCTCCACCTACAGACGCACCGGGATCTAACGGCCTAATGCAAACACAGCTGAGGCAGGTTCACGACACCTCAGTGAAGGGCTTCAAGAGAACTCGGGTCTCGCCTAACCTTTGTACCCACTGCACCTGGAGAGGAAATCAAGTTCACCTCAGAAACAAGGCTGACTCCCGACCCTGGTCAGCACTGAGGAAACAAGGCTGACTCCCGACCCTGGTCAGCACTGAGGACCACTTCACACAGCAGATTCTAGTATAAAAGGGTAAAAAGACTTAGAACCCATACACTGGGTCCCAGGAAGGGAGGCCCTGCTCACCCAACAGCACGTGCATAGATAGCATCTGGTAAGTGCCCCTTCCTGCGGGCTGGAGAAGGCGGACAGCAGGGCTGGGCTATCAACCACTACAAAGGCTAACAGGCCACGGGCATATCTACCACTTTGGGCCATGAAGCTACAACTGGTCCCAGTCAGTCCAGATACACTGAGTTAAGATGTGGAGAAGTGGAGAACGCTACACACCTCCCTGACCGCAGCATAAGGCAGCTTTCTGAAGGACTTACCAATGCCTTGTAGTTGAGTTCTAAATCCTTGACACACTGCAAGCACTAGAGGCTGCAGACAGCCCACTCCCTTCACTGGCCCGGCTGCTATGTGGCTTTTACTACATGCCTTCCTGCCTATGGCCTCCTGACTATTGGCCAGGATGGTCAACGTTCCAGACTCTGTCAGCTATTCTTCTTGTGCAAAGCCTCCCTCTTGACAGACAGCTGCCGCGCTCCCTTCCTGGAGTAAAACAGAGTATAGGAGAGGCGTCTGAGCCAGACTCTCCCGCAGCTCAACACTGAGAGGGGACAAAAAGAGCCTCTTGCGGGGAGAAAGACACACAAGCATTGTATGAACTTCCTTGGGGAGATGGAAACAAACACGGACACCCTGGACAGGGCACCACCAAAAGACTAAAGATAACCAGACCAAACTGGACCCATTGAGTGTGTCGGGCTGACTTACAGAGCACAGGTGACCCCAAATCAGCAGCACCACCAAAAAGATTCAACTTAGCATGAATGGCATCCAACTTACCTATAGCCACAGACAGAGTTAACACTCAGTTACCCGTAACTTTAATTTTTTTCAAATCCTATTTTTAATAATGGTTCTTAAACACTATAACATTCCCTGTAACTCACCATCCACCAGAAGTAGCAGAAAAGAAAGGTTCTTTGGTGCGACTCCTGTCTGTGTTGCACCAATCAGCAGTTTAGTTCACAGGTTAGCAGGCAGCGGCAGCTCAATCCCCTGGCAAACAACTCACAGTGGAGTTCAGTAGAGTCGGGTTAACAATAGCGGTGACATGACCTAGCAGAGACACCAGGCCTCAGCCTCAGCTCAAGTCAGCAGGAGGGACCAGGAGGACACCAGGAGATGTTCTCAGCTGTACCTTTCTCAGGGAAGTGAAGATCAGCAAAGATGAGAGACCCATAAGCATTGCACAGCTAGCTGTACCAGCAAACCAAGCTCTGTCTCTGTCACTCTGTGGAGTCCTATTTCTACCCTCCAAACATCACATGTCCTCCATGTACCTTGTCTCGGCACGTGCATCCAATCAGCCCACATCAGGGGAAGCAGCAAGAAACTGCAGCACACCGCCAGAAGTTTTTTGCTGCATTTCTCTCTATGGAGTCCCGACAAATGCAGCTCAACTATGCAATGTAAGGCTGACCTTTCACGTGCTTGCTTTAGCAGCACTCCTCTCTCCTGTGTCTGCTTCAGCGAAACCTTCCTTCAGAGTCAGCCTTAGCCTTTCACAACTGTGTCCACTTTAATGAAATTTCCTTCACGTGTTTGCCCCAGCAGAACCCCATCTAACCGACTTCCCAAAGAACCCTCAGGTTTGCACTTCAGTTACCTTCCACATTCGATACTGTCCATCACCTCCAAAGACCACAGGACCACGTGCAGATGGGGCAGAAGGACACACAGCTAGCTGGGAGGTGTCGGGAGGAGTGGCTAGAATCTCAGACGTGGGTCATTATCCAAAACTCCTTCCATGAAGAAAGGTCAACAGGCCTTTGCAGGTGACCACAGACGCTCAGGTTAGGATGACTGTGAGGGAAGGACAGTTCTACACTGGGCTCTCAGAGATAGACTAAGGCATTAAGGACCTGGGGGTGGGAGGCTAGAGGCAGGAGACCTAGGGGAGGACACCACCTAGACACATCAGGGTGCATCAGATAATCTCAAGAGTGGTCCACCAAAGGATGGGCATGGACCACTGGGGGACCTCAAGGTGGGAGAGTACAGCCAGCATGGACACCTCCGGGGCCAGAAAGGCAAAGCAAACCAAACCCTATTCAGTAGCCACCCAGTTCGCTCACCAAAGCCACCTGTTAGTCTCTGAGGCCTTCGACTGCCTTTCCCCTGGGACACTATACTTTGGCTTGTGGAAATGCCTTAAAATAGGTCCAACTCAAAACACAGCCTCACAGATCCAGGGTGTCTCTATAACAACAGGGGCCTTCCTAGATCCAAGACAACCCCAGGTGGCCCAAAGAAGGGAGACAGTTCAGGAAGATGGAGAAAGCCACTGTCCCCCATCGGCCTGCTCAGCTGTGGCTGCTCCCAGAAAGCCCCTCTCCGGCAGAAGGGAGAAGGAGCACGTGAGCATGTAGAGGCAGCAAAGGAGCCTCACAGCACCCTCGGGCCCCACCTTCATCTCACTGACCCCACCACACCCCTCTTCACTGGGAACAGTGTAGACAGGGACCCAGAGTCACTCCAGGGTAACGCAGGGCTGAGTGACGGCTTTCCCCATACCCAGCATCCAGACTTTATTCTTTGCTGCAATCATTATGAAGTAAAGTCTGCTCATCTGCAATCCAAGAGTAAATGTGCAAACACTGAGCCAATCGGCACGACCAGGCCTCAGCCCTGCAGCAGCTGTGCTGTGTGGTCACAATTATGTATCTATCTTGCCTGTGTCAGTCACTCACAGTCCCAAAGGCAAGCAGAGCTGAACTGAGGAAACCAAAAGAATGTTTACCACTCAGAACCTTGTGGGAAAGTTTCAGATAGTAACAACTCAAGATGTTGAAATAACCAACTAACAATTAGTTTTAAAAATTAATTACACAGCTACACAGTTAAAACACACATCCTGATACAAATTTTCAAAGACAAGTTACAAGGGATGAAAGGGTGGAATTGGGAAAGAACTTCTGAGAAACCCAGCATGAGGAGTGAAGGCTGCAGTCTGTGCACTATGGCTCTCACCACAAGGAGTGAAGGCTGCAGTCTGAGCACTATGGCTCTCACCACAAGGAAGTTGGACAGGCTAAAGGGTGAATGCGCACTGGCTATCTTCCCACGGTGTGGGATGATGCACGGCTCTCACCTGCATATCTCTCAGGTGAGGAAGGAGCAAGGGTGCAGGGTCCTGTCATCTCAGCTCTTCCCAAGCAACCCGCTGTGTGAGATGACATCCCTATGGCGCAGAGACTCCCTTCACTGTACGTCATTATTTGGCTCCCACCTTTAACACTTAGGCTAACAGCAGCCGTCACAATGCCGGGCATCTGCTGTGTGCACAGCAGGGCCAATCCAAACAGTTTATACATACTAACACGCTGTACACTGGAAACTGCTGAGACAGGCAAAAGATGAAACCACACAGAAAGGCTAAGTGACTTCCCTGAGGTCACGGGGCCACCCAGGAAGCAAGAATTCATACGCAGGGAGCCTGGCTGAGGCCCAAGCCACTTGGCTATATCTTCTTTGCCACGTCATACCGGTCCTACAGAGGAACCCAGAGTCAGCTCGGTGCAGTTTCGAGGTTGTCTCCAAGCCCTGCAAGGTGGCCGTCAGTTTCTGTACAACCCTGAGTATTAGGATCTCCATGCCTCAGTGCTAAGGTGACAAGGAAGCCACTGTGTGCAAACCACTGGACGGTCTGGACCCAGGCAGCTTGGGCGGCCAGAACAGGCAAATGACAGTATGTGCTGTCCATGTCCTGTTGTGGAGAAAAACTCTAAAATCAAACACTACTATGATATGATGACAGCCCAAGCCAGGAAGGGTAGATAGTTCATCCCTTCCTAAAACAAAGGACATCAACTCATTCACGTCATCCTAGGCAGAGGACGGGTGGCCATGCTATTTATTTCTATCTTTCCTGATGCTACTGCTATGCGTTCTTGATCTCTCTCTGTCAGGACTGAGTCACCCCAGCCCTTACCTGCCTCTGTAAGCTCAGTGCTAAGGCTGGGAAGCTGCAGTCACCACCCTTTCACAATGCCTGGCTCGGGCCTGGTCCTCAGACCACCCAAGTTTTCTGAGCTTTCTGCTCATCTACATCAGCAGTTTTGACAGAGGATAAGCAGACAATAACCCTGTAATCAGCACCCTCCTGGCCTGAAACTGTGGCTGAGTACAAGAGGAAGACCTGGTATCTGTCCCTGTGTGTTGGGAGCAGACTGAAAACAGGCCATCTAGTTCTGGATTTCCCAGATAGCTTATCATAGGTAGCTGTTGAGACCTTAAAACAGCCTGACTTTGCTACTGTGTGACCTGGGGGTCAGTCTGGTAATGTGTACAAAGGAAAAACTTGCCAGCCCAGTGCTGCCCTGGGCCTACAGAGAAGCAAGACAGACAGTGGGGCTCAGAGCCTTTCAGGAATTACAGTGTCAAAGCTGATATAAGTTGAAGTCACCAAGAATTACACCTTACAGAAAAGGCAGGGTATTGAGACAGATATACAGGGCAATCAAGAAACCCCCACTGACTGGCCACAACAGCCTTGTTGGGTAAAATGCTGTGAGCTGCTGAAGGCAGCTTAGGTGACAGTGACCTGTGCCTACCTTGATTCATACTCAGCCACCAAGTGTTCCTAGTGGGGTATCAAAGGCAGAAATCAATCAGCACAAATGGTGAACGCTTTCCTGTCAGGATCTTCCAGGACTTCAAAGCAATGCTGATAAAACCTAAGTGTTTCTCACCCACCGAAGGGACGCCTCAAAATACGCTAGCTATCTTTTAACTGAGATCTCAATGTAAGACACGATTGCCCCTCTGCAACCCGGCACCCAAGGGGACCTCTTACATGGTGAATACTCCAGCGTGTTTTCTGAATGGGTGCACACTCTCAGCTGCTCTCTGAAATAAGAAGTAAACATCTATCAGGACTCTGAGAACAGAGTAGACAGAGGCCAGCCTCCTCTGTCACAGAGAGGCCCAGAGAGCACCTGGGCTCTCATAGATGACAAAGAGTACCGCCCTGACTGGTCCATTCTGAGATGATCAATCCTTGCTTACCGTTGATTATAGAAAACTGGAGTATGCCTCCCCCAAACCACCCAAGTCTCTGTAAGCCAGGCTAGGGCCCCAAATCATCACTGCAGACTCGCCATCTCAATCCGCTGGATATATGTCAAAAGCTTAAAAGAAAATCCAAAAGCAGTGATCCCTAGAAATCCTGTCAAGATAAGACGTAAGCAGACGGTGAAATGGAGAATTCGGCAGGATTCAGGGGAGACATGTAGAGTTGGGGGTGGCTAATTTATAATACAACTGCCAAGCTGCCTTGAGGCAGAGCCAATGGCCCTTAGCACTTTTATGGTCCCCTCCCTTGGGAAATGCTGTCACCAACGATCTTGGTGACACAGTGGACAACTGAGAAAAGCAAACAGAAAGTGGCTGGACTCAGAAAAGTTTCAGGGATGCCTGACCCCAAATATTCACTTTTGATCTCTTTTGTGTCTGTGTGCAAGAGTGGTACATAGAAAAATCAATGTCTGATTAAGTCTGAAAGGGCTTTATCGGTGAGTAGAAAATAAAAACGTTAAATGATAAGAAAGCATGTTATTTGGTTCAATGGAATGTCCTTTCTTTCCCTGTGACACACAAACTACAGAGCATTTTACAAAGAAGGGAGCTTTGGGGTTGATGAAAAAAGATTACAGATGAAGAGAACGGAGTGACCAGGAGTGATCTGGAAAGGCGGACTGCCCAGGCAGGGTGGGAGCGGACGGAGGGGAAGTGGCCGCTGGAAGCAAAGATTCAGCAAGTGGGTCAACAGGAAAGCCCAAAGCAGTCAGAACAGGACAGCCAGGCAGCAAGGCATCCCATGCTGGGACAAGCCGCTCTGCAGGACAGAAGCTCCACATTCCCACTGTGAGCATCAGACTTGCCCCAAGCCTAAGGAGTGCTTAATTTATAGGCAGCTTCAAGTCCCCGTCTTTAATTTGCCCAGGGCTGCTCAGGTTCCCATCCTGAGTGATTTAGCTGAGGAAGACCTTTCATCTGAGGCCGCTGATCTTCCAAAGCAAGGAGTCAAAGGTCACACCTGGGCTGGCCTTTCAGGACAATATCAGAAGCCATTACAGCACTCCTGAGCCTGTCCTGGGCTGACTAGTAGCCACTCTAGCTGCTTCCTCCACAAGTATCCAGAAGCCCCCATGTAACCACCCCCTCCCCTAAAGATAGATACCTGCCCTGAGAACACAGCTGACAGACAGCCCTCCCCTGGGGACTCTACAGGAATCCCTTACCAACTCCAGGCAGTAAAGTCACAGTTTCTCAGATCCTAGGTTCCTGACATGGCTTTCACTACCAAGGGCCAGCTCTTCAAAGCAGGGCATCAGCAGGTTCTTGCTTCTGCCCTCCTGCACCTCCAGCTACTCCTAGGGATGAAGCAGTAATAGACCCTTGACTTCAGCAGGGACTCAAGACCAAGGATGACTCCCTGAGTTCTGAAAGGTGGAGACAAGTCTGTAGATACATGATGTCCTTTCATAGAACTTAAACCAAGAATTGCCACCCTGCCTGCCCTGCCTGCCCTGCCTGCCCTGCCTACCTCACAGACTAGCTCAGGAATCCAGAGTCTATCCCACAACCCAGCCTAGTGAGTCTATCACACACAGAACTACAGGTGTCTCTGGGAACTGAGGACCACAGGAGGGTAAGGGGTGGTGTGTGGTGAGTGACTTGGCACTCTAACCAGATGCATGTGGTAACTAAGTGAACGGAAGAGAAAGACCAGGCATCCCTGTGAAAGGAGATCCACTCTGCTGGCAAAGTTAAAGCTGTGACCCCTGGGAACCCTGGTTCACTCTATCTAGTGAGCGGATGAGGAGGCAGAGAGGCTGAGCACTGAGGAACCAGGGGGCCTCAGGAGCAAAGGAAGACAGGCTCGGGCTTCACAGCTCAGTCATGCTGGCTGTGACCTGCATGTCCTCTGCCCCTGTACCTGTTTCCCAGAACTGCTCTTCATGCTGTTCTGTCTGCAGTCTGCCTCATCTCCCATCCCACCAACCACAGTGCAGTGAATATGGCAATCAGCTGGGCTCCCAGGAAGATTCCAGACACAGCTCTGCTCAGCACACGGGGAGTCTCAAGAGTCACTTGGGAAGATAATGAAAGGGACAAACCCTGGTATCACTCTTCTAGCCAGCATAGCATCAAGGATAGCCACTGCAGATCGGGCCAAACCCTGAGGGTAAGAGGCTAAATCTAACACTAGATGGAAGAAACCTAAGATAAGGCAAGCAGCCTGCGGCTGCCATTAGAGTGCTCCTAAGCATATAGGGTACAGGGTGCCTCCCCCAAAGTCACCACCACAGTAAAGGAAAAGACACTGTCAACCAAGGAAGGAGTCTAGGAATCTTGGGGGGTTACACTCTCATCCTGACAACTGGAAGATCTCAGTAGGCAGATGTCACCACAGCCCAAAGGATTGGCTACCCACAAGCTCTGTGACCCTCGGAGAGACTTTTGCCTTTCTTACCCTTCATTTTCTTCCAGTAGCATGACAGATGCTTTAAGGACATGCATGGCATGTAGTGGGTGCCAAGCAGATATCTGTTAGACTTTAAAACCTAGTAATCACGTATGTACCCCTAAAGGGGCCCACCACAGACCTCGCTGAGTAGCTGTTTCCTTCTAAGAAGACCCAGCCACAAAGCCACAGCAAGAAGAAGTAAAACAGTTACTAGTACCCTCCACATGTAGGTCAGTTCTGCTCGATGCCATGGCAGCAGCTGGTACAACCTATGAGGGTGCTACACCCAGTGTGCAGAGGTAAGCAATGCTGTGAACCTCCCACAGTGGAGAGGGTGGACCCCAAGAAGCCAAAGCCTCCAACCACAGGACACCGCCAAGACACACACTACAATCTACTGGCCCTCATCCACCCATTTCCGGGCATTCCTCTTCCTTGGGAGAGACGGGAGCTGCACAGCTTGAAGGAGGAGGCCACCAAGATGGCCTGGAGGAGACTGCTTACTTCACAGGGCGCTTCTAGGAGGAAGGAACGACATGAAAGGGGCATTCAGCAGGATGACAGCCAGCAAGGCTAGGCTAGGCTGTGGGTGACAGAGTTAGCTTGGCCCAAGACAGCCACCATCCACTGAAGTTTTGTCACACCCAGCCTCAGGATGACATATGGTTTCTAGGAAAACCAAACTACAGCTCTAGAAACAAGAGTTCAAGTAAGAGGGCCTGCTTTCCTACAAACCCAGCCCCGGTGAACCACACTGTCTACATGTCAGCCTGCTGACACGAAACTCAATCTGTTCAACGTGACACACACTTCCCAGGCCCACACTACCAAACAAGACTAAGTATGGAGGTGCCAGTTCTATAGTCCAGACCATGGCAGGAGGGTGTTGGCAGATCCAGACCCACTCCAGGATGGGAACTTAAAAAAGCAAAGGGTCTCAGCAGGTAAGCTGACTGGTGTTGAAGTCTGATCCCACCCCTCCAATCCCCCACCCCGTCCCCTGACTCCACTCCAAATGAGTCAGGGAACTGAGACTGAGAGGCCTTCTAGACTAAGGTATATACCCCCGGGATCCTCTGAGGCTGGAGTTGGTTCTGAATACAATGCATAGGCCAAAGGTCAGGAAGTCTTCCCACCCAGAAAAGACCAAGGTCAAGTTCTGCTGTGGTGAGCTTCTCTGGTACATCAGAGTAGCAGTAACCATCCAGGTAGGCAAGCTGGCCCAGCCTGTTCTCAAGCTCCTGGGGCAGCCTTTGTGGGAAGCACTACTGAGTTCTAGCATCAAAAGGGACCTCAGCAGGAAGGAGCTGAGACCACGTGGGTGGACAAGCACTTCTGCTCAAGGCAAGGCCAGACCTCAAGTCACTGACGAGAGGTGAGCGTTCCAGAACTCAGCACCCGTAACACCTGTTTTGACAAGACAGGAAGTGGACACAGGGACCCTAGTGGGTGACAGAGTTCACCCTTAGATGCTCAGTGTAGAAAGGGGGACGAGAGGGAGATTGACTTTCTCAAAAATACAGGGATGGTGGGCAGGGAGAGACAAGCAATTAGAGCCTGGGCAGCTCTAGGTGCTTAAGACAGTGGCTACCAGACTGTCTGGCCGGGCATGACTCCTCTCTGCCTAGCCAGCAAATCTCTGTGTCACCATCAAGCTGAGTTCTCAAACAAGCTGCATGGAGGGACAAAGACAAGACCTCAGGGAGTGGGCTGGCCCAAGGCCCAGGTCTCTCCCTGTGTGTTCAGCTAAGCCTGCAGGAGATGTCCAAGAACTCCCCAGAAACACCTGCAGCCTTCCTGGCCTCTGTTTGAGCCTCCCAGTGCCCAGGCGGCCACCTCTGAATATGACTTTGGGCGGGAGCATCACAGCAGCCTTGGGCCGACATTATGTTCCTTAGAAAGCTGAGACTAGGGCGGCAGCAGGGAAGCTACACACATCCTGTCTTCCTACTGCCTCACACATACCTCTCCTCCATATGAAGGCTGCCAACAACCCCATCCGTTACCCCCGACCCCCACCCCACCCCAAACTCCCTTCACTCCCTTTCTTCCAGCAGACCAAAAACCTCAGAAAAACTCTCCCTGCTCCCAGGGCCTCACCACCCCAACCCCACAGCAGCTCCCCCAGCAAGCCGAGCAGACTGATGGCCCTAGCTCCTGGTAAACAGGTTCTTTTTCACCTTTGCTGGAGGGTCCAGGGCATAACTCGCTATCTTTCTAGTGTTTGCGGGTCCCAATCTGTTTCTAATGCGTTAGCACTCCCCTGGGCAGTCACAACAGAATTCAGAATTCAACAGAGCAGGGGACTTTATTTTCCTTAAGGAGGCTTATCTTACAGGTGTAGAGGAGGCTATGCTGGGCTTTCCCTGGCAATCTTCCCACCTCCACTGCACCCTCACCATTGTTTTGGAGCAGGGTCTCATAGAGCCCAAGCTGGCCTAGACTTGAAGGTGCTATGTAAGAAACCGTGACCTTGAACTCCTGATCCTCCTGCTTCCACCCCTAAGTACCGGGATGACAGGCCTGTGTCATACTTAGTGCAAGTGGCCTTTCTTAAATTACACGCCTATCACTGGTACCCTGCTGACAAAGGTCAGGACACGTGTAGCCTTGTCAGCCTTGGATAACCCCAGCCACTCCTCCTAACCGGGGATCAGGAAGAGTGGGGAGTTTGGAACCTGTCCTGCCAAGACTCAGGCGCAGCTCCAACACTCTGCCATCATGGACTTTCCCCTCAAGTCAGGGTGCGCACCTCACCCACCTTGGCTACCAGGAACCCCCTTATGACACTACAGCTGGGTCCAGAGCTGGGACAGATGTCCCTAGGATTTCCCCACAAATGGCTCATTAACAGAACCTAAGGTTCAGTACAAACTCTGAAGGAACCCTGCAGACCTGTCCCTCAGGAGGTATGCAAAGAAGACACCAAGGCATACAGTTTGCCAGACACCAGACACAAAGGCCTCATGGGATTCTTGATCACCCCAATTTCTGGAACTAGGGGATTTTCTTTCCTTCTTTCTGTATCGGTTATTGATCTTACTAATAGCATATAATCCTAAGAACTAAAATAAAGAAAGAATAAACAAAGCCATGGTATAAGGATGCTACTCTCCCGACGTTGATGAAAGAACAGACAGGCAGAGATGAGCATCGACTGAGGAAGGGTCACTGAGCAAAAGGAAGAAAGTAGTGAGATATCCCCAGCACCGCTGGGGCCACCATGCCGCCACCGTCCACTTGTACACCTAACTACCTACTCAAGATGGTAGTGGTTCACTCCAAATGAGCCACATGATCGGGTGAGCCAGCTTGCCATGGTAAGCCCTCTACAGAACAGCATCGGCTCAGGTCCCTTCTCTGCTTTTAGAACCTACTGTTCTCCCAGTGAGTGTCCCCATCAAAAAAAGTCCCTCTCTCGTTCCAACAGAAGCCCCTCCCCAATGCTGCCTGTCTGACCACCAAACACCTTGCACCTGAGGCCCAGAGTGAGGTGCCAGCTCCCAGGAAGAGCAGTACCTCAAGCTCTTAGTCAGTCCATGAAGGGACCCTCAGTCTCTCAGCTGAGCTCACTGCTGTCAGACTGGGAACCTTCCTGTTGCTACACTTCAGCCAGAGGCAGCTTCCACTCAACAGAAATCCCTTCCCTCTCTGCAGCTCCATCCACCGCCAGCATACCAGGGCCCCCAGGGAAACTTAACATGATTAAAATTTTAAAGCATTTAAGATGCTCAAAGGAAAGGCATTCTTGAAGTGCAAATCATCAGTTTAGGGAGGCAAGAGTAAATATGGCAGGGGAGATACCTACACAAATGAAATGCAATTTTAAACATTATGCATAAATTGCTTTAACATGGAGCCTCAGCCCTGCGGAATCACAGCATCAAGTCTGGGCTTTCCAGCAAATGCTGACAGTTGGTTTTCAGCTCCTTAGTTCATTCAGTCTGTAGTCTGAGGTGAGCTGACTTCCTGGGTTTTGCTAAATGGAGAACAGCAGTTCTCAGAGTTGTTCAGCAGGCCGGGGCACACAGTGCCCAGCCTGGCCTGACTGCTGAAGCAGCAGAAACCCTAATAGGATGCCCTCAGACAATCCCCAAAGCACAATCCTGAAGCCTGGGGGGTAAAACAGCAGAGCATGGAGAACTAACTAACGATGGAACAAGAGCCCGCTGTGATCAGCACCAAACATGAGAAGGAATGCTGTCTGCTTACAGCTAAAAAAAAAAAAAAATCTACGGGCTTTCAGTACCACCGCTCTTCTTATGCTCACATTCAAGTAGTACATGCCAAAGAAATCACACATCTTCTCTTATCAAGAAAGAGGATGAACCAAATGTGGAGAGCCTTCTAGTGTTTGAAGCCACTGAGGGATTCAAGACAGCACTCCACAGTTTGGGGCAGCCTCTGCCTCTCTCAGGAGCCACCTTGCTTCCTCAACGGGAGCACTACTGAATTTTCTAAATCTACTGCGGTTTACACATCACTTCCTTGGCCCACAGATCACTAAAACCATGATACTCTGAGCCGGCGCTACATTTTATGGCCTCACTGACAACAGAACCCAGGTCCTCCGTCTGCTTTTTCTATTGGGTCTCCATCAGATCACAAAGAGGTCTTGGGCATTCTTCAAACCTAAAGCTTATACCTCAGAGGCATCCAGAGGACTTTAATGGGGAGGCCAGACAACTGCTTGCCAGAGCAGTAGGTGACAGAGGTAGGGTGACATCCCTGGGAGGCTGATGCCACAGGTGCCTTTCTATATACCTGTGCTGATCCACGGCTTCGTCAGTTTGCTTTTTCTTTGTGAGGATGGGAAAAAGCACTCTCAGCAGCCGGGCTATTCCCAAGGCGAGGGAAGTCTCCTGGGGAAGCAAAGTTGGTACAAACCACATTTGCTCAGAGTCACGATGGTTCTCAAAAACCCGGCTGCTGCCACCAGCCACACTTAACTAGACTTAAAACCTAGCAGGGGCTCCCAACACAACCAACCATTCAGAAATCAGAGTCAACCCCACACAAGCCAAGCACAGGGAAACACTGTTTCCACTTTCGCTACTGAAAATAAAAACCAATCATGAACCCCTTTCAGAGCCAAAAGGACGCTTCCACTTCCCTCCCTCCTTCCGTAACTGCAGCTAGGAATAACTTGAAGACGCCAGAGAAAAAGGGAGTCGGCCATGTGCCTTTGACATTCAGCGTCTGACTAGGGGTAAAGTCGGCTCATGGACAGTCCATCCTATTCAAGACCCTATGCCCTAGCTCCCTCAGCCGTGGTCTGCTTCCATTCTTTTCTGGTCGTTGTAGTGTTACTCATAATCAAGCAAGGAAGGCTACAAATCTTTGGAAAAGAGAACTATATTTTGAAGCTCATAAGCTAGTAAAACATCACAAACCCCTCGGGAAAGAATACAACAGCCCAGACAGCACCAATCAAGGCAAGGACCTCACGCTCCGTGTCCCGTACTCAAGCCGAGACGACTGCTGAATCAGAACCTGTAAGCTCTAAGCAACCCGTGGTTCCCACGGCCTCACCACCGAACCCATCAGATACACACACCGAGGAGGGACTTGGGGCTAGGAAAGGCAAGCGCAAAAGGCTAGACAGTTCCCGCCCGCCGTGAGGGACCAAGGACCGAAGTGAGCAGCGTAGCAAGTAAGAGGGGAGGTCTGATAGGACCAAGGAACGTCCTCACTGCTGGATGAGGGGGATCGGGCAGAATCATGCCTCTGATCGCTGGAGCACCAGGGTTCCAGCCCGACCAAGATCCCCAAGATCTAGGCGCAAGACGCGAGGCTAGCGGGTTCCAGTTGGGCGGAATGTGGCTCGGGGAGCACCGGGTCTCGGGTGACAACGATCCCCAAGATCCCGAAGCAGGGAGTGGGGCTCCGGGGTGAGCTGGGCGGAGTACGGAGCAGGGGGCAGGGAGTCCGAAGGGAGGGTTGTCCCTACGATCCCGGCAGCACAGGGAGTGGAGCGCAGTGTCGCCAGCTAGATAACAGCCTCCAAGATCCTGGCGCAGGGCGGTACGTGGCTCCGGGTGCCCGCGCCCCGCGTGCGGGAGGCAAGTCGCTGTACCCAGAACCCCGGTGAGCCGGACAGGGCCCGGGCTCGCGCCGCTGGCCTGAGGGCCCGGAGAAAACTTGAGGCGCGCGTCCGGACCAGGGTCCCCGCGGCTGCTGCCCAGAGCTGGGGAGCACTCTCCATGCACGGCGCCTCCCCACCGCAGGCCCGGGTCCGCGCACAGGCCTCGCGGCACTCACCTTCCTGCCGGCGCCGCCCCCGCCCGCGGCCAGCGCGGAGCCGCCCCCCGAGTACATGTAGTAGGCGATGCCCAGCACCCAGAGCAGCGCGAAGCAACAGCAGCATCCGCGAGCGCCGCCGCATCCTCGCTCTGGGCGGCCGCCGGGCAGCCTAGCGGCGCGGCGGGCGGAGCGCGCGGCGGGCGGAGCTCGGGGCGGCGGCGCGGGAAGACGCGGCGCTCGGCGGGCGGCGCTCGGCGCTCGGCGCCCGGCAGGAAGCGGCGGCCCGGCGGCGGGGTCAGGGAGCAAAGGGCGACCAATCGACGCGGAGGGGCGGGCGGGAAGGCGGGGCCGAGTCTCCAGGCAGCGGCGCCCCGCCCACTGCGCGCCCCCGGGACTGGCAGGTGGAGGCCGCGGGCGCGCGGTTCACCAAAGACCTGGAATAGTCCAGTCTGCAGAGGTCGCCCCGGCCCACCGTCCGTCTGATTTACTATTTGGGCAATAGTGGGTTTTGGGGGTTTTATTTTTAATTTTTTGCTTTTTTTTTTAAATACAAAGTCTCATCCTATAACCCAGACTGGCCTCGAGCTCACCACCCAGCCCAAGCTGGCCTCAAACTTGCAGCACTCCTTTTGCATCAGACTCCTGAGTCTTGAGATAACAGGCATGCACTGACTGCCCTGCGGTCTGAACAAGACTAAGACAGGGAAGGTAGATTTCAAGGAACTTGCTTGTAAGGATGACCCTGCCTGTTCTTAAGAGCAAAATGGTGATGGTTTTAAATAAACATGGAAAAAGGGGGAGATAGATGGTAATTTATGTTTTTAAATCTTTTTGGTTTTTTTTTATTGGTTGCTTTCTTGAAGGAATGAGGTGAGCATAGTAACCCACTTAATAGAGCAGGCAGCAGTGAGTTCTCTGACAGCGGCTCTGATGACTGTAACCTTGTCTGTGCCCCTGTGACTCTCTAAGTCCCTGTGTCTGGAAAAGAATTTCCAATACTTGAGAGCCTGCAAATATTTCTGAGCTCTGCACAGACTGCAGGAGGAAGGGACTCCCTGGACGGTAGTCTACCCAATCCTGAACAAAAAGCACAGCTAGCCTTTGGCTATTAAGATTTTGAGCCTCACCTGGACTTCAGACTTCTCAGAAGTGAGGAGGAAGAGACACTTAGTAACAACCGACGCCCCATTCCTGCAGATGCCCTTCACAGAAGACAGACTTGTCATAGCATAAGAAGTTCTGTTCCAAGTCTAGAATCTAAGCTCTGTACTGACCAGGGAAGAGATTTGTAAAATACTGAAGAGATGACAGGCTTGAAAACACCCAAAGTCTTGGGGAACGTCAGCTAAGTGGGAACAACCCGTTTCCCCTCAGAGGCCTGGTAGTGAAAAGCGTGAAGAGGAAGCAGGACAAACCCCAAAGAACACGAAAGGCAAGAATGGCCCCTCCCCCAGCACAGCATCATCATCTGTTGAAAACTGCAGAGGACAGAAGAGAAAGTCCCCACCCGGAGCCCTGCCCCTAAATGCTTCCTATCTGTGAAGTCAGAGGATAGAGTATGGAGAAGGAATCCTAACATTTCATCTGATTATGCTCCCCAACACACAAACGCACACACACACACACACACACACACACACACACACATTGACTGATGGTGGTTGTGTTACCTGTAATCTCATCACTCAGGAGGCTGAGCCAGGAAGATTGCTATAAGTGAGAGAAAACAGAAAGACAGAGAGACAGAGACGAAGAGAGACAGAGAAAGAGAAGAACAAGCAAAGAGGAGGAGAAGAAGGCAAAGAAGATGAGGAAGAAGAGGAAGAGGGGAGGAGGGGAAGGAAGAGGAAGAAGAAATAATAATAATAGTCTGAAGAGTTGGCTCAGCAGTTAAAGTATTTGCCATGCAAGTGAGGACCAGGAGTTAGAAGCCCTGGAACCCACCTAGAATGTGGGTAGGCTTGATAGCCTACCTGTGATATGGTACTTGAGAGGTAGAGGCAGGTAGTCCCTAGGGCAAACTGGCCAGTTAAAGAAGCTCAGAGCTAGCGAGCTTTGGTATAAGAGACCTTTTCAGTATACAAGGTGAAGAGCTATTAAAGGCCACACCCCAGGTCAATCTCTGACCTACACACACATGTATACATGCATGACATGTCCCCACATGTGTAAGCTCTAGCCTTCATGTGCATGTATTCATACATGCACACATACACAATCAAACATGCATATACACATGTGCGCACTATACACACATTTGAAAAGAGAAAGATGGAAAGGAGGAAAGAAAGGACAGGAAGGAAGGGATGGAGGAGATCAGAGATGAGAGAAATAAGTTAAAAGGTTCAGACTGAAGTTGTTGAGAGCCAGGAAAGAGGAGCCAAGTCCATGGAATTGGAATCCCTGAGAAGGAAACATCAAAAGTAAAAAAAAAAAAAAAAATTGATATTAAAATGTTAATATCTGAGCCTGTGGTGGCACGTACCTTTAATGTCAGCAAGCAGGAGACAGAGGCAGGTAATCTCTAAGTTCAAGGTCAACCTGGTCTATTGAGAGAGTTCCAGTATAGCCAAGGCTACACAGAGAAACTTTGGCTCAAAACAACAGTCTCATCCTCCCCCTACCCCTCAGAAAGGTTAATGTCTGCTGGGCTGTAACTCAGGGCTAAGTTCTTACATACCATGAGCAAGGCTCTGGATTGGAGCCCAGCATCATCACCACCCAAAGGTACTTTTCAGTTTAATAGATATCTTTCAACAATTTTCATCTGGAAAATACTTCAGGAGTTAAGGAAATTTCAACACTACACATCAAAAGTGACTTCCACACACCTTGGGGAAATGGTGTGGAATAACCAAGACATACCTCAGCACTTGTATACCTCTTACTTAAACCAGTAGAAAGCCTGGGCACCTCAGTACCTCAGTACCTCAGTGCCTCAGTGCCTCAGTGCCTCAGTGCCCCAGTGTCTCAGTGCCTCAGTGGGTAACGTACTTGCCGTGCAAGTGTAAGGAGCTAAGTTCAGATCCCCAGACCCACAGGAAGACGGATGAGGCGGTGCATGACTGGACTCACAATAGCTCCTATAATGAGGTGGGAGATGGAGACAGGAGAATTCCGAGAAGGTTGTAGGCCAGCTAGCAACAAAGAAACCAAATCTCCAGCAGGGTGGAGGGTGCGAGCTCACACAGGAAGTTCTACTCTAATATTCATGTGCATGCCATGACACACACTTCCACAAACACATATCACACTACACACACACACACACACACACACACACACACACACTGTTATAATTCAAAGGCAAGGAAGATGCAGCAGGCAGATCAGACTTCTTAAGAGAAATGCAAAAAGTAAGGCAGCAAGAAAATGCATTCACTCAGTGCTCAAGGCAGGAGTTCCAGCCAAGGATCCCACAGCCGGCTCCCAGGCTCATGGGCTACAGATAAACAGGTATGAACCAACTGTAAAAGTTTGGAAGCCCCACACTGTAATTTTTTTTAAATCCTACTTTTAATGATGGATTTATACTCTTAATACTTTTAATGATGGTTTAATACTCTTAAACGCTTTAACCAGAAGTAGTGGGAAAGAAAGGATATGGGGGAAGTGGACCTGTTTAGAAAGATTCTTTGGAACAACTCCTGTCTGTGTTGTCTGGAAATCAGCCGTTCAGTTCATAGGTCAGCAGCAGGAGCTTGATCCACTAGCAAACACTTCACAGATACACCAGCGGTCCAATTTGGTAGAGAAGGGGTAACAAACAGGAATCAGCAATGGTGGCATGACCTAGCAGAGACAGCCAGGCCTCAGCCTCTGCACAAGTCAGCAGCAGGGACCAGGAGGCACACTAGGAGAAGTTCTTGGCTGTGCCTCTCTAAGGAAGCAAAGATCAGAGAAGACTCGAGACCCACACGTGTTGCACAGCTAGTTCTATAAGCAAGCCTAGCTCAGCCCCTGTCACTATCCATCAAGTCCTATTTATGCCCTCCAAACATCCCATGTCCTCCATGTGCTAGCTTAGGATATATGAAGTTCCATCTCAGCATTGTATAAGCTATGCGTGGGGACACATATCTACAACCCCTAGTATTTTGGGGACAGGAGGATTGCTGGGGCTTGCTGGCTGCCCAGCCTTGCTCTAGGTTTAGTGAGAGACCCTGTCTCAAGGAACTAAGTCAGAGAGTGACAAAGCAGAACACCAGATGTCCTCCTCTGGTGGACATGTGTGCATATAACATACACACACACACACATTTTTAAAAAGCAATTGAACTGGTCAGGATTGACTATGCGTGTCTTACAAAAATAGAGATGTCCACAAATGGCAAATTGAAAGAGCTTATGTCCATATACGTAGGTAAAGGAAAGATATTTCTGGTATGTAAAAAACTTAAACAGTAAGAGGGGAGTTCTCTAAGAAATGGGCGAAACTATAAACAATTCCCAGTAACGCTCCAAAAAGAGCCCATAAGTGTGCGAAGATGTTAAGTTTCACTCCATTTCAAATTAAAGCTACAGAGATACTATTTATCCCCCCACAAACTGGCAAAAACTCAAAAGCTTGACAAAACACTGTCAGCCAGCCTATAAAAAAGAATAAGACAGACTTCTGTGAACAGATATGCAGAGATTTCCAGGACACGCTATGATACAAAAAAAGCAAGTGTCAGAGAGCATTATCAAATGCTGGGGTTTTAGATATATATACAAAAATGAAAGAAAATAAGAAAACATAAATATATCTGCTTGTTTGGGTAAAACACACACACTAATGATAAATCAGAAAACATTAAGATTTGTGAGCCAAAGCTTGGTGTAGTGTCTCATGCCTGTGAATGGCAGCATTTGAGAGCTAAGGCAAGAGGATTAAGGCCAGCCTCAGCTACATAGCAAATTCAAGTCCAGCATGGGCTATAGTATGAGACCCTTGTCTCATTAAAAAAGAAAGAAAAAGATTAGTGAGCCACAAGGGCCCCTAGAGAAAGACACACGAGATGGGAGGAGCAACCTCTCTGAATCTTTTTCTAAGTTTGACAATGATCTACATGTCTAAAATAAGAAATAAGGGAATGTAGTTCATTTGGCAGAGTGCTTGCCTTGAGTGCATGCCCTGAGCTCCAGCCTGGCACCACACAAACCAGATTTGGTGGTGCATGCTTGTAATCCTACCACTCAGGAGGTGGAGGCAAAAGAAGCATAAGTTCAAGGGCATCCTCTGCTACATAGCAAGTTGGAGGCCATCCTGGGCTATATGAAATCTTGACTCAAAAAAGAATTATTCAAGGACAAAAATAAAGCACTGGAGAAGGAGAGGAAAATAAAAAACAAAATCCCAGACCACATATCTGAACCCAACTGTTGCCACTGAAGAATATAAAGGAACCAAAGAATAAATGTTTGTTCTTACTTAGTTTCTGCTATGTAGCCAAGGATGGCCAGGCACTCCTGATCTTTCTGCCTCTGGCTTCTTAAATTCTAGGATGGTTGGTATGCACCACCATGCCCAGCCTTTTTGTAATGTTTAAACAAAGTCCTTGGACTTTATACATCTCAGCCTAGAGAATAAAAGAACTGCAGAGAGTTTTGACCCTTCCTTATATTGTCTTTTTTCTCTCGCATAATAAGTGTAGAGATTAAACTATTTTATTCATTATGTCATCCAGCAAATCTTAAAGCTGTTGTTTGGGGAATTAGGAATTTCATTATTTGAGACTAGAGAAAGGCAAAGAATGTTCCTACAGACTAGATTCAAAGCTAAGAGTGAACTCACTTCACATACATCCACCCCTAATATACAAGCAACGTAAATATATACATACATATGTGTGTGTTTATGTGTACAGATACAGATTGGTACAGAGAGATACATATATGTGTGTATTTATGTATACAGATACAGATAGATACAGACAGATACATATATAGGCTTTGGTCAGTTGCAGCCAGCAGATATGAGCATACCTCCCACCCTGTAGTGGTTGGTGGTGTCAACTTGACAGACTAGAATCACCTCAGAGATCAGCCTCTGGCTATAGCTCTAACTATACCTCGGAGGTATTATCTTGATTACATTAATTGATGCTAAAGACTTATCTTAATTGTAGGCCTCACATTCCCTGGGCAGAGGATCTGGGACTGCTCATGAAATGGGGAAAGTGAGAGAAGTACCCGAATGCGTTCAAGCCTCTCTTGCTTCTGGACTCCCTCAAGCTCCTGTTGCTGCAGATTTCCCGCCGGCCGGCCGCCGTGATGACTGTCGCCTGAACTATGAAGCAAACGAGCCCTTCCCCCCCCCCCCCCCCCCCCCCCGCTCAAGTCGCCCTTGTCAGAGTGTTTCATCACTGTAACAGGAAAAGAGACCAAGTTGTGCCCAGAGCTCCAGCCTCTGAGACCACGCCAGCTCTACTCTGAGCTGTGGAGAAACGATTGGACAATACACCTGGAGAGTACTGGATGAGTCTGGGACATCTCGCTATAATAGAAAACCAAGAAAGGCAGAAAAAAGGAAAGAGGCTAGCATCACAGTGTCAGGACAACATGGGGGACAGTTTTAAGTACCAGCTACCCCCACTAAACCTAAGGTGCTCCCTTCAAAACAAATATTGAAGAAAATCTAAACCTGTGAGTCCATACTGGTCTCTCTTGATAATGTGGGAAGGAGTGGGGTGTCACCTCTGCAGCAGACACACGGAAGATGCTGGAGACCTCGTTTGGCATTCTCAGCATCCACACAAAAGGCCTGACATGCTAGCACACATCTCTAATCCCAGCACCGGGAAAACAGAAACAGGAAAATCCAGGGGCTTGCTGTCTTGCCAATCTCCAGGTTCAGTGAGAAACCCTGGCTCAAAAGTTAAGGTGGAGAGGGCTGGAGAGTTGGCTCAGTGGTTAAGCTCACTTGTTGCAAGGACCCAGATGGGTCTCTTAATGTGACCTGAAACTCACAGTCGGGTAGGCTGACTGGACAATAAGTGCAAAGGTTTCACTTGCCTTCACTGACCCTGTGTTGGGATTTCAAAGACATGTCACCACTCCTGGCTTTTCCCCTGGGTGCTGGGATAGAGCTCAAGTCTTTGGACTGCCTGGGCTACATCTCTAGGTTCTAGGACCAGAAGAATATCGAGCACTTGTCCTGTCTAGCGGGGCATTAAACAGGGGTCCGGGGAGGTCACCTGAAAGAGAAGATGGGGAAAACAGGCGAATGCAAGAAATGGCGATCTGTCTATAGTCTGATCAAACCGCCATTTTTACTTTTTCACACACGGGTTATATACACGAAAAGGCAGGATGTGGGGAAGGGGATGACACAGGAGCATAGGTGTTCAGGGGGAGTACATATATCTTCCAGAACAGAGTGTCAGTTGGGTGAAGGTTCAGGGGACAGATCACTATGACTCTGCCTATGATTCACTTGTCCTTATCTAAGTTGGTACTATCCACCAAGGCTACCTATCTACAAGGTCTATGACTATTCAGCCTGGCAATTTTCCACCAAAGCTGCTTGTTTACAATAGCTTCTAGTCATCTGTTTCAGTGTTTTTCCACAGAGACCCAAGACTTTGTGTTAGCAGGCATGTATATCAGGCCTATTGCTGATTTTAGGCCTTCAGTGTATAAGCAGGGCTGCCCCTGATAAGCACTGGTATCGAACAATCAGAATTCTTCCCCCTCAGAATCTAAAGCATGTGTACACAGAGGTTTTTGTCAAGATAGTAAAATGTTCTTCTCAGGTTCTACCACGCTCCCAGGAGCTGCTATGACTGGCATTCATGAGGAGAATACTTTAATATCTCACCGTTAGCAGCTCTTAGTGACACAAAGCACAATGGCACCCACCCTCTGTGCCTGCCCAGAAATTTCCTGAGTTGTACTGTGAATGTGAAGTGCTGTATCACCAAGGTTTAGGCTAAAGAATTCCATCACCCTGAACCTGTGGAGCTGAGTGACAGGCTCACTGTATGCTGAGCGCCAGTCGCACACAAGGTGGCCACTATTCTAGTTTGTTCTTGGTGCAGTGTGGGACTAAGGCGCCTCCAGAAATCAGCTCTAAGGGTGATGGAACCAGAGAGTGTAGGTTGTGAGCATGTGCTTGACCACACCGTACTGCTCATCTCTACTGCTCGGCACGTTGACTAGAGAGACCAGGAGCTGGTGTGTGGATGTGCCCAGAAAGGCCTACAGGTTGTATGATGAAGTTATATGTACTTTCCACAGACAAATTGCTTTTCAGCAAAAATAAAGGACACCAAATTCTGCCTCTTTTATCCCAACTCTCTGTGAAGAGCTTTGACAAAAGTTACTCTGTGTTAGAGTCCCCCATTCTTGGAGCCCTGTGACTGGAACTATCTGGCAGGGACAACTCTCACCAGATGGATCTGCTGCCTCCTGGGAGCATGGAAGCAATACTGTTTTCTATGTGAGGGTTGTCAGGTCACTAAGAGTGTCAGTAAACTCCAAGACACACTGGAGAGATGCTTTGTTTCCTGAACTTTCAGATAGTCTTCTTGGAGCCTCCCTAGGTCCAGGGCTGTGGGGAGGATGTGGCTGGAAGTTGAATGGTTAGTGCCCTGGTCCCTTATAATCCTGGATTGCTCTTTTCTCACTGAAGCATCCAGGCCACAGGGCGTATGGGCGTAAGATGGGAACCCATCCACAGCAGCCCAACATTGTGGTATCAGAGGGTGGGTCAGCAAGAGCAGGGCAGAACAGGTTTTCTTTATCAGAACATTCTGGGTCCTGGGAGGCTTCGAAATAAAGACTTCCAGGCTTGACTTCTTGGTTTTTGTAGTTTTGTTCTGAGATGTAGAATCTCAGTTATCTCAGTCTGGTTTCAAACCTCTCTTTTAGTAGAGAATGACCCCTGGACCCCTGATCTTCCCACCCCCACCCCCATCTCCTGAGGGCTAAGGTTACCCTCAGTTTATGTAGTGCCGGGATTGCAGCCCAGTGTTTCGTGTGGGTTAGCTAAACACTCTATTCATTGAGCTAAGGGTCCAGCCTGAAAATGCCCTATTTATCATAGATTCAACAAAAAAATTTACAGTTCATAGACCTGTATCATATGGAAAGGAGGCTTACGTACCTGGCTGAAGACCCAGTGAGGTCTGTACATTAGGTTTTGTCTTGGCCTCTCTGGGCTGTGTTCCTTTCTCCTGAACATGTGGTGTGACCCCTGCCGGAGTAAGGGTCTTCTGATCTACCACTAGAGAAAGTAGATCCTTGGAAGATTCACCAGCTCCTCCATGGGAAGGTTTGGGAGGTCACCGGCTTTGGGAGAGGGTTTCTAGCCTGAAGAGCTGGAATTCTGCTCTTTCTGGGTGCTTGGAAGGAGTGGAGGTGGGAGTGATGGGGTGCAGGAGAGAGAGGCACAGGGAATAAAGACCTAGCCTCTGAGCCTCCTCCCTCTGGATCAACATGCCATCCTTTGAGGTATTATAGTTTGATCCCCAACCTGGATGTTAAGGTGACCTACAGGTCCTCATTAGCCATTTTTGCTCCCCTGGGGTCACGTTTGTTGTGTGCTGAGGAGTGTCTTCTTGTCTACTCCCTTCCTGTAGAGAGCCGCTATGCGCTGCACCTGAAGATGGTGCTGGCTGAGAGTGCTCCTTGTGGTAAACAAGTCCTCATTTGGCTATGCAGCTGTGCAGGGGCAGGGAATGGTCATACGTGGACGTATGGAGAGATGATACGTGGCATATGCTCATTGGCCTTTGCTTAGATATAAGCCTGGTCCCCGGGGTGGGCGGGCCGCCACCACCAGAAAGCTACAATCCTGAGTAAACTGCCTTGAGAAGGAACCTTGTTGTCTTGCGTCTAATTTCCTGCTGGCCAGGAAGGGCGCCGGACACCTTCCCAGCTGTGTTCTGGACTCAGAGCAGTTTTGCCCAGAGATCTAGGCTACTGTCAACTGGGCTAGGAATCAGGACGTCAAAGGTACAACACTCTGCCCTTGTCCACATTCAAGGACGCTTTACCTGTACACTTCCTATTCTGTATCCTGAAGCGGAGTCCTCCAGGCCATGGGCTGACATACCTTTATCATCAGGAGACTCTACTCCCCTCGTACACTAGCACCACCCCTTGTGGGATGGCCCAAGTTTATGTAGTGACTTCTGGAGATCCAGCCTCCATCTCCCAGTGGACCTAGGCTCTGATTGATTCAGAAAGGCCTGTTTGGATGCCCTGTTTTGTGCTTCATGTAGTGATTTCTCAAAGAGCCTTCCCGGAGGATGAGGAGATGAGCAGCCATGGAGGCTTTGGACAGTAGAAACTACCTGTCTGAGTCTGAGCAAGTCTTCACCAGCCCCAAATCAGAGAGTGTGACTGGTCTGTGTGAACAGTGACTCTGAGATTTGCCTCAACACACTAATGGGTGTGTAGGAACCAGACCAGAACTTAACATAAGGTCGTCCTTGTCTGACCCAAAAGCAAACTTTTCCAACTTTGAAAATAAGTGAAGGGCTATTGGGTTATGTTTTGAGATGATTACTAATTCCTAGGCTGGGTCAACGTTACTGTGGTTATGCAGAAAATGTCCTCATTTTCAGGAACTGTGTGTTGGCATATTTGTGAATGAGATGTCTTAATGTCTGCATCTTACTTTCAAATGACCCAGCAAAAAAAGTATTTGTATTTATATTTATAGAGAGTGTTGTGAATACTACACAGAGACAGAGAAAGAAAGCAAAAATGCATGTGGATACATTTATTGTTGAGTCAGGCAGAGAGCAGGATGGGGCCACCTCTCTTCCATTCTTGGGGCCTTTTATCTATGACATAAGCATTTCCAAGTGAAAAGTTTAGAAGAAGAATGTAAGGGACAAAGACAGAGAATCTGGTGAACAGTTGCAATGAAAATAATTACAATTTTTGCTGAAAACGAAAACTCCAGACATTGGGGCCAGACAGAAACATCCGGCGGCCCAGCTGGCTGTCAATCAATCAATTATTTTAACAGGTGTTTATTACTGGTCTGTGCTAGGCCTAGAATGTCTGCAAATAACGAAAGGGAAACAAAACTACACGCTATGGGCTTCTTGTCTTTGAAATGTTGATGACCAAAGTCAGGTCCTCAGAAGGCTTTGCTCTACTTAATGTGCCCTTGTCTGGGTAGACGGATGGGGGAGGGAAAACCCATTGCACCTCTGTTACCAAAAGAGACCTCTCCAGAAACTGCTTAATCAGAAAAAAAGAAATGGTCCAGGTTGTTTCAGGATGCTAAACAAGATAGGTTTTAAGAAGAAGAGGCCCTCAGTCGGACCCTAAAGAGGGCCAGCATGAGCAGTATGTCCAGAGGTCGGAGGCAGAGAAGAGAACAGCAACAACTGTGGTTACAGGCAAATAAAGAAGCATTTAGCCTCTGCAGGGTGGTGATAGTGGAGAGCTCTGGAGAGAGGCTAGAGAGGGGCTCCAGAAAAATGGGTCGTGCCACAGCTGGTTCCAACCAAAGACCAGGCAATGAGCCCAGAGCCCTCAGAAGCCTTGGTGAGAGGTTTCATTCAGAGCCATGTCAAAGCAATTACATGATCAGTTTAATGGGCTAATTACCTAGCACATTTATTTAAAGTGGTATGGAGAGGGACAGTGCCATACCAGACACTCAGAGCTGCGTCTACTAAGAAGCTCTGACTTCTCACTTGGGCTCAGGATAAAGCCTGGCACACCTGTTTTTTCCTATATCAGTATCTTCTATACCTTGGGTCACCTGCTTGACTGTGTATACAAATGTTAACCCCTCAAGGGATGTCAGTCTAGCTAGCCTACCTCACTTCCCTCTAAGGCTGACATGAGCCACTGTCCCAAACCTGTAGTCACTCATTCTAGGAACGATAGAGTCTCAAGAACAAATAACCCTGCTATGAAGGCAATTATCTATGAGGGTGAGGCTTCACCAGGAGCAGAAGTAATCATTCTTGAGAACCATTGTCCCTTCAAGCACTAAGGACTCCCTTAGATCGCAAAGTTTCTCCAGGTAAGATGGGTGGACTCACACCTTGACCAGGACTGGTTAATCATACAGACCTCCGGCCCCTCCTCCATTCTTTCTCAGTTTAAATCTAAAGCTCATGTTAGTATCTCCAAAGAGGAGAGTGGAGGTCAGCAGACCTTTATCTGTTCCCTCTTCCCCAACACATGGATTAAATCTCCTGCTACTCTCTGCCTTCAGTGGTTCTGCTTGTCTCTTCCACTGATGTAAAGGAAAGGTGGGGCTACTGGAGTCTGGACTCTTGCCCAGAGTCTCGATTGGTTACAATTCCTGAGCATTACATTGAGTGGCTAAGGGTATCACCTCCATTGAGACGACATAAAGATAACTGCAAAGACCAGTTACTAAGTATCAGTCAAGTTCTAGTCTGTTTTGTTTGGTTTGGGTTTATTTATTTATTTATTTGTTTATTTTAAAGATAGGTTTTTCCTCTCTGAAACCCTGGCAGATCCGTGAGTAGCTAAATAAACTAGACTGGGCTTCAATTTTGTGTGAACCTCCTGCTGAGACCTCCCAAGTGCTCAGATTACAGGTGTGGGCTCCTCCACCAGCCCTAAATTTCACTCTACATGACAACAATGTAGCAGTAGAGAATGCAGAAGGTAGTCTCCGCCTTCCCGCTGTGTACACAGCAGGTGGTGGGATGGTGGCTTGGTTGGTTGGGAGGCTCAAATTCTTCAATAAAGACTAAGGACAACCGCCAGATCCATTTACACTGTAGGAGCCAGGTGCCTGGGAACCAGAGATACACATCTGTGAGATGCTGCACCATTGTTGTTGCCCAAGGCGAAGATGGAGAATTGGGAGACTGAGATGTCCAGACTGCAGAATCTGCCAAAGCAGACCTTGGGCAGAATCACCTGAGACGGACAGACACCGAGTGCTTAGTGACATGCAGTTAATGAGCAGGTGGCTTGCTTAGAACAGCTGACACTGATGGTCTTCTTTGCTTTTTTTTTTTTAAACATAGTTGATTTTGAAATAAATTAGTCTTACTCCTGATAAATTTATAAATTGATAAACCAGCCATTCTCTAGGGGTTCGTCTGCTGCTGCTGCCACAGCTAGAACCTGTACAGAAACAGAGGTTATGGTGCTATGAGAACCTCAGTGATGGACAGGGACAACGAAGAAGTCAACAGAGAGTTGTTGGTGCCATCCAGGGCTGGGGATGACTGAGGGCCCGGGATGTGGCTCCATGGGTCAAGCCCTTGTCTAGCATGCTCTAAGTTTCAGGTTCCATCGCCAGCACTGCATAAACCAAATGATGCCAGCTCCCTGAAGATGGAGGCAGGAAGATCAATAGTTCAAGTACATCCTTGGCTACAAAACTAACTAGAGGCCAGTCTAGAGACTCTGTCTCCAAAAAACCGAAAACATGGGATGGTGAGGTGGCTCAGAAGGCAAAGGCAACCCGAGTTAGTTTGACTTTCAGGACCCACATAGTGAGAGGAAGAACTGACTCTCACATGACTCTCACATGTCTTCTGACCATACATGCATGCCGTGGCATGTGCATATCTTCCCAGTCACCACCACATATATAAATTAATGCCATGGAGATGATGGGGTAATATAAAAGTCATGTTGCTACCTGCTTCTCTGTGGGATTTCCCATTGAAGAAGTTTTCCCTCACACCTGCTGCACTGGCCTGGATTTAAGTCCGAAGCTGGGCTGCTATGTCGGGAGTTGTCCAGCTGGAGCTGAGAGGGACCCTGGCATCTACTCCGGTGGCCCATGCCGCAAGGCAGGCAGTCTGCCTTCTGTGCTAGGTGCCCTCTGCTTGTGGCATTGCCTACTCTCACCAGTTTCTTTCGTTTTGATAATAAAGGGAGTTTTATTCTCCTTTCCATGTATTCAATTAAAGTCACGCATCACTTAAAGATAGGTGCTTTAGGGAAACACCGCTAAGCAATTTCGATTTCATGCTGTGTAGCACCATTAAGCAGGGCTTATATGCACATGAAGCCAGCTCTGCCATCCTCACAGGGACCACCATACTGGGTACATCCCGCTATTGGACCATATTATGGTCTCGGGCATCATGAGGTCAGATAAAGCAGATTTGTAACCCTGAGGAGATGAACCCTGGATGTATCTTGTGACCAATACCAGATTCATACTCTAGCTCTAAACTGGGATTTTGGGATGTCCTGGCTGCTCTGTTGCTGGAGGGGAGGGCTACCCTCCTGCTGGGCAAGTATTCTAGCAGTGAGGGACACCTTGAATCTTTTCTTTTAATCTTTTAACAATTATATTTGCTTATTTATTTATTTTGTGTGAGTGCATGTGCCACACAGTACATTTGGAAGGCAAATTCTGTTCTTTTCTTTCTTCCACTATTGTGGGTCCTGGGGCTTCAGCTCAGATCATCAGTCTTGGTGTCAAGGTTTCTCAACCTACTGAGAGGTTGTTTTTTTTTTTTTTTTTTTTTTTTTTTTTTTTGAGACAGGGTTTTACCGTGTATCCCTGGGTGACCTGAAACTCACTACATAGACCATCAGGCTACCCTTTTAACAATGCTTCTGCCTCAGGCTCCTCAGTGCTGAGATTAAATGTGAGTATCCTACACCCATCTTCTTTACTTGTGAATGTGAGCATGTGTGTGTATCCCCGCATGTGCAGGTGTACACGTGTGTGTAGGTGCGTAGGCACCTGCGTATGTCTGGAGACTACAGTCAACCTCAGATGTTGTTCCTTAGTTATTGTCCACCTTGTTCTTTGAGACAGAGTCTCTCACTTGCCTGTGTAGGTTAGGGTAGCTAGCTAGCCAGTAAACACCAGGGATCGTCCTGCCTCTCCAGGGCCAGCGTTATAAGCAGAGCCCATCACTCTGGGTGGGTGGGAATGGTGCTCAGGTTGTGCATTGCGTAAGCAAGTGCTTTCCCATCTGAGCCATCGCCCAGTCTTCTGTCCTTTACTTTTAGATAACAGGAGTGAAAGATCCAAGGATAGCTTCACCCGCAAACCTGGGATGCCTGGAGACACAGGACCATTCACGAGTGACACTGTCTGGCATCTGTCTCACTCGGTGACAGCTCAGAAATATGACATCAACAGTGCCTCAGCCCTGAATCATGGTGTCATAGGCAAGTCATCCTTTCAGACCACACTGCTTTCGTTCGAGTCTTCACAAGTCTGTGGCTGGCAGTTTGAGCCTCTGGTCCCCCACCTCTCCACTCAGATCTTTTCAGACTCCTCCAGTGAGCCTGTCACCATCCACAACGTTCTCAAGCAGCACAGCCTCCCATACCACAGAGAGAATAAATGTCATCAGGAAGTGCTTTCAAAGCTTACTGTCAGACCCCCTGACTGGTGTTATGAGGACATCTGTCTGTCCTCCATCCTCCCGTGTTTGCAGATGCCTGAATGATTTTTGGCTGGCTGGTTGTTTGGTTGGTTGGTTGGTTTAGAGACAGAGTCTTATAGAGATCAGGCTGCTTTCAAGTTTCCATATAGCCAAGGGTGGTCTTGAACATCTGATACTCCTGCCTCTGTCTGCCAAATGCTGGGACTCATTACAGATGAGTGCTGGGGACAGAACTCAGGGTTTTGCCTGTGTTAGGCACCCGCTGTATCACCTGAGCTGCATACCCAGCCTTTCAATAGCCCCTCCCCCCACTTTTCAATACAGGTTCTCCCTGTGTAGCTCCAGGCTGCCCTTAAATTCCACTCTCCTTCCCCCCCATTCTCATCTCTCCAAGACTGGCATTGTAGCATGCACCTCCATACCCATACTTTACGTCTTCAAGAGAAGTGTATTTCGCACCATGAATAATGGACTCCCTAATTCTCTCTGACCTTCAAGATGTTTCTCTCTCTGCCAAGAGACTTTCTCAGCGTGTTGTAGAGCTCACCCCTATGCATGATGAGCCACAGCTGTAGAGCTTTCCTCTACACAGCTGAAGAACAAGACAAAAGCTTAATAAACAAAGACTTTGTGGACAGTGGGAAGCAAACGGTAGAGACCACTGCTCAGACTGGACCCAACTCTGGGGCAGCTGGCAGCTAGAGTACAGGGTGTTCCAGTCTGAGGTCCTGGGAACCAGAAGAAGTCAGACCTGGAAAGATAAGGTGGCTAGAACCTATGAGGTAGAAACTTTTTTGTTTTGTTTCATTTGTTTTTCAAGGCAGGGTTTCTCCATGTAGCCCTGACTGTCCTGGAATTTACTCTGTAGACCAGGCTGGCCTAAAACTCACAGAGATTCTCCTGCCTCTGTCTCCCGAGGGCTGTGTTAAAGGTGTACACCACCATCACCCAGCTTGAGGCAGGACCTTGAAAGAACAGTAGCAACAACTGCAACAAAGAATATTCAGAGAAAGTTCTGGAAGCCTATATCAGAAACCTCTTGGGTTGTTGGATGAACACTCATCTCCGTGTGCATAAACTGGAGTGTGAACAGCTCTGCACAACAGTGACACAATCATTCCTGGGTTCACATGTGGGAGGGAACAACTTACACCCCTGGTCGCACACAGAACATCAAGTATGGTCCTCAGGAAATGCTATCTGAGTGGTCTGGGTGAATCAGCCTGAGACAAGGGCTGCTGCACAGATAGATAGTCAGCAGGAGCTTAGGAGGCAGCAAACTAACTCACAGTAACTTGATTCCCTGTAGACAGGAAGTCTGACACTTGAAAAGGTCATCCAAAAAATCCAACACCTCAAAAAAATGAATTCCACAATGTCTGCCATGCAGCCAAAGATCACTAGGCAAGTAAAAAAGCCAAACATAGAAACCCTATTATCTGGAGAGGAAAAAAAAAAAATCAGCAAAACAGAGTCGAAACAATAGAAAAGAAGATGCTGTTACACACAGCCGTATCTGGTTACTATAGAAATGCAGTCTACTATACAAGGAAGTAGAAGAAAAAATAAGGATGAAATTAAAGAGATGAGGCCCCATATCTGAAATAAAAATACACCAGAGCCAGGTGGTGGCGGCGGCTGTGGCGGTGGAGGTGGCCACAGTAGAGTGCCTTTAATCCCAGCACTCTAGAGGCAGAGGCAGGGGGCTCTCTGTGAGTTTGATAGCCTCGTGGTTTACAGAGCAACTTCCAGGACAGTCAGGGCTACACAGGGAAATCCTGTCTTGAAAAACATAAAACAAACCATCAACAATAAACAGGGTTAGAATACCAAATGAGCGAAAGTGATTGTTGTGTCATAAGAAAGAGGCCAACGGGCCAAGAGGAAGCCATAACTTGGCTTTAAAAAAAAATTTTTTTTTGGTGAAAGTGGTAAACCCAAAGGGGAAATAGACAAGTTCACAGCCACACTTAAAGCTTCAGTGTCTCAGCAATGAACACAGCTAACAGGATAGGTGGACTATAGACAGTTTTAGCAACACCACATCCCTTCTGTTCTATAGCAGGCTAGCCCAGAATAGCAACAGTGTATCTTATCTTCTGTCAACCGCAGACTGAGAAAGACACAGACTTAACCAAAAGAAGTTAGAATTGGGCCTGGTGCTTCAGCCATGAAATTCCCCGGAAGAGAGGAGGCCTAGGCAGGAAGATCCCAAACTCAAGATCTTCTGGGATACAGGGTGAATTCAAGGCCAGCCTGGACAACTCAGAGGGACCCTGTTTCAAGACTAAAAAATAAAAGAGATCTGGGGATGTAGTTTAATGGTAGAACACTTGTCTTACCTGCGTGAGGCCCCAAAGTTGATCCCCAGGACCTAGAAAGAAGAAAAGAGATTCACTCTGATCATAATTTTAGTCCAAGGTTGACAAGACACATGCTGGACAAGCAAACCCCTTTGTGGGCCAGGGCTTCACCTTTAAATTAATATTTTTGAAACATCATTTAGAAAATGTAAAGCATATTAGAAAAGTAGAGTCAAAGAGTAAATATCAATAAGGAATTAGAAGTTAAAGGGCCCAGTAAGATTTCTCAGCAGGTCAAAGCGCTAATAGTACAAGCTGGCTGACTTGAAACCAATGTTAGAACCCGCAACAGAAGGAAAAAAACTGGTCCACAAAAGTTGCCTCTGATTGCTACACCATGCTGTGGTATGTGTCCGCTCACACAGTCATATTACAATTGTAATAAATAAAAAAAGTTTAAAAGATACACACAAGACTCTCCATCTCTCTGAGAACCCAGACTTTGGTGTAGAAGACATTGGCTACTATGAGTTCCGGTGCACTGTTGCCGAAACCTCAGATGCACGGTCTGCTAGCCAAGCATCTGCGGGTTCATATTGTTGACATGTTCACTGTGACCCTGGAAGTTGCCACTGCCTGTAAGTTTAGCGTAGGCTGAACCAAGAAAGAAGGCATATGTAAATTTCTACAGGAACCATGATTCCATGAAAGATTTTGAAGAGATGAGGAAGGCTGGTGTCTTTCAGAGTGGGAAGCGGTTTTAAAATGCAAAAGAATTCTCTGGGTTGAGCTCCGTAGACGTTCATTGCTGACTTGTGCTCCTGAAGTACGAATCATGAATATGGAGGCTAAGGAGTAGTTTCTCTTAATAAGCAATAATTATATGGACAGAGGGAAAAAAGATACACACAGAAAGAGAAACTGTTTTTAATAGAAAGGGTCTTCCATAGCCCAGGCTGGCCTCAAACTTGTTATAACCTTGAATTTCCGATCTTGTCTCTACTACTTAAGTGCTGGAATTGTAGGTGTGTGCCACCACCTCACCTGGTCTGTGCAGTGCCAGGATTTCTGCATGCTAGGCAGACCCTCTGCCACCTCAGCTGTATCTCCCACTGTAGCCTCTTGAAATGCAGTCTGAGGATTGCCCACGCTCCTAGTTGCTTCTGGGACACTCAGCCTCCTCTCTCTTCCATCCCTTCTCCTGCAGACTCCACATATTCGCACACCCAGAAGAAGGACATCATAGAGCAGACTGGCTGCTCTCCTGTGTGATTCAGAGAGAGCAGCGTGTCACCATGAATTTAAGAAAATAAAGTCACAGCCCAGAGCAAAGTGGATTTAATAGTCACAGAGGTGTCCATAAGCCCTTGCTTTCGCTTCGCAGGCTCACACTTTAATAATTTAATGCTGTTTCTGCATGACAGCGGGGGTTTTATGAACCAGGGAGAGAAAGCTCACCATGTTCGCAGCTGCGGATATGATGCCTTACCCACCACCTAAGCAGAGAATGCCCAGGATGCAGCTTCCCTTTCCAACCACTGTGCTAGAGGCCCTCCCATCCTCACCTACAGAGACGGAAGCCCTTGCACTCAAAAAAGTTATTGAAGAAAAAGAGGTGTCAGCTCTACTTGATGTGTTTGATTCCATCCATTTGTCTGTCTGTCTTTCTGTCTGTCTATCCATCCATCTGTTCATCCCACCCATTCATTCATCTGTCTGTCTTTATCCATCCATCCATCTATCCATCCATTCATTTTCCTATCTACCCACCCATCCATCTGTCCATCAGTCCATCTATTTGTCCATTCATCTGTCTATCTGTCCATCCATCCATCTATTCATCATCCATCCATCTGTCTATCATCCATCCATCTACCCACCCATCCGTCCATCAGTCCATCCATCTGTTCATCCACCACCCATTCATTCATCTGTCTGTCTTTATCCATCCATCCATCTATCTATCCATCCATTCATTTTCCTATCTACCCACCCATCCATCTGTCCATCAGTCCATCTATTTGTCCATTCATCTGTCTATCTGTCCATCCATCCATCTATTCATCATCCATCCATCTGTCTATCCATCCATCCATCTACCCACCCATCCGTCCATCAGTCCATCTATTTGTCCATCCATCTATCTATCCATCATCTGTCCATCTGTCTATCCATCTATCCATCCATCCATCAATCTGTCCATCAGTCCATCTATTTGTCTATACATCTATCCATCTGTCCATCCATCATCGATTCATCTGTCTATCCATCCATCTATCCATCCATCATCTATCCATCTGTCCATCAGTTCGTCTGTCCATCTGTCCATCCATCTCTCGATGCTGGGGATTGAGCTAGGGCTTTGCCCATGGCAGGCAAACACTGCCCCTTCCACCTACATCCCTAGCCCTCTTTCGCCTTTTGTTTGAGACAAGGTCTCACTCAGGTGCCCAGACTGGTTTGAAGTCACCCTGCAGCCTTGGCAAGCCTTGGCCTTATAATCAATCCTTCTGCTGTAGCCTCTGAGTAGCTAGGATTGCAGTGTGTATCCACAGCCCTGGCCTGACCTAGCTTATTTTAAGTCACTTTAAATTCTGAAACCCTTATCCTATAAACAAAATAATTAACATGACGACATCAAAACAACACAAAATGCCTGAGATCCTGACACGCTGACCATATGGCAATAGTGACCCCTGTCCCCATGGCTTTATTAATGCTGCTAAAGGTACTAATTAAAGAATTTTAAAATACATTTATAATTTTAAACTTTATTTTGTTGATTATTATTATTATTGTGTGTGAGAAAAGGGGGAGGCCGAGAGAGATAAGGGCAGGCACTCACCAGCGCACGTGCAGAAGTCAGAGCAGCTTTGTAGAACTGGTTTTCTCTTCCTTTATATCGGTGCTGGGGCTTTAACTCCAGCAGTCAGGCTTGTGTGGCAAGCACACTTACCGCCACTTCCCCAATATATGGGGCAGGAAAGATGGCTCAGCAGTTAAGAGCCCTGGCTGTTCTTCCAGAGGACCCAGCCCCCACTCAGCAGCTCCCAGCCATCTTTAACTCAAGTTCTAGGGACTCTTACAGCCTCTGCAGGACCTGCAGGCATGTGGTGCATAGACACGCATGCAGACAAAACACCCATAAAGATAAATAAATCTTTTTTAAAAGCAATATATGAGTACTGTGAGAATTTGGAAAATGGAGTCTCTCAAAAGGAAAGTTACAGATATGCTCACTTGGGCAAGGACTGCTGTATTTTGACTGTTTGCATTTTTATTCTATTTAACTATGTATGTATGTACGTATGTACATATCTATCATCTATCTATCATTATCTATCTATCTATCTATCTATCTATCTTTGGTTTCTCAAGACAGGATTTTTCTATGTAGCCCTGGCTGTCCTGGAACTTGCTCTGTAGACCAGGCTGGCCTTGAACTCATGAAGATCTGCCTGCCTCTGCCTCCTGAGTACTTCCAGGCCTGCCTGCTTTGATGATTTTTAAATGTAGCTGTTTGGACCTTTAAGCGTATCCTCCTGGTTTGTGGGTATTTGAACTCATTCTATAAACAGCTCTATGGTTTGCTTCCTTTTTTTGACTTCTTGATTGTTGGATGGTTTGAGTTTTTAGTTTAGTTTAGCTTTAACCTTTGGAGACAGGGTTTCTCTAGATAGCCTAAGCTATGCTGAAACTCTGGTAATCTTTCTGCTTGAGATTCTTTCTGCTTCACCTCCTGAGTGTTGAGATTTACAAGTGCACGCGACCGTGCCTGGTGGCTGTCTTGTCTCTTTTGAGACAGTCTATCCTGTAACCTAGCCTGGCCTCAAACCCTGCGGTGGCCTCCCAAGTGCACTGGCATACCCAGATCTTGTGATGTCTTTTGTAGCATCTATTGTAAATCTTGCCTTGCTTACATAACCCAGTTTTTAAAAAATTCAGTGACCCCTATTTGCTTGCTTATAAACGATATCCTTGTCTATCTATCATCCATATGTCCATATGTTAGCTCATCTCTGCTTTCATAGGACAAACCCCTAAATGTCGAACCTGCAGCTCTGACAGCTGACCCTAGGATTTTGACATCTCTGCTGCATTGGGTCTTGGCTTGAAGACTATACTTCCAAGAGAACATAGACTGAACCAGAATTAGTCTTTCTTCTGGTACACTTTGCCCACCCTCAACACACAATTTCTATCTTCACAATGCGCATGGTCCACGGCGGTGCTTCAGCGTATAAATATGAAAGTAGATACTTGGCAGGTTAGACGTGGGTGGGTAGTTGAGGAAGGGATAAGGTGAACTAAGACTATAATTTTCTATAGCAAACTCGAGCAATGTGCGGTTGCATCTGGATTGTCCTAGCTGCGTGCACTCTCTGGTTCCTCGGTACAGTCAGGGATTGTTTCCTGTCTGAGATGCTGACAGGAGTCTGTGTCATTACTGTTGTCTCTGTGTTAGTGACCTTCTAACGCAGACAGGACGCCTGCCCAAAACAATGTAGAGGAGGAAGATTTATTCTGGCTCATGATTCCAGAGCGACCGGTCTGCGGCTGCTTCACCCCAACTGATTGGGTAGCACATCACGGTAGAAAACTGTGTGACAGAGCAGCTCCCTCCCCACAGACTGGATCAGAGACAAAGCGTAAGGAGGAGATTGACACCAAGTAAGGGGGCGGATGCAATCAGAAGCCCGGTCTCTCTCGTAGCCTACTTCCTCCAGGGAGGCTACACCTTCAAAGTTCCTTAAACTTCGCAAAGCGACACAAGCAGCTGAGGACCAGACACTTAAGACAGACATTTTAGATCTAAATCTGAAGAAGCGGGCATGGTGGCTCACACACAGTCACAACACTCAGGAGGTGGAGGTGAAAGATTAGGTGTTCAAGGTCAACCTCAGCTACACTGTGAGTTTGAGGCCAGCCTAGGCCATATAAGCCCCTGCCTCTAAATAACTTAAAAAAAACATAGCTGAAGTAAGCACTCTCTAGAGGACACTGGACTCTTGGGTCACCAGTCGTGAGCTGTAGTTTCCAAATGGTGACAGACAAAAATGATGGTGAATCTTCAGTTACGGGTGAAGCTGAAAGCCAGCATAATGGAACACCATCTTAGATCCCTTCATCCCTGCTCCATCTGTGCTCCACCTGTGATCCATCCATGCTCCACCGTGCTCACCTGTGCTCCATCCATGCTCCACCCGTGCTCCATCTGTGATACATCTGTGCTCCATCCATGCTCCACCTGTGCTCTGCCTGTGCTCCACCTGTGCTCCACCTGTGCTCCACCTGTGCTCCACCTGTGCTCCACCCATGCTCCACCTGTGCTCCATCCATGTTCCACCTGTAATCCATCCATCCATGCTCTATATAGCTGTCTCGCAATCAATACTGAAGATGCTCCTGCAGCAGCCAATTTATTCTGCCTTCCACCTAATGGTATAAATGTAATTTAATTTAAAACTTAATCCAGGCAAATAATTGATAAATACGAAAAGCCAGGATTTCCACCCTGTGCATAAAGCATGCATAAGAATAAAATATGTTTATTAAAATAATTACTAGTTTTGAAAAGTCTAATAATTACTGGTTGCTGTGAGCAAGTTCTTGGAGAGAAGGGGAGGTGGAATTAACTTGGGCAGACAAAGAACGTGCTGTTTGCGGCTCAGTCGTCAAGAAGAGATGAACATTGCTTGCTGACCAGAACTTGCTCTGACAGAAGAGACCAGGAAATCCCGGTGGAAAGCTTGGCCTTGGACCAAGTGACCACATTTATCAAAAATTTCCAGAAGCAATCAGCAAGAGAAATGCATTGATTTGCAGAAGGACTCTGTCACAGGGGCTGGCTCACAAGGACAGAGGCTAAGAAGCCCCTTTTCACCCTTCTCAGGGCAGAAGCCCAGAGAATGTGTGATGTGGGCCTGGTAACCAGGATGGCAGTTCTGCCTGTGCCAGGAAGTCACACTAGAGGCATGACATTTAATAGCTCTAGCAGAGAAAGTATGTCCACCCTGCTTTTCCCCTTGTGTTCCAGCTGGGCCCTGGAGACTAGACACTACCATTTCAATGAGGGTAAGCATCTTCCTTCAGTCCACCAACTCAGGGATTTCACCAGAGAGACCCCCACAGACAGACCTGGAAGCTATGTCTCACCACCAGTGTAGACAGAACAAAATGAACTGTCATGGTGACGCTTCGGTCTGGCCCATGGGGCGGAAATGAGTTTTGCCTCTGAAGATTGATCTCATCATCAGCTCTGTATAGCAGCCTCCAGTCCACCCAGGGCTGATGGGAAGTCAATTCCACTCCTGCCCCCAGTTGCTAGAGAGCCCCCTTGAGGACACTGTAAGGCCAAGCTCGCTGTAGCTCTAGAGTATTAGCCACACTCCTCGTGGTAAAGGAGAATGGTTCCTAGCGAGCAGTCATGGAAAGCAGTGGAACAGACAGATCAGCTGTGGTGCTGCACACTGGTAAAGCCCCAAGAACATAGACTGTTCTGGGTAGTTAGCCTAGCCACACTGAGAGGAGATGATAAAAGAGGAGAAGGACGGAGGAGTATCCTCTATCTCTGAGATGAGGAAGGTCTTCAGGCAAGCTTCCATCCATCCATCCATCCATCCATCCATCCATCCATCATCCATCCATCCATCCATCCATCTGAAAACTATTTGCTCCACAGAGATCTATTGCAAGTGTGACCCATATCGGATATAGGAGCAAATGTCTTATGGTGATTACTATTGATTGTCAACTTGACAGGATCTAGAAACACCTAGGAGACAAACTTCTGGGGAGGAGGCTTCGAAAGTAAGTTTATTGAGGTGGGAAGACCCGCCCTAAACATGAATGACACCATTCCATGATCTGATGCCCAGGAATCAAAAAGAGATAGCAAGCTGAGTGCAGGCATTTGTCTCTGCCTTGTGACTGCAGATACACTGTGACCAGCTGCCCTGTAGGCTTAGAGTTTTAAAAACCTACTTTAACAAGTTTTCTCAAACGCTTCAATGCCCTCTCCCCTTCTAGCCCACTGCCCAAAGGTAGGGGAGAAAAGATGGTAAATAGGACTGTTTAGAAGTAGTTCTTTGAGGGGTGATTTCAATCTTCGTTGTCAGGATACCAGCAGTCCAGTTCAATAGTGTCACGATACCAAACACAGATCGACTGTTAGCACGAACCAGCAGAAACCATTAAGCCTCTGCCGAATCAGCAGGAGTCAGTGGGAGCAACCAGAACCAGGCGGGTTTCCAGAAGTTCTCTGTCATTCTTCTCTGATCAGCGAAGACACGAGACCAAAAAAGCATTGGGAGGCCAGCTATGCAAGCACCCCATTACTGTCTATTGAGTCCTACTTATACTCTCTCCCAACATTATGTGTTCTCCCACAGGTCTTGCCTTGGCAAAACATCACGTGAGTCTATATCACATGATACAACCTGAAACTTCCACTTCATTGTCCCATGCTTCTTCCACCATGCCTTCTCCACTATAGCGACTGATCCCCCCCAAACTGTGAGCTGAAATAAGCTCTTCCTCAAGTCGCTTGTGTCAGTTGTCATAGCAATGAGAAGAGCATCAGACCCGATTTGAAGCAAGAAAACGTCGTAGCAAGAGCTCGAAGCCTCTGAATAGAAGCTGACAAGAAGAAAAGAGGAGAGAGATGGTAAGGGCCTGAGTCACATGCTGTGGCACATTCTGAGGGTAAGTTGCTTTCTCTGGAGGAGCAGAGTCACTGCCTTTGAAGACACACCAAGGAGAGCAGGCAAGCCCTCCCATCTGCTCACGGTGGCTGCTGGTCCCTGTGAATGAAACTACACCTGAAGCGTGGATTAAAAGGCTGTGCACAGCGTGCTGCTGAGTTCAGAGCCAGGAGCCTGGGAAAGTCCCAGAGCCAGGCCGGCTTCTAGCAATGGGGCTAGAGAGGAAAGCAGCTGGCCACTCTGGTCTACCTCTGTGACCCTTCATACAGGGGAACCCACTCAGAACAACCGATAGCCTAGTGACCTCTGCTTATAAACACCATGTAAGAATCAGAGAAAGCCAGGCTGGGGTGGTTGCTCCCAGCATGGGGGAGGCTCAGGCAGGAGGATAGCTGGGTTTGGGACAGTATTTCTGGGCTACAAAGTAAGACCCTGTTTCAATAAACAAAACAAAGAAAAAGACTTTTTTGTTTTGATTTGGTTTGTTGTTTTTGCTTTTCCCAGACAAAAATAAGCAGAAACAATTTTCTGCTAAGGACCTTCACTGGAAAAATGAATTCTTAGAGTCAGGAATTGAACTCAGGGGTTAGCAAGGAGGAGGGCGGGGCTTTCTTCCTGGTGCTGTGATAAAGTCGATGATCAGATCTGGGGAGGAAAGGGTGCGTCTCAGTTTAAGGTTCACCATGGAGGGATGTCCAGGCAGGAACTCAAGGCAGGGAGCCTGGAAGCAGGAACAGAAGCAGCGGAAGCAGCAGCCATGAGAGGCACTGCTTATTAGCCTGCTTCTCCTGGCTTGCTCAGCCTGCTTTCTTACACAACCCAAAACCACCTGCCCAAAGGTGGCTCGGCCTACAGTGGGCTGGGCCTTCCCACATTAATCAGTCAAGAAAATGTCCCACAGACTTGCCTATCAACAATCTGATAAAAGGCATTTTCTCATTTGTGGGTCCCTCTTCTCAGATGATACCAGACTACAGCAAGTTTGACACAAACAAGACAAACCCACCACTGACAACAGCAGCAGCAGCAGCAGCGACAACCACACTCACAACTGACCGGCAGAGAAATACTGGAGGAAAGGAGGGTTGAAAGGGGCATTGGTGAGCAAAAGGAGTGAAGAGATGGCAACCTGCCCCAGGCAAAGCAAACATAGACAGCGCTTGGGCAACGTTCTCACTGTGCAGTCATCGAACAAATATTTGTTATCATTCAAGGTGCGCTGGGCAAATCTTACATGACAGTGTGGAGTGATGCAAGCCCCGAATGTCTGCCTTACGAAAGGGACCCACGAGCAGCTAAAAGGTTTCCTACACTAACTATAATATGATTTCTGTGATGGAGAGGAAGCACGAGGTTGGGTCGGCTAGAGCATGGTGGGTAGATGAGTTTCCATTCTAACAGTCAGCCTGGTCAGTCAGAGGGGTGCTTGGGTTCCCAGGCTGTTGTGGAGGCGCCCAGGAGTGAAGAGGAGAATCAGTCTGCATTCATTTACCTTCCTCCATTGCTTCCTCTTGTTTTTCTATTCTAAGAGGTATATAGGACGAGGCTGAGCCGACTCACAGTCGGTAGGCTGCAGGCCTGAGTCTAACCAGAACTACACAAGTCAGGCGAGGCGGTGCACTCCTGGGATCCCAGCATGTGGTAAATAGAAGCAGGGGGCTGAGGCGATGAAAGTCACACTTGGCTAGTCTGAGGCCAGCCTCAGATCCTAAGAACCTGTCTTTACTCTCACCTACCAAATAAGGCTATAATGATACAATGCGGTAAGTCAGAAGGCTATGTCACTGTTGCCATCTTCCCCATCGCCCTTGAAAGGGACACCTAGAAGGGTAGTGTAGGTCGTTCATCCCTAAGAGATATCAGGATCACCACCTACCCATGGGTGAGGGTAGCTTGCAGCCTTACTTGAGCCTCAGCTTTCGAGAAAATGTATCAGTCTAAAGGAAAGACCCATTTGAGTTGATACAATGTGTTTGCTGAGCCATTTAGCCATCTGTGTTGAAATCCTGGCTTGAGGGATTGTGGTAAACCGGAGTGCTCTCCCGGTTTAGGAAGATGTGGATTTTAATTCATCACCACAGCAGTTAAGAATGCAGAGCAATCTTGCAGAGGACCCAGTAGTGACCCTTAACTGCCTGCATCTCTGCAGGCACCTGCACTCATGAACATACATACACACACACACACACACACACACACACACACACACGCTTAAAATTAAGTAAGAATTTTAAAGTGAGACACAGAATTTTGGGTTGTGTACAGATGCACCTTTAATGCCAGAGGTTTCAAATGTAAGTTTTACAGTCCATAAGCCAGTCTTACGTATAAGTTTACATTTGGTCTTTCCTTCCTTCTGCTCCTCTTCATACATAGGCTGAGCTCGACACTGTTCCTCTGGGACTATTATGCAACACCAGTGGCCCCAGCTCATGAAGCTCAAAATGGCATGACTTATAAACAGTGTTTAAGAAGGGTTTTCAGTTATGAAACATCCTTACCCTGTCATCAGGCCCCTGCTGGGAAAAGACCCTTCTTCCTGAGCCAGGAGAGGGAGGCTTGACCACTGCCCAGCTTGTAGGGACTTACCCCATCGCTGACCTCGGCGGAGCAGGAGACTTTTGTAGGCCATGCCAGCATCTGATCAGGGTATGCAACAGGAAGTGAACTCAGTTATAAACAACTAATTTAATCCATGTCTTCAGCTCACGCCTACATGGGACGGACGTAAAGCAGACCAGCATGATCAGGAAGAAAGGGTCCCAGCTGGGTCTAGAGAAACTAGCTTCCTCCCCACCAGCAGAACACTTGGCTTTCTCTTGAATAGCTGGACTTGGTCTAGGGTGGCACAGAAACTGAGGCCAAGGCCGGCTGCAGATTCCCAAAGGAAACAGGAGAGCCACCTCTAACTGTTCTGAGCCAGAGCTTGGAGTTCCCCACCCCAAAGGGAGAGGCAGCCAGGAGAAAAGGGAACACCTGAGCTGAACACCTGCCATCTCTGGGCTTAGGTCTAATGAGTGGGTCCACCTGGCCCTTGCTTCTGTTGCATATGCCCTCTTTCTGAGATAGCATCCTGGAGGGTCACAATAGACTGTTGGAAGCTTGCTAGCACAAACCCTTCTTTGTAACCTCCATTGCATCAGATACATTGATAGCCGGTAAGCTGGGCACCAAGGAATCTAACCTTGAGTGTCCCCTGGGGACTTTTACAGAGAAGCTTGAAGAGTTGAGGATGGTAACATATACTATAATTCCAATAGAGGGATCAGGAGTTCAAGGGCATCCTCACTTATCTATGAGGTTGATGGAAGCCCTGTCTCAAAAAAAATCACAAAAACAGAACTCAAACCAAAGACACCATCAGATCTTGGTGCCCCAACCCATGTGTCAGGAACCTGGAAGAAAGTCCAGGAATACATATGCCTTATTAAGTCTTCCAATGACCCGAATGAAGAACCAGGTCAGAGAAAACCTGACATAAGGAATCCAAAAAGGGGTCCCAGTCCATTGTTTTGAGTGATGAGAACCCTTTTCAGCATTTAGCTCTTCCAGACCAATATGAAAAATGAGACAAGACCATCTTCCTTTGAAAAGATGGTCGGTCATGAGGTACTGGAGCCACTAGCCTGAAATGCTTTCACACAACTGGTAAAGTTTAAAGCGTCTACTTCCGAGCACTGCTCGCAAGAGAAAGCCCACACAGTCCTGCATCGTTGGCGGGAGCATGAATTGACGCAATGTGTTTGCAGAGCAATTTAGCAACCTCTGTCAAAATCTTACAGGAACATGGCTCAGATGAAGCAGCTCCAAGGTTTTGCTCTGTCTGATGTGTTTGCAGAAGTAAAGGCTTCCATGCATCAAATGCCTCCTCACAGGGCTGTTTATCATAGCAGACCCTGAAAGAGTGCTACGGGGTTAGCAAGACATTCATGCAGACTGTGGTGCAAGCCACGCAGTGATTCTTGCTAGGCTGTCAGAGGAAACGTCTACATCTCTATTTGTCTGTTTCTGGGACATGTTTTGTTGAGGGAGAAAAAAATCACTTACATATAGTGGGGATTTATTTCAGGTAAAATAAAAATGAGTGTCTAGGCTTTTATGTGCGTGGGATATTTAGAAGGAATCCAGGGATCATACATGGGGGAATCCTCTGGTGACTAGGGTAAAGGTTTGTGGTGAGAATGTTTCTTATTTACCTTTTACGTGTTTAGTTAGTTAGTTGAATTTCTACCACAAGCCTGTCTTACTTTTGCAAATTAAAATTGAGCAATTAAAACTAAATTAATTAAAGACATACTCTCAGCTCCTTGGGAGACTAAGGCAGGAGAATTGTAAATTCAAGGCTATCCTGAATAACTTAGCCAGAGTTCATCTTAAAAAGAAAAAAGGAGGGGCTGGGGATATAGTTCAGGGGCAGATTGTCTGCTAGAATAAAACCCTAAGTTTGGTCTCCAGATCTGTGGTACTGTAAAAGAAAAAGAAAAAGAGAGAGAGAGAGAGAGAAAGAGAGAGAGAGAGAGAGAGAGACAGAGAGACAGAGAGACAGAGAGACAGAGAGAGATAAGGGAGAGGGAGAGGGAGAGGGAGAGGGAGAGGGAGAGGGAGAGGGAGAGGGAGAGGGAGAGGGAGAGGGAGAGAGGAGAGGAGGAGAGAGAGAGAACAGACAGACCAACAAAAACTTGAAATATAACTAACGACTAGTATATACATGGCGACCTTACTTCCTAGTCTTGGTCACTACAGAGAACCCTGGCTTGCTGCATCTCCTAGGTACATCTCTGAGTTCCCCCACCTCCCACCCCAGCCTCATAGATCATCCACGTGAACTTACCTCCTGCCATTAGAACCTGCCCAGGCACATGCTGGTCCCAAGTGTCTCTGTGTATTAAAGAAATACATGTATTGAAGAGTTTTCAAGGAGCAGCCAGGGGTAGGGATAAGAAACACACAGGCCAACTCCATCCTCCTAGAGCACATGGCACATCATGCTTGTCTCCAGATCAGAAATACAGACTGTGGGTGCCGCTTTCCCCTAAAGCATGGGCAAGCCATGTTGGGAGCCTTGTTTTCTCCAACCAGCAGTGTAGCAATACTGACTCAGTTTCCTGGCAATTGGGCACCATGCTGGCCTTTACATGTACCCCCCATCTCTTCATCTCAACCTGCTAACCAGATGCTATCTTGACGCCCATTTTACATTTGAGAAAGCTAGCTGGCCAGTGGTCTCCAGGCAGACAGATCTTTACTTCCGGTTGGCCACCCTGACTAGTTCCTAGAGCCCATTTTTCAGAGCCTGGCATTCACAGATCCTTCCTGTGTTTTACAGGTCTGTAGCAGAAAATGACGGTGCAGATGCTGAGGATGTGTCTTGATTTCTAGAAAGAAGCCAAAGCAGCAAGAGGAAAGAGACGAGTGCATTCCCAGCAGTGTGGGGAATAAGGGCTAATGAACAGAAGTCACTCTGAGAGAGAGTTCCTGAGCTGCAAGCCAGGGTTCACCTTCATAAGCTGCTGTGGGAAGCAGACGTCATTCACTGAATATTGCCCCCCCCCCCAAATAATTCACATCAGAAAGTCCCGTCCATAGTAATAGTATGAGCAGGTAGGGACTTTGGGGCAGTCTGACGTCATAACGATGGAGCCTCCTGGACTGGTTAGTGTTCATAAGGAAGACTTCGGAGAGTCTGCCCTCATCCCGCCATTCGAGAACCATCAAGTAGGCACTGTCTGTGAGCAGGGAACAGCCGTACCAGATGCTAAGCCAGCCTAACATCCATCTGGGACACCAGTCTGCTGTGAGGACGCAACTTCTGCTCTTTTCTTTTTCCATACTGGAGATTGAACTCAGAGTCCAATTCATGCTAGCCAAGTGCTCTCCCACTGGGCTATCCCCAGCCCTCTACTTTTTTTTTATTTTTTTTATTTCAAGACCATCTCGCTAAGCCACCCAGACTAACTGTTAAACTCACCATGTGTCCCACACAAACCTTCAACTCAAGAGCCTTCAACCTCTGCCTCTTCAGTAGCTGGGATTGCACACCAAACTTAAACTTGTATTCTGTGGTGTTTTGTCAAGCTGCTCCAGCTGGCCTTGAACTCACAGTGAAGCTTAGGATGACCTTGAACCCTGATCTTCCTGCTTCCATCCCCTAAATACTAGAATTACAGGCATATGCCACCATATTAAGTTCACATAGTGCTGGGGAGGAAACCCAGGGCTTTGTGAATGTTACACGGGCACTGAATTAGCTGTGGGAAGGAGGGCATCTATGTTTCTCCCAAATGACTACACTCAAACCCGTCCTCAACACTGTCATCCCCATGTCTAGCTCATAACCTTCTTGCTTCATTGAAGATCCTAGTTGTGTTGGGGCTTAGCAAACCTTGCTAAGACTCTGAACTTCTCTCTTGTCTTTCCATTCCACTTGGTGTCTCTGGAAAGCTAGTCTTCAAGGTCTCTCTGAAACACCCAGGTTTCACTGCAGGAGGGTGGCCACCTGCCTTTACTGCCATGTCACCTGTAGCAAGGATAGCTTAGGGCTGGGACGGCAGTTCCGTGTACAGTGTTTGCCTAAATGCACCAAGCTTTGTGTGCAGAGAAAGACAAAAACAAAAAAGTGGTTTTTTTTTTAGTTTCCTTTCTATCACTGTGATAAGAATCCGTGCATTGAAAGCAATGTGTGAGGGCTGGAGAGATGGCTCAGTGGTTAAGAGCACTTGACTGCTCTTCCAGAGGTCCTGAGTTCAATTCCCAGCAACCACATGGTGGCTCACAACCATCTGTAATGAGATCTAGTGCCCTCTCCTGGTGTGTCTGAAGACAACTACAGTGTATTCACTTACATAGAATAAATAGATTTATTTAAAAAGGAAGAAAGAAGAAACAAAGAAAGATACAAAGAAACAAAGACATAAATAAATGTGTGGGGGAGAACAAGAGGCTTGTTTCGTCTTCCAGCTTATAGTCCTGTCATTTCAGGAAACTGAGGCAGGACCTGAAGCAGAAACCATGGAGGGATGTCACTTACTGGCTTATTCCCCATGACTTGCTCAGCCTGCTCCTTATATAACCTGCCCAGAGGTGGTACTGTTCACGTGGGTTGGTCCCTCCCATATCAGCCATTTACTGAAGAAAGTGCCCAGGGCCAATATGATGGAGACATTTTGTCAGTTGACGTTCCCCTTTCCCAGATGACTCCCAGCTTGTATCAAGGTGACAAAAACTAACCAGGACACTAAATGAGTAAATAACCCAGTGCAGGTCCCCTGCTAAAAGACAAAATCCAAAACCAAACAAACAAAAACACCAGAAAGCACAGCTGCCCAACTCAGACCCCTGCCTAGCTCCTCCAATTGTTTGTGTTTGGTACGCTGCAGTGTGTGTTCCAGCAGCTCAGCTTGTACACTAGACCTGGGGTCCCAGCCTTGTTCAGTTCTTGTGAGGGCTTTGGTAAGAGGTAGAAAAAACTATTGCTGTCAGCTCTGTCCTGCCCAGAGCGTGCAGCGGTGGCTCTGTGCTGTACCACTGAGAGACAGCTTTCAGGGCATCCTGAGAAGATTGCAGGAAATGCTTGCCTGCTCTTGCTGTAGCTGCAATTTCCCAATGCTTGAGTCTGACAAACTGTTTGAAACTTGGGACCAGGGAGGCCACTGGCCTGGCTGCTTTCTCGGAGGATGCCACGATGTAGTAACCTGAGCAGCTCTGACTGAGCAGGGGAATAGCCCTGGGCTACTTTGTATACAAACCTGATCTTTCCTAGTTCTCCCAGTCCGAGTCTACTTTGTATACAAACCTGATCTTACATAGTTCTTCCAGTCTGAGAGGCAGGCAAAGCTATGAGCTTTTGTGTCAACTTTGTTTTCTGGGTTTGGAATAAGGCTCCCCTGTGATGGAAAGTACCACCAGCTATAGGTATAAGTAATTCTATCTGTACCCCAAGCCGGAACAAATTTTGTCTAGTCTGGGACATAGCAAGGTCCCACATAATCTTTAGGGATAGGATTCTTGGACTGCCTCATCTTTCTTAGGGAGCAGTGGTTCCTCCATCCTGAGTCCCTGAGACCAGAAGAAACACAGATGATATGGTTCATAGCCAAGTTGTCTGATCCCCCAGTGCAGCAAGTGAAGCTGAAGACCGTAAAGCCAGCCTCTGGGGCCTCCTTAAGACCCACTCCCCACCCCCCAGTCATCTGAAATGACGTCTTTATTTCTTTTCTAACCCAGCTTTCGCAAACCACTGGAGAGATGAAATCAGTCTGGAATTTAAGCCTCTGGGTATTTGGCTGTGTCCCTGATGGGGGCTGGACCACAGCATGACTTGGATGGTGCTTCAGGGTTCTCTGTTATCCCTGGTCCTTGGGCAACTGTGGTTCAAGTCAAGACCTGAGGCTGCAGCTGGGTGTCACCTCCTCACATGTGGAGGGTCACTGGCCTACTCCCCACCCCCTGAAAGTCCTGGGAGGAGGCATCATCCTAGGATTAGTCACACCACTTAAAAAGTGGTTCTCACAGAACCCTCAGACAGGCTCAGGGTCTTCTTCATGAAATGATAGCTTCTACTCTACAGTGACCTACCATGGCACTTCTGGGTCTCTGCTCCAATTCAACCGAGTGTCTAACAGAAGAGGATAGTGGGGGGGTGGGGGAAGGAAGGGAGAGTGCAGAGGCTCCCCAGGAGAGACCTGACCCAGAGAGCCTTGTCTTCTTGAACCTTCTCTTCTTCCTGCCTCAGATCAGAGAGATGACCTCCTGAGGCTCTTTGTTCATTTTCTAGCCTTGGATAAAGATGTTGAGCTGGCTCTGTTCCTGCACCCTTGAGTCTCTGCTCATTCATGTCCTGATGTCCAGCATTGTAACCTCAAGATGAGTGGGTGCCATGGCCCAGTGTGACAACCTGGCACAACAGGGTGGAGGTGGACAGTGGACACTTGGGACTGTTTGCCTGAGCCGAAATGCTGTGTGATCTGTCTCCTCCTTGCCTCAATTTCATCATCTGAGAAATGGGGTGTTATGGGCTGAATTATGTCTCCCTGAGGTTCACATGCTGAAGGCTCAGAATATGACTGTATTTGGAGACTGGGTCTTTGCAGGAATTGTCTGCTAGCATGAGGTCCTTGGGGTATCCCTAATCCAGTGTGACTGGGGTTCTCATCAGAAGAGAAGATCAGGATAGAAACACACACACAGAGGAACAGTGTCCCAGGGCATGAGAAGGCAATCATCAGCCTGAGGGGAACCAACCTTCTTACTTGTAGGCCTTGGACTTTCAGCTCTCAGGACAGTGAGGAAATTTCTGTTGAGCAAACGCCACTGGCCTGCAGGATTTTGTTATGGATGTTCCAACAGAAGACACAGAGGGTGTTTGTAGTGATCACTATTCTAGAGCCTGGCCTAGCTATGCTCACTCTAGAATTCTACTCTCTTGCATCAGATTGCCGTTATGTATTTGCTAAGTCTAGAATTCTGAGTAAGTCAGTTCAGAGCATCAGGTGCCCAGACTGGGTAGTGGGTATAAAACTCGTGGCACCTACCATATGCAGCTCAAGGGCGCAGCAGCAGTAATGCATGGTTTGACAGGAAAAGCAGCCTGGTGCTAAAATGAGCAAAGTCAATGCTAGGCAAGACTGCATTTTTTACCATAAGCTGTACCTCCCTAGACAAACCAAAGTGGATTAGGGATACCCCAAGAACCTCACACTAGCAGACAATTCCTGCAAAGACCTCATCTCCAAATACAGTCATATTCTGAGCTCCTGAAGGTTGAGCCTTCAGCATGTGAACCTCAGGGAGACATAATCCAGCCCATAACACCCCATTTCTCAGATGGTGAAATTGAGGCAAGGAGGAGACAGATCACACAGCATTTCAACCCAGGTAAACAGTCCCAGGTGTCCACTGTCCACCTCCACCCCATTGTGAAACACAGAAGTGAATGCCGTGTGATCCCCAGTGAGAGCTTGAGTCACTCTTGGTGGACAAGCCACAGTAGAGCAGGACTCTGAGACCAGAAGGCTGCCCACTAGTCTTGACAGTCGGTGTTGCATATGGCACCCCCTGGATACACTCATGCTCACGTCACCTTCTATCCAATCCACAACCTTGAGCTTCCAAAGAAAACAACAGCAGAACCCCGGGATAAACAGCAGCGATTTACTAATGCTAAGCAAACATTGGGAAAGGGACCAAAAATAGCATTGGCCACCGCTCATCTGTCAAGAGGAAACAGCTTCTCCAATGACTCTTCAGGCGTTGAATGTTGGAGGCTGTGTTAACTCTTTCAAACCATCTTCCTGAGGACTCTAGGGGCACCTGACAGCAGAGGTGGGCATGAGCCATGTGTTACCTGAGCTAGGGCAGGAGACGTCAGTTTGAAACAGGCTTGGTTATGAACCATGTATCAAGTTCCCATAAAGCCAAGGCTAGCCTTTGGTCAGTGCATGAAGGCAGGGCTAGCTGTCAGAATTGCAACCCATTTGTATTGGTCACTTTTCTTGTTGCTAGGATCAAACACTTGAAGAAGGTCACTTGGGGAAGGAAGGTTAGATTCCGGTTCCCGGTTTGAGAGGACACAGTCAATCATGGTGTGATTGGTCGTCATGGCGGCAGGAGCTTGAGACAATTGATCCCATTGCATCAACAATCAGGAAGCAGAGAACAATTGCCAGGTGCTCACTCGTACAGACATGCCCACAGGTAACCATGGTGATCCTAAACCTAAAAGTTGGCAATGAATATTAACCACCACACTGCCTATTAGCTGAGAATCAGCAAAACCCAACTCTCTCTCAGCTCTGCCAGGCAGCACCACAGAGGACTAGCAGCTAGATGTGGAAGCTGAGCCTGGGCCGGCTCGCCCGGGATACAGGCTTCCCCAGGATCTGTGCGTCAGCTGACTACATTCTGTCAGGTAATAGATAAATTGGCACATTAACAAAGCCTCAAGACGCTGAGCATGTTGGCTCAGGTCTGTAATCCTAGCACTCCTGAAGCTGATGCAGGAGGCTTGTGAGTTTGAAATCAGCCTATCTTTTAAAGTGGGGAAAGAAGCCAGGTGGTGGTGGCACATGCCTTTAATCCCAGCACTTGGGAGGCAGAGGTAGGCGGATCTCTGAGTTTGAGGCCAGCCTGGTCTACAGGGTCTAGGACAGCCTGGGCTACACAGAGGAACGTTGTTGAGGGAAAGAGAGAGGATTATTTATACCCATATGTCCCCTTACACTCATGTTGTCCCCACATCACTTCCAATGAATAATTCACCACGAGTCTGATGAATACATGTAGTCAAAAGACGGGATGCAAGGAAGCAGACACCCTACAGAGAGGACCACGGCATTCACTCCTGCAAAGGATGTTGACAGGGTCTGTGTGGGCGGACTGCCACCAGGATCCCACTGTCCACAGCTTCTCTCATTTTTGGCAGTGACATTTCAGACACTGTGTGGAAGGCGGATATTTCTGGAGGAGGCTTGACCATTGTGCTTGACCTTTAGGAGAAAAGTAAGAAAGCAGGAGCTAGAAACAGGAGAAATTCTTCAGGCTCGATTCCCCGCCCACCTGCCGAGGGCAGCGCAGAGAATAACACAAGAGCACCGTGTCAGCTCCAAGTACAGAGATTTAGTACAAATTCACTATTTCCTTCCTCGGCTTCCGGTTCGGTTAGTCATGAGGAGGTCTGAATTTTCCTTTCCCAGAATCCTGGCCCAGAGCTTGCCTTGGCATTTCATCACACTCTCTCTCTGAAAAGCCTCTTGTGTTTCTGTGAGGCTGAGCTCTGGAAAATGGCTCCTGCCCAAAGTGACTCAGGGCTCCTGGGAAGACTGGTGAGGATTAGTCCTGCCATTTCCCAGCTGCAGATGAGAGACAGGGTCAAAGTCTGGTGCAGGCCGGTCCAGTTCTCACACCTGAGGTTGGATGTGGGAGGTCAGAGGTCACAAGGAAAGAAAGAGCTCAGAACCATCCCTGGCTCTCAGCGGCTGTCACTCAGCTGCTCAAGCTCCAAGGAAACCCTTGTGGACGAGCAACAGGACCTAGGCATGCTGTCTCCATGAGATGGCTGCTTCCATGGATGAGAGCAGAGAAGAACCACTACACCCAAGGCAAGGGGACTGTGCTTGACCAGGCCCAGCTCCCCACAGCCTCACTCACTCCTGAGGACTGAGGGAGACTTGGACCATACACTACCTCTTTCTTATCCTTGCTCTGAGGACTTGTGGGCCCTGAGAAGTGGCTCGACCTTTCACATGGACCAGTGCCATCTATATTCCAGCTATGTAGTATTTGGGGTTCTTGCTGTTCCTGGTTTTTTTTTTTTTTTTTTTTTTTGAGATAG